>CM055961.1:66060000-66660000 GCA_029531755.1 Holothuria leucospilota | reverse complement strand
AAACTACATTAATGTTATGAAAAACACACAGGTTTCACTAACATAACACTATCACATCCCTTTCTACTGTTAGTAAGGAAAAAGATATTTGCCTTAATTCAATCTCTTACCTCAGTTGCTCAACCTCCCCTGGTCGTCTCTTGTTGAAGGATGCAAGTTGCGCTAGAACTTAGTTCTGACATCTCTGTACACAGGGAGTGTAAAACAGTCTTCCAATTGCTTCACAGCCTTTTCGATTTCTCTGTACGGAAGGAGGCAAACTCTTCCACATCTTCTGTCTTGGGCAGCTCTTCAACTTTTTTATATACTTCTGCTGCCTCATCACACTAAGTGCTGTGGCTGAGACACAGTTACTCAGTTACTGTTCACAATTTAATGAAATCCTTTGGCCTCTTTTTCCCTACAGCATCACTTTCTTTCAAAGCCAGAATTCTTTTAATTGAGGGCAATTTCTTCAAATTATACCCTAGTTTAAGAGCTATGGAAGGATGCTTTAAGAGAACCCATCCAAATCTTGGGAGGTCTTAATTGCTGTCACCAGCCATCCTCTTACAACATGTACAACATCGTTGTACGTATGCAGGTGTAAGAAGTCCTCCAAACTTGATTTTTATGGGCACAACCTTCTTAAACTGAAGAAGCAGCCATTGCACTTTCCTCATCTTTTGAGACACATAATGCCTCCTTTTGATGATGTCCATTCCAATGCACTTCATCCCAATATTTCCCATATGTAATATCAGTTTGTCTTTTTAACCACTAGAGCGCTGTTATCAGGACGCATGAATTTCAAAAACCTGCATTAATTTCAATGTGTGGGAAAGGTGCCTTGAAGAAGCTCACTTTCAACCCTTATATCTGTAATGCTGTTCCTCTCTTTCCCTTTCCAATGTCTTTCTGTTTGTTGCAATTGTAATGACTTTGTTTCCAGAAGTCACTTTTAGGGTAAATAACCCAAGCATGTGGGATATGGGGCATAGTTACTACTTTTCTCAAGACCATTTGGGGGTCTACGAACAACTATTATTTCTCCCTTGCTTGCTGCCATTACTTTTTCAATATGAAGAAAATTCCCAGTATTTCTGATCAAGTCGAGCCCCATTTGACCTTCATCAGAATTAACAGCCATGGCTGCTAATCTAGCCATCTCCATCTCATTGCCATGGCATACAGGGAGATATGTGCTTATTTTTGTTTGCAGGTTCCCACAGAAGAAGCATTCTTTTAGTTTCCTTGCAATGCTTCACAAATACTTCCTCCCTCCTCCTGGGTGCCTCCTTTTTAACTCTGTCAGACTCTGAAGACGGACAAATCCTCTGTATCAAGAAAATGAAAAGAACAGGTTCTGATTTTTTTTTCAATAGTATTATACAGTAAAAGTATACGCCTACAATGTCTAGGCGATCTTTTGGTAGTGGGTCAGCGTTAGCAATAGGTGGCCAGTTATAACCATTATGGACTTATCATGATATATCATTAAATTACAAATACTTTGCAGTTCTCTATAGAAGGATTGCAGTGCTTTATAGGGTATGAAACAGATTTCTAACTGAAGAAAGCTCTGACAACAATCATGTCGGTGCGACCCTTTGCAAACGAAATGCATGCAATGATCGCATCGATGCAAGATCTTCTACAAACGGGAATTAAGAATGCAATTATATTACTCATTTTTAGTGTGCACTTTTTTACGCTATAGCTTTGGGGTTAATGCACAGAGTCACAAGATACGATTGATGTGCTTATGAAAAAACACAGGTTTGCACTAACCGTAACATCAATAATCACAATCCCGTTATCTACTGTTAGTAAGGAAAAAGCTATATTGGTCCTTATATTCAATCCTCGTTACCTCAGTGTAGCTCAACTCCCTCGCGCTGGTCGTCTCTTGTTGAAGGATGCAAGTATGATTAACCTTCGCCACGCTTTAATTTTGTATGTATCGAACTAAAGTGTCGTCGGACGTATTTCTCGGTACACACCGCGAGCTTGTAACACCAAGTAAGTCTTCGAGCACACTGCTTTGACACACACAGCCAGCGACGCCCGTCACAGATATTCTTTGTTACTGCGAATGAATGGCAAAACTCTTCCACATACTTCTGTCTTGGGCAGCTCACTTAACTTTGGTATACTTCTGCTGCCTCATCAACACTAAGTGGGCTGGGGCTGGAGACACACACACAGTTAAACCCAGTTACTAGTGTCACAATTTAAATGAAATCTTTTTGGCCTCTTTTTCACCCTACAGCATCACTTTCTTTCAAAGCCAGAATTCTTTTAATTGAGGGCAATTTCCTTCAAGTTATTACCCTAGTTTAAGGAGCTATGTAAGGATGCTTAAACCCATTTCAAATATCTTGGAGGTCTTACATTGCTCGTCACCAGCCATCCCTGTCTGACATGTACAAGACATCGTTGTACGTATGCCAGATGATAAGAAGTCCTCCAAACTTGATTTTTGTGGGCACAACCTTCTTAACTGAAGAAGCCAGCCTGTGCACTTTCCCTCATCTTTGTAGGAACACATAATGGCCTTCCTTTTGATGATAGTCCATTCCAATGCACTTCATCCCAATATACTTCCCCATATGTCAATATCAGTTTGTTCTTGTCTTTAACCAGCTAGAGCCGCTGTTATCAGGACGCTTATCTGAATTTCAAAAACCTCCTGCATTAATTGCGCACTGTGTGGAAAAAGGTTGCCTGGAAGAAGCCCTCACTTTCAACCCTTATATCTGTAATGCTCTTCCTCTCTTTCACCTATGTCTTTCTGTTTGTTGGCAATTGTAATGTGTGCTATTAAGTGCAACGAAAACGGCCACATAGGAAACAAAAACAAAAACTCAAAAACCGGTCGTCGGCAGAAACATAAATGGCAAAAGTCCTGACTGACCGCCTAGGGGGCTTTTTAAGTGCATCGAAACGGCACATTATACAAACAAAAAACAAAAACTCAAACCGGATCGGGACAGGAACATAAAGGCAAAACTATCTTTCTTTTTTACACACACCACCAAAATCAAACAGATAAATTATTATGTCATTACAATCCCCACAATAGAACCACACACACACACTGACAACCGACAATGCCCCACAAACCAACCTCCCCCCGGCACCACCCTAAACCAATATTACTACATACCGCCAACGAAAGACAACTAACACCAGACCTAAACCCCCACCCAACAACAACCAAAAAACCAAAAACACTCAGAACCAAGCAGCGGCATCACGATAACTGGCCCCAGAGTGGGGCCACGAGGGTCTCGGGCGGGGTCTCACCTGCCACGTAGGGGTCCGCGGGTGGATGTCAAACTTGCTATATTTACAGTATGTACACTATTGTTACACTATTTACACAAAAAACGAAAAACTGAACAAAAAACTGGGGGCGGCCCAATAAAATACAGATGCGAACCCTTGCCCAAGAGTGCCCGCTCATGAGCTACGGTTAGTTCACAGCACGACACATGCAGTGGCCAAAGGGTAGACATACACGCCACACCGACCATTATCCCGTTTACTGCTGTAACCAGCTCCACAACCGGATAGCAGTTTAAACGTCCTACCTTCAGGACCTCCATGCCTAACACGTTGTGAGATAACACCCTGGGCTGTCGGCGGCCTAGGGACTGTGCTTTTGTGTGGTTCTGGTCACCTACCGCCATGCAATGCAGCGTGTTGGCAGGACTATACTTACGGCTTTGGTAGCCCGGACAGGCTCACGAAGATAATGAGCTGGCAGACTTGTGCAAATCTAGAGACGAAATAACCGATGAACTGAGCATTGTTTTTGGGGGGGTCGGGGGGGCATAGTGATGTCGACGCTGCCAGAAGGAAGAACATTCGCGAGCCGCACACGAAGAGAGACAATAAGCATCTACGAGACTAAACATGAAGGATGCGACGAACACGACAGATTAGAGCGGGAAGTCGGTGAGAGGCGGCAGGTTAGGCTAGAATGGGGTAGGATGTCGGACTTCGTCCGTTTGCCGAGGTTCGGCGTTCGGTCAGGGCAGGTGGGGCCGCTTGTTTCGCGGGGGGGTGGGCCGGGCTGTGAGAACATGCACCCCGAGTTACGGTGTGGACCTGTGATAATTTTATTTTTTTTTTGGAAGGCCACGGCATACACAAGATGTAAAGCTGGCTCATGCTCTCTGTTGAGATAATACTATCTTGCTTGATTTTGTTTGTAAGTATGGCACTAACTGTAATTTGTAAATGGGGCTGTGTTTGTGTGTGGGTGGCTTGTGGCGCTGCTTGGTTGTGAATGTGTTGTGGATATGATATATATGTGTATGTAATGTATCCCTGTACATATAGTTCTATTACTGTAATGAACATAATTTATGTTGATTTAGTTGTTTGTAAAAAGTGCGTTTATGTTCTGCCGGCGACCGATTCCGGTGTTTCGAGTTTTTATGTTTTCTGTTTGTATGTGCCGTTTCGATTGCACCTGAAAAAGCACACGTTCCGTATGTGCCGTTTTGTTATGCACTTAAGAAAGAGGCAGAAACAGTTCCGTGTGGGAAAACTTGGTGAGGGACAACAAGCCCAAGTCGGGCCTGGGTAATGATTGTGTTATGTAAATATGGAACTTAGCTGTAATTTGTAAATAGGTGACCTGATGTTTGTGACCTCTGTGGCTTGTGAAGGTACTAGTTGTAAATATGTGGATGTATGTATTTTTATGTAAAGATCTGTAGTCAATAAGGTAGGCTCAGTTGGAAATATGTATAAAATATTATGTGTAATGTTATAAATCTCTGTACATATGAGTGTCTATTACTGTACATGAACATAATTTTCTGTTTGATTTATTTTGTCGTTTTGATTGTTTGGTAAATAGTTAGCAATTGTAATGGACTTTGGTTGCCAAGTCACTTTAGGTACAGTAAGCCAAGCATGTGGGGACTATGGGCTTATTATCTTGTTCCTTGTCAGACTCATTGGGGGTCTACGAAGCAACCTATTATTTCTCCTTGGCTTGCTGCCATTACTTTTTCATTATGAAGAAAATTCCCTTATTTCTTTCAAGTTCGAGCCATTGACCTCGTCATCAGAATTAACGAGTCATAGCTGCTAATGCTAGCCATCTCACATCTCTTGTCCATGTCATAGAAAAGTGCGAAGGGAGATCATTTGCTTATTTTTGTTGGCAGTTGTGCCGCACAGAAAAGCAAGCATTTCTTTAAGTGTTCCTTGGCGATGCCTTCACAATACTTCCTCCCTCCTCCTGGTGCCTCCTTTTAGACTTCTGTCAGACTCTGAAGTAGGGAAAAGTCATCTGTTCAGTAAATGAAATAGGTGAATAGATTTTTTCATAGATTATTATCCGTAGATAAGTATACGCCTAGGCATGTCTAGGGCCGATCTTTTGGTAGTTTTGTCATTGCAATTGCTCAGTATAACATCTATACTTAGTCATTGCTTATAATTAATTGCAGTACTTTGCACTTCCTTTAGCTAGATTGCGTGCTTTATAGGTAGAACGTATTGCTAACTGAAGGAAAGGCTCTGACAACAAGCCATTTGGTGGCAATGGCAACTAAGGGCATGTAATGTCGATCGATCAGATCTTCTACAACAGGAGATATAGAATGCCTAATTACTTACGGGGGGGGCCTTTTTTACTCTGTCTTTGGTTGAATCACCAGAGTCAATATATTAATGTTATGAAAACACAGTTTCACTAACATAACATCACATCCCTTTCTAGCTGTTAGTGAAGGAAAAGGATATTTGCCTTAATTCAATCTCTTCCTCAGGTTGGGCTCACGCTCGCGCCTGGTGCGTCTTCTTGTTGAAGGATCAAGTTGCGCTAGAACTTTGTTCTGACATCTCTCTGTAGCCTAGTGAGTTTAAAACAGGTCTTGCCGATTGCTTCATCTAGCCTTTTCAGGATTTCTCTGTAACGAAGGTAACGGGGCATCCTCTTGCGCACATCTGGCTGTCTTGGGCACCTGCTCCAACTTTTATATACTTCTGCTGGCCTGCATCACACTAAGTGCCTGGCTTGAAACACATTCGACCAGTTACTGTCCTAATGAATCTTTGGCGCTCTTTTTCACTCCATCATCTTTCTTCTTTGCAGAAGCCTGAATTCTTTAATTGAGGGCTAAATTTCTTCATATACCTCTGAGTTTACCGAGCTATGACGATGCTTATACCCCATTCTTAAATCTGGAAGGTCTTCATTTCTGTCCGCAGCCATCCTCATCCAACATCGTACAACATCGTTGTACTATCTAGATGTAAGAAGTCGCTCCAAACTTGGATTTTTGTGGGGCACAACCTTCTTAACTGAGGGAGGGGGGAGCACCCTTGCACTTGCCCTCATCTTTTGAGACATTAATGACCGTCCTTTTGATGATGTCGCATTCCAATGGCTAGCTTGATCAATTATTTCAATATTGAATATCACTTTGTCTTTTAACGCACTAGGAGCGCTGTTATCAGGGACCCATGATTTGCAAAACTGCCTGCATTAATTTCAATGTGTGGGAAAGGTGCCTTGAATAAGCTCACTTGTTCACCTTATTATGCTGTAATGCTCTTCCTCTCTTTCGCTATGTCTTTCTGTTGGTTGGCGATTGTAATGACTTTGTTTCAGAAGTCATCTTTTAGGGTATAGTACCCAAGCATGTGGGACATGGGGGTCTATAGGTTACTACTTTTCTCAAGACATGGGTCTAAGCGAAACCAACTATTATTTCTCCCTTGCTTGGCGTGCCATTACTTTTTTATTATAAGAAAATTCCCCCTTTTTTTCTATCAAGTCGAGCCCTTTGAACCTCTCTCGAAAATTTAAAGCCTAGCTGCTAATGGTGGGGGGGGGGGGGGGTGGGGGGGGGGGGGGGTGGGGGGGGGGGGGGGTGGGGGGGGGGGGGGGTGGGGGGGGGGGGGGGTGGGGGGGGGGGGGGGTGGGGGGGGGGGGGGGTGGGGGGGGGGGGGGGTGGGGGGGGGGGGGGGTGGGGGGGGGGGGGGGTGGGGGGGGGGGGGGGTGGGGGGGGGGGGGGGTGGGGGGGGGGGGGGGTGGGGGGGGGGGGGGGTGGGGGGGGGGGGGGGTGGGGGGGGGGGGGGGTGGGGGGGGGGGGGGGTGGGGGGGGGGGGGGGTGGGGGGGTGGTGGTGGGGTGGGGGGGGGGAGGGGGTGGGGGGGGGGGGGGGGGGGGGGGGGGGGTGGTGGGGCGTGCGGGGGCGGGGGGGGGGGGGGGGGGGTTGGGGGTGGGGGGGGGTGGGGGTGGTGGGGGGGGGGGTGGGGGGGGGGGGGGGTGGGGGGTGGGGGGGGGTGGGGGGGGGGGGGGGTGGGGGGGGGGGGGGGGGGGGGGGGGGGGGGGTAGTAATGGCAGCAAGCAAGGGAGAAATAATAGTTGTTCGTAGACCCCCAATGGTAACTATGCCCCATGTCCCACATGCTTGGGTTATTACCCTAAAAGTGACTTCTGGAAACAAAGTCATTACAATTGCAACAAACAGAAAGACATAGGGAAAGAGAGGAAGAGCATTACAGATATAAGGGTTGAAAGTGAGCTTCTTCAAGGCACCTTTTCCCACACATTGAAATTAATGCAGGAGGTTTTGAAATTCATGCGTCCTGATAACAGCGCTCTTGTGGTTAAAAAGACAAACTGATATTACATATGGGAAATATTGGGATGAAGTGCATTGGAATGGACATCATCAAAAGGAGGCATTATGTGTCTCAAAAGATGAGGGAAAGTGCAAGGCTGCTTCTTCAGTTAAGAAGGTTGTGCCCAGAAAAATCAAGTTTGGAGGACTTCTTACATCTGCATACGTACAACGATGTTGTATATGTTGTAAGAGGGATGGCTGGTGACAGCAATGAAGACCTCCAAGATTTGAATGGGTTTAAGCATCCTTACATAGCTCTTAAACTAGGGTATAATTTGAAGAAATTGCCCTCAATTAAAAGAATTCTGGCTTTGAAAGAAAGTGATGCTGTAGGGAAAAAAGAGGCCAAAGATTTCATTAAAATTGTGAACAGTAACTGGGTTAACTGTGTCTCAGCCCCAGCACTTAGTGTGATGAGGCAGCAGAAGTATACCAAAGTTGAAGAGCTGCCCAAGACAGAAGATGTGGAAGAGTTTGCCTCCTTCCGTAACAAAGAAATCGAAAAGGCTGTGAAGCAGTTGGAAGACTTTTTTTACACTCTCTGTGTACAAGAGATGCCAGAACTTAGTTCTAGCGCAACTTGCATCCTTCAACAAGAGACGACCAGGGGAGGTTGAGCAACTGAGGTAAGAGATTGAATTAAGGCAAATATCTTTTTCCTTACTAACAGTAGAAAGGGATGTGATAGTGTTATGTTAGTGAAACCTGTGTTTTTCATAACATCAATGTAGTTTGACTCTGTGCATCACCCAAAGTAAGGTAAAAAAGTGCAACTAAAAAGTAAGTAATTGCCACTCTTATTCCTGTTGTAGAAGATCTTGATCGATCGATCATTGCATGCATTGTTGCATGCACCAATGATTGTTGTCAGAGCTTTCTTCAGTTAGAAATCTGTTCTACCTATAAAGCACGCAATCCTTCCTAGAGGAAGTGCAAAGTATTGTAATTTAATGATATTAATGATAAGTATATGGTTATACTGGCAATTGCAATGACCACTACCAAAAGATCGGCCTAGACATTGTAGGCGTATACTTTTACTGTATATAATATTATTGAAAAAAAAAATCAGTACCTGTTTTCATTTTCTTGATACAGAGGATTCGTCTTCAGAGTCTGACAGAGTTAAAAGGAGCACCCAGGAGGAGGGAGGAAGTATTTGTGAAGCATTGCAAGGAAACTAAAAGAAATGCTTGCTTTTTCTGTGGGAACCTGCAAACAAAAATAAGCAAATATCTCCCTGTATGCCATGGCAAAGAGATGGAGATGGCTAGATTAGCAGCTATGGCTGTTAATTCTGATGAGAGGTCAAATGGGCTCGACTTGATCAGAAATAAAGGGAATTTTCTTCATAATGAAAAAGTAATGGCAGCAAGCAAGGGAGAAATAATAGTTGTTCGTAGACCCCCAATGGTCTTGAGAAAAGTAGTAACTATGCCCCATGTCCCACATGCTTGGGTTATTACCCTAAAAGTGACTTCTGGAAACAAAGTCATTACAATTGCAACAAACAGAAAGACATAGGGAAAGAGAGGAACAGCATTACAGATATAAGGGTTGAAAGTGAGCTTCTTCAAGGCACCTTTTCCCACACATTGAAATTAATGCAGGAGGTTTTGAAATTCATGCGTCCTGATAACAGCGCTCTAGTGGTTAAAAAGACAAACTGATATTACATATGGGAAATATTGGGATGAAGTGCATTGGAATGGACATCATCAAAAGGAGGCATTATGTGTCTCAAAAGATGAGGGAAAGTGCAAGGCTGCTTCTTCAGTTAAGAAGGTTGTGCCCACAAAAATCAAGTTTGGAGGACTTCTTACATCTGCATACGTACAACGATGTTGTACATGTAAGAGGGATGGCTGGTGACAGCAATGAAGACCTCCAAGATTTGAATGGGTTTAAGCATCCTTACATAGCTCTTAAACTAGGGTATAACTTGAAGAAATTGCCCTCAATTAAAAGAATTCTGGCTTTGAAAGAAAGTGATGCTGTAGGGAAAAAAGAGGCCAAAGATTTCATTAAAATTGTGAACAGTAACTGGGTTAACTGTGTCTCAGCCCCAGCACTTAGTGTGATGAGGCAGCAGAAGTATACCAAAGTTGAAGAGCTGCCCAAGACAGAAGATGTGGAAGAGTTTGCCTCCTTCCGTAACAAAGAAATCGAAAAGGCTGTGAAGCAGTTGGAAGACTTTTTTTACACTCTCTGTGTACAAGAGATGCCAGAACTTAGTTCTAGCGCAACTTGCATCCTTCAACAAGAGACGACCAGGGGAGGTTGAGCAACTGAGGTAAGAGATTGAATTAAGGCAAATATCTTTTTCCTTACTAACAGTAGAAAGGGATGTGATAGTGTTATGTTAGTGAAACCTGTGTTTTTCATAACATGAATGTAGTTTGACTCTGTGCATTACCCAAATTAAGGTAAAAAAAGTGTAACTAAAAAGTAAGTAATTAGCATTCTTATTCCTGTTGTAGAAGATCTT
Source organism: Holothuria leucospilota (assembly GCA_029531755.1). NCBI lineage: Eukaryota > Metazoa > Echinodermata > Holothuroidea > Aspidochirotida > Holothuriidae > Holothuria > Holothuria leucospilota. Next base: position 66,649,873 of record CM055961.1, on the reverse strand, counting down.
GATCGATCGATCATTGTATGCATTGTTGCATGCACCAATGGTTGTTGTCAGAGCTTTCTTCAGTTAGAAATCTGTTCTACCTATAAAGCACGCAATCCTTCCTAGAGGAAGTGCAAAGTTTTGTAATTTAATGATATTAATGATAAGTAGGTTATACTGGCAATTGCAATGACCACTACCAAAAGATCGGCCTAGACATTGTAGGCGTATACTTTTACTGTATATAATATTATTGAAAAAAAAAATCAGTACCTGTTTCATTTTGTTGATACAGAGGATTCGTCTTCAGAGTCTGACAGAGTTAAAAGGAGCACCCAGGAGGAGGGAGGAAGTATTTGTGAAGCATTGCAAGGAAACTAAAAGAAATGCTTGCTTTTTCTGTGGGAACCTGCAAACAAAAATAAGCAAATATCTCCCTGTATGCCATGGCAAAGAGATGGAGATGGCTAGATTAGCAGCTATGGCTGTTAATTCTGATGAGAGGTCAAATGGGCTCGACTTGATCAGAAATAAAGGGAATTTTCTTCATAATGAAAAAAGTAATGGCAGCAAGCAAGGGAGAAATAATAGTTGTTCGTAGACCCCCAATGGTCTTGAGAAAAGTAGTAACTATGCCCCATGTCCCACATGCTTGGGTTATTACCCTAAAAGTGACTTCTGGAAACAAAGTCATTACAATTGCAACAAACAGAAAGACATAGGGAAAGAGAGGAACAGCATTACAGATATAAGGGTTGAAAGTGAGCTTCTTCAAGGCACCTTTTCCCACACATTGAAATTAATGCAGGAGGTTTTGAAATTCATGCGTCCTGATAACAGCGCTCTAGTGGTTAAAAAGACAAACTGATATTACATATGGGAAATATTGGGATGAAGTGCATTGGAATGGACATCATCAAAAGGAGGCATTATGTGTCTCAAAAGATGAGGGAAAGTGCAAGGCTGCTTCTTCAGTTAAGAAGGTTGTGCCCACAAAAATCAAGTTTGGAGGACTTCTTACATCTGCATACGTACAACGATGTTGTACATGTAAGAGGGATGGCTGGGGACAGCAATGAAGACCTCCAAGATTTGGATGGGTTCAAGCATCCTTCCATAGCTCTTAAAGTAGGGTATAATTTGAAGAAATTGCCCTCAATTAAAAGAATTCTGGCTTTGAAAGAAAGTGATGCTGCACGGAAAAAAGAGGCCAAAGATTTCATTCAAATTGTGAACAGTAACTGGGTTAACTGTGTCTCAGCCCCAGCACTTAGTGTGATGAGGCAGCAGGAGTATACCAAAGTTGAAGAGCTGCCCAAGACAGAAGATGTGGAAGAGTTTGCCTCCTTCCGTAACAGAGAAATCGAAAAGGCTGTGAAGCAGTTGGAAGACTGTTTGACCCTCCCTGTGTACAGGAGATGCCAGAACTTAGTTCTAGCGCAACTTGCATCCTTCAACAAGAGACGACCGGGAGAAGTTGAGCAACTGAGGTAAAAGATTGAATTCAGGCAAATATCTTTTCCGTTACTAACAGTAGAAAGGGATTTGATAGTGTTATGTTAGTGAAACCTGTGTTTTTCATAACATGAATGTAGTTTGACTCTGTGCATTACCCAAATTAAGGTAAAAAAAGTGTAACTAAAAAGTAAGTAATTAGCATTCTTATTCCTGTTGTAGAAGATCTTGATCGATCGATCATTGTATGCATTGTTGCATGCACCAATGATTGTTGTCAGAGCTTTCTTCAGTTAGAAATCTGTTCTACCTATAAAGCACGCAATCCTTCCTAGAGGAAGTGCAAAGTTTTGTAATTTAATGATATTAATGATAAGTATATGGTTATACTGGCAATTGCAATGACCACTACCAAAAGATCGGCCTAGACATTGTAGGCGTATACTTTTACTGTATATAATATTATTGAAAAAAAAATCAGTACCTGTTTTCATTTTCTTGATACAGAGGATTCGTCTTCAGAGTCTGACAGAGTTAAAAGGAGCACCCAGGAGGAGGGAGGAAGTATTTGTGAAGCATTGCAAGGAAACTAAAAGAAATGCTTGCTTTTTCTGTGGGAACCTGCAAACAAAAATAAGCAAATATCTCCCTGTATGCCATGGCAAAGAGATGGAGATGGCTAGATTAGCAGCTATGGCTGTTAATTCTGATGAGAGGTCAAATGGGCTCGACTTGATCAGAAATAAAGGGAATTTTCTTCATAATGAAAGAGTAATGGCAGCAGGCAAGGGAGAAATAATAGTTGTTCGTAGACCCAATGGTCTTGAGAAAAGTAGTAACTATGGCCAATGTCCCACATGCTTGGGTTATTACCCTAAAAGTGACTTCTGGAAACACAATCATTACAATTGCAACAAACAGAAAGACAGGGAAAGAGAGGAAGAGCATTACAGATATAAGGGTTGAAAGTGAGCTTCTTCAAGGCACCTTTTCCTAAACATTGAAATTAATGCAGGAGGTTTTGAAATTCATGCGTCCTGATAAAAGCGCTCTAGTGGTTAAGACAAACTGATATTACATATGGGAAATATTGGGATGAAGTGCATTGGAATGGACATCATCAAAAGGAGGCATTACGTGTCTCAAAAGATGAGGGAAAGTGCAAGGCTGCTTCTTTAGTTAAGAAGGTTGTGCCCACAAAAATCAAGTTTGGAGGACTTCTTACATCTGCATACGTACAAGGATGTCGTACATGTTGTGAGAGGGATGGCTGGTGACAGCAATGAAGACCTCCAAGATTTGGATGGGTTCCAGCATCCTTCCATAGCTCTTAAAGTAGGGTATAATTTGAAGAAATTGCCCTCAATTAAAAGAATTCTGGCTTTGAAAGAAAGTGATGCTGTACGGAAAAAAGAGGCCAAAGATTTCATTCAAATTGTGAACAGTAACTGAGTTAACTGTGTCTCAGCCCTAGCACTTATATAAAAGTAGAAGACCTGCCTAAGACAGAAGATGTGGAAGAGTTTGCCTCCTTCCGTAACAGAGAAATCGAAAAGGCTGTGAAGCAGTTGGAAGACTTTTACACTCCCTGTGTGTTAGAGATGCCAGAACTAAGTTCTAGCGCAACTTGCATCCTTCAACAAGAGACGACCAGGGGAGGTTGAGCAAGTGAGGTTAGAGATTGAATTAAGGCAAATATCTTTTTCCAAACTAACAGTAGAAAGGGATGTGATAGTGTTATGTTAGTGAAACCTGTGTTTTTCATAACATGAATGTAGTTTGACCCTGTGCATTACCCAAAGTAAGGTAAAAAAGTGCAACTAAAAAGTAAGTAATTGACATTCTTATTACTGTTGTAGAAGATCCTGATCGATCGATCATTACATGCATTGTTGCATGCACCAATGATTGTTGTCAGAGCTTTCTTCAGTTAGAAATGTGTTCTACCTATAAAGCACGCAATCCTTCCTAGAGGAAGTGCAAAGTACTGTAATTTAATGATAGCAATGATAAGTATATGGTTATACTGGCAATTGCAATGACCACTACCAAAAGATCGGCCTAGACATTGTAGGCGTATACTTTTACTGTATATAATATTATTGAAAAAAAAATCAGTACCTGTTTTCATTTTCTTGATACAGAGGATTCGTCTTCAGGTCTGACAGAGAATTGAAAGCAGCGCCCAGGAGGAGGGAGGAAGTATTTGTGAAGCATTGCAAGGAAACTAAAAGAAGTGCTTGCTTCTGCGGGAAACTGCAAACAAACATAAGTAAACATCTCCTTGTATTCCATGGCAATGAGATAGAGGTGGCTAAGTTAGCAGCTATGGCTGTTAATTCTGATGAGAGGTCAAATGGGCTCGACTTGATCAGAAATAAAGGGAATTTTCTTCATAATGAAAAAGTAATGGCAGCAAGCAAGGGAGAAATAATAGTTGTTCGTAGACCCCCAATGGTCTTGAGAAAAGTAGTAACTATGCCCCATATCCCACATGCTTGGGTTATTTACCCTAAAAGTGACTTCTGGAAACAAAGTCATTACAATTGCAACAAACAGAAAGACATAGGGAAAGAGAGGAACAGCATTACAGATATAAGGGTTGAAAGTGAGCTTCTTCAAGGCACCTTTTCCCACACATTGAAATTAATGCAGGTTCTGAAATTCATGCGTCCTGATAACAGCGCTCTAGTGGTTAAAAAGACAAACTGATATTACATATGGGAAATATTGGGATGAAGTGCATTGGAATGGACATCATCAAAAGGAGGCATTATGTGTCTCAAAAGATGAGGGAAAGTGCAAGGCTGCTTCTTCAGTTAAGAAGGTTGTGCCCATAAAAATCAAGTTTGGAGGACTTCTTACACCTGCATACGTACAACGATGTTGTACATGTTGTAAGAGGGATGACTGGTGACAGCAATTAAGACCTCCCAAGATTTGGATGGGTTCAAGCATCCTTCCATAGCTCTTAAACTAGGGTATAATTTGAAGAAATTGCCCTCAATTAAAAGAATTCTGGCTTTGAAAGAAAGTGATGCTGTAGGGAAAAAAGAGGCCAAAGATTTCATTAAAATTGTGAACAGTAACTGAGTTAACTGTGTCTCAGCCACAGCACTTAGTGTGATGAGGCAGCAGAAGTATATAAAAGTTGAAGAGCTGCCCAAGACAGAAGATGTGGAAGAGTTTGCCTCCTTCCGTAACAGAGAAATCGAAAAGGCTGTGAAGCAATTGGAAGACTGTTTTACACTCCCTGTGTACAGGAGATGTCAGAACTAAGTTCTAGCGCAACTTGCATCCTTCAACAAGAGACGACCAGGGGAGGTTGAGCAACTGAGGTAAGAGATTGAATTAAGGCAAATATCTTTTTCCTTACTAACAGTAGAAAGGGATGTGATAGTGTTATGTTAGTGAAACCTGTGTTTTTCATAACATGAATGTAGTTTGACTCTGTGCATTACCCAAATTAAGGTAAAAAAAGTGTAACTAAAAAGTAAGTAATTAGCATTCTTATTCCTGTTGTAGAAGATCTTGATCGATCGATCATTGTATGCATTGTTGCATGCACCAATGATTGTTGTCAGAGCTTTCTTCAGTTAGAAATCTGTTCTACCTATAAAGCACGCAATCCTTCCTAGAGGAAGTGCAAAGTACTGTAATTTAATGATAGCAATGATAAGTATATGGTTATACTGGCAATTGCAATGACCACTACCAAAAGATCGGCCTAGACATTGTTGGCGTATACTTTTACTGTATATAATCTTATTGAAAAACTTTCATTACCTATTTTCATTTTCTTGATACAGAGGATTCGTCTTCAGAGTCTGACAGAGAGTTGAAAGGAGCGCCTAGGAGGAGGGAGGAAGTATTTTTGAAGCATTGCAAGGAAACTGAAAGAAATTCTTGCTTCTTCTGTGGGAAACTGCAAACAAAGATAAGCAAACATCTCCCTGTATGCCATGGCAATGAGATAGAGGTGGCTAGGTTAGCAGCTATGGCTGTTCATTCTGATGAGAGGTCAAATGGTCTCGACTTGATCAGAAAAAAGGGAATTTTCTTCATAATAAAAAAGTAATGGCAGCAGGCAAGGGAGAAATAATAGTTGTTCGTAGACCCAATGGTCTTGAGAAAAGTAGTAACTATGGCCCATGTCCCACATTGCTTGGTTTATTACCCTGAAAGTGACTTCTGGAAACACAGTCATTACAATTGCAACAAACAGGAAGACATAGGGAAAGAGAGGAAGAGCATTAAAGATATACCGGTTGAAAGTGAGCCTGTTCAAGGCACATTTTTGCACACATTGAAATTAATGCAGGAGGTTTTAAAATTCATGCGTCCTGATAACAGCGCTCTAGTGGTTAAAAAAGACAAACTGGTATCACATATGGGGAAAATACTGGGACGAAGTGCATTGGAATGGACATCATCAAAAGGAGGCATTACGTGTCTCAAAAGATGAGGGAAAGTGCAAGGCTGCTCCTTCAGTTAAGAAGGTTGTGCCCACAAAAATCAAGTTTGGAGGACTTCTTACATATGCATACGTACAACGATGTTGTACATGTTGTAAGAGGGATGACTGGTGACAGCAATGAAGACCTCCAAGATTACGATGGGTTTAAGCATCCTTCCATAGCTCTTAAACTGGGGTATAATTTGAAGAAATTCCCCTCAATTAAAAGAATTCTGGCTTTGAAAGAAAGTGATGCTGTACGGAAAAAGAGGCCAAAGATTTCATTCAAATTGTGAACAGTAACTGAGTTAACTGTGTCTCAGCCCTAGCATTTAGTGTGATGAGGCAGCAGAAGTATATAAAAGTTGAAGACCTGCCCAAGACAGAAGATGTGGAAGAGTTTGCCTCCTTCCGTGACAGAGAAATCGAAAAGGCTGTGAATCAATTGGAAGACTGTTTTACACTCCCTGTGTACAGGAGATGTCAGAACTTAGTTCTAGCGTTACTTGCATCCTTCAACAAGAGACGACCAGGGTAGGTTGAGCAACTGAGGTAAGAGATTGAATTAAGGCAAATATCTTTTTCCTTACTAACAGTAGAAAGGGATGTGATAGTGTTATGTTAGTGAAACCTGTGTTTTTCATAACATGAATGTAGTTTGACTCTGTGCATTACCCAAATTAAGGTAAAAAAAGTGCAACTAAAAAGTAAGTAATTAGCATTCGTATTCCTGTTGTAGAAGATCTTGATCGATCAATCATTGTATGCATTGTTGCATGCACCAATGGTTGTTGTCTGAGCTTCCTTCAGTTAGAAATCTGTTCTACCTATAAAGCACGCAATCCTTCCTAGAGGAAGTGCAAAGTACTGCAATTTAATGATAGCAATGATAAATATATGGTTATACTGGCAATTGCAAAGACCACTACCAAAAAAATCGGCCTAGACATTGTAGGCGTATACTTTTACTGTATATAATCTTATTGAAAAACTTTCATCACCTATTTTCATTTTCTTGATACAGAGGATTCGTCTTCAAAGTCTGACAGTGTTGAAAGGAGCGCCCAGGAGGAGGGAGGAAGTGTTTGTGAAGCATTGCAAGGAAACTAAAAAAAAAAAAAAAATGCTTGCTTCTTCGGTGAGAAACTGCATGCAAAAATAAGCAAACATCTCCTTGTATGCCATGGCAATGAGATGGAGGTGGCTAGGTTAGCAGCTATGGCTGTTAATTCTGATGAGAGGTCAAATGGGCTCGACTTGATCAGAAATAAAGGGAATTTTCTTCATAATGAAAAAGTAATGGCAGCAGGCAAGGGAGAAATAATAGTTGTTCGTAGACCCAATGGTCTTGAGAAAAGTAGTAACTATGGCCCATGTCCCACATGCTTGGGTTATTACCCTAAAAGGGACTTCTGGAAACACAGTCATTACAATTGCAATAAACAGAAAGACAGGGAAAGAGAGGAAGGGCATTAAACATATACGGGTCGAAAGTGAGCCTCTTCAAGGCACCTTTTTCTACACATTTAAATTAATGCAGGAGGTTTTGAAATTCATGCGTCCTGATAACAGCGCTCTAGTGGTTAAGACAAACTGATATTACATATGGGGAAAATATTGGGACGAAGTGCATTGGAATGGACATCATCAAAAGGAGGCATTATGTGTCTCAAAAGATGAGGGAAAGTGCAAGGCTGCTTCTGCAGTTAAGACGGTTGTGCCCACAAAAATCAAGTTTGGAGGACTTCTTACATCTGTATACGTACAACGATGTTGTACATGTTGTAAGAGGGATGGGTGATGACAGCTATGAAGACCTCCAAGATTTGGATGGGTTCAAGCATCCTTCCATAGCCTTTAACTAGGGTATAATTTGAAGAAATTGCCCTCAATTAAAAGAATTCTGGCTTTGAAAGAAAGTGATGCTGCACGGAAAAAAGAGGCCAAAGATTTCATTCAAATTGTGAACAGTAACTGGGTTAACTGTGTCTCAGCCCCAGCACTTAGTGTGATGAGGCAGCAGGAGTATACCAAAGTTGAAGAGCTGCCCAAGACAGAAGATGTGGAAGAGTTTGCCTCCTTCCGTAACAAAGAAATCGAAAAGGCTGTGAAGCAGTTGGAAGACTTTTTTTTACACTCTCTGTGTACAAGAGATGCCAGAACTTAGTTCTAGCGCAACTTGCATCCTTCAACAAGAGACGACCAGGGAAGGTTGAGCAACTGAGGTAAGAGATTGAATTAAGGCAAATATCTTTTTCCTTACTAACAGTAGAAAGGGATGTGATAGTGTTATGTTAGTGAAACCTGTGTTTTTCATAACATCAATGTAGTTTGACTCTGTGCATTACCCAAAGTAAGGTAAAAAAGTGCAACTAAAAAGTAAGTAATTGGCACTCTTATTCCTGTTGTAGAAGATCTTGATCGATCGATCATTGCATGCATTGTTGCATGCACCAATGATTGTTGTCAGAGCTTTCTTCAGTTAGAAATCTGTTCTACCTATAAAGCACGCAATCCTTCCTAGAGGAAGTGCAAAGTTTTGTAATTTAATGATATTAATGATAAGTAGGTTATACTGGCAATTGCAATGACCACTACCAAAAGATCGGCCTAGACATTGTAGGCGTATACTTTTACTGTATATAATATTATTGAAAAAAAAAATCAGTACCTGTTTTCATTTTCTTGATACAGAGGATTCGTCTTCAGAGTCTGACAGAGTTAAAAGGAGCACCCAGGAGGAGGGAGGAAGTATTTGTGAAGCATTGCAAGGAAACTAAAAGAAATGCTTGCTTTTTTTGTGGGAACCTGCAAACAAAAATAAGCAAATATCTCCCTGTATGCCATGGCAAAGAGATGGAGATGGCTAGATTAGCAGCTATGGCTGTTAATTCTGATGAGAGGTCAAATGGGCTCGACTTGATCAGAAATAAAGGGAATTTTCTTCATAATGAAAAAGTAATGGCAGCAAGCAAGGGAGAAATAATAGTTGTTCGTAGACCCCCAATGGTCTTGAGAAAAGTAGTAACTATGCCCCATGTCCCACATGCTTGGGTTATTACCCTAAAAGTGACTTCTGGAAACAAAGTCATTACAATTGCAACAAACAGAAAGACATAGGGAAAGAGAGGAAGAGCATTACAGATATAAGGGTTGAAAGTGAGCTTCTTCAAGGCACCTTTTCCCACACATTGAAATTAATGCAGGAGGTTTTGAAATTCATGCGTCCTGATAACAGCGCTCTAGTGGTTAAAAAGACAAACTGATATTACATATTGGAAATATTGGGATCAAGTGCATTGGAATGGACATCATCAAAAGGAGGCATTATGTGTCTCAAAAGATGAGGGAAAGTGCAAGGCTGCTTCTTCAGTTAAGAAGGTTGTGCCCAGAAAAATCAAGTTTGGAGGACTTCTTACATCTGCATACGTACAACGATGTTGTACATGTTGTAAGAGGGATGGCTGGTGACAGCAATGAAGACCTCCAAGATTTGAATGGGTTTAAGCATCCTTCCATAGCTCTTAAACTAGGGTATAATTTGAAGAAATTTCCCTCAATTAAAAGAATTCTGGCTTTGAAAGAAAGTGATGCTGTAGGGAAAAAAGAGGCCAAAGATTTCATTAAAATTGTGAACAGTAACTGGGTTAACTGTGTCTCAGCCCCAGCACTTAGTGTGATGAGGCAGCAGAAGTATACCAAAGTTGAAGAGCTGCCCAAGACAGAAGATGTGGAAGAGTTTGCCTCCTTCCGTAACAAAGAAATCGAAAAGGCTGTGAAGCAGTTGGAAGACTTTTTTTACACTCTCTGTGTACAAGAGATGCCAGAACTTAGTTCTAGCGCAACTTGCATCCTTCAACAAGAGACGACCAGGGGAGGTTGAGCAACTGAGGTAAGAGATTGAAATAAGGCAAATATCTTTTTCCTTACTAACAGTAGAAAGGGATGTGATAGTGTTATGTTAGTGAAACCTGTGTTTTTCATAACATCAATGTAGTTTGACTCTGTGCATTACCCAAAGTAAGGTAAAAAAGTGCAACTAAAAAGTAAGTAATTGGCACTCTTATTCCTGTTGTAGATCTTGATCGATCGATCATTGCATGCATTGTTGCATGCACCAATGATTGTTGTCAGAGCTTTCTTCAGTTAGAAATCCGTTCTACCTATAAAGCACGCAATCCTTCCTAGAGGAAGTGCAAAGTATTGTAATTTAATGATATTAATGATAAGTAGGTTATACTGGCAATTGCAATGACCACTACCAAAAGATCGGCCTAGACATTGTAGGCGTATACTTTTACTGTATATAATATTATTGAAAAAAAAAATCAGTACCTGTTTTCATTTTCTTGATACAGAGGATTCGTCTTCAGAGTCTGACAGAGTTAAAAGGAGCACCCAGGAGGAGGGAGGAAGTATTTGTGAAGCATTGCAAGGAAACTAAAAGAAATGCTTGCTTTTTCTGTGGGAACCTGCAAACAAAAATAAGCAAATATCTCCCTGTATGCCATGGCAAAGAGATGGAGATGGCTAGATTAGCAGCTATGGCTGTTAATTCTGATGAGAGGTCAAATGGGCTCGACTTGATCAGAAATAAAGGGAATTTTCTTCATAATGAAAAAGTAATGGCAGCAAGCAAGGGAGAAATAATAGTTGTTCGTAGACCCCCAATGGTCTTGAGAAAAGTAGTAACTATGCCCCATGTCCCACATGCTTGGGTTATTACCCTAAAAGTGACTTCTGGAAACAAAGTCATTACAATTGCAACAAACAGAAAGACATAGGGAAAGAGAGGAACAGCATTACAGATATAAGGGTTGAAAGTGAGCTTCTTCAAGGCACCTTTTCCCACACATTGAAATTAATGCAGGAGGTTTTGAAATTCATGCGTCCTGATAACAGCGCTCTAGTGGTTAAAAAGACAAACTGATATTACATATTGGAAATATTGGGATCAAGTGCATTGGAATGGACATCATCAAAAGGAGGCATTATGTGTCTCAAAAGATGAGGGAAAGTGCAAGGCTGCTTCTTCAGTTAAGAAGGTTGTGCCCAGAAAAATCAAGTTTGGAGGACTTCTTACATCTGCATACGTACAACGATGTTGTACATGTTGTAAGAGGGATGGCTGGTGACAGCAATGAAGACCTCCAAGATTTGAATGGGTTTAAGCATCCTTCCATAGCTCTTAAACTAGGGTATAATTTGAAGAAATTTCCCTCAATTAAAAGAATTCTGGCTTTGAAAGAAAGTGATGCTGTAGGGAAAAAAGAGGCCAAAGATTTCATTAAAATTGTGAACAGTAACTGGGTTAACTGTGTCTCAGCCCCAGCACTTAGTGTGATGAGGCAGCAGAAGTATACCAAAGTTGAAGAGCTGCCCAAGACAGAAGATGTGGAAGAGTTTGCCTCCTTCCGTAACAAAGAAATCGAAAAGGCTGTGAAGCAGTTGGAAGACTTTTTTTACACTCTCTGTGTACAAGAGATGCCAGAACTTAGTTCTAGCGCAACTTGCATCCTTCAACAAGAGACGACCAGGGGAGGTTGAGCAACTGAGGTAAGAGATTGAAATAAGGCAAATATCTTTTTCCTTACTAACAGTAGAAAGGGATGTGATAGTGTTATGTTAGTGAAACCTGTGTTTTTCATAACATCAATGTAGTTTGACTCTGTGCATTACCCAAAGTAAGGTAAAAAAGTGCAACTAAAAAGTAAGTAATTGGCACTCTTATTCCTGTTGTAGAAGATCTTGATCGATCGATCATTGCATGCATTGTTGCATGCACCAATGATTGTTGTCAGAGCTTTCTTCAGTTAGAAATCCGTTCTACTTATAAAGCACGCAATCCTTCCTAGAGGAAGTGCAAAGTATTGTAATTTAATGATATTAATGATAAGTAGGTTATACTGGCAATTGCAATGACCACTACCAAAAGATCGGCCTAGACATTGTAGGCGTATACTTTTACTGTATATAATATTATTGAAAAAAAAAATCAGTACCTGTTTTCATTTTCTTGATACAGAGGATTCGTCTTCAGAGTCTGACAGAGTTAAAAGGAGCACCCAGGAGGAGGGAGGAAGTATTTGTGAAGCATTGCAAGGAAACTAAAAGAAATGCTTGCTTTTTCTGTGGGAACCTGCAAACAAAAATAAGCAAATATCTCCCTGTATGCCATGGCAAAGAGACGGAGATAGCTAGATTAGCAGCTATGGCTGTTAATTCTGATGAGAGGTCAAATGGGCTCGACTTGATCAGAAATAAAGGGAATTTTCTTCATAATGAAAAAGTAATGGCAGCAAGCAAGGGAGAAATAATAGTTGTTCGTAGACCCCCAATGGTCTTGAGAAAAGTAGTAACTATGCCCCATGTCCCACATGCTTGGGTTATTACCCTAAAAGTGACTTCTGGAAACAAAGTCATTACAATTGCAACAAACAGAAAGACATAGGGAAAGAGAGGAAGAGCATTACAGATATAAGGGTTGAAAGTGAGCTTCTTCAAGGCACCTTTTCCCACACATTGAAATTAATGCAGGAGGTTTTGAAATTCATGCGTCCTGATAACAGCGCTCTAGTGGTTAAAAAGACAAACTGATATTACATATTGGAAATATTGGGATCAAGTGCATTGGAATGGACATCATCAAAAGGAGGCATTATGTCTCAAAAGATGAGGGAAAGTGCAAGGCTGCTTCTTCAGTTAAGAAGGTTGTGCCCACAAAAATCAAGTTTGGAGGACTTCTTACATCTGCATACGTACAACGATGTTGTACATGAAGACCTCCAAGATTTGGATGGGTTTAAGCATCCTTCCATAGCTCTTAAACTAGGGTATAATTTGATGAAATTGCCCTCAATTAAAAGAATTCTGGCTTTGAAAGAAAGTGATGCTGTAGGGAAAAAAGAGGCCAAAGATTTCATTAAAATTGTGAACAGTAACTGAGTTAACTGTGTTTCAGCCCCAGCACTTAGTGTGATGAGGCAGCAGAAGTATATAAAAGTTGAAGAGGTGCCCAAGACAGAAGATGTGGAAGAGTTTGCCTCCTTCCGTTACAGAGAAATCGAAAAGGCTGTGAAGCAATTGGAAGACTGTTTTACACTCCCTGTGTACAGGAGATGTCAGAACAAAGTTCTAGCGCAACTTGCATCCTTCAACAAGAGACGACCAGGGGAGGTTGAGCAACTGAGGTAAGAGATTGAATTAAGGCAAATATCTTTTTCCTTACTAACAGTAGAAAGGGATGTGATAGTGTTATGTTAGTGAAACCTGTGTTTTTCATAACATTAATGTAGTTTGACTCTGTGTGCATTACCCAAAGTAAGGTAAAAAAAGTGCAACTAAAAAGTAAGTAATTGGCATTCTTATTCCTGTTGTAGAAGATCTTGATCGATCGATCATTACATGCATTGTTGCATGCACCAATGGTTGTTGTCAGAGCTTTCTTCAGTTAGAAATCCGTTCTACCTATAAAGCACGCAATCCTTCCTAAAGGAAGTGCAAAGTACTGCAATTTAATGATAGCAATGATAAGTATATGGTTATACTGGCAATTGCAATGACCACTACCAAAAGATCGGCCTAGACATTGTAGGCGTATACTTTTACTGTATATAATCTTATTGAAAAACTTTCACCTATTTTCATTTTCTTGATACAGAGGATTCGTCTTCAGAGTCTGACAGAGTTAAAAGGAGCACCCAGGAGGAGGGAGGAAGTATTTGTGAAGCATTGCAAGGAAACTAAAAGAAATGCTTGCTTTTTCTGTGGGAACCTGCAAACAAAAATAAGCAAATATCTCCCTGTATGCCATGGCAAAGAGATGGAGATGGCTAGATTAGCAGCTATGGCTGTTAATTCTGATGAGAGGTCAAATGGGCTCGACTTGATCAGAAATAAAGGGAATTTTCTTCATAATGAAAAAGTAATGGCAGCAAGCAAGGGAGAAATAATAGTTGTTCGTAGACCCCCAATGGTCTTGACAAAAGTAGTAACTATGCCCCATGTCCCACATGCTTGGGTTATTACCCTAAAAGTGACTTCTGGAAACAAAGTCATTACAATTGCAACTATTTACAAACAACTAAATCAAACAGAAAATTATGTTCATTACAGTAATAGAACTATATGTACAGATATTTACATACACATATATACATATTTACAACTGAGTACCTATGTACAGATATTTACATACACATATACATCTACATATTTACAACTAAGTACCTCACAAGCCACATATGTACAAACACAGTCCTATTTACAAATTACAGTAGTTCCATATTTACAAACAAAATCAATACCCAGGGCCCGACTTGGCTTTGTGTCCCTCACCAGTTCCACACGGAACTGTTTCTGCTTTTTAAGTGCATCAAAACGGCACATACGGAACGTGTGCTTTTTAAGTGCATCGAAACGGCACATACAAACAAAAACAAAAACTCAAACCGGATCGGGCAGAAACATAAACGCACTTTTTACAAACAACTAAATCAAACAGAAAATTATGTTCATTACAGTAATAGAACTATATGTACAGATACTTACATACACATATATACATATCCACAACACATTCACAACCAAGCACCCCACAAGCCACCCACACACAAACACAGCCCCATTTACAAATTACAGTAGTGCCATACTTACAAACAAAATCAATATCCACAAGCTGACCACCACCCGGCCCACCCCCACCGAAACAAGCGGACCCCACCGCCCACCGAACGCCGACCTCGGCAAACGGACGAAGTCCGACTCCACCCTCAGCCTAACCTCCGCCCTCACCGACGCCAGGACGACATCAGCAGGCCCCCCCACCCCCCCAAAAACAATGTCACATCGGTCTCTCCACAAGGCCAGCTCTATGGAGGCCGAAACAAAGGTAAGTATGTCCTGAACACCTGCATTGCATGGCGGAGGTGAAAGACCACACAAAGCACAGTCCTGGCCGACAGCCCAGGTGTTACACAACGTTAGGCGTCCTGGGTAGGACGTTAAACTGCATCCGGTTGTGGAGCTTGTTAAAGCGTGGGGATAATGAGGTTACCCTTTGCCACAACTGCCTCCGGGACACCCTTGGGCAAGGTGCGCCTGTATTTTTGGCCCAGTTTTGTTCAGTTTTTCGTTTTTGTGTAAATAGTGTAAATAGTGTACATACTGTAAATATAGCAAGTTGACTCCACCCCGGACCCCTCGTGGCAGGTGGACCCCGCCCCGGACCCCTCGTGGCCCCTTGGGGCAGTTTGTGATGATTGCTTGGTCTGGTGTTTTGGTTTTTTGGTTGTTGTTGGGTGGTGGTTTGGTCTGGTGTTGTCTTTCGTTGGCGGTATGTAGTAATATTGGTTTAGGGTGGCCGGGGGGAGGTTGGTTTGTGGGGCATTGGGTTGTCAGTGTGTGTGTGTGGTTCTATTGTTGTAATGAACATAATTTTCTGTTTGATTTGGTGGTGTGTGGATAGTTTTGCCTTTATGTTCCTGTCCGATCCGGTTTGAGTTTTTGTTTTTTGTTTGTATGTGCCGTTTCGATGCACTTAAAAAGCCCCCTAGGCGGTCAGTCAGGACTTGCATTTATGTTTCTGCCCGACCGGTTTGAGTTTTTGTTTTTGTTTCTATGTGCCGTTTCGTTGCACTTAAAAAGCACACATTACAATTGCAACAAACAGAAAGACATAGGGAAAGAGAGGAAGAGCATTACAGATATAAGGGTTGAAAGTGAGCTTCTTCAAGGCACCTTTTCCCACACAGTGAAATTAATGCAGGAGGTTTTGAAATTCATGCGTCCTGATAACAGCGCTCTAGTGGTTAAAAAGACAAACTGATATTACATATGGGAAATATTGGGATGAAGTGCATTGGAATGGACATCATCAAAAGGAGGCATTATGTGTCTCAAAAGATGAGGGAAAGTGCAAGGCTGCTTCTTCAGTTAAGAAGGTTGTGCCCACAAAAATCAAGTTTGGAGGACTTCTTACATCTGCATACGTACAACGATGTTGTACATGTAAGAGGGATGGCTGGTGACAGCAATGAAGACCTCCAAGATTTGAATGGGTTTAAGCATCCTTACATAGCTCTTAAACTAGGGTATAACTTGAAGAAATTGCCCTCAATTAAAAGAATTCTGGCTTTGAAAGAAAGTGATGCTGTAGGGAAAAAAAGAGGCCAAAGATTCATTAAAATTGTGAACAGTAACTGGGTTAACTGTGTCTCAGCCCCAGCACTTAGTGTGATGAGGCAGCAGAAGTATACCAAAGTTGAAGAGCTGCCAAGACAGAAGATGGAAGAGTTTTGCCTCCTTCCGTAACAAAGAAATCGAAAAGGCTGTGAAGCAGTTGGAAGACTTTTTTTACACTCTCTGTGTACAGGAGATGCCAGAACTTAGTTCTAGCGCAACTTGCATCCTTCAACAAGAGACGACCGGGAGAAGTTGAGCAACTGAGGTAAAAGATTGAATTCAGGCAAATATCTTTTCCGTTACTAACAGTAGAAAGGGATTTGATAGTGTTATGTTAGTGAAACCTGTGTTTTTCATAACATGAATGTAGTTTGACTCTGTGCATTACCCAAAGTAAGGTAAAAAAGTGCAACTAAAAAGTAAGTAATTGGCATTCTTATTCCTGTTGTAGAAGATCTTGATCGATCGATCATTGCATGCATTGTTGCATGCACCAATGATTGTTGTCAGAGCTTTCTTCAGTTAGAAATCTGTTCTACCTATAAAGCACGCAATCCTTCCTAGAGGAAGTGCAAAGTATTGTAATTTAATGATATTAATGATAAGTATATGGTTATACTGGCAATTGCAATGACCACTACCAAAAGATCGGCCTAGACATTGTAGGCGTATACTTTTACTGTATATAATATTGAAAAAAAAATCAGTACCTGTTTTCATTTTCTTGATACAGAGGATTCGTCTTCAGAGTCTGACAGAGTTAAAAGGAGCACCCAGGAGGAGGGAGGAAGTATTTGTGAAGCATTGCAAGGAAACTAAAAGAAATGCTTCTTCTGTGGGAACCTGCAAACAAAAATAAGCAAATATCTCCCTGTATGCCATGGCAATGAGATGGAGATGGCTAGATTAGCAGCCATGGCTGTTAATTCTGATGAGAGGTCAAATGGGCTCGACTTGATCAGAAATAAAGGGAATTTTCTTCATATTGAAAAAGTAATGGCAGCAAGCAAGGGAGAAATAATAGTTGTTCGTAGACCCCCAATGGTCTTGAGAAAAGTAGTAACTATGCCCCATATCCCACATGCTTGGGTTATTTACCCTAAAAGTGACTTCTGGAAACAAAGTCATTACAATTGCAACAAACAGAAAGACATAGGGAAAGAGAGGAACAGCATTACAGATATAAGGGTTGAAAGTGAGCTTCTTCAAGGCACCTTTTCCCACACATTGAAATTAATGCAGGTTTTGAAATTCATGCGTCCTGATAACAGCGCTCTAGTGGTTAAAAAGACAAACTGATATTACATATGGGAAATATTGGGATGAAGTGCATTGGAATGGACATCATCAAAAGGAGGCATTATGTGTCTCAAAAGATGAGGGAAAGTGCAAGGCTGCTTCTTCAGTTAAGAAGGTTGTGCCCATAAAAATCAAGTTTGGAGGACTTCTTACACCTGCATACGTACAACGATGTTGTACATGTTGTAAGAGGGATGGCTGGTGACAGCAATTAAGACCTCCCAAGATTTGGATGGGTTCAAGCATCCTTCCATAGCTCTTAAACTAGGGTATAATTTGAAGAAATTGCCCTCAATTAAAAGAATTCTGGCTTTGAAAGAAAGTGATGCTGTAGGGAAAAAAGAGGCCAAAGATTTCATTAAAATTGTGAACAGTAACTGAGTTAACTGTGTCTCAGCCACAGCACTTAGTGTGATGAGGCAGCAGAAGTATATAAAAGTTGAAGAGCTGCCCAAGACAGAAGATGTGGAAGAGTTTGCCTCCTTCCGTAACAGAGAAATCGAAAAGGCTGTGAAGCAATTGGAAGACTGTTTTACACTCCCTGTGTACAGGAGATGTCAGAACTAAGTTCTAGCGCAACTTGCATCCTTCAACAAGAGACGACCAGGGGAGGTTGAGCAACTGAGGTAAGAGATTGAATTAAGGCAAATATCTTTTTCCTTACTAACAGTAGAAAGGGATGTGATAGTGTTATGTTAGTGAAACCTGTGTGTTTTTCATAACATTAATGTAGTTTGACTCTGTGTGCATTACCCAAAGTAAGGTAAAAAAAGTGCAACTAAAAAGTAAGTAATTGGCATTCTTATTCCTGTTGTAGAAGATCTTGATCGATCGATCATTACATGCATTGTTGCATGCACCAATGGTTGTTGTCAGAGCTTTCTTCAGTTAGAAATCTGTTCTACCTATAAAGCACGCAATCCTTCCTAGAGGAAGTGCAAAGTACTGCAATTTAATGATAGCAATGATAAGTATATGGTTATACTGGCAATTGCAATGACCACTACCAAAAGATCGGCCTAGACATTGTAGGCGTATACTTTTACTGTATATAATCTTATTGAAAAACTTTTACCTATTTTCATTTTCTTGATACAGAGGATTCCTCTTCAGAGTCTGACAGTGTTGAAAGGAGCGCCCCGGGGGAGGGAGGAAGTATTTGTGAAGCATTGCAAGGAAACTAAAAAAAAAAATGCTTGCTTCTTCGGTGAGAAACTGCATGCAAAAATAAGCAAACATCTCCTTGTATGCCATGGCAATGAGATGGAGGTGGCTAGGTTAGCAGCTATGGCTGTTAATTCTGATGAGAGGTCAAATGGGCTCGACTTGATCAGAAATAAAGGGAATTTTCTTCATAATGAAAAAGTAATGGCAGCAGGCAAGGGAGAAATAATAGTTGTTCGTAGACCCAATGGTCTTGAGAAAAGTAGTAACTATGGCCCATGTCCCACATGCTTGGGTTATTACCCTAAAAGGGACTTCTGGAAACACAGTCAAAACAATTGCTAGTAATTTTGTTAGTTAGTAAGATAATATTTAACGACACACCAACAGGAATGTGTTATATAGTGTCAACTAGATAAATTCGTTTCAATTCCTCCCCTTTAGTCGCCTCTAACGACAGGCGGGGAATACCGTGGGCATATTCTACAACCCCCAGCCCACAGGGGCCAACCATGGGGGGGGGGCTTGCTCGGTTTTGTGGCGTCGACAACCCGCCAGTCATGGGATGAGTAATAACGGTATCATGTGCGCATTTTATAGGCGAGAGTTGGAGACAAACTACTCGCCACGCACTACCTCCTCACCCCACCTGGATGCAGTTTAACGTCATACCCAGGACAGTCATTACAATTGCAACAAACAGAAAGACATAGGGAAAGAGAGGAAGAGCATTACAGATATACGGGTTGAAAGTGAGCCTCTTCAAGGCACCTTTTCCCACACATTGAAATTAATGCAGGAGGTTTTGAAATTCATGCGTCCTGATAACAGCGCTCTAGTGGTTAAGACAAACTTTTATTACATATGGGGAAAATATTGGGACGAAGTGCATTGGAATGGACATCATCAAAAGGAGGCATTATGTGTCTCAAAAGATGAGGGAAAGTGCAAGGCTGCTTCTTCAGTTAAGAAGGTTGTGCCCATAAAAATCAAGTTTGAAGGACTTCTCACATCTGCATACGTACAACGATGTTGTACATGTTGTAAGAGGGATGGCTGGTGACAGCAATGAAGACCTCCAAGATTTGAATGGGTTTAAGCATCCTTCCATAGCTCTTAAACTAGGGTATAATTTGAAGAAATTGCCCTCAATTAAAAGGAATTCTGGCTTTGAAAGAAAGTGATGCTGTAGGGAAAAAAGAGGCAAAAGATTTCATTAAAATTGTGAACAGTAACTGAGTTAACTGTGTCTCAGCCCCAGCACTTAGTGTGATGAGGCAGCAGAAGTATATAAAAGTTGAAGAGCTGCCCAAGACAGAAGATGTGGAAGAGTTTGCCTCCTTCCGTAACAGAGAAATCGAAAAGGCTGTGAAGCAATTGGAAGACTGTTTTACACTCCCTGTGTACAGGAGATGTCAGAACTAAGTTCTAGCGCAACTTGCATCCTTCAACAAGAGACGACCAGGGGAGGTTGAGCAACTGAGGTAAGAGATTGAATTAAGGCAAATATCTTTTTCCTTACTAACAGTAGAAAGGGATGTGATAGTGTTATGTTAGTGAAACCTGTGTTGTTCATAACATTAATGTAGTTTGACTCTGTGTGCATTACCCAAAGTAAGGCAAAAAAAGTGCAACTAAAAAGTAAGTAATTGGCATTCTTATTCCTGTTGTAGAAGATCTTGATCGATCGATCATTACATGCATTGTTGCATGCACCAATGGTTGTTGTCAGAGCTTTCTTCAGTTAGAAATCTGTTCTACCTATAAAGCACGCAATCCTTCCTAGAGGAAGTGCAAAGTACTGCAATTTAATGATAGCAATGATAAGTATATGGTTATACTGGCAATTGCAATGACCACTACCAAAAGATCGGCCTAGATATTGTAGGCGTATACTTTTACTGTATATAATCTTATTGAAAAACTTTCACCTATTTTCATTTTCTTGATACAGAGGATTCCTCTTCAGAGTCTGACAGTGTTGAAAGGAGCGCCCAGGAGGAGGGAGGAAGTATTTTTGAAGCATTGCAAGGAAACTAAAAAAAAAAAAATGCTTGCTTCTTCGGTGAGAAACTGCATGCAAAAATAAGCAAACATCTCCTTGTATGCCATGGCAATGAGATGGAGGTGGCTAGGTTTATAGCAGCTATGGCTGTTAATTCTGATGAGAGGTCAAATGGGCTCGACTTGATCAGAAATAAAGGGAATTTTCTTCATAATGAAAAAGTAATGGCAGCAGGCAAGGGAAAAATAATAGTTGTTCGTAGACCCAATGGTCTTGAGAAAAGTAGTTAACTATGGCCCATGTCCCACATGCTTGGGTTATGACCCTAACAGGGACTTCTGGAAACACAGTCAAAACAATTGCTAGTAATTTTGTTAGTAAGATAATATTTAACGACACACAAACAGGAATGTGTTATATAGTGTCAACTAGATAAATTCGTTTCAAGTCCTCCCCTTTGGTCGCCTCTTACGACAGGCGGGGAATACCTGTGGCATATTCTACATTCCCCAGCCCACAGGGGGCCAACCATGGGGGGGGCTTGCTCGGTTTTGTGACGCCGACAACCCGCCAGTCATGGGACGAGTAATAACAGTATCATGTGCGCATTTTGTAGGCGAGAGTTGGGGACAAACTACTCGCTATGCACTACCTCCTCACCCCATCTGGATGCAGTTTAACGTCATACCCAGGGACATTGTCGGATATGGAGTAAGTGAGTATTCATAGCAGTCAACGAGAATGTGACTGACGGTGACAGCAACAGTCACAGGGGATACAATATGGTCTCTCATCCCCGTGGAGCAAATAAGCATGGGCTAGGTAAGTGTGACCTATGTGAGCCCTAGTCAGTACCAAATAAATCATCTCTCCGTTTTCTGGGGGCTGCATTACCCACGGTCTCGACCATTGGTTTGACTTGGTACAATTTGTTCTCAAGGAAAGAATCCCACAGTTCCTGCCATTTTGATTTTATGTAGTCGTTGATCTTAGGACGATAATCAGTGTGTGGCAAGTCGAGGTTGGTAACGTCCATCTGTAGGGCTTACTTAGCTACTGTGTCTACCCTTTCATTTCCGCGTATGCCCACGACTCGGAACTCACGCAAGCACAACTGACTTCTGTAGTCCAACCAAATTGGAGTAAGCTTCACGGAGAGCTATTACACAAGGGTGTTTTTGCTCATGGCCTTTAAGTGCTAAAAAGCTGGATAGCGAGTGTGAAAATAATGAACTGGTGACCGTCGGAGTTTTCGATCAGATCGAATACCATCTTAACTGCCTGGAGTTCGGCAGTAAACATTGATGCGTCATCCGGTAGTCTGATTTGCAGGAATGTGTCCCGGCTCGCCGCCGCGGCCGCAGTCCTGTTCGTAGCTTTAGAGTCATCGGTATAGATGGTATGAGTATGCATGGAGAAGACCTGGAACATGTCGTACCATATTTGAGAGAATGGCATTTACTGAACAATAGTGAACCCCTTCCCACGAAACTAGACATTGATTTCGCTCTTCCATAAAGGAGCTACTCTTAAAGCAGTGTCCACTGTCTTGTGCAACTGGTTTTAGGAAAACATCTTTTTCTCTTATAGGCATGGTTGACTGTCATGAATACTCCCATATTTGTCAGAAGTATTACGCTGTGCCAGACCTGAAAACTTTATTTGAGCGAACAGATTCTTCCCTTATTCTGGACTTTCTCAAGGAGAGTAAACTGTACAGAAATTTTTGACATGACTCCGGCATTTGCTTGGATATTTTTGTGAAACCTGAAGTTTTTTTTCCGTGGAATTTGACACTTTTGACCCCCCTTTGTTTTTTATTTATTGTACCCAACATTGCACCCTTTTCTCATCTAGGTGACACTATATAACACCTTCGTGTTGTTGTGTCGTTAAAACTCCATCTAACTAACTTATAGGTATGGGAAGGTATGTAATGTTTCTGTCAGAAGGCTCATTAATGGACAATACATTCTTGTCCAGTTAGAGCAGGAGATACCAGGTCTAAACTATCTCCTGGTGTTTTTGAGGGGGGATTGGCTCACTCATTACCAACTGTTTTTTGAGTCATGGATCCTGTTTGTAAACCAGACTGGGTCACCCCCGACCCCCTAGAGACATGTTCATTTTGAAAATCTGTAACTTCATAACAGTTACATCCTACTAGCACGATTCGGGTATCCAACGAAAGATGAAGAGAAGAACCTTTCCAATTTTGGGGTGGGGTCTCACCGACGATTTTGCGGGGAATTTAGGTCAAAATGTTATGTTTTGGTTGAAAATTTATCCAATATTTGGGAGAATTTTTTCATGCAATTCAAAAGTCGTTTTAGGGTACCCACAAAGGGGCCAATACTTCACCTTTTTTTTAATTCACTATGCATATCACAACCACATTTAGAAAGCCGAATTCCAGCGTAAAGTAGTTTTGGAGAAATTATAAAAATGTCTCAAAAGTGACCAAAGTTGCCCAATTTTGCAACGAAAACAGGCTCCCCGGAAAAAATCATATCTCCGTCATTTTACAACCGATTTCAAAACTGTAAAAAACATTTTTGCTTCACACGGCCATCCGATCTTTTCTCGCCTAAAACAGAATAGGTCTAGCGCCACCACCTTGCAAAATCTCAGACTCCTCTGTACAAACAGTTGACAAGGTCAAAAAGGCCATATCGAATTACACCCTATAGCGTTACGTACGCTGTAGCGTTACTTCTGCACGCACTAATCCTACTCTATTTCGACTATTTGGTGTTCATTTTGTCTAATAATCGGTCAATTTTATAGCAAATGGAGTGATAGAGCCGTTCTACAAGTGTAAGAATATCATGACAGAATGGCAAGTGGGAGTATTTTCATGATTTTTACAGTGTTCGTAGTAACGTTTACTTTGCTATGCTAGCTTATGGGGGTATGCCTATACCTTTAGTGTTTTGCCGGTATACGCGCTGTACTGAATGTGCTGAAAAGGGTGCAACTTCTGTTTCAGGGTTGTCCTTAACTTATAATGTGAGCTTTTTACGTACGTAGAAACGGGCACGAAGAAACAAAGTAGAACTTAAACCTGACCGGACAAAAACATAACTCTGAACTTTTTACATAAATCTGAACATTGCGCTACAAAACAAAATGTCTGTGCTAACTATTTAAAAAACCACCCCAAACCCAAGCCAATCACGTAGGACTGTTTGCAATTTCAATATTTACAATATTTACAAATTAACTATCACCGGCCCGCCCGCACTGAAACAAGCGGACCCCAACACCTGCGAACGTCGACCTTGGCAAACGGACGAAGTCGGCCTCCACCCTCAGCTTAATCTCCGTCCTCACCGACGCCAGGACGACCGTCCGCAGGCTTCCCCTCTCCCCTAAACACAATAATTACACCGGTCTCTCCACAAGGCCAGCTTTATGGAGGCCGAAACAAAGGTAAGTATCCCGCGAACACTTGTATTGCATGGCGGGGGTGACAGACCATACAAAGCGTAGTCCTGGCTGACCGCCCAGGTGTTACAAAACGTGAGGCGATCAGCCAGAGCTTGAAACCACTCCCAGAGGAGGGCCACAAAGCCACACTGCCAAAAAAACACATGGGGCACACTCTCCCACCCTGTGCATCCAGTGCGGGGGCAAATGCCATCTCCAAGACGCCACCGAAGGCGCTTGAGATTCGTTACGATGGCGTCGTGTGCGATGCGCCACAGCAGGTCACGCCGGCGGTGATCGAGTGTCCCGCTGTGGACGACACGCCACACTTCCGGCCCTGACGCATAGTCGTTGGGTTGGAACTGACCAAGTCATTCAAAAATGGCCCGGTACTGGTCCCCCGCACTGGACTGCAAAACGTCCCCTACAGTTGACATAATACGTAGTGTCTCCTCCATCTGACAGGTATGCCTTCGTTGGTCTCCAACTGTGAGGTACACTGTTGCTAAACAGGGTAGGAAAGAACCAACGGAATGATAATCCACCCCAATAACGGACAAAGTAGGCAAACGGCATCATGACTTTCGACAGCACTAAAAAACACATTTGGTCAGGAGGAAAACGGAGCTTTGAAGGAAAGTGCACAAGGCCCAATCCCCCCTGCCTAGGAACCTGGTACACCACTTTTCTTCCTGACCAGCTCCGTTTTCCTGACCAAAGAAAACCTAAAACACAGCCCTCTCGAGTCGCACCAGGACACCCTCTGGAGCGGCCAGAACAGTGCCCGGATACCACAAAGAGAGGGTAAACGAAACGATTTTATAACTGTTACCTTCCCCAACAGACTAATGTAGCGATCGCCAAAAGTCCTTCAACCTAGCTTCCACCAGGTCCACTTTCTCATTCCAGGTAAGTGACTCGGGTGAACCGTAACCAAACCCATATGCCATTGATTTTTATGGCGTCGTCCTACCCATGATGCCGCGAAGGGCAGTTGTTTCGACCGCCACTTACCTAGACGGAGTCCTTTGGTCTTGGTGGGGTTCAGTCTGGCACCTGTCGCTCTTTGAAAAGTAGACAGCGTGCCAGTAAGGGCTCTGAAGGAAGCTAGGTCGGAGACTACGCATGTGACGTCGTCAGCATACTGGGAGGCACTTGACTTTAGCTCCACCAGGTATGTGAAATGGTCGAAACAAAGGTTCAACTTGGAAGGCTCTTGCAAGGGATTCACTAAACAATACATAGAGTAGAGGTGACAGGGGACACCCCTGCCGTACCCCACGTTGGACTCTGAAGGGGTCCGACGGTAGGCCATTAACGATAACCCGACTATATACACTATTATACAGTAAAGAGGTCCATTTAACAAAAACTGGATTCAAACAAAACTTCTTCAAGATTTTAAAGAGGAACCCGTGATCAACCATGTCGAAGGCCTTCTCCTGATCGAGGGAGACAAGTGCGCATGGAAGATCACGGTCCATCACATATTCAACTAAGTCCGCATCAACCAGAGGTTTCTGCTGAATACTGTGTCCCCGCACCGCACATGTCTGGAAAGAAACCTACAAGATCCGGCATGACCGTGCCTAGCCTGTTACAAAGGGCTTTCGCCAGAATCTTGTAGTCTACATTTAACAAGGTAATTGGTCGCTTGTTTTTCGGTTCTAGGGGGTCTCCAGACTTTGGTAACAATGTTATAACGCCTGTGCGCTTGCGAGGGACTCAATGAGCCAGCAAGGAAGGCAGAGGCGAATACATCACGGAGATTCGTGTCCGACGGTACCCCAGAAGCGTTTGTAGAATTCCCGCTGGGATACCGTCGGACCCCGAGGCCGCCTTTCCGCCTTTCATCTTCGCCACCGCCCTCCAGAGCTCGTCGACAGTCAGGGAGAACCAAGTCCATCATTCTGCTCCTTAGAGGGGGTCTTGTCAATATTATCTAAAAGGGAGTCTTGAAGGCCTTCCATCGACATCTGCCCGCGTATAAAGCTGATCATAGAAGGTCTTAAATACTTCCAAGATGTCGAGAGGGTCCTTCTGTACTGTACCGTGGACGTCACGGACTGCTCTTATGCGGCGATCGATGGCATACTTTGTGACATCCCGGTAGAATTTGATAGTTGGTTTTTCCTCCGCCTCCACGCAATGCACGCGAGCACGAACGCGGGCCCCGCGCAATTTTGATCAAGGTACTGCTGGATTGCGTGAAGTGCGGAGGTGTCCCCGTTCCTCTCCCTAGAGCAGAGTGAGAGGAAACTCCTCCCTTTTTCGACCGAGCTCTTGCTACACAGTACTCAACTGTAAACTGTCTGATGCGGGACTTTACGTCGTCCCACCACTCTAAATCTGTTGAGAAGGCCGGCTCAATGTTCGCCACCCTTCGTACCTGGCTTCAAACTGTTCGCTATAGTCAGCCTCCGTTAGAATATCTGTGTTCATTTTTCCAGAACCCCCTCCCTGTTGGCCATGAGTCTGGAGGCTGAAAGGAGACAGTAACTGCATCATGATCCGAAATTGGACATGTCACAACTTCACAGTCACTCGGTGACAGTGCAGGTGGAGAGTACACCCGGTCCAACCTTGAGGCATCCGTGCCATCAGGGCGGTGCCAAGTGAACACGGACAAGCCGGGATGTTGGCTCTCCAGACATCAAACCATGGCGTGATTCTTTACGAACATGTCCAATTCCGACGTGCCGACACCACAGCCCGAAGACGTTACATGTGGGGAACATTCGGTCAAGCTGTGTGTCGGGGACGCAGTTTAAGTCTCCTGCCAGGACAATAGTGTAAATAGTGTAATATAGTGTACATACTGTAAACTTATAGCAAGTTGACTCCACCCCGGACCCCTCGTGGCAGGTGGACCCCGCCCGCGACCCCTCGTGGCCCCTTGGGGCAGTTTGGTGATGATTGTTTGGTCTGGTGTTTTGGTTTTTTTTTTTGGTTGTTGTTGGGTGGTGGTTGGGGTTTTGTTCTGGTTGTTGTCTTTCGTTGGCGGTATGTAGTAATATTGGTTTAGGGTGGCCGGGTGGGAGGTTGGTTTGTGGGGTATTGGTTGTCAGTGTGTGTGTGGTTCTATTGTTGTAATGAACATACTTTTCCGTTTGATTGGTGGTGTGTGGATAGTTTTGCGTTTATGTTCCTGTCCGATCCGGCTTGAGTTTTTTCGTTTTTTTGTTTGTACGTGCCGTTTCGATGCACTTAAAAAGCTCTCCTGCCAGGATACACGGGGCACTGCCAGAACGAAAGGATGGCAGGGTCATGAAAAAGTCCGCCTTCTGTCTGAAGGCCGATTGAGGCGCATACACGTTTACACCAGGAAAAATCTTCCACTTAGGGTGTCCTTATTGTAATGCATTACCAACAGGCCCTCATGATCAGAATCAACTTTTTTCCCACCAGGGGGAGTCTCACCTAGGGCGAAACTAAACATAACTGAACCACAAGATGTTTGTTGAACCAAAGGAAGCATGTAAACCCCCACCCCACTCAAAGGGACCAGGTTGTGGACCATCGTCCCATTCTCCAATATGGGGTCTCCTGGGAGGAACTAACGAAGTCCACACCCAGTGTTTCTGCAAAATTGGAAATATCCTTGACCCGCTTCCGGGAACTGTCCCTCATGGGCCAGTTAACATTTTAGAGTCAAGAGGGACAGGGGATTAGCCATGGTGTAATGAGTGGCTACGTATCTACCTGGCGACCCTGACCTTTTTACTTTGGTGAACTCGGTGTGGGGTCCCTTCCGAATGTGTGAAACCCCTTGGGTCCTAACATCCCGCCCTGAGGCCGACCTCCTTCAATGAAAGGCTTCTCTCCACACACAAATACAAACCAGCCCTCCCCGGAGGGTGGATCCTTTGGAGGAGTGCTCTGAGGCAGGCTCCCCACCATCTGACATAGCAGACTCAGAGTCCTGAGGAGAGCTGAGAGTCCCTCCTCCACTGCCATCCCTATCAGACTTCCACTGGTTGTTGGTGGGGAGGATGGTGCAGGAGTTCGCCTTCCCTTGGGAAGCCGCAAGTAATCCCCTCACACTGTTTTGAGGCGAGGAAATCTTGTTCCACTTCTTGTGCTGCCTCCCCAATTCTGAGTGGAAATTCGGGCCTGCTGGCGTAGGGTTCAGGTGCCTGCTCCACATCCGCACTAGGCAGGGCAGGAGTACGATGGGGGCACGCCCCAGAGACATGTCCCCTCTCCACAAAGGTTGCACGCACCTCGTTGGGGCACTCTGCCTTTGTCGTGCCCAACCCGCAGGCACCTGCGCAAAGTCTGTTGGGTGGACAAGACCTGGTTCGTTGTCCCTCTTGTCAACACTTGAAAACAGGTTGCGGGCTGCGAAGTACCTTATTGTGGGGCCTCGAACCCCTATGAAGAGGAAGGATGGGATGTCCCTATACAACAAATGCCATACGGCACTGCCTCTTTCCATTAAATTATGACGGCCAACTCGCCGAAACAATATTTGCACCATCGCATGTCATGAGAAAGTCCGTATTGGCTCAGGAAGGAACCCTCGCAACCAGGCGTGGTCGACCTCAAAGTTAAGGTATAACACTGTCACCGCACAGAGCGATTCATATGGGGTGACAGTGAGAAAACTACTCATTTCAGGCAAGACACAACTTTAACCCGAGCAGCATAAGACCTGAATTTATGTCATACGTGTTGAGGGAGGCAAGAGACTGCCCAAACATCCTATTCTGTAATGTATTCCGTTTATCTTCAACACAGTAAAACGACTGAGGGGGAGAGACGCTGCCCACGGACGAAAACTATAAACTAAAATGGATTGATTCACGAAATCAGGGAATAGCAGAAGTTTGTGGGTCGAGGCCACGGGATAAAGGACAAAAAACTCAGAACTAGTTTACAAAAGACAAAAAATAGGATGAAGTAAGAAAAACATAAGCAACACAGAAACAAGGCGCGGTCGCAAACAAATGGACACGACCAGACCCTACTTATCAACTACAACACATGCACGCTATAAGAGTTTTGTACACAATTGCAATATATAGTACAGCTATCACACAGTGATATAAGTTGAGCACGGTAAACGACGAGAGCGAAACGAAAACACGTCTGCTCTCGTCGAAGACCTGAACTGAACTATAATGTACATGGTAATCGGATGAAGGGATTACGACCTAAGAGGTGCTTATATAATATGGTTACCATCAGTCATGCCTTGGATCTAACTAACCTTCGTGTGGTCCTCATCAAAGTTACAACACTAAAACCTTGTCCGTCCTATATCTTTAATGAGTTACAGACAGGTGCCTTTGCAGCAAGTCTAGTTAGTTAGTTAGATGGGGTTTTACGACACACCAACACGCAGGTGTTATATAGTGTCACCTAGAAAGAAAAAGGGGCAATGTTGGGTACAAAAAATAAAAAGGGATCAAAAGTGTCAAATTCCACTAGAAAAACTTTTCAGGTTTCACTAAAAATGGTTTTGACTACCAGTGTGTTGCACTGGATGAAGCACACGAGATGGGAATTAACAAAGAAGTAAAAATGGCCATGAATGCAACAAATCCTGAGGGACTGAGTAGACTTACTCATTATCTTCCCTTTAGATCAAAGGTCAATGCAAACATATCTTCACAGCTGAAGTTATCAGCCAATCATAATACAAACCATAGTGCCCATCATACTATTGTTGAAACAAATATCCGCCATTACATTCAGAAGTTGGATGAGTCTTCTTCCCTTACTGCACCCGAAAGTACAGTTACATCATTTATTTGATGACAAGGTCGCCGACTGCCGAAGAGCTAGTGACCTTACCACTTTCTTTGCAGATCCAGATGCCAATTGTATCGCTTATGTAACTTAAGCCCCCCCCCCCCCAACTAAAAGGATAAAGCAGCACGAACCTAAGTTGCAAACCACCTGTCTGCGTAAACAGGTCGCATTTTCCAAGTGTTCAAATGCTGCTGTCCCCACCCTCAGTCAATTTATGCCTCTTCCCCGTGCCATCTGTGATAGCAATGGCATCCCTAACAAAGGAAACAAAGCTGTTGCCGCTACTTTCCTTCAACAGCGCTACCCTGATGCATTTGGAGAAAAACCATACAACTTGGTTAAAGACAGTGTATGCGTCATCATGGAAGGAATGTTCATGATCAACTTTACTCGACCGCGCAGTTAAAACTTTTTTACAAGCAATTTTTTTTAATCTTTGAGATTCCTCAAGGCATCTGAGGTTCACATCATATTTGACCATCCTGGGCGCCATGGGGTAATGCCCAAAGACATTGAAAGGCAAAGAAGGGACATTCACGTAACGAAAAGTCAAGAGGAACCTGATGATTCATTCACATCAATTTCATCCAATACAATTAAACCATCCAACTGGGCACGTTTCATTGCCAATCGCACTCACAAGCGATTATTAGTTACTTACCTATCACATGAAATGCTACGCATTGCACAGTTGGCAGAGATCCGTCCTACCTTACTAGTTACTGCTGGTGGTTTCATTGGTGAGAACACAGATAGACTTGCCCCAAGTCTCTTGTGATATTTGCGCCGCTGCCGCTACAGATGCCTGGCGACTTTCCCACACGCGCTCTCTACATGCAGTCAGCCATGTATACCGTTGTTCCCACAGGAAACACACAACACACACACAGATAATCCATCTGTTCGCCCACGAGAGACTTGTAGACTTTGACATAATGACGTCATCATTTCTAAATTTTTTCTCTTTTCACTTATCTGAAAATTTGCATGAATATTTGAGGAGATAATTATCCTCCCCCATCCAATCAACTTAATTTTTGTAAAATTACGGGGGAATTATGACATAATATTATATCGCCGGCCGGGCCCTTGGCTAGCTGCGCGATGACGGCGAGCTTTGACGAGTAAATGGAAGGGGAAATATTTTTGGAGTCCATACATTTTGCCTCACGAGGCTGTGAATATCCCAAAAAAAATCACGTGAAAAAAAAGAATGATTGATTAGTTTTATGCAGAAAAAGAGATGTTTTTGTTGGATTGCCGACAGGATCCGGTAAATGCTTATTTTTTAAAGCTGCCCTACGACATGATTACGTCTCCCCAAAAAAGAAACGTTGTAGGTAGTAGTAGTGCGAGAAATGGTCCGAGCGTATGGTGCCAGTAGACTAACTTTATACTAGTTTTACGGTAACAAAAATTGAAACAAGCTCAACAGGGGGGACGGGCCATTGCTTCCTCTGTTCCCCAGCGCAAGAGCAGGAAAATCCCTTAAAGAGAAAGGACTCGTGCTTAAATCTGTTTGGGGTTTATTGTGAATAGAAACAGAAGTGGACACTGGTCATCCCAGTATATCTTCATACCCTGAGCGCTCTTTAAGCAAGGTTGGGTGCTTAAAAAAACAGTCTAAAGAAGAAAACCTGGTGGGTTTTTCTAGATGAGAGCCACTGTGTGCAAAATGGTAATTTGGCTTTAATTTTTTCCCAGTCTGAAACACTAAAGTAGTATGAGCCAGCAATTTATAGTTTGAGCTAGCTGTTAAAAGTCCCTTTTTGGCTCCCAGTATAATGCTCTACGCAGGTCTGGATCTTTGTTTTTTACGCATTAACTAGTTACTTATTGCAAGAGCAATTTTTTATTTTCTTTTGAAACATGAGGCTTTTTAGGGTAATTATTCCCTTGTTAAAGTGGGAACAGACGGAAGACTGCCCAATTTTTATAAATGACACTAGACCAGCTTTTTAAATTTAATGAAAGGAGACGAGTATGGTTTTTTTTTTTCATTATTAGGTCAATATATATCTTAACTTGAGAGAGATTTTTTATAAGGTGATTCCACTTTGAGTGGCTTAAGGGTCCCAAAGTAACGAAATTTTTAATGCAGCTCTTAATAACGTAATTTTTGGAAATTTTCAGAAACATGTCAAACTCACTGTGGGAAAAATTTGAAAGTGAATCACCATCATCAGCCCACTCAATGTTAATTGAAAGATCAAAAAATTTTAAAAATTTTTTTAGTTTTTCCATAGCCTTTGTTTTGTCTTGATGCAACAAGTTTTTTTAAAAAAAGTAGAGTTACATGTTTAAGAAAAGCAATTTTTTAATCAACTTTGGGAAAAAGGTCTATGGGGATTTAGAAATTTCACGTAATTTTAGTAAAATTTTCCCCATAGCGTCAAGCAAATGTTCGTGTCCATTTTCACAATTTTCTATCTCATGAATAGCATTTACCAACCAGCCCAAACCCTTCTTCAAAAAAAAGTGTGCTTTTTTAGACAGTAAAAATATCTTTTTAAAAGTCCCATAGCAGTCTAAAGTTCATAAAAATTGAAAGAGAGAAAACCCCCTGTAGCTAAAATTTACATTGAACCCAGTAAATGATCCCGTTGATCATTGTCTATTTTGTTGTACTTAATGATTTATGTTGAAAACCCATTTTTATCACTTTTGTAGGGCTTGGCTCAAAACGACCCAACCCTTCAGATCTTCGTAGGGCGATTTGGAGAATTTTAAGGTCACATTTGGCCAAAGTATCCATATGTAGCTTTGACTCCCACGTTTCATGCAGTGAGGATGGCTATTGCAGGAAAAGGTAACCTCAAAAACCCTGTTTTGGTAAAAAAATCACCAGAGAAAAAAAGTCAATATTTCTTATAAAAATCAATAAAAAACAAAACCTAAAGGGTTTTTTGGTCCTCTGATACAAAACAAAGAAAGAAGGAATGGACATGGAGGGGTCATTATATTTTGTGGGTCCCACAGACACTGCAGAGAGCTTATGCATTGTTCTCCCAGCAATGCCAGAATTGTGAATGTCACTGCTAGTTCCACAGACCCCCGAAAAATCGATCAAAGACAGGTTGCAAGGCTTTCTGGTTGCTAATGGAGAAATAAGATTATTCCCACCATAACATTTGGCAGGGGTTTGAGTTAAAAGGGGTAAATACAATTGTGCATTTTGGTCCTTACTGACATGATGATATTGTCAAGAAAGTGGTAGGGTGGACGTGAGGGGTCAGAGAGCTATGCCACCCTGTCAATACTCTGGAATTTCTGGGGGTAAAAAACACAGAGGTAGAAAATTATGCAACAATGAAGAAAATGTAGAGGGGAATTTGCTTTTAGGCCATTTTGGTTTGAAAGCCAAAAAAACCTTTAGTAGAACCCTTCATTTGTTGGTTTTTGTGTTGTAGATGTAAGTGTGGAGAGGAGTTGTGGGGACCCTGTAGGTGGAAACGTCATAAGAACAAAATTTTGGGGTCAAAAGGGAAAACAGTTTAGGGGCTAGTCTACTTCAGAGAAATTTTTCGGGGAAAAGACTCTTGTAGGGATGTTAGCATCGGGTTTTTCCAAAAAAGTTAATAGAAGGACATTGTGGGGAAGTTAACACCACACTGGGTTGATTACTTCAGGCACGGTTTTTTTTGCTGAACCTGCAACATGCATCAAAAAATAGAAATAATCAACAGTGAACAGCCCATAGGCAGCTTGATATTTCCCTGCCCAAAAAAGGTGAAGGGGGTTGTTTTGAAACTAGCAGCCCGTCTGATTTTAGGGGGACTAATTTGTTTTTGATTTTTCAGACTCGGGCTAAATTGAGAATTTTAGTGGTGTGAATTTTAAATTTACCCCTGCCATTTCTGTTGTTTTATTGTAGAACCATTGTATTTTTTAGAGATCCGAGTGATCTCTTTTAATGCAAGACATATTGGGAAAGATGTTTTTAGATGATATCTTTACCAATACATTTTTTTTACTAATTTCTTGTGAATTTCAGTAGGTGAGTCAGGCGGACTTCACAGATAATATTTCTTGAAAGATACACTCGTACAGTAATGTCACACTGAGTAAAAAAAAGAAGGCACAGTAGGTACAAATTAATTGATGCATTTTCGTACTGTGGTATTACCGAGAACAGTGGAAATGCGTAATTTTACAGTATATTCTCGTTCGAAAGGGACTTGAAACATGCCTTATATTTCGATGGCAATCTTAGCCTGTTTTCTACGTGGAGGTCAACCCATCTGAGGAAATCATAGGGTTAACTCAGTCAGAATTTTCTTTGAATATGCAATGTTTGGGATGAAAAATATGGAAGATATTTTGATGAGCAAGGGGTATTCGCACATTTTGGTGTATTTCAGATTTCGTTTGAGGCGACTGTTTACAGTATTCCGTTTAAAGGAGCTTATTGAATCATTTTGCTGTTTTTCCCCTTTTCTCCAAACAGTTGATTTTTTTGTACATATACTTTGACGTTGGGTTTTCTGTAAGCCCTTTTGTAAATTCTAAATTTCCCCCCACTTATTTCACATGTAATCCAGGTTTAAATTTTCCAATTTTTAATTTGTAGTCGCACTTGTTTCATATAGTCATATGGGCCCCACAAAAAAGGATTTAAAAACAGCCCAATTTGGGCAAGTATCTTGAACAATGCCCTGGGGATTGTCCTAAAACCCCAAAATTTATTCACTTATTGCAACATGCAAAGTTATTTTTTCAGGGTTTTTAAACCCATGTACCCTTAAAAAGGATTTTTTTTATATCTTTTAATGTTTTTTTCTTACAATTTCCTTTAAAAATTTACATAGCTTTAGAGAAATCACACAATGTGGGGCTAGAAAGAAATGGTTTTGTTTTAAAAGGGAAAGATACACATCTGGGAACATGAAATAAAAAAAAAAAGGGAAAACTTCTGTAAAAATGAAAAGTTTTTTTGAATTTTCCCCAAAAAGATGGGAAGGGCCACAGTAGTCACTACGTAGCTACGTACGATGAGGCCTTTATTTAAGGGTTATATCTTTACACTCATTCATAGAATGGGGACTCCCAAAACAATGTTAAAAAAAAAACAGATCCAACAATTAAGAAAATGAGAACTTTAAACTTAGTTTTTTTCTTTCTACTGTATGGTCTATTTATCTGTCCCCATGAAAGGACCTGGAGGGCATAACACAGGGTGCTTTTATGGGTATCGTACGTAAGCAGTAATGAGGACAAAGTACAGTAAAGTACAGAAGTTTGGGCTGCTGACTGTCTTTATTAAGTCACTTGGGAAATCTGAAATCAAAAGTAGGAAAAATTTAAAAAGTAAATTAAAACAGCGGATGCAAAAAAATTAGCCATATGAAATGATGATTCCAACCCCACCCTTTTTAGCTTGCGCCCGAGAAATATCACACTTTTTAAATTAAATAATTTGGGTTATACAGGCTATATTTTATCATTTAAGTTAAGAAGTTTTTGGACCAAGCTGCCATATTTACCAAGTGTACTGCCATAGCGGCCAAAATGGGAAATGGCCTTTTATGAGCTGCACACTGTACTTTAAATTTCAATGAACTGGGCTTTCAGAATTATATTGGAGACATGATGATCAATTTAACAACAAAAGGGAAAGGGGGAAGTGTAAAAATAGAGCAATGGTGAAACAGAAAAAGAATTCTTTAAAACATCATGCTCCTTTTAGCATTATAACTTTCAAGCAGATAACGTGTATAAAACAAATGACAACTCTCATATTTTTGCTATACCCATGATGAATCTTTATGTCCACAGTATCGTGTGAATTTGAAGTATTAGTTTGAAATTTCCCATATAATG
This sequence comes from Holothuria leucospilota, assembly GCA_029531755.1. Taxonomy (NCBI): domain Eukaryota; kingdom Metazoa; phylum Echinodermata; class Holothuroidea; order Aspidochirotida; family Holothuriidae; genus Holothuria; species Holothuria leucospilota. The sequence continues at coordinate 66,614,327 of CM055961.1, read as the reverse complement.
AAACAATAACAAAAAAATGGGAAAAAAATTCCTTTTTTATCAAAAATGACTATCAGCCCAGATCATGAGGTAGAATGAACACTGGGCCAAAAATTTTTCAAAATATAGCACACATTAATTTTTAAAAACCACAAACATACCCTTAAATCAAAAGACACATGAAGCTGAAGAAAAGGTTTCCCGCCTTGTTCTTTCAAAACCCGCTCACCACAAAGGGAAAAGGGGGAAGGTTCTGCTTTGGGGTGAGCATGTCCTAATAGAACCCCAAAAAATAGCCAATCGAAACAGAAACCACCAATCAGGGGTTTCAGCATAATGATAACTTCACTGCACTTGCTTCCCTGTCAGTTGAAAAAAGTCGGAGCCCCTTTGACGAAAGCTTTACTTTTCAAGACTTGACGGCGTCCCATTGAAAATATTTCTAGTAAAAATCACCCAGCAGCTAGGGTGGCAATTTAAGGGGCTCTGTTGTTAATCAGCATGTTTGGACTTTTTGGGGCTAGTTTTCGGTACTTGGGAAAACGGTGTAATCTCCTTGCTATAAATGCTGATTCGTAAAGCCCTTTGTAAATTTGGGTTGGGACTAATTCCAGGGATTAGCCCATGACTATTCTGAAGGAACTTTGAGTGAAAAAAATTTTTTTTGGCACATACCCTTTCTCTCCCCTCCCCATTACGGTAGTATCAATTGGGGACAGGAAAATTGTTATTTATATCTAAACATTAGGGTACTACTTAAAATGGTGCGGGGAAGAAACCTCCCCAAAAAAAGGAGTGCAGAGACAGGAAAAAATTTTTCTAACCACAGTGATGTAGAGGCCATAAAGAATTTTCTGTCAAAGGTAGGTTCTCGATTGCGTAGAAAAAATAGGGAAAGGGTAAGCCCGGGTCAAAATACTGAGTATTCAAACTCATTTCCCCATCCCTTACCCCCTATTTAAAAAAAAGCTCCCGGGTGAAATTTAAAAAAAGTACCCTGGTAAAAAACCATACAAAAGAACACTCCACCCCAAAAGTACTGATAAACTTAAAAATTTTTTGGAAAGTTTTCAAAAGATACACCATTTAAATGGGGGTTTTCATTAAGGGGGAAAGGGGCATATAGGGAAGCTAGATGGGGGATCTTTCCCAAAATTTTAAATTCCCCCTACTACCTATCCCATCCCATTATAAATTTTTTCATTTCAAAAACTGACAGGAAAAAAAGTAAAACCACTTGAAAAATTTAAAAAAGCTACATGATTCCCCAAAAGAGGGAAAAAAATTTAAGTAGGGAAAAGGGGAATTTTGCGGGTTTTCACGGGTTTACTTTTTTTTTTTCAGTACTGGTACTGAAAAAACGTGAAAAATCTAAAAACATTTTCAGTTTTTACTCTACTAAACACCACTGGCTATTACTTTTGGAAACCCTTTTTTTGAGTTTGGGAAAATTTAATCTTTTTTCAGCCAATTTTAAAAAGAGAGAGGTCCAGTTGGCTCAGTGGATTCTTGGGGGAAATTTTGGGGTATGAAAATAAAACTGTGGTGGTTGCCCCTTTAAAAAATTTTTTCCCTATGTACATGTTAATAAATGCCAAAAAAATCATTTTTTGTGCCCTTCCGGTTTTTTTCCCGATGTAGATTTTACACCACTTTCCCTTTGGTCTGAAAACCGTTAATATTTTCGAAATTACTTTGTGTGCTCTTCCAACTCTGTGAAAGAGGTTTAAAAGTCACCTTGCCGTAAAAACCCCCCTCCCACGGGTTTTTAAAAACTTGTTCTGATACTCCATTTTCTCGGGTCCATCTCAATGTTGGAGAAACTGTCCAGAAAAAATTAACAAACCTGTTCCATGTAAGTTGTGTGAAAGACGGGGGAGTAAATAGAAAAATTGAACTGGGCTAATAGATGAAGGCTTTTAGTATGCATACTTTGTCTTTCCAGCCATTTTAAAAAGTAAAGCATGAGGAATTTGTAGACCCTTTAAAAATACGTTCACCACCCCCAATGTTTTCGAGCATAAGAAAAAATCCCTGGTATGGGCAGACTGAGACCCCCCACAGCCGAAATTTGAATACTGCATTGATCCCCCTCCATTTGATGCTGTTTTCAGCTGTTTTGATCAGGGTGTTGGATCTTACTGGTTTTTGGGTCCGGGTTTTATTTTTATAGGACTTTGACCCAATTAGGACAAGAAAGCAGCACGGGTTTTTTGTAAAATTTGGGGCCCTTTGTGAATAACATCCCTATCTAAAAACTCATAAAAAATTTTCCCTTATGAAACCGGGGGGTAATTGTAAAAAAATGTGAAGTTGATGTTTTGTGGGCTCACTGTAAAACTGGCCCCATTCCAAAAAAATTTCCCAAGTGCTGCTGAAAAAAAACCCAGAAAGCCAAAAGGTTTTGGGGATTCCTTGCAAAAGGGGGGTGCTTTGTTAAAATGAGGTTCACCCAGCAAATTTTTTATTTCTTACTTCATCATTTTTTAGGGTGGCACAATTTCCCCCCGGTTCAATCAGCTCAGCCACATGACCTTTAAACCCAAAAAACTTGAAAAAACCAAAAAAATGAAAAAAAAAAAAAAAACAAACAAAAAAAGGTTTTGGGAAATTCCCCCCTTTTGGTGACCTTGCATGACTTTTTGACCTCTGAAAAAAACAATGGGGTTCCCCCCCTTGACATGACAAACCCTACATCCCCAACTATGAAAACCTTTGGGCATTCCTATCTCAAGATACCCGTTACAAGGTTTTTGGATTTCCCCCTCTGGGACCTTGAAGGGCCCCTTTTGACCTCTGAAAAAAAAACAATAGGGTTCCCCCCTTGACAGGGAAAAAATTTACTAAAAAATATAAAAAAGTGTCGGCATTCCTACATGGGAGATACCAAGATTACAAGGTTTTTGGACGTCAAATTTGGGTTTGCCCTCGAAGCCCTTTGACCTCTGCAAAAAAAAAATGGGTTTTCCCCCCTAAATGACAAATCTAATCCCAAAACTATAAAAAGTATCGGTCATTCCTTTTCTTAAAGATATCGCGAAAAAGGGAATTTTCCCCCAAGTTTGGGAAAAAACTTTCCCCAACCTTTTTTGGTTGGACCTTTCCAAATTTGGCCTTTTGGAACCTCGGGGAAAAACCCCCAAAAAAGGGTTCTTCTTTTACAGGGACATTTTCTACATCCCAAAACTATAAAAAAAGTATCTTTTCTTTCCTATTTTGAAAATTATCGCGTTTAAAAAGGGTTTTTGGACGTCGACCTCGGGGGTGCCCTTTCCAAAAAAGGGGCCCTGCCAAAAAAAACCCAAAAGGGTTCTTTTTCCCTTTATTGCCCATTGAAAAAAGGGGTTTTCCCTTAAACATAAAAAAACCAAATTTGAAAAATTTTTATCGGTTTCCATTCCCCCAAAAAAAAAAAACCCCCCCCCCTCGAAGTTTTTAAAATCGGCGGATTAACCCAGGGTTTTTTGGAAAAACCTTTTTTTTCGGACCTTCTGGGGGGGAAACCCTTTAAAAAAATAAAACCTTTGACCTTTTTGGCCCCAAAAAAAAAAACCCCCCCAAAAATTTTAAAAAGGGGGTTTTTCCCCTTGAATTTTTTCTGACCCCCCAATAAAAAATAATCCCAAATTTAGGGAAAAAAAATTGGTTTCATTTTCCCTTTTTTCTCAAAAAATTAATTGGGAAAATTAAGTTTTTAACCTTTACCCTTTGGTGAACCCAATCCCTTTGCCCTTGCCAAAAAAAATTTTTGGGGTTTTCCTTTTAACCAGCCCTACCTTTTTCCAAAAATGAAAAATCCCCCCGGTTTCCAATTGTTTTTTCCAAAAATTTTAAAAGAATGTCAACAAAAAAACAAACCAAAATACCCAAACCACAAACTTCCAATGGTGGGTTCTTCCCTCAGGCAAAATTTAAAATTTAAGTTTACGGGTTTTTACTTTAAAAAAAACCTTTTCATTAGCGCCTTTAATTTTAAATCATTATAAATCATTTTTTTGGAAAAGGTTTTCAAATTGGGGCCCTTGGCCAAAATTTTTTCCCAAAAAGGAAAGGGTTTGGGAAAAAACAAATTTAATTTTTTCCCTTTGAAACAATTAAAACCCAAAAAAACGATTAAATGCACAAAAAAAAAATTTTTAAAAAATTTTCCAGGGTTAAAATTTTTAAAACCCTTTTTGGTCAGCCCCCCCTTCATTTAATTAAAATTGGCCTTTGGAAAAACTTCCCCATTATGGTTAATTATTCTTACAGGCACCCCTTGCAAGGACAATTTTTGTTTTTTTCAAAAATTTTATTTTTTTGGGACTTGTTTCCCCCAAAAGGAAAACTTTATTTTTAAATTGGGGGACTTTTCAAAATTTTGGGTTGGGGTTTGGGAAATTACAACAGTAAAATTGGTTTTCCTTTTTGTCAAATTTTGGGGAATTTTAAAGAAAGGGTCCCAAATTGGGGGGGAATTGTAAGGGGCAAACCCCAAAATTATTGTTTTTTGAGGATCCCTTTACCAAAAAGGGGGGAGCAAAATGAAAAGAATTAATGGAAAAACCCCAAGGGTTGTGTTTTCAGCACAGGGGGGGCCGGGTTCCAAATTTAAATTTCCCAAAAAGGGAATTTTAAGGATGAAATTTAGGGGGAATGGCTAACCAAATGGTTGGGGGGGAAAATTTTTAATCCCTGTGAAAAGGGGCCCAAAATTATGTCTTTTAGTTTTATTTAATCGTTTCCTTTTTTTTCCCAAATTTTTGCCAAAGGGAATATGGAAATATTTTTATTTAAACCCTTTTCCCCGGAGATTGGCACCCCCTATTCTGGGCCAAAAAACTTCCTAAAAGCCCTTTTGATGTTTCCAGTGAAAATATTTAAAAATGTGAATGCTGCTATGAGTTAATGGGGCAAGTACCCCTGATATGTTTCTGATTCCTTGCCGTAGGAGGGAAAAGGAAAACTTTCGATGGGGGATGTCGTGTGTGGTGTGTATGTTGTTGTTTGTGAAAACCCCATTGTAATCCCGAAAATCTCAAGATAGGAACGACCGGGACTTTTTATATTTTGGGATGTAGGGTTTTTAAAGTTTAGAGGAAGAACCCCATTGTTTTTTGGGAGAGGGGCAAAGGTCAAATTTGAGGTCACCAGGGGTCAAAGCCAAAAACCTTTTTAATCCCAATATCTTTAGAAGGAAGAAGATACTTTTCATATTTGATTGTAAGGGGTTTTTCAGATTTTAGAGGAAGGGAAACCCCCTTGTTTTTTTGGGAAAAGGTCAAAGGCATTCGAGGTCACCAAAAGGTCGACGTCCCCCAAAACCCCTTTTAATCGCGATATCTCGAGATAGGGAAAGACCGATACTTTTAAAAGTTTTATGTTTGACATGTAAAGTCAAGAGGAAAAAACCCTTTTGTTTTTGGCAGAGGTATTCGAGCACAGAGGGCGACGTTTCCAAAAAAAAACCCTTTTTTTCGCGATATCCAAGATAGGGGAAGACCGATACTTTTTATGTTGGGATGTAGGGCATGTCTGTTGAGAGGGAAAAACCCCATTGTTTTTGGCAGAGGTCAAAGGTCATTTTGAGGTCACCAGAGGTGGAAGTCCCAAAAAACCCTTTTTAAACGCAATCCAAAATAGGAATGCCGAAAACTTTTCATTTTTTGGTATGTAGATTTGTCATTTGGAGGAAGAACCCCATTGTTTTGGCAGAGGTCAAAGGTCATTCGGGTCACCCGAGGTCGACGTCCCAAAAAAATTTTTAATCTTTGGGATTTCGGATGTAGGGAAAGGCCGACACTTTTATAGTTGGGGATGTAAATTTGTCATGGCAAAGGGGGGAACCCTATTTTTAATCTTATTCTTTTTTTTTTAATAAAAATAATTAATTTTTTTAAAAAATTTTTTTTTTTAAATTTTATTAATTTTTTTTAATTAAAAACTAATCCAAATTAATTTTTTTGTTTTTTTTTATTTTTTATTTTTTTGGTTTTTAATTTTTTAAATATTATTATTAATTTTTAAATTTAAAAAAAATTTTAAAAATTAAATTTTATATTAAAAATTTTAAATTTTTTTTTTTCCCCTTAATTTTTAAAATTTAATTAAAATTAAAATTTAAAAAATTTTTTAAAAATTTTAATTTTTTTATTTTTCCCCCTTTCAAAATTATGTTTTTTCCCTTTAAATTTCTTTTGGTAAAATATTTTTTTTAAATTTTTATTTATAAAAATTTTTTAAAAATTTTTGGCTTTAATTAAAACCCCAATTTTTTAAAATTTAAATCCCTTTATTAATTCTTTATTATTTTTTTTAAATAAAAATTTTTTTTAATTAATACAAAAAATTTTAAAAATTTTTGAAGGGGGGTTTCCCAATTTTTTATTTTTAAATTGGGCCCTATTTCTTTAAGTTTTTTGTAAAAATTTTAAAAAAAAAAAATTTTTTTAAAATTAAAAAAAAATTTTAAAAAAATTATGTTAATTTTTTCCCTGTATAAAAATTTCCCTTTTCAAATTGGTTAAAAAAATTTAAAATTTTTTTTTTAAAAAATTTTTTTTTCCAAAAAATTAAAATTTTGTTAAAAAAAGCTAAATTTTTTATATTTTTTTTTTTTAAATTTTTTATTTTTGTTATTTTTAATAATTTAAATTTAAATTTTAAATTTTTTTTTTTGTTTAATTATATATAAAATTTTTTTTTCCAAAAATTATCTACCTTTTTTCCTTTTCTTTAAAAATAATTTATTTTGAAATTTTAAAATTTTTGTTAAAAATTTTTTAAATATTTTTTTTAATTTTAAATTTTTTTAATTAAACTTTTTTTACTTATGCGTTATCTTTTTTTTTTTTTGGCCTTTTTATTTTAATTAAATATTTTTATGGTTTAAAAATTGGGTTAAAAATTTTTTTTCTGAATTTTTGGGCAGGGTTCCCCCAAATCATTTAAGTTCCCAAGGTTTTAATAAAAAACCTTTTGTAACTGATATCCTTTTAATGGGGGGGGGAAAAAGGGGGGTTTTTCCAAAAAAATTTGGTTAAGTTTTCAAAAAGTCAAAGGGGGAAAAAAAACCCTAAATTTGTTTTTGGCATTGATTGAAATTAATAGGGAAAAAAATTTTCAAGGAGCAACCCCCACGAGTTCATTTTGCATTCCCAAATTTCCCCTAAAAACCATGACCCAACTGGACCTTCATTTTTTTCAAAGTTGGCTAAAAAACAAGATTAAATTCCATATCTAAAAAGAGGTTTTTCCCAAAAAGAAATAAGCCTTTGGGTGTGTGGTAGAGTAAAAGCTGAAACTGTTCAGATTGATCACTGTTATACAGTACACAGTACATGAAAAAAATAAAGTAAACAGTGAAAACATGCAAATTCCTTTTCCATACTTAAATTGTTCCATCTTTGGTAATCATGTAGCTTTTAATTCTTCAAGTGGTCTACTTTGTTCATGTCAGTATGAGTGAAAATTCATAATGGGATGGGATAGGTAGTAGGGAATTAAATTTGGCAAAGATCTCCATCTAGCTTCTCCTATATGCCTTCCTCATTATGAAACCACCATTAAGTGGTGTATCTTCTGAAATCTTTCAAAATTTTTAAGTGAATCAAGTACTTAGAGTGGAGTGTTCTTTTGTATGGTTTCACCAGATACTTTTTTAATTGCACAGCAGCATTATTTTTACAATATGATGTCAGTACTGGGGAACTGAGTTATGAATACTCAGTATTTTGACCTGGTCATTACCCTTCCATATTCTCTACGCATATCGAGAACCTACCTCAGACAGAAAATTCTTTATGGCCTCTACATCACTGTGGTTAGAAAATTGTTTCCTGTCTCTGCACTCCTTATGGGCAGGTGCTATCCACGCAATCCAGTTCAAGTAGTACCTCTAATGTGTAGATATAAATAAACAATTTTCCTGTCACAATTGATACTACCTGTAATGGGGGAGGGGAGAGAAGGATATGTGCCAAAAGAATTCTTCACTCTAAGTTCCTTCAGAATAGTCAGGGCTAATCCCTGGAATTAGTACCAACCAATTAGCTAAGGCGATTTACGAATCAGCATTTATAGCAAGGAGATTACACCGCTTTCCCCAAATACCGTAACCATAGCTCCACTAAGTCCAAGGACATGCTGATATAGAAACAGAGCAGCCTTCAAGTTGCCACCCTAGCTGCTGTGGGAGTTTTTACTAGTAAGATGATTTCAATGGGTACGCCGCCGAAAGTCTTGAAATAGTCAAGCTTTCGTTAGAAGTGGCTTTGACTTCTTTAGCACTGATGCAAGGAAGCTATATAGTTATGCTGCAACCCTGATTGATGGATTCTGTGTTCTGATTGGATGATTTGTTGGCGTTCTGATTAGTGAGCATGCTCAGCCCAAAACAGAACCTTCCACCTACCTTGTGGTGAGCTGGTTTGAAGAGAACAGGATCGGCAGGAAACCTTTCTTCAGCTGTCATGTGTACATCTTGACTATATGGTATGTTGTGTGGAGTTAACAATTAATGTGTGCTACAGTATTATTGCAAAATTAGTGCCACAGTGTTCATTCTACCTCATGATCTGGGTGATAGTCATTTTGATGAAAAGGTAAATTTTATTCCATTTTTTTTTGTTATTGATTCATTAATATGGGAATATTTCAAACTAATACTTCAAATTCACACGATACTGTGGACATGAAAGATTCACTCATGGGTATAGCATAAATATGAGAGTTGTCATTTGTTTTATACACAGTGTATCATGCTTGAAAGTGTATAATGCTAAAAGGAGCATGATGATTTAAAAAGTAATTCGTTTCTGTTTCACCATTGCTCTATGTTTTACACTTCTTCCCATTCCCATTTGTTGATGAATTGATCATCATGTCTCCAGATATAATTACTGAAAGCCCAGTTCATTGTAATTGAAGTACAGTGTGCAGCTCATATAAGGCCATTATGCCAGTTGGCCGCTATGGCAGTACACTATGGTAAATATGGCTAGCTATAGGTACACATACTTCTTAACTTAAATGATTAGAATATAGCCTGTATAATCCAATTACTTAAGTTACGAAGTTGATATTTCTCAGGCAGCAAGCTGAATATGGGTGGGGTTGGAAATCAGTCAGATTTCATAGTGGCTAATCATTTTGCATACCGCTGTTGTATATATTTACTATTTAATTTCCTACTTATGATTTCAGACTTCCAAGTGACTTAATAGAAGACAGTCAGCAGCACCAAACTTCTGTAGTCTTTACTGTACTTTGTCCTCATTAGCCTGCTTACAGTACGATACCCACTATAAAGCACCCTGTGTTATGCCTCCCTTAGGTCCTTTCATGAGGACAGAGTGAAATAGACACATACAGTAAGAAAGAAATAAACATAAGTTTCAAGTTCTCATTTTCTAATTGTTGGATCTGATTTTCTTTTTTAACATTGATATTGGAGTCCACATTCTATGAATGAGATGTAAAGATATAACCCTTAAATAAAGAGCCATCATCGTACAGTAGTACAGTAAGTGTCACATACTGTAGGCCTTCCCATCTCTTTGGAGAAATTCAATTAAAACTTTTCATGTTTAGCAGAAGCTTTCCTTTTTTTTTATTATACATGTTCCCAGATGTGTATCTTTCCCTATATAAACAAACCATTTCTTTCTAGACCCACATTGTGTGATTCTCTAAAGCTATGTAAACTTTTATAGGTAAATTGTAGAGAAAATTACATTCAAAAGATATAAAAAAAAATCCTTTTTAAAGAGGTACATGAGAGTTTGAAAAACCTGAATAAATACACTTTGCATGTTGCAATAAGTGAATCAAGTTTGGGTTAGGACAATGCATGGGCATTGTTCATAGATACTTGACAATTGGCTGATTTTGAATCCATTTCTTGGTGGGGACTGCATATGATCTATACTGAAACAAGTGTCAGACTACACAAATTCAAAATTGGATAATTAACCCTGGATTACATGTGAAATAAGTGAAGGGGAATATGAGAATTTACAGAAGGCTTACAGCAAAGATCCAACGTCAAATTAGTATGTACGAAGAAAAAATCAACTGATTTGGCAGAAAATGAGGAAAACAGCAAATGATTCAATAAGCTCCTTTGAACGGAATACTGTAAACAGTCGCCTCAAACGCAATCTGCAAAATACCAGCCAAATAGTGCGAATATCCCTTGTCTTCATCACAAATATCTTCCATGATGTTTCATACCATAAAACATTGCATATTCAAGATAAATTCTGACTGAGTTTAACCCTATGATTTCCTCAAGATAGGTTGACCTCACACTGTAGAAATACAGGCTAAAGATTGCACATCAGTAATATAATGCATGATTTCAAGTGCCTTTCAGTACACAGAGAATATACTGTAGTAATTACAGCATATATACCACTGTATCTCAGGCTAATACCACAGTACAGAAGAATGCATCAATTACAGTTGTACCTACTGTGCCTTCATTTTTTTACTCAGATGTGAGCATACTGTACGAGTGTATCTTTCAAGAAGATATTATCTGTGAAGTCCAGCCATGACTCACCTTACTGTAATTCACAAGCAATTAGTAAAAGACAATGTATTTGGTAATAGATATCATACTGGAAAACATCTTTCCCAATATGTCTTGCATTAAAAGAGATCACTCGTATCTCATAATAAATACAAATGGTTCTACAATAAACAAACAGAGAAATGGCAAGGGGTGAACTTTAAATTCAACACCACTATAAATTCATCAAGTTAGTCCGAGTCTGAAGAATCAAATAACAAATTAGTCTCCCTAAAATCAGACAGGCTGCTAGTTTCAGAACAACCTCCTTCAGCCTCTGTGGCAGGAGATATCATAGCTGCCTATAGGGACTGTTGCACTGTTGATTTTCTATTACTTTGATGCATGTTGCAGGTTCAGCAAAACAAAACCGTGCCTGAAGATAATCAACCCCCAGTGATGGTGTTAACTTCCCTCACAATGTCTTCTATTAAGCTTTTTGAAAAACCAGATGCTATATCATCACTGACAAGAGTCTTTTCCCAGAAAAATTACTCTGAAGTAGACTAGCCCTAAAACTGTTCCAGTTTTGACCTCAACATTTCTGTTCTATGACGTTTACCACCTACAGGGTCCCCACAAGCTCCCATCTCCACACTTACATCTACAAGCACAAATATCACAACACAAGTGAAGGGTTCTACTAGAAGTGTTGTTGGCTTGCAACCAAATGGCTCTAAAAGCAATTCCCGTCTACATATTCTTCATGTTGACATAATATTCATACCATCTGATGTTTTAACGTCCAGAACTTCCAGAGTAGTTGATCAGGATGGCATAGCTCTCTGACCCATCACGTCCACCTCTACCACTTTCTTGACAATAGTCATCAATGTCAGATGAAGGACCAAAGTGCACAATTGTATTTACCCCTTTAACATCAACTCCCATGCCAAATGTTATGGTGGTAAATAAGTCTTATTTCTCCATTAGCAACAGAGAAAGACCTTGCAACCCTGTCTTTGATCGATTGTTCGGTGGTGCTGTGGAACATAGCAGTGACATGTCACAATTCTGGACATTGCTGGAGAACAATGCATAGAGCTCTCTGCAGTGTCTGTGGGACCTACAAAATATAATGACCCTCTCCATGTCCATTCCTTCTTTCTTCAGTTCTGTGATCAGAGGACCAAAAACTACATTGAGGTTCTGTTGTTTATTGATTTTTATAAGAGAATATCTGAATTTTGTTTCTCTGGTGATTTTATTACCAAATCAGGATTTTTGAGGTTGACCTTTCTGCAATAGCCATCCCACTGTCACTGAAGCTGTGGCAGTCAATGCTACAATATGGATACTTTGGGCCAAGTGTGACCTTACTTCTCCAAGTCGGCCATACGAAGATTGAAGGCTTGGGTCAGTTTTGAGCCAAGTCCCCTACAGAAAGTGATAAAATGTTACAACATAAGTCATTAAGTTACATACAAAAATAGACAATGATCAAACGTGGTATCAGTTTAGGTACAATAGTATTATAGCTACAGGGAAATTTTCTCTCTTTCAATTTCTATGAACTTTAGACTGCTATGGTACATTTTAAAATGATATGTGTACTGTCAAATAAAAATGCACACTTTTTATTGAGAGAGGGTTTGGTCTTGGTGGGTAAGTGCTATTCATGAAGATAGAAAATTGATAGAACATGGACACAGAACATTGCTATGACGCTATGGTAATTTGTACTAAAGTTACTGTGCAAATTCTAAAATCCCCAAGTAGACCCTTATCCTAAAGTTGATTAACAAATTGCTTTCTTAATCATGTAACATCTGACATTTTTAAACAAACTTGTTGCATGCAAGACAAAGCAATGGCTATGGAAAAACTAAAAGATTTGTAAAGATTTTCTGATCTTTCAATGTAACATTGAGTGGACTGATGAATGGTGATTCACTTTCAATTCTTCTACAGTGAGTTATGACATGTATTACTGAATATTTCAAACAGTTACGTTATTAAGATGCTGCATTAATAATATTCGTTACTTTTGGTACTCCTTGAAGCCACTCAAAGTGGAATCAGCCTTATAAAAATATCTGCTCAAGTATAAGATATAATTGACCTAATAAAGTGAAAAATTAAATAACCATAAACTCGTCTCCATTTACATAATTAACAAGCTGGTCTAGTGTCATTTATAGAAAATTGGGCAGCTCTTCCGTCTGTTCCACTTTAACTCAAGGCAATAACTGTACCCTAACAAGCTGACATGTTTCAAATGAACATAAAAAGTTGCTCTTGCAATATACGTACACTAGTTAGATGCAGTAAAATCAAAGATGCACAGACCTGCAGTACAGTAGCATTATACTGCAGCCAAAGGTACTTGTAACAGCTAGCTCAAGCTATAAATTGCTGGCTCAACTATCTTTAGTGTTTCAGACATGGGGAAAATATAAAGCCTAACTTACCATTTTGCTACACAGTGGCTCTCATCTATGAAAACCCCAACCAGGTTTCTTGTAGACTGGATTTTTAAGCCAGCCCCAAAACCCTTGCTTAAAGAGCTGCTCAGGGCTAGTGAAGATATATGGTATGAGCCAGTGCCAACTTCTGTTTCTATTCAGCAGATAAAACCCCAAACAGATTTTAAGCACTGAGTCCTCCTTTTTTAAGGGATTTTAAACCCGCTCTTTCAGCTGGGATGTAACAGAGGAAGGCAATGGGCCCGTCCCCACTAGTTGAGCTTGTAAAGTTGTAGTTTACCAGTAATACTAGTAGTAAAGTTAGTGCTACTTGGCACACAACGCTCGGGACCATTTCTCGCACTACTACTACCTACAACGTTTCTTTTGTGGTAGACGTAATCATGTGCGATAGGAGCAGCTTTAAAGATAAGCGATTTACCCGGGTCCTGTCGGCAATCCAACAAAAACATCTCTTTGCTGCATAAAACTAATCAATGCATTCTTTTTGTTTATCGTAGATTTTGTCTGGAGATATTCACAGCCTCGTAGAGGGAAAATGTAGGACTCCAAAACTATTTCCTCTTCCATTTTATCTCGTCAATGCTCGCCGTCATCGTCGCAGCTAGCCAGCAGGCCTGGCCGAGCGATATGAATATGTATGTCATGAATATCCACCGTATATTTTACAAAACTTAAGTTGATTGGATGGTGGAGGATAATTATCTCCTCAACTATTCATGCAAAATTTTAGAAAGTGAAAAGAGAAACAAGTTAGAAATGATGACGTCATTATGTCAAAGTTACAAGTCTCTCGTGGGCGAACAGATGGATATCTGTGTGTGTGTTGTGTGTTCCTGTGGGGAACAACGGTATACAGGGTGACTGCATGTAGAGAGCGCGGTGTGGGAAAGTCGCCAGGCATCTGTACGGCAGCGGCGCAAATATCACAAGAGACTTGGGGCAAGTCTATCTGTGCTGTCACCAATGAAACCACCAGCAGTAACTTGGATCTCTGCCAACTTTGCATTGCGTAACATTTCATGTAATAATTCTAGGGGAATACATTTGGCAATGAAACGTGACCAGTTGGATGGCTTAATTGTAGTAGAAGAAATTGAAAAGAATGAATCATCAGGTTTCTCCTGAGTTTTAGTGAAGTGAATGTCCCTTCTTTGCCTTTCAATGTCTTTTGGCATCAACCCCAGGACGCCTAGGATGGTCAAATATGATGTGAACTTCAGATGCTTTGAGAAAGCTCAAAGATTAAAAAAAAATTGCTTGTAAAAAAAGTTTTAACTGCGCGGTCGAGTAAAGTTGATCATGAAAATTCCTTCCATGATAACGCATACACTGTCTTTAACGAAGTTGTGTTTTTTTTTCCCTCCAATTTCACCAGGGTAGCGCTGTTAAAGAGGTAGCGGCAACAGCTTAATTTCCTTTGTTAGGAATGCACTTGCTATCACAGATGGCACGGGGGAAGAGTCATGAAGTGACTGATGGTAGGGACAGCAGCATTTGAACATTTGAAAAATGCCACGTTTACGTAGACAGGTGGTTTGCAACTTAGGTTCGTGCTGCTTTATCCTTTTAGTTGGGGGGGGGGGGGGGGCTTAAGTTACATAAGCGATACAATTTCATTGGATCTGCAAAGAAAAGGGTAAGGTCACTGCTCTTCGGCGCGGCGACCTTTTTCTCAAGTAAAATGATGCAACTGTGCGTTTTGGTCTATAAGGGAGGAAGGACTCATCGAACGTCTGAATGTAAAAAGGGGGTATTGCTTTAACAAAGTTATGGGCAGTTCAGATTTTGATTGGCTAAAAACTTCAGTTCTGAAGACAGCCTGCATGACCTTTGAAATAAAAAGGGAAAATAATGAGTAACACTCAGTCCTTTGGGGGGTTGTTTTCAGTGGGGCCCTTTTGATTCTTTGCAATTCGCACTTTTTGTGCTTCATCCAGGATTACATGGTAGTCAAAACCATTTTTAGTGAAACCTGAAAAAATTTTTTAGTGGGGAATTTGACACTTTTGATCCCTTTTTTTTTTTTGTACCCAAACATTGCCCCCTTTTCTTTCTTTGGTGACACTTTTCAAGCCACCCAAAACGAATACTAGTAGCCTACTTGAGCTCGTAGCCTTTGGGAGACCTTTCACATTATATTTAGTTTGATCAAGCTTCAATAATTTAGTTACATTACGGTTCCCTAAAAGAACAATACAGCTTCAATTCGAGGCTGAAGGACACTGAATGTATGCCTTTAGGGCAGGGTGGGGGGAACCGCCGGCCCCCAGGGGCCGTATGCGGCCCACAGACCCTTTTTTCTTTTTTTAGTTTCTCCTACATTTACCCTTTATATCTAGCTGAACTATATAACACATTTGTGTCTGATGTGTCGTTAAATCCCTCTAACTAACCCTCAAGACCCAAACTTTTTTTCCTTGCCCTCGAGGCATTCAAAATTTAAATTCAGAATCAACTGGCAATGTAATTGATAATAATCTGTTCGCCCACGTACGGTGCCCATTGTTTATTCCTGCTTATATCCACTTTCCGCAATTTCACAAATCTGGCGGCGAAACACTACCAGTTTTATAACTAAAACCCTAGGATCATCACAATGTAATATCCCCACAGTCTGGTTATATACAAGGTGCAGATCCTTGTACTGTTGTTTGAGCACACAGACCCTTCTCGCTCATCAATTTTGGCTTTCTGAAAGAACGTAAACTTTACAGGAAGTTTTGATCATGACTCCGGCACATTTGGCTTGTGAAGACCCTTTAGTAGTTTTGCCGGAATCCTTTTTCCTTTTTAGGTTATTTCACCTAAATCATTACCCCTTTATCTTGCGACACTAATAACACATTTCGTGTTGTGTGTCGTTTAAAAAACCCCATTCTAACTCCTTGACTTCTGGTGGTAATGTAAATTTTTGCGGGAAACTAAGACTATAGTAGTAAGGGACAGAAGTGTACTTTCAGGTAGGGACTACCAATTGTACACGGCACCCACCTTAGTTATTCAGGTTAACTGGGGGGTGGAAATTTACTTCGTTCAGCATAGCTGTTCACAATGATGCTGCAGCGGGCTTAAACACTGCCCACTGGCCCAGATGAAGTTCACTATCAAATTCCTCAAAACACCTCCCAGATAACCACTTACTGGTGCTGTTCGATATTTTGAACGGTATATGGAAAAATGCAACTTTCCAAGTCTGCTTGGCGGGGAAGCCACCAATCATTCCGTTGCAAGTCGGGTAAGGACCCGTAAATCCTACTATCGCCCTATTTCCTCACTAGAACTGTCTGTGCAAGACGTTTGAAACGTATGATTAATGCCGTAGTGGTTGGTTTCCTCGAAAACCAACGGTATGATAACTAGTTACAAAAGTGGCTTTCGGACGGGCCACAGCACCACTGATCAACTAGTCCACCCTAGAGTCAACAATTCGCGGACGGATTTGCCCGTTGGGCACCATGTTGTATCCAGTTATTTTTCGACTGGAGAAGGCATTACTGATACCAATTGGAAAACATGGCATTCTGAAAAGACTTGCACAGTGCGGGTTTGAGGGCAGAGATGACTCTTCTTCAGTTCAGGTCCTTCGGACGAGAAGCAGGGACGTGTTTCGTCGCTCTCGTCGCTTTGCCGTGCTCAACACTTATCCAATGTGTGATAGCTGTACTACTTATTGCAGTTGTTCATATTGCCAGGTGTTCATTACAACCTTATAGCGGGCTTGTGTTGTAGTTGAGAGAGGAGCTTTTTACGTAAGTAAGAAACGGGCACGAGGAAACAAAGTAGAACTTAAACCTGAACGGACAAAAACATAACTCTGAAACTATTTAAGAATCTGGTACATATTGCGCTAGCAAACAGGAAGAGGCAGTTGCCGTATCGAATTGGACAGGGACAGTCGTCCTTCCTCTTCATAGGGGGTTTCGAAGGGCCCACATCTACGTTACTTAAAAAGCACACAAGGTACTTCGGGCCAGCCCCGCACCTCGTTGCAAGTGTGGGAACAAGAGGTGACACGAAGCCAGGTCTTGTCCCAACATAATTGTTCTGTTGATTTGGTGGGTGTGTGATAGTTTTGCCTGTATGTCCTGTCCGATCCGGTTTGAGTTTTGTGTTTTTTTGTTGTATGTGCCGTTTCGGCTGCACTTGTAAACGCCCCCCCCCCCCCCACCAACAGCACCGTGTGGCAAGTGCCTTGCAGGTGGGGCATGACAAGGCAGAGTGTCCCAACGAGGTGCGGTTGCAATCTTTGTGGAGAGGAGGGACATGTCTCTGGTTGCGTGCCACACATCGTACTCTGCCCATGCCAGTGCGGATGTCGGAGCCGGCAAATGAAAACCCTCGCCAAGCAGGCCCAGAATATTCCACTGAAGGAATTGGAGGGAGGCAGAACAAGAAGTAGAAAAAAGATTTCCTTCGCTCGAGCAGAAGTGTGAGGGGCCGGTACTGTGGCTCCCAAGCGCGGACCTACTCACCATCCTCCCCACCAACACCAGTGGAAGCTGATAGGATGGCAGAGAGTGGAGGAGGACCTACAGCTCTCCTCAGGACTCCGAAGGGTCTGCTATGTCAGATGGTGGGGAGTTCTGCCCTCCAGAGACTCCTTCCCAACGGATCCACCTTCAGGGGAGGGCTGGTTGATTTATGTGAGGAAGGAGAGGGAGCCTGCATGAAGAGGTCGGCCTTCAGGCGGGGTGTTAGGCCAGGGGGTTCACCATTCTCAAGACCCCTCCCCGAGTTCAAAGAGTAAAAAGGTCAGGTCCCAGGTAGGAGTAGATACGTAGCCACTCATTCACACCATGCTGATCCCCTGTCCCTCCTTGACTCGAAATGTTAAACGGGCATGAGGGGACAGTACCCGGATAGCGGTCAAGGGATATTCCAATTTTGCAAAAAAACTGGGTGTGTGGACGTCGTTGTCATCAAGGAGACCCACATTATGATATGCGGACGATGTCCACACCTGGGTCATTTGCGTGGGGCGGGCGGTTTACACGCTTCCTTTGGACTCAACAACATCTCTGTAGGTTCAGTTATTTTAGTTTCGCCAAGGTGGGACTCCGCTGGTCGGAAAATCGAGTCTGATCATTGAAGGACGGTTGGTATGCATTACAGTAAGTAGACACCATGTGGGAAAATTTTTCTGTGTAACGTGTATGCGCCCAATGCGCCTTCAGACAGAAGGGACTCTTTTTCCATGACCCTGCCATCCTTCGTTCCTGGCAGTGCTCCTTGTATCATGGCTGGGGACTTTAACTGCGTTCCCGACACAAAGCTTGACCGAATGTCCATATGGTGTCTTTTGGTATGTCGGGAATTGGACATGTTTATAAAGGAATCATGACATGGTTGACGTTTGGAGAGCACAACATCCCGGCTGTCGTGTTAACTTGGCACCGCCCTGATAGCACGCGACGCCTCAGGTTTGGACCGGGTTTACTGTATCTCACCTGCACTGGTCACCGAGGGGACTGATGAAGTTGTGACATGTCCAATTTCGGATCATGACGAAGTTACTGTATACTTTCAGCCTCCAGGAGTACATGGCCCACAGGGAGGGGGTTCTTGGAAACTGAAAACACAGATATTCTAAAAACGGAGATGACTATAGCGAAACAGTTTAAAGCCAGGTACGAAAGGGTGGCGAAACATTGAAGCCGGCCTTCTCGACAGATTTAGAGTGTGGGATGGGTCGGGGATGACGTAAAGTCCCGCATCTTCAAAACAGTTTACAGCTTGAATTACTGTGTAGCAGAGCAGCAGTTCGGCAAAAAGGGAAGGAGGTTCCTCTCGCTCGCCTTTAGGTGAGAGTGACGGGGATCCTCCGCACTCCACGCAATCCAGCAGTACCTTGATGAAAAACTGCGCGGGGCCCGTGTTCGTTTGCTCGTGTTCCACTGTCTGTGGAGGCGGATTGAAAAAAACCAAACCATCAAATTCTCACCGGGACGTCACAAAGTATGCCATCGATTCGCCGCATTAAGAGCAGTCCGTGACGTCCAACGGTACGGTACAGAAGGACCCTCTCGACATCGTGGAGGTTATTTAAGACCTTCTATGAACAGCTTTATACGCGGGTCAGATGTCGAGGTAGACCTTCAAAGGTTCTCCCTAAATTAGATAATATTGACAAAAGACACCCTCTAAAGAGCAGAATGATGGACTGGTTCTCCCCATGACTGTCGGACGAGGCTCGGATAGGACGGTGGCGAAGATGAAAGGCGGACGGGAAAGGGCGGCCTTGGGTTCCGACCGGTTTATCCCAGTGGAATTTTACAAACGCTTCTTGGGGGCTACCGTCGGGCACGATCTCTCGTGATGTATTCGCCTCTGCCTTCCTTGCTGGGCTCATTGAGTCCCTCGCAGCGCACAGGCGTTATAACATTGTTACCAAAGTCTGGAGACCCCCCTAGAGAAACCGAAAAACAAGCTGAACAATTTTTCACCTTGGTTAAATGTAGACTTACAAGATTCTGCGAACGAAAAGCCCTTTGTAACAGGCTAGGCACGGTCATGCCGGATCCTTGTAGGTTTCTTTCCAGACATGTGCGGTGCGGCGGACACAGTATTCAGCAGAACCTCTGTTGATGCGGGACAATTTAGTTGAATATGTGATGACCGTGATCTTCCATGTGCGCTTGGTCTCCCTCGCTTCCAGGAGAAGGCCTTCGACTATGGTTGATCACGGATTCCTCTTTAAAATCCCTCTGAAGAAGTTTTAATTTTAATCCAGTTTTGTTGAAATGGAACTCTCTACTGTATAAATAGTGTATATAGTCGGGTTATCGTTAATGGCCTACGTTCGTCGGATCCCTTCAGAGTTCAACCGTTTGGGGTACGGCAGGGGTGTCCCCTGTCACCTCTACTCTATGTATTGTTTAGTGGGAATCCCTTGCAAGAGCCTTCCAAGTTGAACCTTTGTTTCGACCATTTCACATTACATGAGTGGAGCTAAAGTCAAGGGTGCCTCCCAGTATTTGCTGACGGACGTCACATGCGGTAGTCTCCGAACCTAGGCTTCTTCAGAGCCCTATACTGGCACGCTGTCTACTGTTCAAAGGAGGCGACAAGGTGCCCGACTGAACCCCACCAAGACCAAAGGACTCCGTCTAGGTAAGTGGCGGTTCCGAAAACAACTGCCCTTCGCGGCATCATGGGTAGACGACGCCATATAAAAAGTCAATGGCATATGGTTTGGGTTTACGTTCACCCGAGTCACGTACCTGGATAATGAGAAAGTGGAAGTGGTGGAAGCTAAGGTTGAAGGACTCTTGGCGATCGCAACATTAGTCTGTTGGGAAGGGTAACAGTTATTAAAAATCGTTTGCGTTTTACACTCTCTTGTGGGTATCGCGGGCACTGTTCTGGCCCGCTCCAGAGGGTGTCCGGGTGCGACTTCGGAGGAGGGCTGTGTTTAGGTTTCTTTTGGTCAGGTGAACAACGGAGCTGCGTCAGGGAGGAAAAGTGGTGTACCAGGTTCCTAGGCAGGGGGATGGGGGATTGGGCCTTGTGCACTTTCCTTCAAAAGACTCCGTTTTCTCCTGACCAAATGTGTTTTTAGTTGCTGTCGATAGTCAGTATGCCCGTTTGCCTACTTTTGTCGTTATTGGGGTGGGATTATCATTCGTTGGTCTTTCCTACCCTGTTTAGCAAAACAGTGTAACCTCACAGTTGGAGACCAACGAAGGCCTACTGTTCAGATAGAGGGAGGACCCTACGTATTATGTCAACTGAAGGGGACGTTTTGCAGTCAGTGCGGGGGACCCACAGTAACCGGGACACATTTTTGATGACTTGGTTGGTCAGGATCCCCAACCCAACCGCTATGCGTCAGCGGCCGGAACGGGAAGTGTGGCGTGTCGTACCCACAGCAGGACACTCGATCACCTGGCCGGCGTGACCTCCTGCTGTGGTGGATTTCGCACACGACGCCATCGTAAACGAATCTCAAGCGCACTTGGTGGCGTCTTGGCATGATGGCATTTGCCCCCGCACTGGATGCACAGGGTGGGAGAGTGTTGCCCCCATGTGTTTTGTCAGTGTGGCTTTTGTGGCCCTCCTCTGGGAGTGGTTTCAAGCTCTGGCTTGATCGCCTCACGTTTTGTAACACCTGGGCGGTCAGCCAGGAACTACGCTTTGTATGGTCTGGTCCACCCCCGCCAGCAATACAAGTGTGTTCGCGGGATACTTACCTTTGTTTCGGCTCCATAAAGCTGGCCTTGTGGAGAGACGGTGTAATATTGTGTTTAGGGGGAGGAAGGGAAGGCCTGCGGACGTCGTCCTGGCGTCGGCGTCGAGGACAGGAGATTAAGCTGAGGGGTGGATGGGCCGGACTTTCGACTCCGTCTTGCCAAGGATCGGACGTTCGGGCAGGTGTTGGGGTCCACTTGTTTCAGTGCGGGCGGGTCCGGGTTGATAGTTAATTTGTAAATATTGTAAATATTGGAAAAAATTGAAATAGTCCTACGTGATTGGCTTGGGGTAAGCTTTTTTTAAGTGCATCGAAACTGGCACATACAAACAAAAAACAAAAACCTCAAACCGGATCGGACAGGAACATTAAAAGGCGGAAAAATATTCCACACACCCACCGAATCAAACAGAAAATTATGTTAATTACAACAATAGAACCACACACACACTGACAACCCAAATACCCCACAGACCAAACCTCCCCCGGACCACACTGTAAAACCAAAGCCCCACAAAGGACCACACACACCCAAAGAAAACAACCACGCCCGAGGGCAACACCACGCCCGAAGGCACACCACGCCCGACGGCAACACCACTGCCCGAAGGCAAGGCAACACCACGCCGGAAAGGCAACACCACGCCCGAAAGGCAACACCACGCCCGAAGGCAACACCACGCCCGAAGCAACACCACGCCCCGCCGAAGGCAACACCACACGCCCGAAGGCAACACCACCGCCCGAAGGCAACAGCACTTACAAAGCACCGGGGCAAATACAGGTGCACCTTGCCCAAGGGTGCCCCGGAGGCAGTTGTCGGCAAAGGGTAACCTCATTACTCCCACGTTTTAAACAAACCTCCACAACCGGATGACAGTTTAAAAGTCCTAACCCAGGCTTGGGTTTTTGGGTGGTTTTTGTCACATAGTTAGCACAGACCATTATTTTCCTTTCTAACGTGCTTCAAAACGGACACGATCGCAAACAAAAACTAAACAAAACCCATCGGAAGACAAACACAATAACCAAAACCATTCACACGCTGCAAAGAAAACGAAAGTCTCTGTCACCACCACACACCGCCCCGACCCCGCACCAAATTCTGAACACCACAGGGAACCCTTCCTTTTTACGTACATAGAAACTGGCACTGCGAAACAAAGAACTCAAACATAACAACTATTTACAGATTCCTTTACACTGGGCTAGAAAACCAAAATTTCACAGGACACAGTCGAAACAAAACACCGGAAATGGAACAAGTGTTCATGTGGCCCAACACCCCCAGCCCACAACGATGTACTCCTCACACGCACATCAGCCTGGAAAAAAAAACAGACCCAATGTGGAACAAAGGCACAAACCTAAAGGAGGACTAAACAACTCTTGCTGGGACTTTTGATCTTTTTAGTCCTTGGCGCTCGGTACTGGTCTCCCCACTCTGACCCTTCACCCGAAGCCGACCTCTTCAGTGCAGGACTCCTGAACCCCTCCCCCTCACACAAATCAAATCCACAAACCCTCCCCAGAAGTGGATCCTTGGGATGGAGGCTCCGAGGCAGGCTCTCCACCATCATCATCACCACCATCATCGACATGACAGAAGAAACAGACTCTGAGGAGAGATGGAGGTCCTCCTCTATTGTCATGATTGCCAGCCTCCCTTGGTTCCGTTGGCAAGGATGGTGGAGAGTCTGCTCTCAGGAGTCACAGGTGCCCGCCTCAACACTGTTTGGAGGCGAGGAAGTCCTGTTCCACCTCATGTGCCACCTCCCTCCAATTCCTGAGTGGAAGATTTATTACGGGCCTAGTTGCGAGGGCTCAGGTGCCTGCCCCCACATCCTCAACTGGCATGAGCAGAATGACAATTCGGGGCATGCACCAAAGACATGTCCCTCCTCCCCCCACAAGGTTACCCACGAACCGCAACCTGGTATTCGGACACTCGCCTTGTCGTTGCCCCACCTGCCGGCATCTGCCGCAACGTCGATTAGGACACGACTTGGCTTCGTGCCCCTCCTCTCCACACTTAAAACAGGTGCGGGGCTGCCCAAAGTATCTTATTGTGGGCTTTGGAACCCCCTATGAAAGAGGAACGATGGTATTTCCCTCTTCAGTACCATACGGAACTGTCTCTTTCCGTTCAGTATGCCCTTCAACTCACCTTCATTGTAAGTGACCCACCGCATATCGGAGACAGTTCCGTATTGACTCAGAACCCTCGCAACTAGGCCCTGTTCGACCTCAAAGTTCAGGTACAGCACCGTCACCACCACAGAGCGATCATATGGGGTGACAGTGAGCCCTTCCAGCCCTTTAAGGCAAGACACGCCCTGCATTCGGGCAGCATCTGACCTGAACTTTAGGTCGTACGTGTTGCGGGCCGCAAGCGCCTTGCAACATCTCTATCTCTTTAAACTTCCACTTTGTTGTTCTTTAACACAGTAAACACTTGAGGGGGGTTAACATTCACCTCCGACTCGAACTGCAACTTAACGATTGTGCTATCCCGACCTCCGGGGCATAGCAGCATGTGGAGTGTGGCTCGAGGCCACGCGCGAACAAAGCTTAAAAAGCACGGCAAACCTACTCTTTCAATACAGGACAACGCGTACACTATAAAGCCTCACAGCTTCATACAGTTGCAAGCAATGTAGTACGGTTATCAAACAGCTGTAATGTTATCACACAGTGATGCAAGCCAAGCACGGCAAACGAGAGCAGATCGAAAACACGTCTGCTCTCGTCGAAGACCTTGTTTTGCTGGCGCGGTGTACAGATTTCTGTGAATGGTTCAGAGTTATGTTTTTGTCCGGTCAGGTTTAAGTTCTACTTTGTTTCTTCGTGCCCGTTTCTACGTACGTAAAAAGCACTATATACATTTACGTGCCTGAAGGCGGACCCGGCCAAGCGGTATAACGTTTATTTCTTGTGTGTGTGTGGTCTTGTGTTGGCGAGGGTTTGGTCGTGTTGGTTTCTCCGACCACGCCTGGTTTTCTGTGTAATTTGTGTTGGGTTCCTTTTCTCTTTTCCTGTACATTGTTAATTATAGTTTTGAGGGTTTTTTGCTTTTGTTGCGTGGCCTAGTGCCACCCTCCTTTGCTGCTATGCCCGGAGGTCGGGATAGCAGCATCGTTAAGTTACAGTTTGAGTCGAGGGGTAATGTCACACCCCAGCAAGTTTCCAATGTGTTGAAGGAAAATAAAGTAGAGGTCAAGGATATACAGATGCTGCAGGCCCTCGCAGCCCGAAATACATACGACCTGAAGTTCCGGACTGTGATGCTGCTCGAATTAAGGGGGTTTCCTCCCTTAAGGGAGTGGAGGGTCTCACTGTCACCCCATATGATCGCTCTGTGGTGGTGACAGTGTTGTACCTCAATTTTGAGGTAGATCAGGGCCTGGTGGCGAGGGTTCTAGGGCAGTACTGTAAGGCCGATTTTCCGACGATGAGTAATGTGCCGGCCTCACACAAAGTTTACTGAGTCTGAGCGGGAAAACATCGACAGGAGAACCCGGAAAAATGGAGAGAAACGTTCCTTGAAGGTTCACAGCATTTTATTGGACCTTTTAGATAACAAACTCGAACAGAATACAGGAATAAAAGCTGATCGGGAACAAGTTTTATGAGAGGGTCCTAAATACGGGTCTGGTTGAGCTGATGTCTAAAATCAAACTGATTGCAAATTATACCTTGGGCTCTGAAGAACAAAAATCACAGGAGCCCGCGCAAGACTGCACACAGTCTGATTGTCTAAACAATAACGTCATATGCATAAATTATAACACTTTCTGAATAGCTAGGTCAGACATGAGTTCTTTTTAAAGTGCATCGAAACGGCACATACAAACAAAAACAAAAACTCAAACCGGATCGGGCAGAAACAAAGCAAACTATTTACAAACAACTAAATCAAACAGAAAATTATGTTCATTACAGTAATAGAACCATATGTACAGACATTTACACACACATATACATATACACATATATACATGTTTACAGCATATTTACAACTAAGTACCTCACAAGCCACCTATGTACAAAACACAGTCCTATTTACAAATTACAGTAGTTTCATATTTACAAACAAAATCGATATTTACAAGTTGACTACCACCCGGTCCGCCCTCACTGAAACAAGTGGACCCCATCGCCTACCGAACGCCGACCTTGGCAAACGAACGAAGTCCGACTCCACCCTCAGCTTAACCTCCGCCCTCACCGACGCCAGGACGACATCAGCAGGCCTCCCCTCCCCCCTAAATACAATGTTACATCGGTCTCTCCATAAGGCCAGCTTTATGGAGGCCGAAACAAAGGTAAGTATGTCCTGAACACTTGTATTGCATTGCGGAGGTGAAAGACCATACAAAGCATAGTCCTGGCTGACCGCCCAGGTGTTACACAACGTTAGGCGGTCAGTCAGGACTTGAAACCATTCCCAGAATAGGGCCACATAGTCACGCTGCCAAAACACATGTGTGACACACTCTCCCACTTTGTGCATCCTAGTGCGGGGGCAAATGCCATCTCCATGACGCCACCGAAGGCGCTTGAGAGATTAGTTACAATGGCGTCATGTGCGATTCGCCACAACAGGTCTCGCCTGCGGTAATCTAATGATCTGGTGTGGACTACATGCCACACTTCCGGCCCTGAAGCAAAGTGGTTGGATTGGACCTGGCCAACCAATTCATCAAAAACAGCCCGATATAGGTCCCTTGCACTTGACTGCGAAACATCCCCCACTGTTGACATAATACGGAGCGTTTCCCTCATTTGACTGTATGCCCCCGTGGGTCTCCAGCTGTGGGGTTCACTGTTACTAAACAGGGAGGGAAAGAACCGACGAAATGATAATTGCGCCCCCCCCCCCCCACCCCCCCCCAATAACGGACAAAATAGCAAAAAGGCATTCTGCTGTCCACAGCACTGTAAACACACTTGGTCAGGAGAAACCGGAGCGTGGAAGGAAAATCCACAACGCCCACCCCCCCGCGTCTAAGATCCTGGTATAAACACCCCTCTTCTAACCAGCTCCGTCCCCCTGACCATAAAAAACTAAAACACAGCCCTCTCGAGTCGCACCAAGACACCTTCTGGAGCAGCCAGAACAGTGCCCGGATACCACAAGAGAGGGTAAATAAAACGATTGGTAACTGTTACCTTTCCCAACAGGCTAATGTGGCGATCGCCGAAGTCCTTCAACCTAGCCTCCACTAGGTCATTTTTCTCATTCCAGGTAAGTAACTCGGGTGAACCATAACCAAACCATATGCCATTGATCTTTATGGCGTCGTCTACCCATGATGCCGCGAAGGGCAGTCTTTTCGACCGCCACTTACCTAGACGGAGTCCTTTGGTCTTGGTGGGGTTCAGTCTGGCACCTGTTGCTCTTTGAAAGGTAGACAGCGTGCCAGTAAGGGCTCTGAAGGAAGCTAGGTCGGAGACTACGCATGTGACGTCGTCAGCATACTGGAGGCACTTGACTTCAGCTCCACCGGGTATGTGAAAAGGTCGAAACAAAGCTTCAACTTGGAAGGCTCTTACAAGGGATTCACTGAACAGTACATAGAGTAGAGGTGACATGGGACACCCTTGCCGTACCCCGCGTTGAACTCTGAAGGGATCCGACGGCAGGCCATTAACGATAACCCGACTATGTACATTACTATACAGTAAAGAGGTCCATTTAACAAAAACTGGATTCAAACTAAACTTCTTCAAGATTTTAAAGAGGAATCTGTGATCAACCATGTCGAAGGCCTTCTCCTGATCGAGGGAGGACAAGCGCACATGGAAGATCACGGTCCATCACATATTCAACTAAGTCCGCATCAACCAGAGGTTCTGCTGAATACTGTGTCCCCGCACTGCACATGTCTGGAACGAACCTACAAGATCCAGCATGACCGTGCCTAGCCTGTTACAAAGGGCTTTCGCCAGAATCTTGTAGTCTACATTTAACAAGGTAATTGGTCGCTTGTTTTTCGGTTCTAGGGGGTCTCCAGACTTTGGTAACAATGTTATAACGCCTGTGCGCTGCGAGGGACTCAATGAGCCAGCAAGGAAGGCAGAGGCGAATACATCACGGAGATCGTGTCCGACGGTACCCCAGAAGCGTTTGTAAAATTCCACTGGGATACCGTCGGACCCAGGCGCCTTTCCGCCTTTCATCTTCGCCACCGCCTTCCAGAGCTCGTCGACAGTCAGGGGAACCAAGCCCATCATTCTGCTCTTTAGAGGGGGTCTTGTCAATATTACCTAGCAGGGACTGATGAAGGCCCTTATCGACATCTGCCTGCGTATAAAGCTGTTCATAGAAGGTCTTAAATACCTCCACGATGTCGAGAGGGTCCTTCTGTACCGTGCCGTGGACGTCACGGACTGCTCTTATGCGGCGATCGATGGCATACTTTGTGACGTCCCGGTAGAATTTGATAGTTGGCTTTTCCTCCGCCTCCACGCAATGCACGCGAGCACGAACGCGGGCCCCGTGCAATTCTGATCGAGATACTGCTGGATTGCGTGAAGTGCGGAGGAGTCCCCGTTCCTCTCCCTAGAGCATAGCGACAGGAACTCCTCCCTTCTTCGACGAGCTCTTGCTACACAGTATTCAACTGTAAGCTGTTTGATGCGGGACTTTACGTCATCCCACCACTCTAAATTCGATGAGAAGGCCGGCTTCAATGTTCGCCACCCTTCGTACCTGGCTTTAAACTGTTCACTGTAGTCTGCCTCCGTTAGAATATCTGTGTTCATTTTTCAGAACCCCCTCCCTGTTGGCCATGACTCTGGAGGCTGAAAGGAGACAGTAACTGCATCATGGTCCGAAATTGGACATGTCCCAACTTCACAGTCACTCGGTGACAGTGCAGATGGAGAGTACACCCGGTAACATGAGTTCACGCAGTACCAAGCACACCTGAAATGTGCGTATTTCTATGCGTTCTATCTCAAAACAATAACAACTCTACTATGACGTCTTTCTAAAGCTGGCATGGAGCCAAGATTAACTAGTGACATTGTCAAACGATTATAACCTTGACCATGACCTTCATTCAGAGTGCAAATAACTAACAACACAATAAAATATGTAAGTATGAAAACAGATCATAGAGAATAACAGTATTGAAGTCTGAAACATATGGAATGACTAAACATACGTCTCACAGTACGGAACTGTCTCTGACTGGCGTTGGGTAAGGTACAATGAGGGTGAATTGGCCGGTATTCTCAACGGAAAGAGACAGTTCCGTATGGAGCTAGAAAGAGACATTCCCTCCGTTTTATTCATTGGGGGTTCGAAGGCCCACATCAGGTATTTTGGCCAGCCCCGCACCTGTTTTCAGTGTAGAGAGGAGGGGCACGATGCCAAGTCATGTCCCAACAAGCGTGCGGCCGGTGCCTGCAGTTGGGACATGACAAGGCAACGTGTCCCACTGAAGTGCAGTGTACCTGTGTGGGGAGGAGGGACATGTCTCCGGTGCCTGCCCTGCATCGTACTCTGCACGTGCTAGTGCAGATGTGGAGCCGGCAGGTGAACCCTCGCAGTCAGGCCCAGAACCAATGGTGGAGGGACCCAGGTACCCTTCACCTGCTGAGGTGGCGCATCAGGTGGAACAAGATTTCCTAGCTGCCAAAGAATGTGAAGTGGTCTCTGGGAACCCTGAGGTAGGCCCTTCTGTACCCTCCCCATCTGCACCTGAGGCACCCTCCCCATCAGCTCCTGGGGAGGCCGGAATTTCAACAGTGGAGAAAGACCTTAACCTCTCATCAGACTCAGAGTCTGACACCACCATGTCAGATGTGGGAGGACCTGCCTCTGAGCCTCCACCAAAGGACCCACCAACCGGGGAGGACTGGTTTGATTTGTGTGAGGGGGTTGAATCAGATTCTCAGTTAAATAGGTCGGCCTCAGGCGAGGTGTCAGACCAGGGAGTCCATCCTTCTACGCCACCAGCACCAAACATAAATAAAAAGGCCAGGTCAGAGACGGTTTTGTAGTCACACATTACGCATGTGTAAGGCCGATTTTTAGACGATGAGTAGCGTGCGGGCGGAAAAAAAATATCGACAGGAGAATCCAGAAAAATGGAGAGAAACGTTTCTTGAAGGTTCACAATATTTTATTGGCCCTTTTTGATAACAAACTCGAACAGAATACAGGAATACAAGGTGATCGGGAACAATTTTATGAGAGAGTCCGCCTATAAAATGCGCACATGATACCGTTATTACTCATCCCATGACTGGCGGGTTGTCGGCGCCACAAAACCGAGCAAGCCCCCCCCCCCCATGGTTGTCCCCCTGTAGGCTGGGGGTTGTAGAATAAGCCCACGGTATTCCCGCCTGTCGTAAAAGGCGACTAAAGGGGAGGACTTGAAACGAATTTATCTAGGTGACACTATATAACACATTGGTGTTGGTGTGTCGTTAAATATTATCTAACTAACTAACTAACTAACCTAAATACGGGTCTGGTTGAGCTGATGTCTAAAATCAAACTGATTACAAATCTTACTTCGGGCTCCGACGCTCAGAAACCCTGAGAGCCCGCCAAAAGCTTAATACATACTGATTGGCTAAAGAAATAACGTCACACGCATAAACTATAATAACACTCGTGATCTCATGTATGATCTAACCATTCACAATGTCAGCGCACAGCTGGCGTGCGCGTCTTTCCAAGCATTCTATCTCAATAACACTCTGACAGCTCTCTGACGCGTGATTAACTTGGCAAGGAGCCAAGCCCAAGCAGCGAGAAGTCTGACGATCCTGACCTTGAGCGTGACCTTCAGCTCATAGTGCAAATAGCATACAACACAACCCAATTCGTAAGTGTAATAGCAGAACATATACAGAAAACATTTCAGTTTGAAGAACAACTAATAATGCGTCTCACATAAGATTCACCCTTAATGAGAAATGTCCTCATTTCTACTTCATAAACTATAAACTTCAACAACAAATTCAAAATATTTCTTCGTGAAAACATCCAATGTGATAATTCAAACACTTTTCAACAAGAAAATATAGGTAAAATTTGATGTATATACAAGCATTTGGCCAAAAATGGAGAAATGCAATCTCTACCGGCCACTTGCCTTAAGTCAATGCTCTAATATCTACTGAAAATGTATCATGTCCCTTCAGAATGTAGGCTTTCAGTAGAGTCCACACTATCTATACAGTTGTAAAAACTTCATTTGGATATTGTAATTTAGGTGAAGATACTGTACACTTTTATATCCTCTAAAGTTGTGTGAGCCTCTAAATCTCTAAGTTAAAAGCCTGCCAAGGAGTACACCTTTGTTTACCCTGAGCTAAAAAAAAAAAAATATAATGATGAAAAATTTACGAAGTATCAACCATTTTCAATTTAAAGGTTACACCATTCTGCCGAAGCCATATCGTACACTCGTTGTACAATCTTACATGCAAGTTTCATTCTATACATTTCAACAAGAACCATCCTTGGTATACATGCTGAGTTAACCTGCCATCACACAAAAGCTTTTTCTCACTTAAAGTACCACTGTATTAAATCCCAAAAAGTTAAACTGAAAGCATAAATGCCACACGATAAAAACAACAAACACTATCCTCTACCATAAAAAGCTTGCACTTGAATTAGAACAGAGGACCGAGATGAAGAGGATCAGGGCTCACTTAGCATTATCATGGCTGATCAGACCATGGCTGCCACACCACAACCGTGACAAGAGTACTCCTATCTGTACTTCTGCCGCAGCAGACCCTTTTGCCTTCAATCTCGACACAAAATTACTAGATTAGGGGATAAACGCCACCTCTGCTACCGCCGTTTTGAGATTCAGTTTAATGATAAGAGTGCAGTTAATCCCAACCTAAAGGAATAATAAATTACAAAATTGCCACAAACAGAGAATAAATTGAGGTACCTGCAGTAAGACTAATACACTAGCACTCCAGTAAAAATCAACAACTGCTGTAATAACATGACACCGCAAGCATGAACCATTACTTTACACCAGGCAACAATCCTGTACCTTCTGGTTTCTTTGTACATCACAAAGCTTTCATTTACAGTTAATGGCACTACCTTACATCCTATGATGTAATCCTTTGGCGATTTAATTAAAGATACATGTATACAGATATACAAACGTACCCGCATGCATATGGTACAAGTATAAAACACGTCATAGATCATGTTGCATAAACATAATATAAACGAAAGTTTCAACCAAGGAAAAGCCCTGGGGAGAAAAAGGAAGGGGGGGGGGGGACAACCCCAACCAACTTCCCCCACGATACTTATACACATACCATTTAAATAAAAAAAATGCATAAAACTCAATTACGATAGACGGAGCAAAATAATTTATAATGGAGCTGCCTCACAGGGAGGAAGGAGGCCCCAATTCCAACCAAGTCCCCCCCCTGGAGGCGGTAGGATGAAAACTACAAAAAAAAAAAAAAAATTAAACAAAATCACTGTATTGATAGGCTAAGTGGTAGCCAGAGAGGAGAGAACAGGAGGGCCCGAATCTCCTGTCCCCAACGCCCAGCAGAAGACAGCCCAAAACTCTGACCAGGATATACAACTTCAATATCACAATTTGAGGAAACAACTTAACACAATGAAATCAATGGATCTATGATAGACCACAGATTTTGCCTGTAGATTAGACTCATGATTGGGGACAAATACGCCTCATACATCACTATATGTCAAAAACTCAGGTAACGGAAGTTCACCAATCACGTCCCTGGTCAGACTTGTAACATTTAATTAAGGAAAAAGAATTGTCTACATAAATTAACTAAGCCTGGGTGATTCTCACCACTGGTAGAGAGTTAAAATTTGCTTGACGATTAGTCTTCCTTAGAATAAATAAATGAAGGACTTAACAAATTACCATGTTACTAACAGTTACTTAAATATCCAACTCGTAGTCATTGAGGTAACTTGGTAGTTTCACCTTTCTTCCTAGCCTTGTCACCTTGTTGTCTTTACTAACATTTGTGGTGGGAGCCTGTGGCTCTGACTGATCCTCAGGAATTTCCATCTGAAGATTCAACCTCGGGACTTGTACCTGCATAGGAATGTTTACATTTCCATCCCCACCTTCACCCATTGAGAAGTCTTTGTTTGTGGATGACTTCTCTATTACCTGTTCCTCAAGGAACATGAGGTCTATAGAGAGACTAATGCAAAACTGCCTCAATAAGATCCAGCACTGGGCTGACAAAAACGGATTCCGTTTCTCTCAAACAAAGACTGTTTGTATGCACTTCTGCAACCGGAGAGGTGCTCATTGCGACTCAGACCTAAATTTGAACGGTGTTCACATCCCAGTTGTTCCTCAGACCAAGTTCTTAGGCCTAATACTCGACAGTAAGCTCAACTTCACAGCCCATATCGACCATCTAAGGCGGAAGTGCCAAGGAGCGCTGAACCTGTTGAAGGTCGTCTCAAAGATGGACTGGGGCGCTGATCGTCCCGTTTTGCTTCGACTTTACAGATCCCTTGTGAGGTCCAAACTTGATTATGGTTGTGTTGTTTATAGCTCTGCACGTGAGTCATACCTCAGGAAACTCCTCCCTATCCATAACCAAGGCCTTAAGATCTGCCTGGGAGCTTTCCGTACCTCCCCAATGCAGAGTCTTTACATCGAAGCGAACGAGCTACCCCTTCATATAAGATGGAAAAAGTTGTCACTCCAGTTTGCCCTCAAACTGAGGAGTCATAGACAAAACCCGACCTTTGAGACGGCCTTCAACCATACGTTTAGTGACATATATGTGAGGAAACCATCAGCTATCCCTCCATTTGCTATTCGCGTTGGTGGAGCTTTACCACAGGTGTGTACAAACCCCGACTCCGTAGCACAGTTCACCTTTGGCATCACTCCTCCCTGGACATTAGTCCAGCCAGTTATTGACCTTAGTTTGAGGAAGTATCCAAAGAACTCAACAAATGAACTGGTGTATCGTGCCAGCTTTAATGAACTGAGACAAAAGTACCATCGTTATCATGCCATCTATACCGATGGTTCCAAAGGTACGAACAGGGTCGCAGCTGCAGCGACAAGCCAAGATGCATTTTTGCAAGTCAGACTACCGGATGATGCATCAATATTTACTGCCGAACTCCAGGCACTTAAGATGGCATTCGAGTTTTTCAAGTGCCTCGAAACGGCACACACAAACAAAAACACAAAAACCCAAACCGGATCGGACAAGAACACAAAGGCAAAACCATCCACACACCACCAAATCAAACAGAAAATTATGTTCATTACAACAATAGAACCACACACACACTGCCAACCCAACACCCCACAAACCAACCTCCCCCCGGCCACCCTAAACCAACATTCGAGCTGATCGAAACCTCGCACGACCGCCAGTTCATTGTGTTCACAGACTCGCTATCCAGCCTTTTAGCTCTTCACGGCCATGAGCAAAAACACCCCTGTGTAATAGCTCTCCGGGAAGCTTACTCCAATTTGGTGAGACTGCAGAAGTCGGTTGTGCTCGCGTGGGTTCCGAGTCACGTGGGCATACACGGAAATGAAAAGGTAGACACGCTAGCTAAGGAAGCCCTACAGATGGACATTACCAACCTCCACGTACCCCACACTGATTACCGTCCTAACATCCAAGGCTATATAAAATCAAAATGGCAGGAACTGTGGGATTCTTTCCCAGGGAACAAATTATACCAGGTCAAGCCAACGGTCGGGTCTGTGGGTAATGGAACCCCTAAAAAACGGAGGGATGATTTCCTACTGACTAGGGCACGAATCGGTCACACTTACCTAACACATGCTTATTTGCTCCACGGGGAAGAGAGACCATATTGTATCCCCTGTGATTGCGATGTCACCGTCAGTCACATTCTCGTCGACTGCTATGAATACTCCCATATTCGTCAGAAATATTACAGTGTACCAGACCTGAAGACATTGTTTGAACACACGGACCCCACTCTCATCTTGGATTTTCTCAAAGAAAGTGGCTTTTACAGGAAATTTTGACATGACAGCCCATTTGCTTTTGTCAAAACTTTAGAATTTTGCCAAATGTTTTAATTCTTTTTTAGTTTTAGTTTTACCCTACCTTTACCCTGTTCTATCTAGCTGACACTACATAACACATTCGTGTTGATGTGTCGTTAAATCCAATCTAACTAACTAACCCACCTTCACCCAAGTTATAGGGTGAGCAAAAAGGCTTCAACCTATTATAGTGAAGTATCTTGGCAGGTTTATTCAAGTTACTCAAATCTTGCAACTGATACGTCGTACCATTATTCATCACTCTGGATACCCTAAATGGACCATTCCAACGAGCTGCAAGCTTATCTCTCTGTTTAGCCGGATCATCTATCCAAACTAAGTCACCAATATTGTATGGCTGAAACCTACTTTTGGAATTAAAGTAATCAGCCTGTCTTGCTTGACATTTGACAAGTTCCTGACCTACAAGATAACTTGCATGCTTCATACGCTTTGTGACTTCGTCTACAAAATCATCATATGAGGTGGGAACTGAATGGGAACTAGCAATACCACCAATTTAGTTAGATAAGATTTAACGACACACCAACACGAATGTGTTATATAGTGTCAATAAGATAAATACGGTTCAAGTCCTCCCCTTTAGTCGCCTCTTACGACAGGCAGGGAATACTGTGGGCAGATTCTACAACCCCCAGCCCACAGGGGGCCCAACCATGGGGGGGGGGGCTTGCTCGGTTTTGTGGCGCCGACAACCCGCCAGTCATGGGATGAGTAATAACGGTATCATGTGCGCATTTTATAGGCGAGAGTTGGGGACAAACTACTCGCCACGCACTACCTCCTCACCCCACCTGGATGCAGTTTAACGTCATACCCAGGACAGAGCAATACCACCAAACATGGTTTCAATTGGCATTCGTGCTTCCCTACCATGAGCTAAGAAGAATGGTGAGTATCCCGTGCTTGAGTGTACACTAGTATTATATGAGAATGCAATGTGGCTAAGCATCTTATCCCATTGACCACCAACGGTGAATAATCTCTTGCTCAGTTCATTCTTCAAAGTTCGATTAAACCTTTCCACCTGACCATCACATTGGGGATGATAGGGACTGGTTCTAGTCTTAACAATTCCCATGAGCTTACACAATTTCCTCATTAGATGAGACTCGAATTGACTACCTTGATCTGTGTGCAAAATTTCTGGGATACCATGTTCACAAAAATAATTGTCAAATAGACATTGCGCCACTGTCTCAGCAGTTTGGTTAGGCATAGCATACAAGTTAATATATTTGGTAAAGTAATCTGTCACTACCAAAACATATCTATTTCCACTGGAAGAACACGGTAATTCTGTAATATCAGCAGCCACTCTTTCAAAAGGCTTACTAGTCACCATAGGCTGCAAAGGAGCTCTAAATGGCGGATTAGGTTGTCTTTTAGCTTCACATGCAATACATTTCTTGCAGTACTCTTGGATATCTCTAATCATATATGGCCAGTAACAGCTTTGTTCAGCTCTTGCACATGTTCTCTTAACACTAAAGTGACACATAATGGACTTCCATGTAGCTGTTTTAGTACCTCAGGTACCAAGGCACCAGGGATAACAACCTGCAGTTTGTCTTCTACTCTTTTACATAACAGGCCATTGTGAATTTCAAGATCATCAAATGCATGCCATAGTTTTCTCAAACATGGACTACCATATTTAACCTCACTAAATGGTGGTTTTTCACCCAGTTCACACCATTCAAACACAGTAAATATATCTGAGTCTTGTCTTTGATGCCACAACACATCTTGTGTGCTAATGTCACTACAAATATTATTTTGCATGCTCAAATTTGGCATCATAAATAGTTGCTCAGAGCATTCATATGGATTGATATCCACATTAAAAATACTATTCAGTTCAATGCTCTGACATTCTGAGCCTAAAGCTTTCATCGGGTCGGCAACCTTACTCTCATGCTGTTTTACGTCATCTTGTCTTAATTCTGGCAAGCGAGAGAGGGCATCTGCATTCAAATGCTTCTTTCCCTCCTTATAGATTATTTCCCAATCGAGAGGGTCTAATTCAGTCATCCACCTAGCCCTTCGACCTGTACCGTCATTCTCTAAGGATAAGGTCCTGAGACCCTTTAAAGGCTTGTGGTCTGTTATGATCAGGAAATGATTTGAACACAGGTAGTGTTTAAAATGTCTAATGGACCAAACTATAGCCCATAATTCTCGGTCAAATGTAGACCATCTCTGTTGACTCTGGGTTAGAGTGCTACTAGCATAGGCTATCACTCTTTCCTTACCATCCTGCACTTGTGCCAGGACTGAACCTACAGCCGACTGAGAAGCATCAGTGTAGAGTTTGAACTCTGAGTCAAAATTAGGAAATGCCATTACAGGTGGGTTGATCAACACCTGCTTAAAGTACTGGAAAGATTCCTCGCATTGTTCATTCCAATTAAAAGGAACATCCTTCTTTGTAAGTTCATGTAAGGGTGCTGCCTTTCTTGCAAAATTCTTTACAAACCTACGATAATAAGAACTCAAACCCAAAAATGACCTAACCTCCGTAACACTTCTAGGGGTTGGCCAATGAAGAATTTTCTCCACGTTCTTAGGATCAGGTTTGATACCATCTTTGGATATCACATGACCTAGAAATGTCACTTGATTCTGAAAGAAGTGACACTTACTTGGCTTAAGCTTAAGGTTTGCCTTGCGCAATCTTGTGAACACATCCCGTAAATTGTTCATTTTGTCTTGAAAATCCTTTCCAAAAACCACTATGTCATCAATGTAGACCAGAGCCTTTGACCAATGCAAATCATGTAATACTACTTCCATTAATCTTTGAAATGTCGAAGATGAATTTGTAAGGCCCATAGGCATAACCTTAAATTGGTACAAACTATCGCCAGTGGTGAAGGCAGTTTTCTCTTTGTCTTCAGGACTCATTTCTACTTGCCTGAACCCACTGGATAAATCCAGGGTACTAAACATTGTGTTACCTGACAAAGCATCTATGGTATCATCTGTTCTAGGCAAGGGGTGAGAATCCTTTATTGTCACACTGTTCAGTTTTCTGTAATCTACACAAAACCTATACGTACCATCTTTCTTTTTGACCATCACAATCGGAGAGGACCAGGGGCTAAAGCTCTCCTCAATAAGGCCATTGTCCAGCAGGTTATCACACTGCTTTTGAATTTCCTCCCTGATTTTTGGGCTAGATCTATATGCTCGTTGTTTTACAGGGGGGGGGGTATCTCCAGTCTCAATGGCATGGGAGACTACATCTGTTCTACCAAAATCAGTATTATTCTTGCTAAAGATATCACTGAACTCCTCTAGCAAGGCTTTTGCTTCATGGATTTCATCTGTTGTAAGATCAGTTTCAGACAGATCAAATTGTAAGGGATTGTCATCACCTTTAGCAGGGTAAGGGGGCTCTACCTCAGGTT
This sequence comes from Holothuria leucospilota, assembly GCA_029531755.1. NCBI lineage: Eukaryota > Metazoa > Echinodermata > Holothuroidea > Aspidochirotida > Holothuriidae > Holothuria > Holothuria leucospilota. The sequence continues at coordinate 66,576,687 of CM055961.1, read as the reverse complement.
CACCATCATCGACCAATGAGTATAAGTCTTCCGGGTCACCTGTGATTACATAACCATGACCCAGCCTGGTCCCTTCTGGCAAGTGATTATTAGAATCCGATACATTCATTACCAATACACATGCTTTTCCATTTCTTACTGTAGTAATAACCCTGGCAGGTGTAACTCCAATGCACTCCTTAAGATCCAGAGGCTCAAATATAACATCAATATTCTCAGGTAAATTCTCATCAAGTGCTACTGGAATAATGCATTCTGAATTTGGACAAATGTCCACTGACTTGTTAACAAACATATTACAAACACCAGGAATAGCCTTGGCTTTAGAAATGAAAAGAAATTTCCTCACCGTTCTGGAAAACAACCTGTTCACTTCCTATACTCACACTAACATTGAATTCAGCCATAAAATTGCATCCAACAATTAATTTCTGACGCATACCCTTAACAACCAGAAATTTTCCCAAATATGAACCTTTGCCTATGGATAGGTTGAGTTCTACAAAACCAGTCACAGGTAAAATATCCCCTGTGGGGGGATATACTGTCAAATGAGTTTCTACAAGAGGTATCACTTTAAGAGCTGTATGACTCTGACGAAAACCCATCAATTACAGAGACTGTTGCACCTGGGTCCACTAATGCATTAGCAGCTACCCCATTCACATTTACTTTGATATAGGGCAGTGCTTTACCACTTGTCAAAATTGAGTTAGTATTTGTCACATTTTCATTTGAGGGGACAACTTCAATTCTAGCTGATGGATGTACCACATCACCAGCTACATATCGTTTAAATCAGCCCCTACATTAGTAGACTGGGGGGTTTTCTCCTCAAAACTAACCCTCCTAGGACTGCTATTGCGTCTACTAGGTGTACTGTCCCTGGACCTGAACCCTCTGGGGTTGGGACTCGGAGACCGATATCTGTAATCTCTCATCGGAGATCTCCAACGTGACTCACCCCCATGCATATGACCACGTCCTGGGGAATCTGACTTCCAAAATCTGGGCTTACCCTCGTCGTCATTGGGGACTGACGGACTACTCCCACGATTGTATTCATTAGGCCTTGGCCCGTACCTAAATGGACTACGACCTCTGTTGTAGTTCTGATAACTGACAGACTCTTTCACAAGCTTTGTTAAATTCTTAACTTGTTCTGCCAACTCTGCTAGACCATTAGCACATGCATTGTCCTCCTTCAAAGTCATTGAAGTGACCGTACCAGGTGTCGAGGCACGCTCAACATATGAAGGACGCCCAAATTGACTACCAACAGGATAATAATGGGAAGGGGGAATTAAAATATTTGGTGAAGGACCATGTAATTTACTTGCCTCCATGGCCCGTTCCACTTGCATAGCAATTCTCATAGCATCTGCTAAATTCCTTGCCCCGTGCTCGTGGCACTTCTGTACCAAATTAATGTCTAAGCCCGCCAAAAATCTACGGTAGGTCTCCTCTTCTCTCGCTCTACAATCATATTCCGGGAAGGCCTCCGACACTAATCGTGCCAGTTCTGCAGCATAAACTTCAAGGGCCTCCCCGGGATATCTTGGCCTAGCATTAACAAAGGACTGAAAATTTACTATGATCTGCCTTTGCCCAAAGACATCCTTCATCCTTTTCTTTGTAGCTGCATAATCAGCCTTTACTTCAGAGGGTAAACTATCCCAAAAACTAAATGCCGCCCCACCCAGTCGGGATGGTAAGAGCTTGGCTAGGTCTGCACCTACACCATTGGGAGCAGCATCTAAAGCAACCTCCATTCTCCTACACCATTGCATAAAATCCTCATTACCTGAGCCCAAAAAGTGGGGGGAGGGGGGTAATTCTACCTTAAAGCCTGACAATTGTGGTTGAGGTTGGGCCATGTTATTGTCACTTACAATATCAGCTTCGCTATCAAAATCAGCATTAAGTTTTGAAGAATTGGCTCTAGTATGGTAATGATGGTTAAGCATGAAGTAAATTCAATGAACAGTTCAATAAATAGGCCTAGGCCTATATCGAAATGTGGTAAACAATAGTAAAATAATATCACCAAACGGTCTGCAATTGCAAAGTAGGCTACCCAGTGTGAAGTACATCAACCCAAGGCTTGGTATTCGTAGTGGGCCTCTATGGCGTATCACGGTAGGCTGCTTGGTTAGGCTGTTGTGACGTCATGGACCTCTGCTATAAGCAACACACGTTAGGCTGTCCTATACTAAGCCTAAGCTATACTTTGATGACTAACGTTGGCTGCGTCGTCTGATTGGTGTCCTCTCTACGTGGCCTATAGGGCCTACTATCTAAACGTCGTTGTTGAACCATAAATTTTTTTTTTAACGGGATCTCCTAAACTAAGGACTTAGTCCTCCTAGACTTAGGCTACCTAGGCTAGGCTAATAGTAATACTGGAATACTAAATCTAATGTTACACCGTTGATTACCGACGAAAAGAAGTTAGTCCTCTAACTGGAACATTAGTGTTGATGTGTCGTTAAGTCCCATCTAACTAACAAATCTAACTGGAACAGGAACTCAATTTGGTTCAGGAACATCATAGGAAGTGACCGTCTCAATTTGGTTCAGCTTACCAAGGTTGATTAATTGGACGAAGGAAGTTACCGTAGCCGGGGGGGGGGGGGGGGCTTTTTAAGTGCATCGAAACGGCACATACAAACAAAAAACAAAACTCAAACCGGATCGGACAGGAACATAAAGGCAAAACTATCCACACACCACCAAATCAAACAGGAAATTATGTTCATTACAACAATAGAACCACACACACACTGACAACAACCCAAAGACCCCACAGACCAACCTTCCCCCGGTCACACCAAAAACAAAGCCCCACAAAGACCACACACCCAAAGACAACACCACGCCCGACGGCAACACCAAGCCCGAAGGCAACACCACGCCCGAAGGCACCACCACGCCCGAAGGCAACACCACGCCCGAAGGCAACACCAAGCCCGAAGGCAACACCAAGCCCGAAGGCAACACCACGCCCGAAGGCAACACCAAGCCCGAAGGCAACACCACGCCCGAAGGCAACACCACGCCCGAAGGCAACACCACGCCCGAAGGCAACACCACGCCCGAAGGCAACACCACGCCCGAAGGCAACACCACGCCCGAAGGCAACACCACGCCCGAAGGCAAAACCACGCCCGAAGGCAACACTACGCCCGAAGGCAACACTAAGCCCGAAGGCAAACACCACGCCCGAAGGCAACACTACGCCCAAAGGCAACAGCACTTAAAAAGCACCGGGGCAAATACAGGTGCACCTTGCCCAAGGGTGCCCCGGAGGCAGTTGTGACAAAGGGTAACCTCATTACTCCCACGTTTAAACAAACTCCACAACCGGATGCAGTTTTAAGTCCTACCCAGGACTGTTTTAAGTCCTACCCTACCGTAGCCGGATCCGTTTCTGTGGGGCCAATTTGTGAGTTCTGTTGGACTGTGGGGTATGTCAAAACAAAGGTTTTTGATCTTGAATTCAGCACACGCCGGGCAATGACAATTGGGAAAGATGTTCGCTACAAAATATTTGTTCAGTTTGCTGTAGTCACGGAGTTTTAATCTGAAATTTCTATAATTTTGTTCTGTCTGTAAATGATGACGTCCTGTGACTGGATTTATCCCAAGTCTTAAAAATTGAATGTCAATCGAACGATGAAACTGATGGTTGTAAGCTGCGTAAATACTGGACGAGGAAAATTGAAGTATGTTGAACGACCTTAAAATCGATGCGGTAAGCAGTTCTTCGTTAAATAAGATATATCCTGCCAATCGTAAAAGAGCGGTGACATCCGTGTGTGGCGGTAATTTGTAAGAGTTAGGATTATTTGCAAGTTCCAATAAAATGCGAAATGATGGGACTGGGTCGTCGACTGGAAAGTATAAGTGTTCTCTCAGGAAAAAGTATTGAAAGTTTTGTGATTTCGGGTTGAAATATTTGCTGACCTTCAATAAATTTGTAAAGTCCTCCGGCGAAAGAGTTACGCAAATTCCATTGTTAATTGAGAGTTCCATTAAAATTTTGCTGAGTAGTTTGATGGAGTGTTGCGGTCCGAAGAGCTCGCTGTCACCAAATTATGTAAGGCCGATTTTCAGACGATGAGTAGCGTGCGGGCCTCACACAAAGTTTACTGACTCCGAGCGGAAAAAAAATATCGACAGGAGAATCCAGAAAAATGGAGAGAAACGTTTCTTGAAGGTTCACAATATTTTATTGGCCCTTTTTGATAACAAACTCGAACAGAATACAGGAATACAAGGTGATCGGGAACAATTTTATGAGAGAGTCCTAAATACGGGTCTGGTTGAGCTGATGTCTAAAATCAAACTGATTACAAATCTTACTTCGGGCTCCGACGCTCAGAAATCCTGAGAGCCCGCCAAAAGCTTAATACATACTGATTGGCTAAAGCAATAACGTCACACGCATAAATTATAATAACACTGTGAATGGTTAGATCATACATGAGATCACGCAATGTCAGCGCACAGCTGGCGTGCGCGTCTTTCCAAGCATTCTATCTCAATAACACTCTGACAGCTCTCTGACGCGTGATTAACTTGGCAAGGAGCCAAGCCCAAGCAGCGAGAAGTCTGACGATCCTGACCTTGAGCGTGACCTCCAGCTCATAGTGCAAATAGCATACAACACAACCCAATTCGTAAGTGTAATAGCAGAACACATACAGAAAACATTTAAGTTTGAAGAACAACTAATAATGCGTCTCACACATGCTATCATGACTGGTCCTCTGTCCCTCATGACCCTAAACGTTAATAGAATGAGGGACAGTCGGAAGCGATCAAGAATATTCCAATTTTGCAAATCACTAGGTGTGGACTTCGTTTTCCTCCAGGAGACTCACATTGTTAATGAGGAAGACGTCTACGCCTGGTCCTGTGAAAGGGGTGGGGGTTTGCACGCTTCCCTTGGTTCCGTTTCTTCCTGTGGATCTGTTATTGTAGTTTCACCCAGATGGACTTCCCTGGTCGGAAAAGTTGATCATGATGATGAGGGCTGGGTGATATGCATCACCATAAAACATCCTTGCGGGAGCTTCATCCTATGTAATGTTTACGCACCCAATCAGCCTACATACAGAAGGGATTTTTTTACTACCCTTCCATCCTTCGTTCCTGGCTGTGCCCCTTGTATCCTAGCCGGAGACGCTACTCCCAGAGTCATGGCCAGCAGGGAGGGGGTTCTGGAAAATGAACACATTCTAACGGAGGCTGAATATTGCAAACAGTTTAAGGCCAGGTACGAAGGGTGGCGAACATTGAGGCCTGCCTTTTTAACGGATTTAGAGTGGTGGGACGACGTAAAGTCACGCATCAAACATTTTACAGTTGAATACTGTGTAGCAAGGGGGGCTTTTTAAGTTCATCGAAACGGCACATACAAACAAAAAACAAAACTCAAACCGGTCGGACAGGAACATAAAGTCAAAACCATCCACACACCACCAAATCAAACAGAAAACCATGCTCATCACAACAATAGAACCACACACACACTGACAACAACCCAAAGACCCCACAGACCAACCTCCCCCCGGTCACACTAAAAACAAAGCCCTACAAAGACCACACACCCAAATCCACCACACACCCAAAGACAACACCAAGCCCGAAGTCAACACAACGCCCGAAGGCATCACCACGCCCGACGGCAACACCAAGCCCGAAGGCAACACTAAGCCCGAAGGCAACACTAAGCCCGAAGGCAACACTAAGCCCGAAGGCAACACCACGCCCGAAGGCAAAACCACGCCCGAAGGCAACACTACGCCGGAAGGCATCACCACGCCCGACGGCAACACTACGCCGGAAGGCATCACCACGCCCGACGGCAACACCAAGCCCGAAGGCATCACCAAGCCCGAAGGCAACACCAAGCCCGAAGGCAACACCACGCCCGAAGGCAACACCACGCCCCAAGGCAACACTAAGCCCGAAGGCAACACCACGCCCGAAGGCAACACCACGCCCGAAGGCAAAACCACGCCCGAAGGCAACACTACGCCCGAAGGCAAACACCACGCCCGAAGGCAACACTACGCCCAAAAGCGTACTTGCTGACACTATATAACACATTCGTGTTGGTGTGTCGTTAAACCCTATCTAACTAACTTACTACGCCCAAAGGCAACAGCACTTAAAAAGCACCGGGGCAAATACAGGTGCACCTTGCCCAAGGGTGCCCCAGAGGCAGTTGTGGCAGAGGGTAACCTCATTACTCCCTCGTTTAAACAAACTCCACAACCGGATGCAGTTTTAAGTCCTACCCAGGACTACACAGTTGAATACTTTTTTTTTTTCTACACCCCACTGCAACAACACGCCCGAAGGCAACACTACGCCCCAAAGGCAACACTACGCCCGAAGGCAATACTATACCCGAAGGCAACACTACGCCCAAAGGCAACAGCACTTAAAAAGCACCGGGGCAAATTTAGGTGCACCTTGCCCAAGGGTGCCCCGAAGGCAGTTGTGGCAAAGGGTAACCTCATTATCCCCACGCTTTAACAAGCTCCACAACCGGATGCAGTTTAACGTCCTACCCAGGACTACACAGTTGAATACTGTGTAGCAAGACCTCGTCGAAGAAGGGAGGTTGCTTTTTACGTACGTAGAAACGGGCACGAGGAAACAAAGTAGAACTTAAACCTGACCGGACAAAAACATAACTCTGAACTATTTACAGAATTCTGTACATTGCGCTAGCAAACAAAATGTCTGTGATAACTATGTACAGCTAGCTTTTTACGTACGTAGAAACGGGCACGAAGAAACAAAGGAGAACTTAAACCTGACCGGACAAAACTGCAAAGGTGAACTATTTACAGAATTCTGTACATTGCGCTAGCAAACAAAATTTCTGCGATAACTATGTACAAAACCACCCCGAACCCAAACTAGTTACATAGGACTATTTACAATCTCACTAGGCAAAACTATTTACATACCCATTTACATCAACAGAAGAGTGTTCAGGGCGAGTCTGTTCAATGCTTTTTGGAACTATGGGTGCATGTGGCCAACCCCCACTATTTACAGTAATAACAATGTGATGTGCTCTTTACATGCTTGTAGCCGGGCGGACCTAATGTGGAACAAAGCAAACCTATTTACACTGAACTACCAAAAAAACTTTCTGGCATGCATGGGCACAGAACAGAAACCCCAAAAGAAAACGGGGACACAAAGGCAAAACCATTCACACTAAAAACTCTGACTGGGACCTTATCTTTTTAATCCGTGGGCTCGGTACGGGCGTCCCAGAGTGATGGGTTCCCCTGTCTGATACTTCGCCTGAAGCCGACCTCTTTAGTGCAGACTCTGGCCCCTCCCCCTCACACAAATCAAACCAACCCTCCCCCGAAGGTGGATCCTTCGGAGGAGGCTCTGAGGCACGCTCCCCGCCATCCGACATCGCCGAGTCTGAGGACAGATCGAGGTCCTCCTCTAATGTCATTATTCCAACCTGACCGGGTGCCGCTGCCAACGATGGCGGAGAGTCTGCCTCAGGAGTCCCAGTACCCCCCTCACACTGCTTGGAGGCAAGGAAGTCCTGCTCAACCTCAAGTGCCGCCTCCTCTAATTCCTGGGTTGAATATTGTGGGCCTGTTTGCGAGGGTTCGGGTGACGACCCCACATCGGCACTGACATGGGCAGAGTACGATGTGGGGCAGGCACCAAACACATGTCCCTCCTGCCCACAGAGGTTGCACCGTACCTCGTTGGGACACTCTGCCTGCCGTGCCCCAACTGCAAACATTTTCCACAACGCCTGTTGGGACACGACTTGGCTTCGTGCCCCTCCTCGCCACATCTAAAACAGGTACGGGGCTGGCAAAAGTACCTAATGTGGGCCTTGGAACCCCCTATGAAGAGGAACGATGGAATGTCCCTCACCAGTTCCATACGGAACTGTCTCTTGCCATTAAATATACCTTTCAAGTCACCCACAGTATATTTACACCACCGCATTTCAGAGACAGTTCCGTATTGACTAAGAACCCTCGCAACCAGGCGCTGATCGACCTCGAAGGGAAGGTAAAGCACCGTCACCGCCACAGAGCCATCATATGGGGTGACAGTGAGCCCCTCTACCCCCTTCAGGCATGACACACCCTTAACACGGGCAGCATCAGACTTAAACTTAAGGTCATACGTGTTGCGGGCCTCAAGCGCCTGCAACATCTCAATTTCTCCAATTTCGACACCATTGTCTTTTAACACAGTAAACGCCTGTGGGGGAGGGACACTCACCCCAGACGAAAACTCCAACTTAACAATTGTGCTATCCCGACCTCCGGGCATAGCAGCAGTTTGTGTGGCTCGGGGCCACGGAATGAAAAGAAAAAACTCTGACCAGGTGTTACAGAAGACAAAATTTAGTATGAAGCACGCTATAAGGTTTTAAGCACAATTGCAATAAACAGTACAGCTATCACACAGTGATACAAGTTGAGCGTCAAGTTCAGGTCTTCGACGGGAGCAGACGTGTTTTCGTTTCGCTCTCGTCGTTTTACCGTGCTCAACTTATATCACTGTGTGATAGCTGTACTATATATTGCAATTGTGTATAAAACACAGCGTGCTTGTGTTGTAGTTGATAAGTAGGTCTGGTCGTGTCCATTTGTTTGCGACCGCGCCTTGTTTCTGTGTTGCTTGTGTTTTTCTTACTTCATCCTATTTTTTGTCCCTTGTAAAACTTGTTCTGAGGTTTTTTTCCCTTTATCCCGTGGCGTCGAGCCACACGACTGCTGCTATGCCCGGAGGTCGGGATAGCACAATTGTTAAGTTGGAGTTTTCGTCCGGGGCGAGCGTCTCTCCCCCGCAGGCGTTTACTGTGTTAAAGAATAAGGGGATACAAGTTAAAGAGATAGAGATGTTGCAGGCGCTTGCCGCCCGCACCACGTATGACCTAAAGTTCAGGTTTGATGCTGCCCGTGTTAAAGGTGTGTCTTGCCTGAAGGGGGCAGAGGTGCTCACTGTCACCCCATATGATCGCTCTGTGGCGGTGACAGTGTTATACCTGAACTTTGAGGTCGACCAGCGCCTGGTTGCGAGGGTTCTGAGCCAATACGGAACTGTGTCTGACATGCGGTGGTGCAAATATGGTTCGGGCGAGTTGGCCGGCATATTTAATGGAAAGAGGCAGTGCCGTATGGAATTAGACAGGGACATTCCGTCCTTCCTCTTCATAGGGGGTTCGAAGGCCCACATAAGGTACTTCGGGCAGCCCCGTACCTGTTTCAAGCGTGGACAAGAGGGACAGGAAGCCAGGTGTTGTCCTAACAGACGTTGTGGCAAGTGCCTGCAGGTGGGGCATGACAAGGCAGAGTGTCCCAACGAGGTGCGGTGCAACCTTTGTGGAGAGGAGGGACATGTCTCTGGTGCGTGCCCCACATCGTACTCTGCCCATGCCAGTGCGGATGTGGAGCAGGCACCTGAACCCTCGCAAGCAGGCCCAGTATATTCCACTGAGGAATTGGAGGAGGCAGCACAAGATGTAGAAAAAGATTTCCTTGCCTCGAAGCAGTGTGAGGGGGGTACTGTGGCTCCCAAGGCGGACTCCTCACCATCCTCCCCACCAACACCAGTGGAAGCTGATAGGATGGCAGTGGAGGAGGACCTACAGCTCTCCTCAGACTCCGAGTCTGCTATGTCAGAATGTGGGGGAGTCTGCCTCAGAGCCTCCTCCCAAGGATCCACCTTCCGGGGAGGGCTGGTTTGATTTATGTGAGGGAGAGGAGCCTTCATTGAAGAGGTCGGCCTCAGGCGGGGTGTTAGACCAGGGGGTTCACCATTCTCAAGACCCCTCCCCGAGTTCACAGAGTAAAAAGGTCAGGTCCCAGGTAGATACGTAGCCACTCATTACACCATGGCTGATCCCCTGTCCCTTCTGACTCTAAATGTTAACGGCATGAGGGACAGTCGGAAGCGGTGAAGGATATTCCAATTTTGCAAAACACTGGGTGTGGACTTCGTTTTCCTTCAGGAGACCCACATTGTGAATGAGGACGATGTCCACACCTGGTCTTTTGAGTGGGGCGGGGGTTTACACGCTTCCTTTGGCTCAACAACATCTTGTGGTTCAGTTATTTTAGTTTCGCCAAGGTGGACTCCGCTGGTCGGAAGGGTCGATTCTGATCATGAAGGCCGGTTGGTATGCATTACAGTAAGACACCCATGTGGGAAATTTTTCCTGTGTAACGTGTATGCGCCCAATCGGCCTTCAGACAGAAGTTAGTTAGATGGGATTTAACGACACATCAACACAAATGTGTTATGTAGTGTCAGCTAGATGAAAAAGGTAAAACTAAAAAAGAAAAACATTGGGGAAAATCCTAAAATGTCTAGACAAAAGTAAATGCGGGAGTCATGTCAAAACTTCCTATAAAGGTTACTTTCTTTGAGAAAGTCCAAAATGAGAACGGGATCTACGTGCTCAAACAATGTCTTCAGGTCTGGCACAGTGTATTACTTCTGACGAATATGGGAGTATTCATAGCAGTCGACGAGAATGTGACTGACGGTGACATCGCAATCACAGGGGATACAATATGGTCTCTCTTCCCCGTGGAGCAAACAAGCATGGGTTAGGTAAGTTTTCCCCGTTTTCTGGGGGCCGCATTACCCACAGTCCCGACCGTTGGTTTGACCTGGTATAATTTGTTCTCAGGGAAAGAATCCCACAGTTCTTGCCATTTTGATTTTATATAGTCGTTGATGTTAAGACGATAATCAGTGTGGGGTACTAGGAGGTTGGTAATGTCCATCTGTAGGGCTTCCTTAGCTAGCGTGTCTACCTTTTCATTTCCGTGTATGCCCACTTGGCTCGGAACCCACGCGAGCACAACTGATTTCTGCAGTCTTACCAAATTGGAGTACGTTTCCCGAAGAGCTATTACACTAGGGTGTTTTTGCTCATGGCCTTGAAGAGCTAAAAGGCTGGACAGTGAGTCTGTGAACACAATGAACTGGCGGTCGTGCGAGGTCTCGATCAGCTCGAATGCCATCTTAAGTGCCTGGAGTTCAGCGGTAAATATTGATGCATCATCCGGCAGTCTGACTTGTAAGAATGCATCTCGGCATGTTGCTGCAGCCGCCACCCTGTTCATGGCTTTGGAACCATCGGTATAGATTGCACGATAACGACGGTACTTATATCTCAGTTCATTAAAGCTGGCACGGTACACCAGTTCATTGGTTGAGTTCTTTGGATAATGTCTCAAACTAAGGTCAATAACTGGTTTGACTAACTTCCAGGGGGGAGTGATTGAGAACGTGAGCTGTGCTACGGAATCGGGGTTTGTACACACCTGTGATAAAGCTCCACCAACGCGAATAACAAATGGAGGGATAGCTGATGGTTTCCTCATATATATGTCACTAAACTTATGGTTGAAGGCCGTCTCAAAGGTCAGGTTTTGTCTATGACTCCTCAGTTTGAGGGCAAACTGGACTGGAATGACAACCTTTTCCATCATTTATGGAGGGGTGGCTCGTTCGCTACGATGTAAAGACTCTGCATTGGGGAGGTACGGAAAGCTCCCAGGCAGATCTTAAGGCCTTGGTTATGGATAGGGAGGAGTTTCCTGAGGTATGACTCACGTGCAGAGCTATAAACAACACAACCATAATCAAGTTTGGACCTGACAAGGAATCTGTAAAGTCGAAGCAAAACGGGACGATCAGCGCCCCAGTCCATCTTTGAGACGACCTTCAACAGGTTCAGCGCTCCTTGGCACTTCCGCCTTAGATGGTCGATATGAGCTTTGAAGTTGAGCTTACTGTCGATTATTAGGCCAAGGAACTTAGTCTGAGGAACAACTGGGATGTGAACACTGTTCAAATTCAAGTCTGGGTCGCAGTGAGCACCTCTCCGGTTGCAAAAGTGCATACAAACAGTCTTTGTTTGAGAGAAACGGAATCCGTTTTTGTCAGCCCAGTGCTGGATCTTATTGAGGCAGTTTTGCATTAGTCTCTCTATAGACCTCATGTTCCTTGAGGAACAGGTAATGGAGAAGTCATCCACAAACAAAGACTTCTCAATCCCAGCGTTGACCACTCTAGCGATGCTATTTATTTTCATGACGAAAAGAGTGACTGACAAGATGCTACCTTGGGGGACACCCATTTCCTGATTATGCAACTCTGATAACACGCTCCCCACACGTACACGAAACACACGATCTTTCAAGAAATTTTGAATAAAAAGCGGCATTCTGCCCCTCAGCCCCGCGCTGTGCAAGTCTATCAGAATGCATGTTTCCAAGCAGTATCGTATGCCTTCTCCAGATCGAAAAAACACTGACACAACATGGTGTCCACGGACAAATCCGTCCCGAACTGTTGTCTCCAGGCGGACGAGTTGATCAGTGGTACAGTAGCCCCGCCGAAAACCACTTTGATAACTAGTTATTAGACCGTTGGTTTCGAGGAACCAAACTAGACGGGAATTAATCATTCGTTCCAACGTCTTGCACAGGCAACTTGTGAGGGAAATAGGGCGGTAGTTTGTAGCTTTTGTCGGGTCCTTACCCGGCTTGGCGATGGGAATGATGGTGGCTTCCCGCCAAGCAGCTGGAAAGTTGCCATTTTCCCATATACCGTTGAAAATATCTAACAGTACCAGTAAAGAGCTATCTGGAAGGTGTTTGAGGAACTGATAGTGAACTTCATCTGGGCCAGTGGCAGTGTCATTGCTTCTTTCGAGAGCAATTCGCAGTTCCGTGATGTTAAAGAGGCTGTTGTAGTCCTCAGAGTTATCCCAGATGAAGTTCACTTTCTGTTTTTCAACGGTATATTGGAATGTCTGGAATGCTTGTGAATAGTGATTGCTTGAGGAGTTTGATTCAAACTCATCTGCAAGCAAATTGGCAACATCTGCTTGTCTCTGTGCATTTGCTACCGTTCTGGTTTGGTTCACATGTAAAAAAGAGAGGAACTGACCTGCTTTCCACTGATTTTCCTAACCATATCCCATGCTTTTTTGACAGGCGTATTTGAATTTAGTTTAGATATGTACTGCTTCCATGACTCCCGTTTGCTTGATTTAATGATGCGCCGTGCTTTGGCACGGGCATTTAGGTAATTACTAAGATTAACATTATTTGGGTACTTCTTAAAAATATTAAGGGCCTTCTTGCGATCTTTGATCGCTTGTTCACAATCCGTGTTGAACCACGGCTTGTGTTTAGTACGTGGATTTGCAGAGGACTTAGGGATAGTTTTGGTAGCAATATTCACCAAAAGTTGTGTGAAATGGGCGATCTGGTCTTCAACACCATTGAAAGCATCCCTGACGATCTCATTTTGGCAGAGATGGCTAAATTCAGACCAGTCGGCTTTTTGGAGTTGCCAACTGGGGACTCTCTCTTCGGGCATTGGGGAGACAATATCTACCAAAAGGGGGTAGTGGTCGCTTCCACATTGGTCATCGTGCACTCTCCACTGAAGGTCCATCAGAATTGCCGGAGAGCAGATTGAGAGATCAATTGCTGAACGAGATCCAGAGGCTGGATGAATATAGGTACAAGACCTATCATTCAGAAGGCATAGATCCCAGGCAGCTAGCACTTATTCAATCAATCCAGCTATCTGATTGGTGTAATTACAGCCCCACATGTCGCTGTGTGCATTAAAATCACCCAGGAGTAGAAATGGGGTGGGCAGCTGGCTAACTACCAATTCCAAGTCATCTCGTTTCAGGTGATACCTAGGTGGGATGTACACCGAGCACACGGTGATAGTGCGGTGAAGTGTAGCTCGAATAGCCACAGCTTGCAAGGTAGTGTTCAGATGGATAGTGGAGTGTGGAACTGTTTTTTTTTTTACCAATATAGATGAACCCCCAATTGCTCTATTGTCAACCGAGGATACAACCGTTTTGTTATACATGTCATACCCCTTAAATGAGAGTTGGTCTTCATCCCGAAGGAAAGTCTCCTGCAGGCACATCACTGAAGGAGACCAGTCTGCCATGAAGCACTTGATCTCCTCGTAACTCGGTTTAAATCCTCTGCAATTCCATTGGATTTTAGCCGCAGGCCTCCCAAGGGTCTTCCTTTGGAAATCTGTGGCTTGTTAGTAGAGCTGGTGGAGCCCCCTGGCTCGGGCCGAGGCTTCCGGCCACTGAGCTCCATCAGCTCTTCCCCTTCCCTCACTTCACTCCCCTCTAACGCTCCATATCTGTTGTGCAGTTTGATAGGGTCGTCCGACCCTTTGCTCGGTTTTGTCTGTATTTTAATTCTAGGTGTGTCTCTTGCTTTTGTTGGTTCTGTCTTTTGTCTCTGTTTTGTAGTTGTTGGTTTTGGTGGTGGTTTAGGTTTCTTTTGTGGGGGTGTTGATTTTTGTGATAGATTTGTCGGTGCTGTCATCGTCTGTATTATCTTGGATGTTGTAGACTGCTCTGATGGTTTTGCGAAAGTGAGTGTAATGGGCTTTGGAAAACTGCTGTCCCTGGGCCAGGTCATATCAGTTTGGGTTGCAGCAGACACCTTTGCAGTCCTCACAGTTCTAGCATAGCTCTTGAGCTGCGAGTCCTGCGAGTGGAATGTTTCCCTAGCCTCTTTGTAGGAGATGTTATTAGAGGCTTTTATCTTTTGTATCTGTTTCTCCTCGACCCACTTCGGACACGACAGAAGCGTTTGTAAAATTCCACTGGGATACCGTCGGACCCAGGCGCCTTTCCGCCTTTCATCTTCGCCACCGCCTTCCAGAGCTCGTCGACAGTCAGGGGAGAACCAAGTCCATCATTCTGCTCTTTAGAGGGGGTCTTGTCAATATTATCTAATAGGGACCCTTGAAGGTGTACCTCGACATCTGCCCGGGTATAAAGCTGTTCATAGGTCTTAAATACCTCCACGATGTCGAGAGGGTCCTTCTGCACAGTACCGTGGACGTCACGGACTGCTCTTATGCGGCGATCGATGGCATACTTTGTGACGTCCCGGTAGAATTTGATGGTTGGTTTTTCCTCCGCCTCCACACAATGAACACGAACACGGGTCCCGTGCAGTTTTTCATCACCTGGGCGGTCCGCTGACCGCCCAGGTGTTACAAAACGTGAGGCGATCAGCCAGGGCTTGAAAGCACTCCCAGAGGAGGGCCACAAAGCCACACAGCCAAAACACATGGGGCACACTCTCCCACCTTGTGCATCCAGTGCGGGGGCAAATGCCATCTCCAAGACGCCACCGAAGGCGCGTGGGATTCGTTAAGATGGCGTCGTGTGCGATCCGCCACAGCAGGTCACTGCTGTGGACTACACGCCACACTTCCGGCCCTGACGCATAGTCGTTGGCTTGGACTTGGCGTGTTGTCTTGCCTTCGGGCGTGGGGTCGCCGTCGGGCGTGGGGTCGCCGTCGGGCGTGGTCTTGCCTTCGAGCGTCAAGTTGCCTTCGGGCGTGGTGTTGCCTTCGGACGTGGTCTGTTGCCTTCGGACGTGGTCTGTTGCCTTCGGACGTGGTCTGTTGCCTTCGGGCGTGTTGTGTTGCCTTCGGGCGTGTTGTGTTGCCTTCGGGCGTGTTGTGTTGCCTTCGGGCGTTGTGGCTTTCGGACGTTTGTTGTTGCCTTCAGGTGTGTGTTGCTGCCTTCTGGCGTGTGTTGTTTTCCTGTTTGTAAATAGTCTTGTGTGGTGGGTAGGCTGGGGGTGTCGTATATATTGGCCACAGAAATTTTGTTTGCTAGCTTAGTGTAAGGTAACTTTGTAAATAAACTTTGTAAGTAGTTCATGGTTGTATTCTTGCCGGTCCAGATTTGGTTCTTCCTGTTTGATAGTGTCCGTTTCTATGCACCTAAAAAGCACCGCAGCTCATCACATAGGGCTATTTACAATCTCACAAATGCAAACTATTTACATAAAAAGGTACTGATGAAAAGAAATAGACTAAAGAACCAAGCACTACCTGAGCAGCAAGATGCATTTTCATCCGAAGACCTGTTGTAAGGTAAAGGTGGTCATGCGTTAACTTTGGAGCTAGACGCAAGCCTGGTGTTGATCTGTGCCTCCCTTGGTCCCATTCCATGAAAGCCGTTTCGATGCACTTAAAAAGCACCCCATTCCATGAAAGCGATGAGATCTGTCCACTGAATTTTCCGTCCTTGAAACTGCAAGAAAAATTACATGAATATATTATTTAATGTTGTCATGGGAGTTCAAACACAACTGAGGTAAAACCAGTGTGCAAGTCTAAGTGAAACAAAAAAAAAATAAACATTACAAAAGAAATGTATGCAGAGAGTGAAACCTGTCTCTGCCTTATCCAAGTACACTCTACAAGTACACTCGCTTCACTAACCCTCATGCTGGCATTAAAACAGAATTATTGATGAAACTTTACAAGGATTAACACATTTGCTTCCAAAATGAAACATGAAAAGTATGTTTCATTGGTAATGGATGAAATGATATCCTCAGGATACTTCAATTTTCGTTTTCTTTTCTAGGGGTAAAGCTTGCAGTGAGGTCCACCCATTGATCCCAATCCCTGTCAAAATATTTCAGGAAGAAGTTCAACTCTTGAAGTTGAATTTCACTGTACAGCTTACAATTATACAGAAATAACAAGATGTTGATTCTTACATATAATATTTGTTTCGAAACTTCAGGAAACTTTTTATCATTGCACTCTTTGTATACAGCTGTGCACAATGATGTCTTATATTTAATTGTACATTAACATAATATAGGCTACATTTTTTCAATCTACCATCATCAATACAGTTATAGTGAACCACTTATTATTTTGTTATTGAATCACACACTAGTTTGGCTGTTCCATGACCTGTGAACCCTTGTGTGAGTCTTCAAGTGGAACAAGCTACCTGTCATATGAAAGCCCAAACGTTGTCTTTCACCTTTTTAAGAAATAATAGTGTAACAAACCACTGAGATTTCGAATAAGCTATATTTTAGTGTAGTGGTCCTCTGAGCAAGTCTGCCACTCAAAATTAGCAACTACTGTACATAACTCTTTGTATATCTCAGCCTGTGAATAATTTTAACTTGGAATATGTCGTCATGTGGGGCTTCCAGGGTCGGGAATTTAGTGACATCATCATACCACAGCAGCTCTACTTTAGATAACATGTTTTCTTTCTCTCTCTCTCTTTTTTTTTTTTTGCATTAGTTTGTCATATGAAAATTTAAGAGCAAAAAAGATTAAATTACAAACTCATTGCCAGTATTTTTCGTAAGTTATAACTTATAAGTAGAAGAAAAAATGGAATTACAAGTGTTTACAGAAGGATGGGTTTTTAAAAACCCGGGGGTTTTAATTTGTCCCAAATGGAAAAAGGGATTTTTTAGGCCAACCAACCCCAAAACCCAAAACCAGCATCATTTCAAATCAAAATTTATGGTGATTTTAAAAAAAAAAATATAAACCCCCATGACAATTTTAAAACCGGGTGCACCCCGGGACCTACCAAAGGAAAAACGAAAATATTTTTGCTTAACTTTAAGTAAAGTATATCCAATTTGACATCGCTTTTTTTTTTTCCCAAAATCAAATGGAGTTGGAAAACGGGTTTTTTTACCCAAGGTTTAAAGTACAGTGTTTTCCCCCAAAAAAACCAAAATGATAAGGAAATTAAATAAAAATATTGAAGTTTTCAATTTTTAAATTTTAATGATAAAGGTGGGTATGTAGAAAGGAGGAAGGGGCCCTATTTTCCGGGTTTGGGGGCATTTCAGTAAAGGTGGCATTGAAATTTTTGGCCAAATTCCCCACATATCACAAAAATTAAAACTTTAATAATTCAAGAAATAACTTCTAAACCACACAAAAAAAGGGATTTAAACCCCCAATTACTTTGTTCAAAGTCAAATCAAATAGTTCCTTTATGTGGCCCACCGTATTCAAATTTTATTTAAGAAAGGGGCGTGGTTAGCCCCTTGGAATTTGGACATAAAATTTTTCAAAAAATTCTAAAGTTTAAATTTATCCCCCTAAATCCTTGTTCAAGGTTTTTTTTGTTTCCTTATTTAAAACCGGGGAACCCAACCCGGCCCCTATAATATTTTATTTCTTTTGTTTCTTCGTAACGAAAAATAACAAAAATTATTCCCAAATTATTATAAAAAATTTTTAAAAAAGTTAGGGAGCAGGTTATAAGGGAAATTTAAACTCAAAAAACCTTGGTAGGCTTGAGAGCAGAGCCTCCCTTTTAAGAAATACAAACGCAGGAAAAAAAAAACTTTAACCTACCGATATACAGGGGAACAAAAATACATATGAATTTTGGGTTTGAGTTTGGCATCTTTAAAATATTTTTCCCAAAAGAAATGTTTAAAACCTATTTTTAAAAAACAGGAAATATATTTACACCTTTGGGATTTCATTACAAAGGCGTTTCCGGGTAGAGGATCCCTTTAAACACTTTAAAATTGACATCAAAAATTTTTGGGGTTAAAACGGGGAAAAAGGGGAAAAATTTGGGAAATTAAAATTTTTTTTGTAGCAGTTTTGAGATTTTTTTTTCCTTCCCCCCCTGAAACCGTAGCATCACTAAAAACCCCTAGGGTTTTGCACAAAAAAATTTGCTAAAACCTTTTTTAATTTGTGTAGAAATTTTGGGGCCCCGGTTTGTGTAGAAAATTTGCGATGCGATACGGGAAATAAATTTTTCCCTGGGTATCTGGACCCCCTTGTTTTATGGCCGGGGTGCCACAGTTAAAATGAGAATTTTGTTGACATTACGGGGGGGCAAGATTATTTACAATGCGGTAAAGCAAAGACTGCTAATTTTTCGCTATGGGAATTTTATTTCATGACCTATAAAAAGGCCCAAAATGTCAAGTTCATTATTCTTTATTTAATTTTTTGGAAAGGGCAGTTGCTATGTAATTTCTTGGGAACCCGTGAGTCAATTTTCCCCGGTTTTTTTAAACCCCAAACAGCTCCTGGTGCGCCCCCTCACCCAGTTCCTGGGTTTGTGACCATCAGTTGGAAAGGGGAAAACATTTGGATTTGTTTCCAGTACCCCCCAGCCTTTTTTTTTTCGGGGTAAGTTGTCCACTGCTTTTTTAAATTTTCTAAATAGCATAAGACGGGAAAAGTTTTTTACCTTTTTTTTAAATTTTATCTTATTTCCCATATCTTACAGAGTTCTTCCCAATTGGAAGGTCCTACAACTGTAGTATTGTCACCCTCCCAAAACATTTGGAGACTCTTTATGGGTCAATTTTTTGGGTATCTCTCCCGGGGTCGCCCCCCTAATGAAAATGTCAATGAGATAGTGTAAACTCCTGCAAAAACTTTTTAAGAAATCAGTGCCCCCCCCTTCCAAGGAAGTTTTTTCCCTTTGCAACTTTTTGAAAACGTGAAGATTTGGTAAACCCCTTTTTCCCCTGGCAGTTACTTTAAAAAAATCAAAAAGGCCTTTTTGCAATCGCAATCATCACCGGTTTATTAAAAATCACCTTTAGATCCCCTGCTGATTTTTCACGCTTTAGACCCATCTTTTTAAGGGGACCCCAGTTTTTTTGTTAGATGGAAAATTATTTTGATAGAGGGAAATGTATGTGGTTTTTGTTAATCCGTCGCCTGTAATAAAATTTTTAATGGTCCTTGGGCACTTAATTTTTTCAAAGCCTTGTGCCTCCTAAAGATTTAAACCCCAGTCCCCCTTTTTCCCCATATTCGAGAAAAATCCATTGAGCCTAGTTTTTGAAGGTTTTAACATAAACTAATTGGGCTGCAAATTAAATTCTGACCGAAATTCCTCAAAACCCCCTGAAATAGGAAAATAGTACCCAAAAGTGCAGTGAAATCTATTTAAAGATTTCATAGAACTTTAAAAGGTACAAGAAATTTTAAGAAATTGAGAGATAAATGCCATATACATTAAACTTCAAAACTGTGAAAAAGTTTTCTTTCCCATCCTAAAAAAAAGATTGATACAGAATGTGAACACAACTGGCAGGTTTCTAAAAAAACATTGTGTTGTATAAATTATGTGCATCTATTTACAATGTAACGAATTTTACAACGTTAGATACGGTGGAAGTGTTTAAACATCCATTAGATATTCTAACCCCGTGGGCAAATGAGAAGTTGAAAATCAGCAAACATCAGTTTTTATCTTTCCTATTCCCCCCACCTCGTTCCATGACTAATGGTCTTTTGAAGGTATGAACAACCTTTCTATTGTCACCACATTCACCAAGGACCATAACTTTGTTCTACAGAGCCTCCCCCCCCTCTCCCCAAAAAATCAAAAGGTTCGAGGCCCGCAATATGAGAAGTATTGGATGTGAGTCTGGAACCTACCGTGCCCCGTAAAGGAAATTTTGAAATTTCTACATTTCCAGATTCTTAATTTTGATTTTTTCGTTTCGAGCTTTCACTTGCATTATGTTGATGACATACGATGATGTAGTCAATGTACGGAAAGGACTGATCAAGGCATAGCTGAGTAAGGTTCCCAAGGCAGACCCTTCTGGCTCGGCACCTGTTCCCCAGTAATTTTAAAAGGGGGAAAAGTTATTAAATAATAAACTGGCACGTAATACTCCGATTTTAGCACTTAAGCAAGCTTAATAAAAGCTGCAATATATGTACCCTTTTGCCAATGATAAATTCATTAAATTGTCCTCGACAACACATACTTTATCCATAGTCCACATGCCCGAGACAACCATACTTCACCCCATACCCGCGTCCTGGTAGACGTTAAAATCTCCCGGTGGGGGGGTCGTGTGTGGCGATAGTTGTTTCCCCCGGGTATCGCCTATAAAAAGGGCCTGAACCGTTTTAAAATCATCCCCACTGGGGGTTGTCGGGGCCACAAAAACCCCGGGAAACCCCTCCATGGTTGCCCCCTGTGGGTGGGGGTTGTAGATAGCCCACGTATTTCCCCCCTGTCGTAAGAGGCGACTAAAAAGGGAAGGACTTTTAAAGTATTTAAACTTCTGACACTAATGCCACTTTGTGTTGGTTTGTCGTTAAAATTTATCTAACTAACTAAACTAACCCATAGTCCACACTTCTTGCAAAAGCTTTCCCCACCATTTACTGTGCCCGGGGCTAAGAAGGTGATGACACCTAGAGACATGAAAAAGAGTGGAGAGGGTACAGGAACATTCCAAGATGTCTGTTTATTGATGGTTTTGTGGGGGGTGCGGGAAAGATGGGGCCCAACAGTCCATTGTTACAAGGCCCCAAAATTTTGGTAAAAAAACTGGGCAATGTATGGCTCTCCGGGGGGGGAAAGGAATGAAAACCCCGAGTGGTTGGTTCGCAAAAAGAATTTTTTATCTTTGGGTTTTTTTGGAATTTTTCCTGCCTCATATTTCTGTATAAAGGGGTTTAAAATTGCAAAATAGGGAAAATTTTGGTTCCCATTTCTCCCCAGATTTTTTTTCCCAAAATTTTATCCTTTTTAAAGAAATTTACCCCCAAAACCCCATAATTTGACAAAAACCTTTAGATGCGCCCCCTTTTTTTCCCGCCCAAATAAAGGTTTTAATTTTGGGCCACTTGTTTTTGAACTAAATGGGGGATTAAGTTAGATGGGATTTAACGACACATCAAAACAAAGGTTTTTTAGTTTTAAATTAGAAAAAGTAAAACTAAAAAGAAAAAACAGGGGAAAACCCTAAAAAGTCTAGAAAAAAGCAAATGCGGGATTCATGCCCCAAAATTTCCCTGAAAAGGTTCCCTTTTTTTGAGAAAGCCCAAAATGGAGAGGGATCTACCGTGCTAAAACAATGTCCTCAGGTCTGGCACAGTGAAAAACTTCCGACAAATTTGGGGGAGTTTTCATACCCTCGACGAAATGTGACTGCAGTGAATCGTAATCAAAAGGGGACTTTTCAAAAAAAGGGGGTTTGGCAAGGCCCCAGAAAAAGGGGGGTGAATTTGTCCCCGGGATTAGGCAGAATCCCCTTCTTACCTAAACCCCAATTTGGGGGAAAATTCCTGAAAACCGGGAAGGAGAGAACCTTTTAGGTTTTAAAAAAATTTTTTCGGAAAACAGGGTATTTTTTTCCATTTGGGGAAGGTTTTTTCCCAATTTTTACTTTATCTAGTGACACAACATAACACTTTTGGGGTTTTTGAGTGTCTTTAAAAATCCCATCTAATTTAATCCCCCAATGAGTTAAAAACCCACTTTGGGCCACAAACCTTCTTTGGCCCGGAAAAAGGCGCTTTCAAAAAGGTTCTTTTAAATTTTAATGGATTTGGCGGAAATCTGAAAAAGGGATAAAATTATTAAACTGCCATCTGGTGAGAAAGGGGGAACCAAGTTTTTTACCCTTGCATTTTAAACCTTTCTAAATCGGGAAATATGGGGCCCGGAAAATTTTCCAAAAAACCAACGAGAAAAAGTTCTTTGGGGCCCAAACCCAAACCCACCCGGGGTTGCATTATACTTCCCCCCAGGGGGCCCCATACATTCCCCTTTTTTATACAATTTTTGAGCCTTGTAGAAAAGGGGACGGGTGGAAAACATCTTTCCGCCCCCCCGCCCAAACCATCAATAAACAGACATTTTGGGAATTTTTCCGTACCCTCTCCCCCTTTTTTTTTCCGGTCTCTAGGTTTATCCCCCTTTTTAAAGCCCCGGGCACAGAAAAATTGGGGAAAGCTTTTTGCAAGAAGTGGGCCCTAGGGGTTATTTTTAAGTTAGTTAGATAAATTTTTAACGACAAAAAAACACGAATGTGTCATAAGTGTCAGCAATTTTAAAAATACTTTTTCAAGCCTTTCCCCTTTAAAAAGTCCCCCTTTTTAGGACAGGGGGGAAATACCGGGGGAAAAATTCTAAAACCCCCCCACCCCAACAGGGGGAAAACCAGGAGGGGTTTGGCTGGGTTTTTGTGGCGCCGAAAACCCGCCCCCGGGGGGGGAAAGAGTTAAAAGGGGTCTCATTGCGCATTTTATAGGCGATGGGCCGGGGGACAAATACTCGCCCACACGACCTCCCCCACCGGATGAAAAATTTAACGCCCCAAACCCAAGGGACGCTGTGGATTTAGGGGAGAATTTAGGGTGTTGTTTTCGGGGACTGGGACTAGGGATGAAGTTGTTTTGTGGAGGAAAATTTTTAATGAATTTATCTTTGGGAAAGGGGAACAATATTGCAGCTTTTTTTAAAGCTTGCTTAATCAAAAAATCGGAGTATTACAGTGCAGTGTTTATTATTTTAATAACTTTTTTCCCCTTGAAAAAATTTCTGGGGGAAAAAGGGTGCCGAGCCCCAAGGGTCTGCCTTGGGAACCTTTCTCCCGCTATGCCTTGAAACATCCCTTTTCCGTACATATGAATACATCATGGAAAGTCATCAACCCTAAAAGCAAGTTTAAGCTCGAAAAAGAAAAAGTCAAAATTAAAAATTGGGAAAAAGAGAAAATTTTTAAAAAATTTTCCCTTTTCGGGGCACGGTAAAAGGGGTTTCCCGACTAAATCCCAAAACTTTCTCATATTTGGGGCCTCCCAAAATTTTTATTTTTGTTGGGGAAGGGGGGGGGGAGGGTCTTTTAGAACAAAGTTTGGTCCCTTGGTGAATTTGGGGGGACAATAGAAAGGTTTTTTCACTACCTTAAAAAGCCCTTAGTCCCTGGAAAAGAGGTTGGGGGGAAAAAGGAAAGGGTAAAAAAAAAGATGTTTGCTGATTTTCAACTTCTCATTTCCCACCCGGGGGTTGAATAAACTAATGGTGTTTAAACCCTCTTCCACCGTATCTAAAAGGTTTTAAAAATTCGTTACATGTAAATAGATCACTAATTTATACAACACAATGTTTTTTTAGAAAACCCGCCAGTTGGTTCACATTTTGTTCAATCTTGTTTGGATTTGGGAAAGAAAACTTTTTTCACAGTTTTGAAGGTTTAAGTTATATGGGATTATCTCTCAATTTTTTTAAAATTTTTTGGTACCTTTCAAAGTTTCTATGAAAACTTAAATAGATTTCGACTGCACTTTTGGGTATATTTTTCCCCATTTTAAAGGGGTTTTGATGTAATTTCGGGCAGAAGTTTTTGCAGTCATTAGATATGTTGGGAAAATTCGAAACCCAGGCTCAATGGATTCTCTGAAAATGGGTAAAAGGGCTGAGGGGGAAATCTTTAGGAGGCTACAAAAGGGATTTTAAAAATTTGTGTCCAAGGAGCCATTCAAAATTTTTACAGGGGGACGGGGTTAGACACAACCCCACCCTACACTCCCCCCTTTTCAAAAAAAATTTTCCATTTTATACAAAATCCCCAGCCCCGCCTTGGGGAAAATAGGGCTCAGCGTGAAAAATCAGAGAAAATTTCTAAAGGTGATGGGTTTTTAAACAACGGTGATTTATGCGATTGGCAAAAAGGGGCCCCTTTTTTGCATTGTATGGAAGTAACTGCCAGTGACCCAAGGGTAACCCCTATCCCTTTACGTTCTTTAAAGAAGGTTTCAAATGGAAAAAAAATCCTTTTGGGAAACCCCTACGATTTCTTGAAAGTCTTTCAGGAGTACCTATCATCCCTTGCAGGTTTTTGGGGAGAAGCGTCTGGAGAGCCCAAAAAGACCCATCCCGATGTCTCCCAAATGTTTGAGGGTGAAAAAACTACAGTTTTAAAAGGGAACCCCTCCCCAAATTTGAGGAAAAAACTCGTAAAATAATTTGGGGGATTTGAGTAATTGAAAAAAAAGGTTAAAAAATTCCGTCTTGGGTGGGCTAGTGAGATTAAAGAAGCAGTGGGCATACTTGGAAACCCGGGAAAAAGGGGAAAAAGGGGTGGTGTTTCTGGAAAAAAAAATCCCAAAATGTTTGCCCCTTTCCAAAGTGAGGGGGACATCCCAGGGGAAAGGGGGGGGAGGAGGGGCCCCCAAAAGCCAGGGGGGTGGGGCTGAAAAACCGGAAAACTTGACATAAACGAGTCTACGAAAAAAACATAACAACTGCTTGCCCCAAAAATTAACTAAAAAAAAATGAAATTTTTAATTTGGCCTGTTTCATTTGGGCAGAATAGAAATTCCCCCTAGCGAAAAATTAGCAGTCTTTGCTTTACCCGCATTTAAAAAAATCTTGCCCCCCCGTACTGTCAACCCCAAATAATTTTTCATTTAAATGTGGCACAAGGCCAAACACAAGGGGGTCCCTGATTTCCCCCGGGGAAAATTTTTTCCCTATGCATTTGCAAATTTGGGCACCAAACCCACCAAATTTCTACACAAATTAAAAAAAGGGGGTAGCACTTTTGTGGGGCATAACCCTAGGGGTTTTTAAGGGGTGCTACGGTACCAAAAGGGAAAAAAAAACTCAAAAATGTACCAAAATTTGAATCCCAAAAATTTTTCCCTGTTACCAAGTTTTTAAATCAAAAATTTCCCGATGTCAATTTTAAGTGTAAGGGCACCTCTACCCGGAATTCGCTTCGTAATGAAAAACCAAAGGTGTAAAAAATTATTTCCCCGTTTTAAAAATATTTGGAAAACATTGCCTAGAAAAAAATTGATCAAAGATTGGGAAAATCATGCAACCCTTTAATGTAGTATGTTCAACTGTATTTGTGTAGGTTAATGTTCCTTTTTTCTGCGTTTGTATTCTTAAGGGGGTGCTTGCTCTACAAGCCTACCCAAAGGGTTTTTAAAAAGTTTTAAACCTTTCCCAAAACCCGCTCTAACTTTGTAACTTGTTAAATACTCGAAAACATTGTTGTTATTTTTCGTTACGAAAAAAACAAATGAAAAAAAAATATTATAGGGGTCCGGTTGCTCCCCGGTTTTAAAAAAAAAAAAACCGGTTTAACAATGGGGTTTCAGTTTATGGGGCGATAAAGGGAAAGAAAAAATTATAGAAATTTTGAAAAGGGAAAAAAAATATAGGCAAATTTCCAATTTTGGGGTGGTAACTGACGTCAGGGAGTAGAAAGCTTTCAGGGAAAAATTTTGGGTTAAAGGGTGGGGGGGAACGTTTTAGGAAGGAAATAAAACTGTGATGGGGAAAATTTACTGTGATTGGAAAAAAGTCAAATTTTTGGGGGAAAAAGGGGTCCCCTTTTTTTTTTGTGGTTTTTGGAAGTTTTATCATTGTGTACAATTTTAAATTTTTTTTTTTAGTATATAATTTTTTTTTGGGGGTTTTTGTGGGCTCGACAAACTTTTTCTCAAAAAAGTTTACAGGATTTTAATCAACCTTTGTATACTGAAATGAATCCCGACCTACCACCCGAGAAAACATACGGCTGCGCTGCCCTTTGCCGGCATCACATTTCATCTATCCCCCCCTCCGTTTATTTATTGAAAAATTTAACAAAATTGACAAATTTACAAAATTTATGCCATTAATTTTAAAATTTTTCACATCTGATTTTTTCTTTCATGGGGTCTTTTTTGTGGGAACAACATCACATGTCACATCTTCTTAGCCTTTGGTAAGGATGAAAAACCGTCTTTTTTACACAAACTTTTGATTAAAGATAGGGGGAAAAAAAAAAAACAAGTGATTGTCTAAAAGAAACCTTCATGGATAATAGCATTTCCCCTTAATTTTTAGAGAAAACAAAAAAAAAAAAAAAAAAAACATCACCGTATAAAAATTAATCCATGAAGGTTTCATTTAGACAATCACTTTCTTTTTTTGCTTTTTTTTTATTTACTATCTTTAATCAGAGTTTGTGTACAAAGACGTTTTTTCATACTTAACGAAGTGCTAAGAAGATGTGACATGTGATGTTGTTACCCACAGAAGAGCCCATGAAAGAAACATCAGATGTGAAGAATTTAAATTAATGGCATCATTTTGTAAGATTTGTCAATTATGTTAAATTTTCAATGAATAAACGGATGGATGGATAGATGAAATGTGATGCTCGGCAAAGGGCAGCGCAGCCTGTATGATTTCTCTGGTGGTAGGTGCTGATTCATTTCAGTATACGAGGTGGATTCAAATCCTGTGAATCTTTTTGATGCAAAGCTTTCGTCGAGCCCACATATCACCTTAAAAAATTATATACTAATAATATTAATATTAATTGTACACAATGATAATAACTTCCTTAAACCACACAAAAAAAGGGGACGCCTTTTCTCCCAAATTGTACTTTTGTTCCAATCACAGTCAACTTCCCCATCACAGTGTATTTCCTGTCCTATACGTATGGCCCCACCCGTTAATCCAAATTTTACCTGAAAGCTTTCTACTCCTGACGTCAGTTACCACCCCTAATTGGAATTTGACCTATAGCTTTTTTCTTATTCAAAATTTCTATAAGTTTTCATCCTTTATCGCCCCATAAACTGTAATCCATTGTTCACCTGTTTTTTTTTTTTTTTTTCTTCTATTAACCTGGAGCAACCGGACTCCTATAATATTTTATTTCATTTGTTTCTTCGTAACGAACAATAACAACAATGATTACGAGTATTATAACAAGTTACAAAGTTACGAGCAGGTTATGAAAGGAATTACTCTAAAAACCTTGGTAGGCTTGTAGAGCAGAGCACTCCCTATAAGAAATACAAACGCAGAAAAAAGTGAACATTAACCTACACGATATACAGTGAACATACATACATATGAATGTTGCATGAGTTGCATCATGATCAATAGTTTTCTATGCAATGCTTAACATACTTTTAAAACAGGAAATATATTTACACCGTTGGATTTCATTACGAAGCGTATTCCAGGTAGAGGATGCTCTTACACGTAAAATTGACATCAGAAATTTTTGAGTTAAAACGTGGTAACAGGGAATAATTTCGTATTCAAATTTTGTGTAGCAGTTTTGAGATTTTTTTTCCCTTCGGTACCGTAGCATCACTGAAAACCCTATGGTTATGCACACAAAAAGTGCTACACATTTTTTAATTTGGTCGGCTTGTGTAGCAAATTGCGATGCGATACTGGATAAATTATTCCCTGGGTATCTGGACCGCCTTGTGTTATGGCCGTGTGTGCCACAGTTAAATGAGAATATTTGTTGACAGTACGGTGGGGCAAGATTATTTACAATGCGGTAAAGCAAAGACTGCTAATATTCGCTATGGGAATTCTTATATCATGACCTATGAAACAGGCCAAAATGTCAAGTTCATTATTCTTTAGTTAATGATTTGGCAAGCAGTTGCTATGTGATTTCGTAGACTCGCTGATGTCAAGTTTTCCGGTTTTTCAGCCCCACAGCTCCTGGCATGCGCCCTCCTCACGCCAGTTCCTGGGATGTGACCATCACGTTGGAAAGTGGCAAACATGTATGGATTTGTTTCCAGTACACCAGCCTCTTACCTTTTCTGGTCAAGTATGTCCACTGCTTCTTTAATCTCACTAGTCATCAAGACTGGAAGTTTTTACCTTTTTTTTCAATTATCTCTACTCCACATTATCTTACAGAGTTCTTCCTCAAATCTGGAGAGGTCCTACAACTGTAGTATTGTCACCCTCAATACATTTGGAGACATCTGATAGGGCCATTTTGGCTATCTCTCCAGATCGCTTCCTACTGAAAACTGTCAATGATGATAGTGTAGCTCCTGCAAGACTTTTCAAGAAATCAGTAGCGGTTCCAAGGATATGTTTTCCATTTGCAACTTCTTTGAAGAACGTGAATGATACGGTATCCTTCGTCACTGGCAGTTACTTCCATACAATGCAACAAAGGCGCTTTTTGCAATCGCATCATCACCGTTGATTAAAACATCACCTTTAGTATCTCTGCTGATTTTTCACGCTGAGACCTATCTTCAAGGCGAGGCTAGGTATTTTGTATAGATGGAAAATTATTTTTGATAGAGGGAGTGTATGTAGGGTTGTGTCTAATCCGTCGCCCTGTAATAAGTTTGAATGGCTCCTTGGACACTAATTTTTCAATGCCTTTGTAGCCTCCTAAAGATTTACCCTCAGTCCCTCACCAAATATTCAGAGATATCCACTGAGCCTAGTTTCTGAAGTTTCAACATATCCAATGACTGCAAGTAACTTCTGACCGAAATTACATCAAAACCCCATGAAATAAGAAAATAGTATCCAAAGTGCAGTCGAAATCTATTTAAAGATTTCATAGAAATTTTGAAAGGTACCAAGAAATTTTAAGAAATTGAGAGATAATGCCATATAACATTAAACTTCAAAACTGTGACAAAGTTTTCTTTCCCATCCTAAACAAGATTGATACAGAATGTGAACACAACTGGCAGGTTTCTAAGAAACATTGTGTTGTATAAATTATGTGCATCTATTTACAATGTAACGAATTTTTACAACGTTAGATACGCTGGAAGATGTTTAAACATCCATTAGATATTCTAACCCCGTGGGCAAATGAGAAGTTGAAAATCAGCAAACATCAGTTTTTCCCTTTCCTATTCTCCCCACCTCGTTCCATGACTAATGGTCTCTTGGAGGTAGTGAACAACCTTTCTACTGTCACCACATTCACCAAGGACCATAACTTTGTTCTACAAGAGCCTCCCCCCTCCCAACAAAAATCAAAAGGTTCGAGGCCCGCAATATGAGAAAGTATTGGATGTGAGTCTGGAACCTACCGTGACCCGTAAAGGACATTTAGAAATTTCTTCATTTCCAGATTCTTAATTTTGACTTTTTCGTTTCGAGCTTCACTTGCATTATGTTGATGACATACGATGATGTATGTCACATGTACGGAAAGACTGATCAAGGCATAGCTGAGTAAGGTTCCCAAGGCAGACCCTTCTGGCTCGGCACCCTGTTTCCCAGTAATTTTCAAAGGGGAAAGTTATTAAAATAATAAACACTGGCACTGTAATACTCCGATTTTAACACTTGAGCAAGCTTAATAAAAGCTGCAATATATGTTACCCTTGCTCAATGATAAATTCATTAAATTGTCCTGCAGACAACACATACTTCATCCCATAGTTCACACTTCTTGCAAAAGCTTTCCCCACCATTTGCTGTGCCCGGGGCTAAGAAGGTGATGACACCTAGAGATATGAAAAAAGAGTGGAGAGGGTACAGGAACATTCCAAGATGTCTGTTATTGATGGTTTGTGGGCGGGGTGCTGGAAAGATGTTGCCACAGTCCATTGTCTACAAGGCTCAAAACTTGTATAAGAACTGGGCAATGTATGGCTCTCCTGGGGCGAAGTATAATGCAACCCCGAGTGGTTGGTTCGACACAAGAACTTTTACTCGTTGGTTTTTTTGGAACTTTTCCTGCCTTAAATTTCAGATCATGAAAGGGTTAAAGTGCTAATAGGGTAAAATCTTGGTTCCCATTTCTCACCAGATGTCAGTTCAATAATTTTATCCATTTTACAGATTTACCGCCAAACTCTATTAATTTGACAGAACCTTTAGATGCGACCTTTTTCCGACCAATGAAGGTTATGTGGCCACGTGTTTTGAACTCATGGAGGATTAAGTTAGTTAGATGGGATTTAACGACACATCAACACAAATGTGTTATGTAGTGTCAGCTAGATAAGAAAGTAAAACTGAAAAAGAAATACACTGGGAATCCTAAAAAGTCTAGACAAAAGCAAATGCGGGAGTCATGTCCAAAACTTCCTGTAAATGTTACTCATGTCCAAAACTTCCTGTAAATGTTACTTTCTTTGAGAAAGTCCAAAATGAGAGAGGGATCTACGTGCTCAAACAATGTCCTCAGGTCTGGCACAGTGTAATACTTCCGACGAATATGGGAGTATTCATAGCAGTCGACGAGAATGTGACTGACGGTGACATCGTAATCACAGGGGATACAATGTGGTGCAGCCCCCAGAAAACGGAGAGATGATTTGGTACTGACTAGAGCACGAATCGGTGATACTTACCTTACCCATGCTTATTTGCTCCACGGGGAAGAGAGACCATAGAGGATTAAGACCCGTCGGCAGGGTACTATTCCAGGAGAGATATTTCCCTCCCTGTGCAGGGACCTACATAGCAGGAGATGGAAACCAAAAGCCCTTTGAATCTCTGCTCTGGATATCGAGAACCAGTCCTGTATCCTCTAGACCCCACAAGTACTACAAAATTCCCTGAGGGTACAAAGGACGTGATACTGATGTCTTTGGGCGTGATTTTGATGACTTGGTAATCCATCTACTGAATGAGAACCGTGGTCAGAAGGTTAGTAAGATGGGATTTAACGACACATCAACACAAATGTGTTATGTAGTGTCAGCTAGATGACCAGAAGGACCATCCTAAGCAAGAGCGTGGTAAGAAAGTACAACCTAGTGTCCAAATCACGATGGAGTTGCTTTCTTCCAAGGAAGAATCAGCTGTTGCTTTGCAAACAGGAGCTGGCTCGTCCATTACAAGCAGGCAGTTGTAGGATCGGCAATATGGACAAAGATCAGAACCACTGTGCGGTCTGTGATGTAGATTATGAGTTACTCAGGACCAGAGTGGCCGCAATGTGTTTGCTGCCTGTGGTGCGTTTGTGGGAGGTGCAATGGAGGAGTTTATAATTGATCGTGGTTCATTTATCTGCCTGGGAACGTCAGGGAAAAAAAGACCTGTTTGGGATAGTGGCTCCAGTGGATAACCGGCATGGGCGGACATGCTGAATTTGTTGGGGGGGGGGGGGGGGCTTAAGTAGAAGCTGGGAGGGGGTCCTCACATGTGTTGACAATGGGTGTTTTTGAAAGCTGTCAATGCTGTTTTATATCTGCATTTCGTCGTCCTGGCGTCGGTGAGGACGGAGATTAAGCTGAGGGTGGCGGCCGACTTCGTCCCTTTGCCAAGGTCAACGTTCGGCAGGTGTTAAGGTCCACTTGTTTCAATGCGGGCGGGGCCGGGTGATAGTTAATTTGTAAATACTGTAAATATTGTGATTGTAAATAGTCCTACATTACTGGCTTAGGTTCGGGGTGGTTTTGTACATAGTTATCACAGAACTTTTGTTTGCTAGCGCAATGTACAGAACTCTGTATATAGTTCACAGTTGTTTTTGTCCGGTCAGGTTTAAGTTTTCTTTCTTCGTGCCCGTTTCTACGGACGTAAAAGCCTAATGCCGAGCCTTGCAAAACACTTAACTAGCTTCTTACAATGGTCTCGAACCCAAGAATTACTTTGAACCTTTAAATATTTGCAAGACGACAAAGAATTCCTCTCAGAGAGAAATTTGTACGCCTGAAGCCTCCCCCCCCCCCCCCCAATTCTTCTCAAGTACAGGGTGGTAAGCCCAAGATGCTTAAGTCTGACATGATAAGGTAGGTGTTTCACCTCGGGTATAAGGCGAGTGGCTCTCCTCTGAACCTGCTCTAAAAGAAACTTGCCCTTTTCATAGAAGGGAATCCAAATACAGATTTAGTACAATTTCTTTACCTAAAAACAACCTGGTTCTTCCAAGATAAAGTACATTCTATTTTGGCCACACTGTGGTCAAGAGAAACATTTACTAAAACAAAGGTATACATTAGCTGTTGTCTACAGAATAAACCAGATAAACAACATCCTGTCCGTTTGTCTTTTAAATGTTAACAGGTTCAACAAGGGGCTCATTGAACTTGAAACCCTGTTGTTTGTAACTGTCAACTAATCCTTCATCAATACAAAAGAAGACTTTAGAAGAGGAATGTCAAATCTAGGTCTTGTGGGTTAACCTGTAGGTAAACAGGTGGATGAGACCATCATTTTGGAAAAGTGTGACTTGGCATTCCGGGGTTACTTCTCTGAGCTGAGACTTGCTCCAAGCAACAGCTATTGAGCTTTTTAAGTACGTAGAAACAGGCACTGACAAACTGAAGAAAAATCTCAAACCCAAACAAAACCATGACGGGTCCCAAACACAAATGCTAAACAAACTATACATACCGTGCAACAGGGAACAAAAGAGTCTTTGTTACTACTAAACTCCAGTAACTGCCACTGCAGCCAACCCCAAAACAACTCCCCACAACCACATACCACCCGAACAAATTCCGCCCACACGCCCAAAGGAAACACCACGCCCGAAGGCAACTCTACACCCCACGGCAACACTACGCCCGAAGGCAACACTACGCCCGAAGGCAACACTACGCCCGAAGGCAACACTACGCCCGAAGGCAACACTACGCCCCAAAGGCAACACTACGCCCGAAGGCAACACCACGCCCGAAGGCAACACTACGCCTAAAGGCAACAGCACTTAAAAAGCACCGGGACAAATACAGGTGCACCTTGCCCAAGGGTGCCCCGGAGGCAGTTGTGGCAAAGGGTAACCTCATTATCCCCACGCTTTAACAAGCTCCACAACCGGATGCAGTTTAACGTCCTACCCAGGACTTGCTCCAAGCAACAGCTATTATATAGTATACTATTTACATTACATAGCACCATGGAGGGAACTGCTTAATATAATGGAGCCCTAATGAGCTTTTTACGTACGTAGAAACGGGCACGAAGAAACAAAGGAGAACTTAAACCTGACCGGACAAAAATACAAAGGTGAACTATTTACAGTTTGCGCTAGCAAACAAAATTTCTGCGGTAACTATGTATAAACCCCACCCCGAACCCAAGCCAGTCACATAGGACCATTTACAATCTCACTAGGCAAAACTATTTACATACCCATTTACATCAATAGAAGAGTGTTCAGGTTGAGTCTGTTCAATGTTTTTTTTTTTGTAACCATGGGTGCTCCCCACGTGCTCCGGAACAAAACACCGGACGTGACATGAAACACAAGCACAACTATATACACCAGGCCAGCATTCATGTGGCCAACCCCCACTATTTACAATATTAACAATGTGATCTGCTCTTTACATGCTTGTAGCCGGGCGGACCTAATGTGGAACAAAGCAAACCTATTTACACTGAACTACCAAAAAAACTTTGTGGCATGCTTGGGCACAGACACAAACAGAACAAAAACCCCAAAAGAAAACCGGGACACAAAGGCAAAACCATTCACACTAAATACTCTGACTGGGACCTTATCTTTTTAATCCGTGGGCTCGGTACGGGCGTCCCAGAGTGATGGGTTCCCCTGTCTGATACTTCGCCCGAAGCCGACCTCTTTAGTGCAGACTCTGGCCCCTCCCCCTCACACAAATCAAACCAACCCTCCCCCGAAGGCGGATCCTTTGGAGGAGGCTCTGAGGCACGCTCCCCGCCATCCGACATCGGCGAGTCTGAGGACAGATCGAGGTCCTCTAGCCCTAATTTAACCATGGGGCTACACGCACTTAAGCAAAATATTGGAGATTGCGGAAAAAAACAAAAATAATCGAAAATGTCACGGAAACCTACTTGTGTATTTCTTTCCCGTAACCTAACTTGCAAATTTCTGGTGGCCAGAACAATTTTATGAAAATATTACCACGTTTTTAAAAGGTACCGTTGAGCGATTTCGAATCATGAGAGGGTCGTAACAGCTGTGTCAAGGATTTGTCTGTAGCGTGATCTAACTGGGCCTCATTTTTCCGAAATCTTATAAATTACTCTGTCACCCTCACATTGCTGTCTGATTGTGGAGTGCATGCATTGATAGGCAAGCACTGTTTTTACAGGACGTATACGGCAATAATTGTGTTTGTACTGTAGCCTGTAGGTACATTCATGCACTTCTGTCGTGCGTGCTCCATGTTTAATGGCTCTTGTGCACGTGTTACGCATGCACACAGGGTGTCGTCGCTTATATATATATATATATATATATATATTATATATATATATATATATATATTTATATATATTATATATATATTATATATATATAATATATATATATATATATATATATATACTATACTGTATATATATACTATACTGTATATATATACTATACTGTATATATATACTATACTGTACATAGCCTCCATAAGTACTGTGTAGCCTTAGTCATAGTATAGTACAGTGTATGAGATCTGACCATGAAGTGGTATTCTGCGCCTTGGGTTATGATTATTTGTGTTAATTTTTGCGATATTTCTCTTTCTCCATGTCCTTTATGTAGCATATCTGAATATTTTGTGGGGGCTTTTTAAGTGCATCGAAACGGCACATACAAACAAAAACAAAAACTCAAACCGGATCGGGCAGAAACATAAATGCAAACTATTTACAAACAACTAAATCAAACAGAAAATTATGTTCATTACAGTAATTGAACTATATGTGCTTTTTAAGTGCATCGAAACGGCACATACAAACAAAAAACAAAAACTCAAACCGGATCGGACAGGAACATAAAGGCAAAACTATCCACACACCACCAAATCAAACAGAAAATTATGTTCATTACAACAATAGAACCACACACACACTGGCAATCCAATACCCCACAAACCAACCTCCCCCCGGCCACCCTAAACCAATATTACTACATACCGCCAACGAAAGACAACACCAGACCAAACCACCACCCAACAACAACCAAAAAACCAAAACACCAGACCAAACAATCATCACAAACTGCCCCAAGGGGCCACGAGGGGTCCGGGCGGGGTCCACCTGCCACGAGGGGTCCGGGGTGGAGTCAACTTGCTATATTTACAGTATGTACACTATATACACTATTTACACAAAAACAAAAAACTGAACAAAACTGGGCCAAAATACAGGCGCACCTTGCCCAAGGGTGTCCCGGAGGCAGTTGTGGCAAAGGGTAACCTCATTATCCCCACGCTTTAACAAGCTCCACAACCGGATGCAGTTTAACGTCCTACCCAGGACGTTATAATTGAACTATATGTACAGATACTTACATACACATATATACATATTTACAACATATTTACAACCAAGCACCTCACAAGCCACCCACATACAAACACAGCCCCATTTACAAATTACAGTAGTTCCATATTTACAAACAAAATCGATATTTACAAGTTGACTACCACCCGGCCCGCCCTCACCGAAACAAGCGGACCCCACCGCCTACCGAATGCCGATCTTGGCAAACGGACGAAGTCCGACTCCACCCTCAGCTTAACCTCCGCCCTCACCGACGCCAGGACGACATCAGCAGGCCTCCCCACCCCCCTAAAAACAATGTTACATCGGTCTCTCCATAAGGCTAGCTTAATGGAGGCCGAAACAAAGGTAAGTATGTCCTGAACACTTGTATTGCATGGCGGAGGTGAAAGACCATACAAAGCATAGTCCTGGCTGACAGCCCAGGTGTTACACAACGTTAGGCGGTCAGTCAGTACTTGAAAACCATTCCCAGAATAGAGCCACATAGTCACACTGCCAAAACACATGTGACACACTCTCCCACTTTGTGCATCTTGTGCGGGGGCAAATACCATCTCCAAGACGCCACCGAAGGCGCTTGAGATTAGTTACAATGGCGTCATGTGCGATTCGCCACAACAGGTCTCGCCTGCGGTAATCTAATGATCTGCTGTGGACTACACGCCACACTTCCGGCCCTGAAGCAAAGTGGTTGGGTTGGACCTGGCCACCCAATTCATAAAAAACAGCCCTTTATATGTCCCTTGCACTTGACTGTGAAACATCCCCAACTGTTGACATAATACGGAGCGTTTCCCTCATTTGACTGTATGCCCCCGTGGGTCTCCAGCTGTGGGGTTCACTGTTACTAAACAGGGAGGGAAAGAACCGACGGAATGATAATCCCCCCCAATAACGGACAAAATAGACAAAAGGCATTCTGCTGTCCACAGCACTGTAAACACACTTGGTCAGGAGAAAACGGAGCTTGGAAGGAAAATGCACAAGGCCCAACCCTCCGCGCCTAAGATCCTGGTATACCACCCCTCTTCTAACCAGCTCCGTCCCCCCTGACCATAAAAAAACTAAACACAGCCTCTCGAGTCGCACCAAGACACGCTCTGGAGCAGCCAGAACAGTGCCCGGATACCACAAGAGAGGGTAAATAAACGATTGATAACTGTTACCTTCAACAGGCTAATCTGGCGATCGCCGAAGTCCTTCACCTAGCCACCACTAGGTCCACTTTCTCATTCCAGGTAAGTAACTCGGGTGAACCGTAACCAAACCATATACCATTGATCTTTATGGCGTCGTCTACCCATGATGCCGCAAAGGGCAGTTTTTTCGACCGCCACTTACCTAGACGGAGTCCTTTGGTCTTAGTGGGGTTCAGTCTGGCACCTGTGGCTCTTTGAAAGTTAGGACAACGTGCCAGTAAGGGCCCTGAAGGAAGCTAGGTCGGAGATTACGCATGTGACATCGTCAGCATACTGAAGGCACTTAACTTCAGCACCACCAGGTATGTGAAATGGTCGAAACAAAGGCTCAAACTTGGAAGGCTCTTGCAAGGGATTCACTAAACAATACATAGAGTAGAGGTGATAGGGGCACCCCTGCCGTACCCCACGTTGGACTCTGAAGGGTCCGACGGTAGGCCATTGACGATAACCCGACTGTATACGCTATTATACAATAGGGAGGTCCATTTAACAAAAACTGGATTCAAACTAAACTTCTGCAAAATTTTTAAAGAGGAATCCGTGATCAACCATGTCGAAGGCCTTTTCCTGATCGAGGGAGACAAGCGCACATGGGAGATCACGGTCCATCACGTATTCAACTAAGTCCCGCACCAACCAGAGGTTCTGCTGAATACTGTGTCCCGCACCGCACATGTCCCTGAAAGGACCCTACAAGATCTGGCATAACTGTGCCTAGGCCTGTTACAAAGGGCTTTCGCCAGAATCTTGTAGTCTACATTTAACAGGGTGATTGGCCGTTTTTTTTTAGGTTCTAGTGGGTCTCCTGACTTGGGAAACAAAGTTATCACGCCAGTGCGCTGCGAGGGGCTCAAAGAGCCAGCAAGGAAAGCAGAGACGAATACATCGCGGAGATCGTGCCCACGGTAACCCCAGAAGCTTTTATAGAATTCCACCGGAATACCGTCGGGACCCAGGCGCCTTTCCGCTTTTCATCTTCGCCACTGCCTTCCAGAGCTCGTCAACAGTCAACGGGGAACCAAGTTCATCGTTCTGATCTCTAGATGGGGTCTTATCAATATTATCTAACAGGGACTTTTGAAGGCCTTCATCGACATCTGCCTGAGTATATATCTGCTCATAGAAGCTTTTAAATACTTCTACGATGTCGAGAGGGTCCTTATGTACCACACCGTGGACGTCACGGACTCTTTTTAATGCGGCGATCGATGGCATACTTTGTGACGTCCCGGTAGAACTTGATGGTTGGTTTTTTCCTCTGCCTCCACGCAATGCACGCGAGCACGAACGCGGGCTCCGGTGTAGTTTTTCATCAAGATACTGCTGGATTGCGTGAAGTGCGGAGGGGTCCCCGTTCCTATCCCTAGCGCAGAGCGAGTGGAACTCCTCCCTTCTTCGACGAGCTCTTGCTACACAGTATTCAACTGTAAATGTTTGATACGGGACTTTACGTCGTCCCACCACTCTAAATCTGTTGAAAAAGGCAGGCCTCACTGTTCGCCACCCT
Organism: Holothuria leucospilota; assembly: GCA_029531755.1. Lineage (NCBI taxonomy): Eukaryota > Metazoa > Echinodermata > Holothuroidea > Aspidochirotida > Holothuriidae > Holothuria > Holothuria leucospilota. The sequence goes on along the minus strand of CM055961.1, from coordinate 66,538,325 downwards.
TCGTATCTGGCCTTAAACTGTTTGCAATATTCAGCCTCCGTTATAAGATCTGTGTTCATTTTCCAAGAACCCCCTCCCTGCTGGCCATGACTCTGGGGGTTGGAAGGAGACAGTAACTGCATCATGGTCCGAAATTGGACATGCCGCAACTTCACAATCACTCGGTGACAGAGCAGTGGGAGAGTACACCCGGTTCCAACCTTGAGGCTTCCGTGCCATCAGGGCGGTGCCAAGTGAACACGGCCCAAAGCCGGGATGTTGCACTCTCCAAACGTCAACCATGTCATGATTCTTTGTGAAACATGTCCAATTCCGCAATGCCGACACCACAGCTCGAAGATGTGTGTGTAGACATTCTGTCGAACCTGTGTGTCGGGAAACGCAGTTAAAGTCTCCGGCTAGGATACAAGGGGCACAGCCAGGAACGAAGGATGGAAGGTAGTAAAAAATTCCTTCTGTCTGTAGGCTGATTGGGTTCGGTAAACATTACATAGGATGAAGCTCCCGCAGGATGTTTTATGGTGGGATGCATATCACCCGGCCCTCATGAGCCATCATGATCAACTCTTTTCCTCTACCAGGGAAGTCCATCTGGATTATGAAACTAAAATAACAGATCCACAGGAATACACGGAAGCACCAAAGGAAGCGTAAAAACCCCCACCCCATTCAATAGGACCCAGGTGTAGACGTCGTTCTCATTAACAATGTGAGTCTCCTGGAGGAAAACGAAGTCCAACACTAGTTGATTTGCACAAATTGGAATATTCTTGACCGCTTCCGACTGTCCCTCATGCCATTGACGTTTAGGGTCATGAGGGACAGGGGGTCAGTCATGGTGGGATAGGTAACTACACATCTTCTCTGACCTGGCCTTTTTTATTCTGGGGGGGGGGGGGGGGGGGGGGGGGGGGGGGGGGGGGGCTTTTTAAGTGCATCGAAACGGCACATACAAACAAAAAACAAAACTCAAACCGGATCGGACAGGAACATGAAAGGCAAAAACCATCCACACACCACCAAATCAAACAGAAAATTAATGTTCATTACAAACAATAGAACCACACACACACTGGACAACAACCCAAATACCCCACAGAACCAACCTCCCCCGGCCCACACTAAAAACAAAGACCACACACCCAAAAGACAACACCACGCCCGAAGGCAACACCAAGCCCGAAGGCCACAAACACCACGCCCGAAGGCAACACCACGCCCGAAGGCAACACCACCTGCCCGAATGCAAACACCACGCCCGAAGGCAGACACCGACGCCCGAAGGCAACACCACGCCCGAAGGCAACACCACGCCCGAAGGCAACACCACCTCCGAAGGCAACACCACGCCCGAGAGGCAACACTACGCCCGAAGGCACAGCACTTAAAAAGCACCGGGGCAAATACAGGTGCCCCAACCCTTGCCCAAGGGTTGCCCCGGAGGCGTTTGTGGCAAAGGGTAACCTCATTACTCCCACGTTTAAACAAAACTCCAACAACCGGATGCAGTTTTAAAGAAATCCTACCCAGGACCTGGCCTTTTTATTCTTACATGGACTCGGTAGTGGTGCGACCAGAAGGATGGATCCCCTCCACTGACCATCCTCACCTGAGGCCGACCTTTTTAATTTGGACTCTGTTTCAACACCTCACACAAATCAACCAGCCCTCCCGATGGTGGCTCCTTTGCTGGGGCTCCGAGGCAGGTGTTCCCCCCAGCTCTGACATGGCAGAGTCAGTCCTCCGCGAGTCTGATGATGAGTTGAAGGTCAATTCTCCACTGTTAATAATCCAGCCTCCCCAGGTTTTGAAGAGGAGGACGATGGAGGAGGGCCTGCCTCAGGGGTCCCAGAGGACCCCTTCACATTGTTTAGAGCCAGCAAGGAAATCCTGCTTCCACCTGATGTGCCCACCTCATCAGGTGAAGGGGACCTAGGTTTCCTCCACCATAGGTTTCTGGGCCTGACTGCGAGGGTTCATGTGCCGGCCCCACATCCGCACTCGGCACGGGCAGAGTACGAAGTGGGGTCAGGATACCAGAAACATGTCCCTCCCCCCCACAAAGAGTTTACACCGCACCTCGTTGGGGCACTCGGCCTTTTCGTGCCCACCATGCAGTCACTTGCCAACAACGTCTGTTGGGACACGACTTGGCTTCGTGCCCCTCCTCTGAACACTTAAAAACAGGTGCGGGGCTGCCCAAAGTATCTTATATGGGCTTTGGAACCCCCTATGAAGAGGAAGGACGGTATTTCCCTCTTCAGTACCATACTGAACTGTCTCTTTCCGTTCAAGATGCCTTTTCAGCTCACCTTCCTGGTAGGTGACCCCCCGCATATCGGAGACAGTTCCGTACTGACTGAGAAACCCTCGGCCAGCCAGGCCCTGATCGACCTCAAAGTTCAGGTACAGAACTGTCACCACCACAGAGCGATCATATGGGGTGACAGTAAGCCCTTCTCAGCCCTTAAATGGCGAGACACCCCTGAATTCGGGCAGCATCTGACCTGACTTTTAGGTCGTACGTGTTGCGAGCCGCAACGGCTGCAACATCTCTATTTCTTTACCCTCCACACCATTGTTCTTCAACACAGCAAACTGCCTGCGAGGGAGGAAACGCTCGCCCCAGACGAAAACTTCTAACTTAACAATTGTGCTATCCCGACTTCGCGGCATAGCAGCAGTTGTGTGGCTCGAGGCCACGGAGATGAAAAGAGAAAAACCTCAGAACTAGTTTTACAAAAAGGAGCAAAAATAGGATACAAGTAAGAAACACAAGCTACACAGAACAAGGTGAGGTCGCAAACAAATGGACACGACCAGACCTTACTTATTAACTACACACCAGCAACGCATAAGGTTTATGAAGATGCACACAGAATTGGCAATAAATAGTACAGCTCTAAATAATAAGACACAGTGATAGCAACGCGTTGAGCACGGCAAAAAGACGAGAGCGAAACGAAAACACGTCTGCTCTCGTCGAGACCTGAACGATTCATACTTAATATTCTGTGACATTTTATATTTCATTTTTGTGCTTTCTTTGTCTCCGTCATTATCATGGCAAAGAGGACTAAGTTATGATGGAAGTAGAACGAGCACCGTCCCAAAATGGCATCGTAGGTCTGATTCGTTAGGCTATGTCCAGTGGGGGATGCGATTTTGGAAGTCCCTGAACGAACTTCCTGCCAACGTCCGTCAGAACACTGAAGAAGTGGAGCTAAAGCCACGGGTGGTTTGGGCCACCAGTGAGTAAATGGTTTGACATGCCAGACATCCCTTCATCTTAGAACGTCCAAGTGATGTGACCGTGGTGACATAGATGGAATCACTACGGGAAGGAAGGTAAGCTTACGATGTGCCAAATACCCTCGTGACTTAACCAGTTTTCAATGTTAGGGAATAGCGAAGTTTTCGTTTTTATGAAGACGCGCGGATTTTGTGAAGTTCTGAGTTCTTTGTCGTATCTCATAGACTAGATAGATCGCCTAGATCAAGCTTTTAATTGTCCATTTAAAAGAAACTTTTTTTGTCGGCCAACAGTTTTTTCAAATGATAATTAAAAGAAGGCTGTAACAAAAACCCAAATTAAAAATAGTAAACAGCAATTAAAGGTGGACAAAGGTACTTGCAAAAGTAGAATAACTAGCCTAGTCCTAAAGCTAATAAAACCAAAGGCATTTATAACCACAAAAAGTACACAAGGCGTACCCGTTTAAGCTAGAGAGGATTTTTAAAAAACGATTAGGAGGAGATAAAGCGGTAAGAACCAATTAAAAAGAATATTAGGCCTAGGCTAGGCCCCTAGTTTCCTTTTCCTTCCACTGTCAGAGACAGGAACCATCTCCCCCAGAATATACAGATCTCATAGACCCTGGACACACCAACATGGAATAAGCCTACTTCATTGTTGAAAATTTGCATAGCGCAGTTTTGAGGTTTTTGAGCCGGTGCATTATTTTGCCAAACCTTTTTATACAAATCCTCGCAAGGTTGCACCTAGGGTAAAAAAGGCTGGTGATTACCTCATGACGACCCGCCTACTGTCAGAAAAGTATGGTTTGTGCTTTTTACGTGCTACACAAACGGGCACGGCCATACCGAGCCGAAAGATATATGATATGGCCCAACAACCAAAACACCGAACATCAACAACTAGCTTTTTAAGTAAAATAGAAACCGGTATTACTGATGAACAAAGACCCAAACCGGACCGGAGCAAAACGCAACCGACAACCACCCACAGAATCACCAAACATGCTCTCACCCCCGAGCAAACGGAACGAGTCTTTGCCATCCCGCAAACAGAAACCCACCACCACACCCACCATCAACGATCACACAACAACAAACGCCAAAGGCAACAAACGACTGCCTAAAGAACAACCGCCAAAGGCAATCACAGCGCAGAGGTACATACGGGGTGGGGGGTTACCAAAAAAACCGACAAACACCAAGAACACACCAAACTACCACCACCCATAAGTAACTGTCCTGGGTATGACGTTAAACTGCATCCAGTTGGGGTGAGGAGGTGGGGAGTGGGTGCGGTTTTTTTAGTTAGATGGGACTTAACGACACATCAACACCTAATGTATTATGTAGTGTCATTACTAGATAAAAAACGGTAAAAATAATAAAAAAGTAAAAAACGTTGGGGAAAATCCTAAAATGTCTAGACAAAGCAAAATGCGGGAGTCCTGTCAAAACTTTCTGGTAAGGTTACTTTCTTTGAGAAAGTCCAAAATGAGAGAGGGGTCTACGTGCTCAAACAATTCTTTCAGGTCTGGCACGTGTAATACTTCTGACGAATATGGGAGTATTCATAGCAGTCGACGAGAATGTGACTGACGTGACATTGCCATCACAGGGGATACAATATGGTCTCATCTTCCCCGTGGAGCAAAATAAGCATGGGTGAGGCAAGTGTGGCCGATTCGTGCCCTATTCAGTACCAAATCATCTCTTTGTTTTCTGGGGGTTGCACCACCCACAGTCCCGACCGTTGGTTTGACCTGGTAAGAGTTTGTTCTCTGGGAAAGAATCCCGCACAGTTCCTGCCATTTAGATTTTATATAGCCGTTGATGTTAGGGCGATAATCAGTGTGGGGTACTTGGAGGTTGAGTAATCTCCATCTCTAGGGCCTCCTTAGCTAGCGTGTCTGCCTTTTCATTTCCGTGTATGCCCACGTGACTTCGGAACCCACGCGAGCACAACTGACTTCTGCAGTCTGACCAAAACTGGAGTAAATTTCACGGAGAGACATCAAACCAGGGTGTTTTTTCCCTCATGGCCTTGAAGAGAGCTAAAAGGCTGATAGTGAGTCTGTGAAGTTAGTTAGTTAGTTATATTGGATTTACGACACATCAACACGAATGTGTTTTGATTAGTGTCAGCTAGATAGAACGGGGGTAAAGGTAGGGTAAAACTAAAACTAAAAAGAATTAAAACATTTGGCAAAATTCTAAAGTTTTGACAAAAGCAAATGGCTGTCATGTCAAAATTTCCTGCTTAAGGCCACTTTCTTTGAGAAAATACCAAGATGAGAGTGGGGTCCCGTGTGTTCAAAACAATGTCTTCAGAGGTCTGGTACACTGTTATATTCTGACGAATAGGGAGTATTCATAAGCAGTCCGGACGAGAATGTGCTGACGGTGGATCATATCTCCATCACAGGGATCGAATATGGTCTCTCTTCCGTCGTGGAGCATAGCATGTGTTAGGTAAGTGGTGACCGGTTTCGTGCCCTAGTCAGTACGAATCTCCCTCCGTTTTTTTTGAGGGGTTCCATTCCCACAGACCCGACCGTTGGCTGACCTGGTATAATTTGTTCCCTTGGAAGAATCCCCACATTTCCTGCCATTTTGATTTTATATAGCCTTGGATGGTAGGACGGTAAATCAGTGTGGGGTTACGTTGGAGGGTTGGTAATGTCCATCTGTAGGCTTCATTACTAGCGTTTCTACCATTCATTTCCGTGTATGCCCACAGTAATCGGACCCGCGCGAGCAAACCGTACTTGCTGCAGTCTCACAAATGTGGTGAGTAAGCTTCGCCGAGAGCTATTACACAGGGTGTGTTTTGCTCCTAGGCGCGTGCAAGAGGCTAAAAAGGCTGGATAGTGAGTCTGTGAAGTACGCAGTTAGCTGGCGTCGTGCGAGTGTTTCGATTAGCTCGAATTGCCATACTTAAGTGGCCTTGGATCTTCGGCGGTAAAAATCGATGCATCTCGGGCAATCTTTCTGTGCTTTTTTTAAATGCATCGAAAAGGGGAATTTTTGACTTTCAAGAATTTATCCGGCCCGCCCGCTGCAGCTGCCACCTTGTTCGTGGCTTTTTGGGAAACCCTCGGTATAGATTTCATAAAAACGACGGGACTTATTTTAAGTTCATTAAAGCTTGGGACGGTACAAACCCGTTTTATTGGTTGAAATTCTTTAATGTCTCAAACCCCGGTCAATAACTGGTTTGACTAATTTCCCGGGGGGGGTGATTTGGGGAAAGGGAAGCTGTGCTACGAATCGGGGTTTGCTACAACACCTGTGATTAAAACTCCACCAAAAGCAATAGCCAAAAAAGGGGGGATTTGCTGATGGTTTCCCGTGTATATGTCACTAAAAGTTTTTGGGTTTAAGGGCCGGGCCAAAAAGGGCGGGTTTTGGCTAGACTCCCCAGTTTTTTGGGGGAAACTTAAGGGGAAAATTTTTCCATCCCTTAAAAAGGAGGGCTTTGGTGAGGGGGGTGGTGCGTTGGGGAGTTTGTTTTTTCCCCCAAATCTGCCTATAAAATGGGGCACTGATACCGTTTTTACTCATCTCATGACTGGCGGGTTTTCGGGGCCCCAAAACCGAGCAAGGGCCCCCCCCCCCCTGGTTTTTGGCCCCCCGTGGGCTTTGGGGGTTTTAGAATATGCCCAAAGGTAAATTTCCCCCCCTGTCGTAAAAAAGGGGACCAAAGGGGAGGACTTTAAACCAATTTTTCCCCTATTTGACCTATGCTTTTTTAAGTGCCCTCGAAAAGGAAAATACAAACCCAAAAAAAACTCAAACCGGATCGGACCGGAACAAACAAATTTCAAAAAATTACACACCAACCCAAAACAAAAAAGAAAGTTAAAGTTTTATTACAACATAGAAACCCCACCCCAACTGCAAAAAACCCAAAACCCAACAGGGCCCCAACCCCCCCCGGCCAAACCCCAAAGCAAAAATTTACTCCCAAAACCCCCAACAACCAAAAAACCCGAACCCAAAAAACAGGGCCACGAGGGGGCCGGGGGGGGAGTCCCCAATTGGGATAATTTTCACTATTTTAACACTATAAAAACTATTTACACAAAAACAAAAAAATGAAAAAAACTGGGCCAAAAAAACAGGCGCACCTTGGGCCAAAAGGGGGTCCCCGGGGGCACAAAAAAACCTCAAATCCCCAAACATTTTTTAACTATAAACAATTCGGGGTTCAAAAAATTTACCCCCCCAACCGGGGGGCCCAAAACCCAAAAAACCCTATTGCCGAACATAAAAAAAAATTTTTTTTTTTTTTAAAAAAACCCCCGACCCGGCAAAACCACCCAAACCAAAAATACCCCCAAGGGTTCTTTTGGAAAAGATAAAAAACCCCCAAACAAATTTCGAATTAACCCCACATCACCTTTAAACGCAATAGCAGGCCCCCAGTATGGTGGGTAATTTTTATCCCCTAAAACCACAAAAAAAAGGAACTTAAACCCACAAAAAACCCGCATTTACAAATCGTATTTCCTACAAAAAAATTTTTTTAACTAAACCCCCCCCCCACCCAAGCCAGCTAGTCTCAAATTTAAAATTACTATTACCCCGCCCCACAAAACAAGGGCCCCAAAAACCCCTCCCCCCCTTAAACAAGAATGGGCTCCCCCTATTAATTTTCCCCCGAAGGAATGGGGGGACCCCAAAAAAATGGCCGATAGCCATTTAAAAACGTGGGCGACAGCCCAGATTAAACACTCCCAGAGGGGGCCCAAAAACCCAATGCCAAAAAAAGGGGGCACACTCCCCCATTGGCATCCTGGGGGGGAAATCCCTCCAAGCGCCACCAAAGGGCGCTTGAGTTGTTACTGGCGTCTGGCGTTTCCCCCACGGGCCCCGGCGGTATATGCCCCTTTTGGCCCAAAACCCCCCCCCGCCAATTTGGGGGGTTTGGCCTGCCAACCAATCAAAAAAAGGCCCTATGGTCCCCCCACGGACTGAAAACCCCCCTTTTTTAAAAAAAAATTTTTCCCTCATTGACGTAGCCCTTTGGGGCCCCCAAACTGGGGGTCACTGTTTTTAAAAGGGAGGAAAGAACCAAAGGAAAGATAACCCCCCAATAAAGGAAAATAGGCAAAGGGACTGTGTCCAGCACTAAAAAAACATTTGGGCGGAGAAAAAGGAGCTTTTAAAGGAAAAAGCACAAGGCCCAAACCCCCCCTAGGGCCTGGTACACCCCCTTTTTTACCAGCTCGCCCCTGACCAAAAAAAACCCAAAAAGCCCTCTCGGTCGCCCAGACACCCCTCGGAGGGCCGAAGTGCCCGGTACCCAAAAGAGGGTAAAAAACGATTATAACTGTTACCTTCCCAACAGGCTAATGGCGATCGCCGAAGCCTTCAACCTAGCCCCCCAGGTCCACTTTCTCATTCCAGGTAAGTACTCGGGTGAACCTAACCAAAACCCAAACCTTGATTTTTATGGCGTCGGGGGGGGGGGGGGGGGCTTTTTAAGTGCCCAGAAACAAACGGGGAAACTACAAAAAAAAAACAAAACTCAAAAACCGGGTGGCAGAACATAAACAAACTTACAAACAAATCAAAAAGAAAATTATTTCATTACAACAATAGAACCACACACACACCACAACCCCCCCGGGAAACCCCCAAAAACCCCCCCCGCCACACAAAAACAAACCCCAAAAGACCCAAAAACCCCAAAACCACCACACACCCAAAAGCAACACCGCCCAAAGGCACCACCCCGCCCACCAACACCAAGCCGAAGGCAACATAGCCCAAGGGCAACACTAAGCCCCAGGAACCACCGCCCGAAGGGCCCAAACCCACCCCGAAGGCACAACCACGCCCAAAAAGGAAACACCAGGGCCCGGGCAAAACACCCCAAGCCCCAAGGCAAACCACGACGAAGGCAAAACCCGCCCGAGGCAAAACCCGCCCGGGGGGAAGGCAACACCACGCCGAAGGCCCAAACACCCCCCCGAAGGCAAAACCGGGCCCGGGCAACACCAGCCCGAAGGGAACATACGGCCGGGAAGGGAAACACCCCGGCCCGAAGGCAAACACTCGCCCAAAGGAAAACACCCCTTAAAAAGCCCGGGGCAAATACAGGTCATTGCCCAAAGGTTTCCCCAGACAGTGTCCCCAAAGGGAACCCTTTTCTTTTCCCAGTTTAACAAACTCCACAACCGGATGCAGTTTAAGTCCTACCCAGGATTTTACCGCTACCATATGGGAAAGGGGCTGTTTACGCAATTTGACATCCTTTGGTTTTGGGTTTTGGGTTAGTCTGGCCCTGTCGCTTTGTTGGGACCGCGGCCTGTTCTGGAAGTTTGGTTTTTTCAATTTACCCTTTTTGTTTTGTAAAACTGGAGGTTTTTTTCCCTATTTGTGGTCGGAACAAAGGTTTCACCGGAAAGGGTTCTTAAGGTAAAAACAATTAAATGGAGTGCAGGGGAGCCCCTCCCCCACGTTTAACTTGAAGGGGCCCGAGGTAGAGTTGTTAACGTAGACCCAAAACATATCCCTTTATTTACGTAAGAGGGTTTTAAAAAACCCGGGAAATTAACCACTTCCCCAAGATTTTAAAAAGGGAACCTGTGCTCCCTTCGAGGCCTTCGCCCTGTTCGAGGGGCAAGGAACGTTTGAAAGTGGTGGTGAAAATATACGGGGGTTGAGTTGAAAGGTATATTTAATGGCAAGAAAAGTTCCGTATGGAACTGGTGAGGGACATTCCATCCTCCTCTCATAGGGGTTTCCAAGGCCCACATTAGGTACTTTGTAGCCCCCTACCTGTTTTAGATGTGGAGAGCAGGGGCACGAAGCCAAGTCGTGTCCCAACAGACGATGTGGGAAATTGCTTCAGTTGGGGCACGGCAAGGCAGAGTGCCCAACGAGGTACGGTGCAACCTCTGTGGGGAGGAGGGACGTGTTTGGTGCTGCCCCACATGTACTCTGCTCATGTCAGTGCCGGGTGTGGGGTCGGCACCTGAACCCTCGCAAAAAGGCCCACAAAGTTATTCAACTCAAAAGAAAAAAAATTACAAAAAGGGGGCGGCACTTGAGGTGGAACAGGACTTCCCTTTCCCCCAAGCAGTGTGAGGGGGTACTGGAACTCCTGAGGTAGACTCTCCGCACCCTTAGCAACGAACCAGTTTAAGTTGAAAAAAAACGACAGTAAAGGAGGACCCCGATCTTCCTCATCGGAAGTCGGATGGGGGGGGAGCCCGTTTAGAGCCTCCTCCCAAAAGGGTCACCTTCGGGGGGGGGGTTGGTTTGATTTTGTGAGGGGGGGAGGGGCCCGGGCCTTCACTGAAGAGGTAGGCCCCGGGCGAGGGGTTTGACGGGAAAACCCCTCACCTGGGACGCCCCACCCAGCCCCCGGATTTAAAAAAATAAGGTTTCCCCGAAAAAGTATTTGGTGTGAATGGATGGGCCCCGGTTTTTTTTTGGGTTCTTTTTTGTTGGGATCTGTGGTCATGAAAGCTTTCAAAATTTGTTAGTTTAGTGTAAAAGGTTTGCCTTTTTTCCCCCATTAGGTTTCCCTCCGGGGACAAACAGTGAAAAGTACATCACCTTTTTAATATTGTTTAAAAAGTGGGGTTTGGCCACATTAAAATTTGTTGCTGGCCTGGTGTTTATATTGTCCTTGATTTGTCAGGTGTTTTTTCCCCGGGGCACGTCCGTTCCCCAGCACCCTAAGGAGAAACCCCTAGTTACAAAAAACATTGTACAGACCAACCTGAAACCCCTCTTTTGTTATTTTAAAAGTGCTTTTTAAGTGCATCGCCAAAGCACATACAAAAAAAAACAAAACTCAAAACCCGGGTCGGACCCGGAAATAAAAAGGGAAAACCCATCCCCCCACCCCCAAATTAAACAAAAAGAAAATTTTTTCATACAACAATAGGGAAACCCCAACACCCCTGAAACCCCCAAAAACCCCCCCAGACCAACCTCCCCCCCGCCACACAAAAAAAAAAGCCACACCCAAAACCACCAAAAACCCCCAAAACCAAAAACCACGCCCAACGGCAACCCAAACCCGGAAAGGGAAAAACCCGCCCCAAACAACACCCCCGCCCCAGGGAACACCACGCCCCAAGGGCCCAAAACCAAGCCCGAAGGCCCAAAAACCACGCCCCAAGGGGAAAAACCCGCCCCAAGGCAACCCCCCACGCCCCAAGCAACACCAAAGCCCGAAGGAAAACCACCAGCCCAAAGGCAACCCCCGCCCAAAAGGGAACAGACTTAAAAAGCACTGGGCAAAAAACAGGGCACCCTTTCCCAAGGGGGCCCCCGGAATGGCAGTTGGGCAAAAAGGGTAACCTTTATTACCCCACGTTTAAAAAAAAAACCCACAAACCCGGGGCAGTTTAAAGTCCTCCCCGGACTCGAGGGTTTTTAAGTGCATGAAACGGCCCCATACAAAAAAAAAATAAAAACTCAAACCGGATCGGACAGTAACATAAAGGCAAAACTATCCACACACCACCAAATCAAACGAGAAAGTTATGTTCATTACAACAATAGAACACACACACACTGAAACCCAATGCCCCACAAACCAAACCTAATGTAAATGGGATGTAAATAGTTTGCCTAGTGAGATGTAAATAGTCCTATGTAACTGGCTTGGGTCGGGATGGATTTATACAAAGTTAACACAGAAATTTCGGTTTGGGTTTTGTTCCTCAGTGCTAGTTTCTATGTACTTAAAAGCTGCTAACTGTAGTTTTGCGTGAATAAATTTCTAAATTGTCTATGTAATTAATCTTTGTATATAGTCCTTTGTTCATGTAACACAATTTATGTTTGTAGGTGCATGTAAATAGTTTGCTGTTGCGTTTTTGCCGGTTGGTTGGGTTCTCGCCTTGTTCTAGTGCCCATTTCTACGTACTTAAAAGAACATGAGGGTTTTTTCCCTGTTTTCTCCCGTTGTTGCGTGACGTAGGCCCACAAACCACTTGTGCTATGCCCGGAGGTCGGATAGCAGCATCGATAAGTTTGAGTTGAGGGGGAGTGTTACACCCCAGCAAGTTTTTACTTTGTTGAAGAAAAATGGCGTGGATGTTAAAGAAATACAGATGTTGAGGCCCTTGCGGCCGGATACATACGAACTAAAAAATTCAGGTCTAATGCTGCCCGAATTGATGGGGTATCCTGCCTTAAAGGAGTGAGGGCGTCAGTCACCCTTATGATCGCTCTGTTGTGGTACAGTGTTTGTGCCTGAATTTTGAGGGTGAATTTTGGTGGCGAGGGTTCTAGGGCTAGGGCAGTACGGAACTGTCTCCGATATGCGTTGGGTAACTTACAAAGATGGTGAATTGGCCGCTATTCTCAACGGAAAGAGGCAGTTCGTATGCTACTGAAGAGGGACATTCCCTCCTTCCTGTTCATTGGGGTTCCAAGGCCCACATCAGGTACTTTGGGCAGCCCCACACCTGCTTCAGGTGTTTGGAGGAGGGACACGAAGCCGAGTCATGTCCCAGCAGACGTTGCACCAGATGTCTACAGGCGGGACATGACAAAGCTGAGTGCCCCAGCGAGGTGCCAGTGCAACCTTTGTTAGGAGAAGGGACATGTTTCTGGTGCGTGCCCCACATCGTACTCGCCGGTGCAGCTGTGGAGCAGGCACCTGAACCCCCGAAGCAGACCAGAGGCCTCGCAGTCAGACTCAGATCACTATGGTGGAGGATTTGGGTCCCCTTCAACCCAAGAGGTGGTACACCAGGTGCTGCAGGATCATGCTGCTTCTGAGCACTGTGAATCTGGGACCCCTGAGGCAGGCCTTCAGTATCTTCTCCCCATCACCCAAGGAGGCTGTTATGTCGACTGTGGAGGGTGATCTCCAGCTCTCTCAGACTCCAAGTCGGACACTGTCATGTCAGGGGAGAGCTGGTTTGATTTGATCGATTTCCGTGAGGGGGGTGATTCAGAAACCAATCTGAAGAGGTCTGTCTTAGGTGAGGTGCCAGTCCACCATACCGGGCACCCACGCCGAGCCCAAGGAGCAAAAAGTCAAGTCCCAGGGGATACGTAGCCACTCATTCACCATGGCTGATCCCTGTCCCTCTTGACCTTCAATGTTAACGGCATGAGGGACAGTCGGAAAGGGTCAAGGATTTCAGTTTTGCAGATCACTGGGTGTGAACTTCGTTTTCCTCCAAGAGACCAACCCCTCATGATCATGATCAACTTTTCCTACCAGGGAAGTCCATCTGGATGAAACTAAAATAACAGATCCACAGGAAGACACGGAACCAAAGGAAGCGTAAAAACCCCCACCCCCTTCATAGGACCAGGTGTAGACGTCGTTCTCATTAACAATGTGAGTCTCCTGGAGGAAAACGAAGTCCACACCTAGTGATTTGCAAAATTGGAATATTCTTGACCGCTTCCGACTGTCCCTCATGCCATTGACGTTTAGGGTCATGAGGGACAGGGGGTCAGTCATGGTGGGATAGGTAACTACACATCTGTCTCTGACCTGGCCTTTTTATTCTGGGGGGGGGGGGGGGGGGGGCTTTTTAAGTGCATCGAAACGGCACATACAAACAAAAAACAAAACTCAAACCGGATCGGACAGGAACATAAAGGCAAAACCATCCACACACCACCAAATCAAACAGAAAATTAATGTTCATTACAACAATAGAACCACACACACACTGACAACAACCCAAATACCCCACAGACCAACCTCCCCCCGGCCACACTAAAAACAAAGACCACACACCCAAAGACAACACCACGCCCGAAGGCAACACCAAGCCCGAAGGCAACACCACGCCCGAAGGCAACACCACGCCCGAAGGCAACACCACGCCCGAAGGCAACACCACGCCCGAAGGCAACACCACGCCCGAAGGCAACACCACGCCCGAAGGCAACACCACGCCCGAAGGCAACACCACGCCCGAAGGCAACACCACGCCCGAAGGCAACACTACGCCCGAAGGCAACAGCACTTAAAAAGCACCGGGGCAAATACAGGTGCACCTTGCCCAAGGGTGCCCCGGAGGCAGTTGTGGCAAAGGGTAACCTCATTACTCCCACGTTTAAACAAACTCCACAACCGGATGCAGTTTAAAGTCCTACCCAGGACCTGGCCTTTTTATTCTTACATGGACTCGGTAGTGGTGGACCAGAAGGATGGATCCCCTCCACTGACTCCTCACCTGAGGCCGACCTTTTTAATTTGGACTCTGTTTCAACACCCTCACACAAATCAAACCAGCCCTCCCCCGATGGTGGCTCCTTTGGTGGAGGCTCCGAGGCAGGTCCCCCAGCATCTGACATGGCAGAGTCAGTCTCCGAGTCTGATGAGAGTTGAAGGTCATTCTCCACTGTTAATAATCCAGCCTCCCCAGGTGTTGAAGAGGAGGACGATGGAGGGCCTGCCTCAGGGGTCCCAGAGACCCCTTCACATTGTTTAGCAGCAAGGAAATCCTGCTCCACCTGATGTGCCACCTCATCAGGTGAAGGGGACCTAGGTTCCTCCACCATAGGTTCTGGGCCTGACTGCGAGGGTTCATGTGCCGGCCCCACATCCGCACTGGCACGGGCAGAGTACGAAGTGGGGCAGGAACCAGAAAACATGTCCCTCCCCCCACAGAGGTTACACCGCACCTCGTTGGGGCACTCGGCCTTTTCGTGCCCCACCTGCAGGCACTTGCCCACAACGTCTGTTGGGACACGACTTGGCTTCGTGCCCTCCTCTGAACACTTAAAACAGGTGCGGGGCTGCCCAAAGTATCTTATATGGGCTTTGGAACCCCCTATGAAGAGGAAGGACGGTATTTCCCTCTTCAGTACCATACGGAACTGTCTCTTTCCGTTCAAGATGCCCTTCAGCTCACCTTCCTGGTAGGTGACCCACCCGCAGATCGGAGACCGGTCCGTACTGACTGAGCACCCCCGCCACCCGGCCCGGCTCGACCTCACCGTTCAGGTACAGACCTGTCACCACCACAGAGCGATCATATGGGTGACAGTAAGCCCTTCCAGCCCTTTAAGGCGAGACACCCCCTGAATTCGGGCAGCATCTGACCTGAACTTTAGGTCGTACGTGTTGCGAGCCGCAAGCGGCTGCAACATCTCTATTTCTTTTACCTCCACACCATTGTTCTTCAACACAGCAAACGCCTGCGAGGGAGAAACGCTCGCCCCAGACGAAAACTCTAACTTAACAATTGTGCTATCCCGACTTCCGGGCATAGCAGCAGTTGTGTGGCTCGAGGCCACGGAATGAAAAGAGGAAAAACCTCAGAACTAGTTTTACAAAAGGACAAAAATAGGATAAAGTAAGAAACACAAGCTACACAGAAACAAGGTGAGGTCGCAAACAAATGGACACGACCAGACCTACTTATTAACTACAACACAAGCACGCTATAAGGTTTTATGCACAATTGCAATAAATAGTACAGCTATCACACAGTGATACAAGTTGAGCACGGCAAAAAGACGAGAGCGAAACGAAAACACGTCTGCTCTCGTCGAAGACCTGAACTATTCATAACTGAATATTTTGTGACATTTTATATTTCATTTTTGTGCTTTCTTTGTCTCCGTCATTATCATGGCAAAGAGGACTAAGTTATGATGGAAGTAGAACGAGCACCGTCCCAAAATGGCACGCAGGTCTGAATTCGTTAGGCTATGTCCCGTGGGGGATGCGATTTTGGAAGTCCCTGACGAACTTCCTGCCAACGTCCGTCAGAACACTGAAGAAGAGGAGCTAAAGCCACGGGTGTTTGGGCCACCAGTGAGTAAATGTTTGACATGCCAGACATCCCTTCATCTTAGAACGTCAAGTGATGTGACCGTGGTGGACATAGATGGAATCACTACGGGAAGGAAGGTAAGCTTACGATGTGCCAAATACCTCGTGACTTACCAGTTTTCAATGTTAGGGAATAGCGAAGTTTTCGTTTTTATGAAGACGCGCGGGATTTTGTGGAAGCCTGAGTTCTTTGTCGTATCTCATAGACTACACAGATTGCCTAGATCAGCTTTTATTGTCCATTAAAAGAAACTTTTTTTCGGCCAACAGTTTTTCAAAATGATAATTAAAAGAGGGCTGTAACAAAAACCCAAATTAAAAATAGTAAACAGCAATAAAGGTGGACAAAGGTACTTGCAAAAGTAGAATAACTAGCCTAGTCTAAAGCTAATAAAACCAAAGGCATTTATAACCACAAAAAGTACACAAAGGCGTACCCGTTAAGCTAGAGGGATTTAAAAACGATTAGGAGGAGATAAAGCGGTAAGAACCAATTAAAAAGAATATAGGCCTAGGCTAGGCCCCTAGTTCCTTTCCTTCCACTGTCAGAGACAGGAACCATCTCCCCCAGAATATACAGATCTCATAGACCCTGACCCCAACATGGAATAGCCTACTTCATTGTTGAAAATTTGCATAGCAGTTTTGAGGTTTCTGAGCCGGTGCACTTTTGCAACCTTTTTATACAAATCCTCGCAAGGTTGCACCTAGGGTAAAAAGGGCTGGTGATTACCTCATGACGACCCCGCCTACTGTCAGAAAAGTATGGTTTGTGCTTTTTACGTGCTACACAAACGGGCACGGCCAGACCAGCCGAAAGATATATGATATGGCCAACAACCAAAACACCGAACATCAACAACTAGCTTTTTAAGTACATAGAAACAGGCACTGATGAACAAAGAACCCAAACCGGACCGGAGCAAAACGCAACCGACAACCACCCACAGAATCACCAACATGCTCTCACCCCCAGCAAACGGAACGAGTCTTTGCCACCGCAAACAGAAACCACCACCACACCCACCATCAACGATCACAGCAACACACGCCCAAAGGCAACAAACACGCCTAAAGACAACACGCCAAAGGCAATCACAGCGCAGAGGTATACGGGGTGGGGGGTTACCAAAAAAACCGAAACACCAAGAACACACCAAACTACCACCACCCATAAGTAACTGTCCTGGGTATGACGTTAAACTGCATCCAGGTGGGGTGAGGAGGTGGTGCGTTAGTTAGATGGGACTTAACGACACATCAACACTAATGTATTATGTAGTGTCATCTAGATAAAAACGGTAAAAATAAAAAGTAAAAACGTTGGGGAAAATCCTAAAATGTCTAGACAAAGCAAATGCGGGAGTCCTGTCAAAACTTTCTGTAAAGGTTACTTTCTTTGAGAAAGTCCAAAATGAGAGAGGGGTCTACGTGCTCAAACAATGTCTTCAGGTCTGGCACAGTGTAATACTTCTGACGAATATGGGAGTATTCATAGCAGTCGACGAGAATGTGACTGACGGTGACATTGCAATCACAGGGGATACAATATGGTCTCTCTTCCCCGTGGAGCAAATAAGCATGGGTGAGGCAAGTGTGGCCGATTCGTGCCCTAGTCAGTACCAAATCATCTCTTTGTTTTCTGGGGGTTGCACCACCCACAGTCCCGACCGTTGGTTTGACCTGGTAAAGTTTGTTCTCTGGGAAAGAATCCCACAGTTCCTGCCATTTAGATTTTATATAGCCGTTGATGTTAGGGCGATAATCAGTGTGGGGTACTTGGAGGTTGGTAATCTCCATCTCTAGGGCCTCCTTAGCTAGCGTGTCTGCCTTTTCATTTCCGTGTATGCCCACGTGACTCGGAACCCACGCGAGCACAACTGACTTCTGCAGTCTGACCAAACTGGAGTAAATTTCACGGAGAGACATCACACAAGGGTGTTTTTCCTCATGGCCTTGAAGAGCTAAAAGGCTGGATAGTGAGTCTGTGAAGTTAGTTAGTTAGTTAGATTGGATTTAACGACACATCAACACGAATGTGTTATGTAGTGTCAGCTAGATAGAACAGGGTAAAGGTAGGGTAAAACTAAAACTAAAAAAGAATTAAAACATTTGGCAAAATTCTAAAGTTTTGACAAAAGCAAATGGGCTGTCATGTCAAAATTTCCTGTAAAGGCCACTTTCTTTGAGAAAATCCAAGATGAGAGTGGGGTCCGTGTGTTCAAACAATGTCTTCAGGTCTGGTACACTGTAATATTTCTGACGAATATGGGAGTATTCATAGCAGTCGACGAGAATGTGACTGACGGTGACATCGCAATCACAGGGGATACAATATGGTCTCTCTTCCTCGTGGAGCAAATAAGCATGTGTTAGGTAAGTGTGACCGGTTCGTGCCCTAGTCAGTACGAAATCATCCCTCCGTTTTTTAGGGGTTCCATTACCCACAGACCCGACCGTTGGCTTGACCTGGTATAATTTGTTCCCTGGGAAAGAATCCCACAGTTCCTGCCATTTTGATTTTATATAGCCTTGGATGTTAGGACGGTAATCAGTGTGGGGTACGTGGAGGTTGGTAATGTCCATCTGTAGGGCTTCCTTAGCTAGCGTGTCTACCTTTTCATTTCCGTGTATGCCCACGTGACTCGGAACCCACGCGAGCACAACCGACTTCTGCAGTCTCACCAAATTGGAGTAAGCTTCCCGGAGAGCTATTACACAGGGGTGTTTTTGCTCATGGCCGTGAAGAGCTAAAAGGCTGGATAGTGAGTCTGTGAAGACAATGAACTGGCGGTCGTGCGAGGTTTCGATTAGCTCGAATGCCATCTTAAGTGCCTGGATCTCGGCGGTAAATATCGATGCATCATCGGGCAATCTGACTGTGCTTTTTAAGTGCATCGAAAGGGCAATCTGACTTGCAAGAATGTATCTCGGCCTGCTGCTGCAGCTGCCACCTTGTTCGTGGCTTTGGAACCATCGGTATAGATTGCATGATAACGACGGTACTTATTTCTAAGTTCATTAAAGCTGGCACGGTACACCAGTTCATTGGTTGAGTTCTTGAGATGTCTCAAACTAAGGTCAATAACTGGTTTGACTAATTTCCAGGGGGGAGTGATTGGGAAGGTAAGCTGTGCTACAGAATCGGGGTTGCTACACACCTGTGATAAAGCTCCACCAACGCGAATAGCAAAAGGAGGGATAGCTGATGGTTTCCTCGTGTATATGTCACTAAACGTATGGTTGAAGGCCGTCTCAAAGGTCGGGTTTTGTCTATGACTCCTCAGTTTTAGGGCAAACTGAAGGGACAACTTTTTCCATCTTAAATGGAGGGCTGGCTGAGGAGGTGGTGCGTGGCGAGTAGTTTGTCCCCAACTCTCGCCTATAAAATGCGCACATGATACCGTTATTACTCATCTCATGACTGGCGGGTTGTCGGCGCCACAAAACCGAGCAAGCCCCCCCCCATGGTTGAGCCCCCTGTGGGCTGGGGGTTGTAGAATATGCCCACGGTATTCCCCGCCTGTCGTAAAAGGCGACTAAAGGGGAGGACTTGAAACCAATTTATCACTATTTGACACTATGCTTTTTAAGTGCATCGAAACGGCACATACAAACAAAAAACAAACTCAAACCGGATCGGACAGGAACACAAATGCAAAACTATCCACACACCACCAAATCAAACAGAAAGTTATGTTCATTACAACAATAGAACCACACACACACTGACAACAACCCAAATACCCAACAGACCAACCTCCCCCCGGCAACCCTAAAGCAATAATACTACAAACCGCCAACAACCAAAAAACCAGACACCAACAACAGGGGCCACGAGGGGTCCGGGGTGGAGTCAACTTGCTATATTTACACTATGTACACTATATACACTATTTACACAAAAACAAAAAACTGAACAAAACTGGGCCAAAAATACAGGCGCACCTTGGCCAAGGGTGTCCCGGAGGCAGTTGTGGCAAAGGGCAACCTCACTATCCCCAATTTATCACTATTTGACACTATATAACACATTCGTGTTGGTGTGTCGTTAAATGTTATCTAACTAACCGAAGGGCCACAACCCTACAGGGCTACGAGGGGCCGGGGTCCACTTGCCGTATTTACAGTATTAAAAATGTTTTTTTTTTTTTTTTTTTCAAAAGTCCCCTGACTCTCTGGCAAAGAGCCAGGGGCGAAAACCAAAGAATACCCCCGAAGGAATTCTGCTCCCTGAACGAGTAACAACGTCCCCAAGGGACAAACTTTAACTGAACTTAACCACCCGACAGTGCTACCGTTCTAGACTGGCTGAATAGAACAGGTCCCACCAGTGATGGTGGGTGAGCTTTTTACGTACGTAGAAACGGGCACGAAGAAACAAAGTAGAACTTAAACCTGACCGGACGGAAACATAACTCTGAACTATTTACAGAATTCTGTACATTGCGCTAGCAAACAAAATGTCTGTGACAACTATGTACCAAACCACCCCAAACCCAAGCCAATTACGTACGACTATTTGCAATCTCAATATTTACAAATTAACTATCACCCGGCCGCCCGCACTGAAACAAGTGGACCCCAACACCTGCCGAACGTCGACCTTGGCAAACGGACGAAGTCGGCCTCCACCCTCAGCTTAATCTCCGTCCTCACCGACGCCAGGACGACGTCCGCAGGTTGACACACCATACAAAGCGTAGTCCTGCCTGACCGCCCAGGTGTTACATAACGTGAGGCGATCAGCCAGAGCTTGAAACCACTCCCAGAGGAGGTCCACAAAGCCACACTGCCAAAACACATGGGGCACACTCTCCCACCTTGTGCATCCAGTGCGGGGGCAAATGCCATCTCCAAGACGCCACCGAAGGCGCTTGAGATTCGTTACGATGGCGTCGTGTGCGATCCGCCACAGCAGGTCACGCCGGCGGTGATCGAGTGTCCTGCTGTGGACCAAACGCTACACTTCCGGCCCTGACGCATAGTCGCTGGGTTGGACCTGACCAACCAAGTCATCAAAAATGGCCCGGTACTGGTCCCCCGCACTGGACTGCAAAACGTCCCCTACAGTTGACATAATACGTAGTGTTTCCCTCATCTGACAGTATGCCTTCGTTGGCCTCCAACTGTGAGGTACACTGTTGCTAAACAGGGTAGGAAAGAACCAACGGAATGATAATCCACCCCAATAACGGACAAAGTAGGCAAACGGCATCTGACTGTCGACAGCACTAAAAACACATTTGGTCAGGAGAAAACGGAGCTTTGAAGGAAAGTGCACAAGGCCTAATCCCCCCTGCCTAGGAACCTGGTACACCACTTTTCCTCTGACCAGCTCTGCTTTCCCTGACCAAAAAAACCTAAATACAGCCCTCTCGAGTCGCACCAGGACACCCTCTGGAGTGGCCAGAACAGTGCCCGGATACCACAAGAGAGGGTAAACGAAACGATTTATAACTGTTACCTTCCGCAACAGACTAATGCAGCGATCGCCGAAGTCCTTCAACCTAGCTTCCACCAGGTCCACTTTCTCATTCCAGGTAAGTGACTCGGGTGAACCGTAACCAAACCATATGCCATTGATTTTTATGGCGTCGGGGGGGGGGGGGGGGGTTTTTAATTGCATCGAAACGGCACATACAAACAAAAAACAAAACTCAAACCGGATCGGACAGAAACATAAAGGCAAAACTATCCACACACCACCAAATCAAACAGAAAATTATGTTCATTACAACAATAGAACCACACACACACCGACAACAACCCAAGGACCCCACAGAACAACCTCCCCCCGGCCACACCAAAAACAAACCCCACAAAGACCACACACCCAAATCCACCACACACCCAAAGACAACACCAAGCCCGAAGGCACCACCACGCCCGACGGCAACACCAAGCCCGAAGGCAACACTACGCCCGAAGGCAACACTAAGCCCGAAGGCAACACCACGCCCGAAGGCAACACCACGCCCGAAGGCAACACCACGCCCGAAGGCAACACCAAGCCCGAAGGCAACACCAAGCCCGAAGGCAACACCACGCACGAAGGCAAAACCACGCCCGAAGGCAAAACCACGCCCGAAGGCAACACCACGCCCGAAGGCAAACACCACGCCCGAAGGCAACACCAAGCCCGAAGGCAACACCACGCCCGAAGGCAACACTACGCCCGAAGGCAAACACCACGCCCGAAGGCAACACTACGCCCAAAGGCAACAGCACTTAAAAAGCACCGGGGCAAATACAGGTGCACCTTGCCCAAGGGTGCCCCAGAGGCAGTTGTGGCAAAGGGTAACCTCATTACTCCCACGTTTAAACAAACTCCACAACCGGATGCAGTTTTAAGTCCTACCCAGGACTTTATGGCGTCGTCTACCCATGATGCCGCGAAGGGCAGTTGTTTCGACCGCCACTTACCTAGACGGAGTCCTTTGGTCTTGGTGGGGTTCAGTCTGGCACCTGTCGCTCTTTGAAAAGTAGACCGCGTGCCAGTAAGGGCTCTGAAGGAAGCTAGGTCGGAGACTACGCATGTGACGTCGTCAGCATACTGGAGGCACTTGACTTTAGCTCCACCGGGTATGTGAAATGGTCGGAACAAAGGTTCAACTTGGAAGGTTCTTGCAAGGGATTCACTAAACAATACATAGAGTAGAGGTGACAGGGGACACCCCTGCCGTACCCCACGTTGAACTCTGAAGGGGTCCGACGGTAGGCCGTTAACGATAACCCGACTATATACACTATTATACAGTAAAGAGGTCCATTTAACAAAACCTGGATTCAAACAAAACTTCTTCAAGATTTTAAAGAGGAACCTGTGATCAACCATGTCGAAGGCCTTCTCCTGATCGAGGGAGACAAGCGCACGTTGAAGATCACGGTGGTGTAAATATACTGGGGGTGAGTTGAAAGGTATATTTAATGGCAAGAGAGTTCCGTATGGAACTGGTGAGGGACATTACATCCTTCCTCTTCATAGGGGGTTCCAAGGCCCACATTAGGTACTTTTGTCAGCCCCGTACCTGTTTTAGATGTGGAGAGCAGGGGCACGAAGCCAAGTCGTGTCCCAACAGACGATGTGGGAAATGCATTCAGTTGGGGCACGGCAAGGCAGAGTGTCCCAACGAGGTACGGTGCAACCTCTGTGGGGAGGAGGGACGTGTTTGGTGCCTGCCCCACATCGTACTCTGCTCATGTCAGTGCCGATGTGGGGTCGGCACCTGAACCCTCGCAAACAGGCCCGCAGTATTCAACTCAGGAATTAGAGGTGCTTTTTAAGTGCATCGAAACGGCACACACAAACAAAAACAAAAACTCAAACCGGATCGGGCAGAAACACAATTAGGAATTAGAGGAGGAAACAGGAATTAGAGGAGGCGGCACTTGAGGTGGAACAGGACTTCCTTGCCTCCAAGCAGTGTGAGGGAGGTACTGGAACTCCTGAGGTAGACTCTCCGCCACCCTTAGCAACGACACCCAGTCAAGTTGAAATAACGACAGTAAAGGAGGACCTCGATCTGTCCTCGGACTCGGCAATGTCGGATGGCGGGGAGCCTGCCTCAGAGCCTCCTCCAAAGGATCCACCTGCGGGGGAGGGTTGGTTTGGTTTGTGTGAGGGGGAGGGGCCAGAGCCTGCACTGAAGAGGTCGGGCGAGGTGTTAGACAGGGGAACCCATCACTCTGGGACGCCCGTACCGAGCCCACGGATTAAAAAGATAAGGTCCCAGCCAGAGTATTTGGTGTGAATGGTATGTGCCCGGTTTTCTTTTGGGTTTCTGTTCTGTCTGTATCTGTGCTCATGCATGCTATAAAGTTTGGTAGTTCAGTGTAAATAGGTTTGCCTTAGTTCCACATTAGGTCCGTCCGGGGGTCTTTTTAAGTACATCGAAAAGGCACATACAAACAAAAAACAAAACTCAAACCGGATCGGACAGGAACATAAAGGCAAAACTATCCACACACCACCAAATCAAACAGAAAATTATGTTCATTAGAAGAATAGAACAACACACACACACTGACAACCCAAACACCCCACAGACCAACCTTCCCCCGGCCACACTAAAAACAAAGACCACACACCCAAAGACAACACCACGCCCGAAGGCAACACCACGCCCGAAGGCAACACCAAGCCCGAAGGCAACACCACGCCCGAAGGCAACACCACGCCCGAAGGCAACACCACGCCCGAAGGCAACACCAAGCCCGAAGGCAACACCACGCCCGAAGGCAACACCAAGCCCGAAGGCACCACCAAGCCCGAAGGCAACACTAAGCCCGAAGGTAACACTTAGCCCGAAGGCAACACCACGCCCGAAGGCAACACAACGCCCGAAGGCAACACTACGCCCGAAGGCAACAGCACTTAAAAAGCATGTGAAAAGCACATCACCTTGTTAATATTGTAAATATTGTAAATAGTGGGGTTGGCCACATAAAAATTTGTGAGCTTTTTTATGTACGTAGAAACGGGCACGAGGAAACAAAGTAGAACTTAAACCTGACCGGACAAAAACATAACTCTGAACTATTTACAGAATTCTGTACATTGCGCTAGCAAACAAAATGTCTGTGATAACTATGTACAGCTAGCTTTTTACGTACGTAGAAACGGGCACGAAGAAACAAAGGAGAACTCAAACCTGACCGGACAAAAATGCAAAGGTGAACTATTTACAGAATTCTGTACATTGCGCTAGCAAACATAATTTCTGCGATAACCATGTACAAAACCACCCCGAACCCAAACCACTTACATAGGACTATTTACAATCTCACAAGGCAAAACTATTTACATACCCATTTACATCAACAGAAGCGTGTTCAGGTTGAGTCTGTTCAATGCTTTTTGGAACTATGGGTGCTCCTTACGTGCTCCGGAACAAAACACTGGACGTGACATGAAACACAAGGACAACTATATACACCAGGCCAGCATTCATGTGGCCAACCCCCACTATTTAGGGGCATCTGCATCTTTCATATTTTCAAACTTTGATGTCAATCAAAGAGCAGTCACCAACTGAGAATTTTGATATACATACACTAAAAATATACTTTAGGGTGATGACTGTAGGGACATGCATACTTAAATACTTCTTCCAAAGTCTCTTCGACTCTCCAGTGAAGCGCCAAGGAGTGAAACCAAATGTTACTCTCGAAGTTCCTAACAGCAACTTTCAAAAAATGTCTACAAATTTTGGTTTATACAAGCGATCCTGTTTTTATTAAACATTCTATCAATCTTGTTACAAGGGTGGTCACACTATTGTATGCTATTTAATAAATTGCTGTTCAAATGTGACATAGTATACCCATAGGCCTAGCTATGGTTATGTTCATACTTGCACTTAGGGCTCCAAAGTTAGGCCTAGGCCCTAGCAACAATCACTCCAGCAATAAATGAAGGCTAGACATGTTATTCTCTGAAACATGCACGCAACCTTTGATCGTGAATAGCCTCGGCCTAACGTTAGGCCTAGTTCAGGGAACAGAGTTATGTGAGACTGAGGACTAGGCTTAGGTTACCTAGGCTTGCACTAAATTAGGCCTAACCTATACATGAAAAGTGTATTAATAGCCTATGTAGGCCTAGGCCATATGATAGAATGTCTGTCGGTCCTACACTCCTACGAGAACCCATGTTGCAGCAGAACCAGCCGAACCGAAACAGCCGTTAAGTTGGTAACACAAACTCACATCAGTCACAAACCTCTGTCAGGGCCTAGGCTTAAATGTAGGCTACGTATCCAACACACTTCTTACTACACAACAAACAGCTGCAGGCCTAGGCTACTGCAGTACACATAGGCTAGGCCGAGCTTTAGGCCTTGGTTCTACTCCCTACTTTTTCCCCAAGTCCCTTCCAATTTCTGGCGAATTAGCGTCAAGGGGCGAAACCAAACGTGACACTTGAAGTTCATAATAGTAACGATAGTGTTCAAAAATATCTGTAATTTTTGGTTCAGCCTCTAGGGCCTAGGCCTACAAGTGATCGTGAATGGTCTAGGCCTAGTTCAGGGAACAAAATGTATGTGAGACCGAGAACTAGGCCTGAACTACATTAGGCTAGGCCTAATATGAAAGTATAGGCCTAGGCCTAGTAGTAGCCTTGGGCTTGGCCTAGGCTCGCAGGCCTAGGCCTAGGCTGCCTTGTTGGTAACACCAGCTCACATCGATCAAAGACCTTTGTGAAAGAGTATGCATTAACTGGATATCCAACACACTTCTTATTCTTAAAACGCAACAAGCAGCAGAAGGCCTAGGCTAGACTACGTAGTACTGCGTTACCTAGGCTAGGCCTAACTTCACGTTTAGGCCTAGGGCCTACTCCGTACTGTAACGTTACAGTACTGTAGGCCCTAGTCTACTTCAGTCTTCAGGTTGTTCCAAAGTCCCTTTGACTCTCTGGGGAAGAGCCAAGGGGAGAAACCAAACGTTACTCCCGAAGGTCTGCTCCGTAAAGGAGCTACGTCCCCGAATACGAAAACAGACCAACCTCTCGAAGGCCTAAGCCTGTATATTCTTGAATGCTGTACTGTATGCATCCATTCAGGTCGTAAAGTGGTGAATCACTGCATTTTTTTCTGCAGTACGGAGTAGCAGACAAAATGTTGAGCTACCTGTGCTGCAGAAAAAAGACAGACGTGGTGCATTCACCTGTCAAATGGAACCCAGCCTATGTACGGCTTGTTGTTCGTATATTTACTACTTCGATTCAGCTGCGCTAGCTACAGATGTATAGTGACTGTACTGTATCTTGAGTAGGTCGGTACCTCGAGTCGGTCACTACACACAAAACGTATACAACACAGACTTTACACAATTTTTAGGTGATCGACTCATGGTATCACCATGCAACTGTACGTACCTCGTACGAAATGCACGTACGTATGTACTGCGCTTACAGATATCGTTATAAAGCAGCATTACGGATACGGATGTCCATGGGTACGATTACGTTTTAGGGGTTTTAAAGCGCGTGTCGTAAGTCTACATAGATTGTTATGACGTCATTTGACGTGAATGGTCCATCTAGGCTACCGTAGAATGACCGCGTTTAGAAAATGCCAATTTTGAGCTCAAATGACTTTTAATATCCATGAAATTTTAAAGCAAATATGCACAAAATAAAAGTAAGCTACACAAGTTTCAAGTTGAACCAAGTTTTACAATCACAGATATTCTGCTTGAAAGATTTTGAACCTTTTGACCTCTGGTGACCCCGAATGACCTTTGACCTTTACCCAAAACAATAGGGATCATCTTTCTCATATGGGCCATGCACATCCCAAGTATGAAATTCTTGGAAGTTACACATCTTGAGATGGAAATTCCAAGATATTTACCATTTGACCTCTGGTGACCCCAAATGACCTTTGACTTCCACCAAAAACAATAGGGATCATCTACTCATTATGGGCAACCTACCTGCCAAGTACGAGATCCCTCGGAGTTACCCTTCTTGAGATATCGTGTTTACAAGGTTTTGAACTTTTGACCTCTTGTGACCCCAAATGACCTTTGACCTCCACCAAAAACAATAGGGATCATCTACTCCATATGGGCAATCTACATGCCAAGTATGAGATCCTTCGGAGTTACCCTTCTTGAGATATCGTGTTTACAAGCCAAGCGTCACATACACACACACGACATCACCATCGCATAGATTCCTTTGACTTCGTCAAGGAATCAAAAATGGTAACTTGGGAGGACTACCTCATTTGGGGCAGGAGAACCAATTTTCACAAAATGATTGCCCACTGGTTGTCCTTCGGACTACAAACTCAAATTTCTTAAAATTACACGCTGCATACCATGTGATACACTTATACAGTCACCTCAAGAATTCCCCCTCAACAGCCAGTCGCGCCTAGCTAGCCCGCGAGAGCCACCTGTCTGACATTGGAATTCCTCACTTCCGCAGTCCCCGTTTCCGGGTTATACTAATGAAGAAAATCTTTCAGCCAATTAGCACGTAGCTTCCCCACCTTGACGCTGCAGTAGTAACTATTGGTATGGGCCAGCAGGGGGTGGTTGAGAAATAATCGAGGTATGTATTACTCATGGTTACCTCACAGTAATTTGTGAGACTGTAAACTGAACTGAACTTGTAAACACAATCGGCCCATTGACTAATGTGATTCCGGGCATTTTGAGGAATTTTTTTGAGGAGGTTAGGTTTGTGAGTACGACGACGGCCGGAGTAGACTAGTCAATACATGCGCATCACAGACCACGTGTAGCATTATCTCGCAAAGTGACAATCGCACATGTTCATTAAATAATTCGGATTTCCTAACATTGGCGTTCTTTACCAGTGGAGCTATTCCGTTGTAAGTTTCTGATAATTGTGGAGCTGTCATTATGTCACTGTTTAATTATTTTAAGCGAAAGTCAACGGCGGAGCGTTGTACAGAAGAGCGGAAACACCTGCAATACGCGAGCCAGTGGCTAGTACTAGTAGCAGTGAACCATCACCCAGCGCTTCCGCCGAGAAACGGTCGGCACCACCGACCAGCGCCACAACAGCAAAAGCCAGAAAGTCGAAACATGCAGTTGGATTCAACGCTGAGTGGAGAAAGGGGCGTCCGTGGCTGCAGTATACGGAGGGAATAGGCATGTTTTCTTCATTCTGTCAACTATATGACAAGCGACCATTCGATCGGGACACATGGAACAAAACACCATGCAAGCGATTGCGGCTCGAAAGTATCAACGATCATGCAAAATGCCAGGCGCATTTGGATTCATTGAAGCTGAAAGCTGCAGAGAGCGAGCACGAATACATCGCCGAGGCCATAGTCCCCTCAGTTTCACTGAACGACATGAGTAAAACTTTTCCTTCTTTATACTTTCTTTGCAAGCAACGAATGGCCCACACAACAAATTTGGAACCCCTCCTGGATTTCATTGGCTTCCTTGGTGACAATGTCAGGGGGAAATATTTATCAGGGGCGCAACGCCCATTACACAAGTCGCAAATCCATCCAGGAAATGCTCAAATGCATGTCAGACATCATAGAAGAGGATATTTTGGCAGATCTAAGAGGGAGTGAACATTTTTCTTTGATGTTTGACGAAACTACAGACTGTTCAGTGCGCGAGCAAATGACCTTACGTGGGAGATACATCGACGGTGAAGGTGACATCAAAGTAAAATTTCTGAAGCTGCATGAATGCTTAAGACCTAAAGTCTAAAAATTCAAAAAAATATATTTTAGAGGTTACAAAATTAATCTTATTGGTCCAACTCCCATTGTCATAGCTTATTCCATTGCTGAGATATTAAATGTTAAAATTTATTCACTTAAATCCAGACAGTTCATTGCGCAATAACTTTTGACATTCTTGTTGTACAACTCACATTAGATGCTTTGTTTTCTTTTAAAATTAAAAATGTTTATATGACCTTGACCGCTTCCTGTTTTCTTGCATGACATGCTGTACAGAGAGGGCTTATATAGTCAAGTCACCCCAAAGCAGTAAGAACATGATCACATTTTGGCACAAAGTGCGGTGGCTTTCAGAAAAACAAAGAAATACAAATATTGTAATTTGAGTAGTACAACAATGACATCACAAATTATTGCGCAATCTACCTTTTTAAATCGAGTGAATAAACTTCAACATTTTATATCTCAGCTTAAGAAAGTCCTGTGAAGATGGGAATTGGACCATTGGAATTCAGTTTTCATGCTCTGTAATATATATTTTTGAATTTTCAGACTTTAGGTACACTTTAACTGACCGTGTGACGCTGGATGCCGAGACTATTTCCGGTATTGTCATTGACTATATCAGCCAAAGCGACTTGTTATACACACGGCTGAGAGGGATTGGGACGGATGGGGCAGCTGTCATGACAGGTCGCCTTAATGGCGCCGTGAAACGTCTACAGCGCAAGCAGTTGGGAGGTCCAGGAAAACGAAGCACACAAATGTGAAGCTGTGGGATGTCACTGCGCTGGGAACAAGCTAAACCTAGCTGCACAACAAGCAGGAGAGACAGTGTATATATGAAGAAATTCAAGGATGTCTTGAGGCAACTCTTCGACTTTTTCCATTATAGTGCAGTAAGGTCCGCCGGTCTTCTTGCCATACAGAAACTCTTGGGTAGTCCTGAACTCAATGTACTGGAACCATCGTCGACCAGGTGGCTAAGTATTGGGGAGTCGGTACTTCTCCTCAAAGACATACTTCCAAGTGTCATTTGCAGTCTTGGGAGGGAGGCAGAGGAGAGAGGGAATGTGGTGGCAGCAGGCTTGCATCAGTTCCTCTGTGATTACCAATTCATCTGTACACTCCTGCTCATGTGTGGTGTGCTTCACAAGGTGAATGTACTCTCGCGAGTGTTTCAGAGGACCGATCTAGACTTCACAACAGTGACTCAACAGGGGTCCGCCCCGGACCCCTCGTGGCAGGTGGACCCCGCCCCGGACCCCTCGTGGCAGTTTGTGATGATAGTTTGGTCTGGTGTTTTGGTTGTTGGGTGGTGGTGGTTTGGTCTGGTGTTTTCTTTCGTTGGCGGTATGTAGTAATATTGGTTTAGGGTGGCCGGGGGGAGGTTGGTTTGTGGGGTATTTGGGTTGTCAGTGTGTGTGTGGTTCTATTGTTGTAATGAACATAATTTTCTGTTTGATTTGGTGGTGAGTGGATAGTTTTGCCTTTATGTTCCTGTCCGGTCCGGTTTGAGTTTTTGTTTCTATGTGCCGTTTCGATGCACTTAAAAAGCACACTTCACAACAGTGACTCAAGTGAGGAAGTCGATTGTCACCATGCTGAACGGACTGACGAGAGTGAGAGTGGATGGCGATAATTTACAAGGTCTAGATAACTACATCCAGGAGCTTGAAGGGGCTTGGATGGAATCATGCGTATAGTTATCGAAGGACCTAGCGTGGCTGATTTTCCGTTCGACAGAGCAGTGCGATTATGGGCCAACCGTAAGAATCGAAGACTGAAGTTAAACTGAGAAAGGTGACACTCATCTAATTTCTTCTGGTGTGCTGCCACGAGTGCTGAAAGTTATTTTGAGCTGGGCTACTGATTCATTCAGTGATCCTGCAGTACAGGCTACAGTACCTGGCAGGTAGATGGTTCTGACATTGAAACAGATGGAGGTTGGCACTTGGCAGCACAGGGGAATATAGTCATTCATGAATGATGTCAATGGTCTGATGTGTTTTTCAACAATTTATTTGAGGAGAAAATAGTGGGAAAAAATGTTTAGAAAACCTCCATCATGGCAATTTTTGGCCTTTACCAGGAAATAAGTACTCAAATAATGCACCATTTGCGATCTAGGCATCCCTGGTATTGCAAAAATTTTCACACCCCCCTTAGACCCCTCCCCCAGGCCGGCGATCACTGCCACCCGGCACTCAAAATCCTGGGCACATCCCTGGAGTACGATGTGCAGCAGGCACCAGTTAGATAATATTTAACGATACACCAACATGGATGTGTTGTATAGTGTCAACTAGATAAATTCGTTTCAAGTCCTCCCCTTTAGTCGCCTCTTACGACAGGTGGGGAATACCGTGGGCATATTCTACAACCCCCAGCCCACAGAGGGTCCAACCATAGGGGGGGGGGGCTTGCTCGGTTTTGTGGCGCCGACAACCCGCCAGTCATAGGATGAGTAATAAAAAAAAAAAATTCGGCCAGTCTAGAACGGGACCACTGTCGGGTGGGTCAGTTCAGTTAAAGTTTGTCTCTTGGGGACGTTGTTACTCCTTCAGGGAGCAGAATTCCTTCGGGGGTATTCTTTGGTTTTCGCCCCTGGCTCTTTGCCAGAGAGTCAGGGGACTTTTGAAAAAAAAAAAACATTTTTAATACTGTAAATACGGCAAGTGAACCCCGGCCCCTCGTAGCCCTGTAGGGTTGTAGCCCTTCGGTTAGTTAGATAACATTTAACGACACACCAACACGAATGTGTTATATAGTGTCAACTAGATAAATTGGTTTCAAGTCCTCCCCTTTAGTCGCCTCTTACGACAGGCGGGGAATACCGTGGGCATATTCTACAACCCCCAGCCCACAGGGGGTCCAACCATGGGGGGGTTGCTCGGTTTTGTGGCGCCGACAACCCGCCAGTCATGGGATGAGTAATAACGGTATCATGTGCGTATTTTGAAGGCGAGAGTTGGGGACGAACATCTCGACACGCACTACCTCCTCACCCCACCTGGATGCAGTTTAACGTCATACCCAGGACATTGCAGCAGGCACCAAACAGGTCCCTCCTCCCCACAGAGGTTGCACCTTACCTCGTTGGGACACTCTGCCTTGCCGTGCCCCAACTGCAAACATTTCCCACGTCTGTTGGGACACGACTTGGCTTCGTGCTCCTCCTCTCCACATCTAAAACAGGTACGGGGCTGGCAAAAGTACCTAATGTGGGCCTTGGAACCCCCTATGAAGAGGAACGACGGAATGTCCCTCACCAGTTCCATACGGAACTGTCTCTTGCCATTAAATGTACCTTTCAACTCACCCACAGTATATTTACACCACCGCATTTCAGAGACAGTTCCGTATTGACTAAGAACCCTCGCAACCAGGCGCTGATCGACCTCGAAGGGAAGGTAAAGCACCGTAACCGCCACAGAGCCATCATATGGGGTGACAGTGAGCCCCTCTACCCCCTTCAGGCATGACACACCTTTAACACGGGCAACATCAGACTTAAACTTAAGGTCATACGTGTTGCGGGCCTCAAGCGCCTGCAACATCTCAATTTTTTATTTTTATTTTCGTTTTTATGAGTTGTAGCCTTCCCTCTCGATGGCATTCCGGCCATTGTCATACCACTCACCCCTGGATGTCCCTTTTCAGACCGTACATCGTATTTCCAAGGTCGGTCAGTATGCTCTTTTTCATTTCTAATCACATTTTCATTTCGATGCACTTAAAAAGCGCCTCTAATCACATGGGAGTTATGACGTATTTTAGTGGACCTAGTACTTGTGGGTCTAAGCCTAGGCCTATTTATCGAACTAGCGTTAGGCCTAATTTGAGTTCTAAATCCTACCTCATATTTAATTACCGATTTTACTCCTACTCATCTAAATTAACCTTCCTGTGCATACTTTTAGTCTTGGGGGGGGGGGGGGGGTATTGAGCTAAACCCTGGCCCAGGCTCTTACTGTGGCCAATGCAACACATTGGTTAAAAATTGGGACAAAGCTGTTGAATGCGATGGATGTGAAAATTGGGTTCATGCACGGTGTGCTAACATTGATAGCAATGAATATAAAGAATTGCAGCTCTCAACCTCTGATGACAAATGGTACTGCCCCAGTTGTTCATTGCCCTGTGGTATTTGTGACCAAAGGGTTTTGGGCAGTGATCCTGCCATTGAATGTGACTCCTGCAAAAACTGGATTCACAATAGGTGCTCGCAGGTCTCTGACCTTGATTATCAAAACATCCAGGCTACAAACTGTGTCTGGATTTGTCCTGTCTATAATGAAAAAAATTTGGGTACTGCTCTCTCTACACCCTTGCCCCCTCGGGCTAACAGTAATCCTCACACTGGCATAAGACTTGTTAATAGATTCAATTCCCTTGATCCTGAACACGAAAAGGATCTTAGTGCCTCACGTGTGGATGCAGGCACATCATTGAAATCAAATCAAACAGCTATCAAAAAAGAGATCTCCCTTGTTTCTATAAACATCAATGGTATTCGCGGTAAAAAAAAAATGATCTTCAGGCCTTCCTTAGTGTGACTCATCCTGATATTATAGCTCTCCAGGAGACTAAAGTCGATGACTCCGTTACTTCAAGTGAACTGGTTCCTTCCAGTCTGGATTATACCATTTTCAGAAACGACCGTACTCTTGGGGGTGGAGGCACTATGCTGCTGGTGAAAAACAACCTATCCCCCACGAACGTTAGTATCCTCACAAACGGATCGGAGTCAATTTGGGCTAAGTTTTCTGTCAATGGTACTACACATTATGTTGCCTCATGGTACAGGGACCCTGATGCTCCTTCTGAACAGTCCTGGGTAGGACGTTAAACTGCATCCGGTTGTGGAGCTTGTTAAAGCGTGGGGACAATGAGGTTACCCTTTGCCACAACTGCCTCCGGGGCACCCTTGGGCAAGGTGCACCTGTATTTGCCCCGGTGCTTTTTAATTGCTGTTGCCTTTGGGCGTAGTGTTGCCTTTGGGCGTAGTGTTGCCTTTGGGTGTAGTGTTGCCTTCGGGCGTAGTGTTGCCTTCGGGCGTAGTGTTGCCTTCGGGCGTAGTGTTGCCTTTGGGGCGTAGTGTTGCCTTCGGGCGTAGTGTTGCCTTCGGGGCGTAGTGTTGCCTTCGGGCGTAATGTTGCCGTGGGGTGTAGTTGCCTTCGGGCGTGGTGTTTCCTTTGGGCGTGTGGGCGGAATTTGTTTGGGTGGTATGTGGTTGTGGGGAGTTGTTTTGGGGTTGGCTGCAGTGGCAGTTACTGGAGTTCAGTAGTAACAAAGACTCTTTTGTTCCCTGTTGCACGGTATGTATAGCATTTGTGTTTGTGACCCGTCATGGTTTTGTTTGGGTTTGGGATTTTTCTTTAGTTTGCCAGTGCCTGTTTCTACGTACTTAAAAAGCCCCCTTCTGAACATATCCTTTTGTTCAGGGAGCAATTAAGTAAAATCATGGCCAATCACAGAACTAGTAAGCAGCCACGGTTTCATGTCTTAGAGGACTTTAACTTCGGTAAAATTGATTGGACCACTAGGCTTCATAAAGATAATGGAGTGTGTCTTAGTAATAGTTCTGGAAAGTTGCTCCTGGATATCTTAAATGACTTTGCAGCTGAGCAACTTGTAAGTTTCCCTACCAGAGGCACAAATACCCTTGACTTAGTTATATCAAACTCGCCAAATCAGTTCACTGAAATTTCCCCCTTAGATCAGTTTAGTGATCATGTGGCTTTATTCTGTAGACTGAGGTGTCTCTTTCCGATCAAAAGGAAACCTCGTAGGCTTATCTGGCAATTCTCTAAGGGTGACTATGGTGCTATGAGAAACGATACCCGGAGTTTCACATTGGGGTACTTCAATGGGGGGCAAAATAACCGTACGGTGGACGAAAACTGGCAGCTGATTAAGTCCTTTCTCGAAAGAACTGTTAAGAAGAATGTTCCCACCAAAAGAACTGGAGCTAAAACATCTCTCCCGTGGGTTACCGATAGCATTCGTAAGTTGATTAGAAGAAGGGACAGGCTGCATGCTATCTTCAAAAAAACTAACAATACCAAGATGTATGACAAATGGGCTGAATTGCGGTCTAGAATCAAAAGGGAGGTCCATATCTCCCATACAAATTATGTTAATGGTATGATTGGTGATATAAAACATGACACTTAACCTTTCTGGAGGTACATAAATGGCCAAAAAAAAAAAAGGATAAACATGGCATCCCCCCTCTCAAGACGAATAGCAAATTAGCTATTACTGATCTGGATAAGGCCTGTGCTTTCAATGCTCAGTTCACAAGTGTATTTACCAAGACTTTGTTTAGTGTTATCCCTTTCTGCAGACCAGCTTGTAGCAGAATGGCTGATATTACCATATCTACTCATGGAGTTTAAAAACTGTTAAAGGGCTTGAATAAAAACAAAGCCGTTGGACCTGATAACATTCATCCTTGGGTCCTTAGTGAAATTGCCTCTGACTTTGCTCCTATGTTAAGTCACTTGTATCAGCAATCCCTTACAAGCGGAAGGATACCGGCTGATTGATAGATGGCAAACGTCTGCCCTGTTTACAAAAAAAAATGACAGTTCTCTCCCTAGTAATTACCGGCCTGTTTCGCTCACTTGTATTTGCTGCAAATTGTTAGAGCATATTATAAGTTCCAACTTGATGGACTTCTTTGAGGCAAACAATACACTTTCAACAAAGCAGCATGCTTTTAGAAAGTCGCATAGTTGTGATACCCAACTAGTATCAGTCGTCGAAGACTGGGCTTCGGCCCTGGACTCACAAAAGCAGGTTGATGTCTTCATCTTGGACTTTGAAAAGGCCTTTGACACCGTGCCTCATGAACTGCTAAAAACCAAACTGTTTAGCCTTGGTGTTTCCAAACAGGTTCTTCGGTGGGTCGACGACTTTCTCTCTGATCGTAAGCAAGCTGTTGTAGTTAATGGTACTCGGTCCCCTTTTGATGATGTTGTCTCTGGTGTTCCTCAAGGATCTGTCCTTGGACCCATTCTTTTCCTTGTTCATATTAATGACATTGTAAATGCTGCCTCCTCTAATATTAGACTTTTTGCTGATGACTGTGTCTGTTATCGGGTCATAGAGAATGTTAATGATTGTTGTTTGCTCCAGAAAGACATACATAATCTAGGTCTTTGGGCCAAGACTTGGGGCATGAGATTCCAGCCCTCTAAGTGCCTACAAGGGTCTCCTTCGGCCTGTTTTGGAGTATGCTTGTTGCGTATGGGACCCACATCAGTCTTATTTACAAGATAAGCTAGAGAGCATTCAGAGGAGATCGGCTCGTTTTGTAAGCTCCGAATTTTCTCGCGAGCCAGGGTCGATGACATCTATTTTGAAGGACCTTGATCTCCCCACGCTAGCAGATCGTCGCAAGAAAAACAGACTTATTCTCTTCTCGAAAGGTTTTTTTGGTAAGGCTAATATTCCCATGGACAAACTCAGTCATCCAACTCGGAAAACTCGTGGGATGCACAACCTCCATTTTTGTCAACTCTACTCTCGGTCTAATTGTTATAAATTTAGTTTTCTTCCTAGTACTCTGAAAGATTGGAATAACCTTCCTGCTGCTTTGATTGATGGTTTAGATAGTCATAGAGATCATGTTCAATATATTACCACTTTTATTAGGGCAAATTAGGGCACCCCTGACGCATGTGCGGTGTAGTAATGTCCTTTGGATGTGTCACCGTGATCCGAAAGAAGAAGAATTTCTCCAATTTCGACACCATTGTCTTTTAACACAGTAAACGCCTGTGGGGGAGGGACCCACATCCCAGACTAAAACTCCCAACTTAACAAATGTGCAATCCCGACTTCCGGGCATAGCAGTTTGCGTGGCTCGAGACCACGGAATGAAAAGAAAAAACTCTGACCAGGGTTTACAAAGGACAAAATTTAGGATGAAGCACGCTGTAAGGTTTTAAGCACAATTGCAATAAATAGTATAGTGTGTTGACCGTCGAATGCGCACTTAAGAATCCTACCATTGCAAGGTTTTTGTATGATATGTTACATACAGCTATCACACAGTGATACAAGTTGAGCACGGTAAAACGACGAGAGCGAAACGCTTTTTAAATGCATCGAAACGGCACATACAAACAAAAAACAAACTCAAACCGGATCGGACAGGAACATAAATGCAAAACTATCCACACACCACCAAATCAAACAGAAAGTTATGTTCATTACAACAATAGAACCACACACACACACTGACAACAACCCAAATACCCAACAGACCAACCTCCCCCCGGCCAACCTAAAGCAATAATACTACATACCGCCAACAACCGTCCTGGGTAGGACGTTAAACTGCATCCGGTTGTGGAGCTTGTTAAAGCGTGGGGTAATGAGGTTACCCTTTGCCACAACTGCCTCCGGGGCACCCTTGGGCAAGGTGCACCTGTATTTGCCCCGGTGCTTTTTAAGTGCTGTTGCCTTTGGGCGTAGTGTTGCCTTCGGGCGTGGTGTTGCCTTCGGGCGTAGTGGTGCCTCGGGCGTCTGGTGTCTGCCTTCGGAGCCGTGGTGTTTGCCTTTCGGGGCTTAGTGTTGCCTTCGGGCATTAGTGTTGCCTTCGGGCTAGTGTTGCCTTCGGGCGTGGTGTTTGCCTTCGGGGCGTGGGTTGCCTTCGGGCTTAGTGTTGCCTTCGGGCGTGGTGTTGCCTTCGGGCGTGGTGTTATCCTTCGCGGCTTGGTGTTGGCCTTTCGGCCTCCCGTGGTGTGTGTCTGTTGGGTCGTGTGGTCTTTGTTTTTTTTAGGTGTGGAAGAAAGAAAAAACAAACCGCCAACAACCCAAAAAACCAGACACCAACACAGGGGCCACGAGGGGTACGGGGCGCTGGGTCACACCTTGCCACGAGGAGTTCCGGGGTTGGAGTCAAACTTGTTCCCTATATTTACACTATGTACACTATATACACTTATTTACACAACAAACAAAAAAGACTGAACAAAACAACCTGGGCAAAAATACAGGCGCACCTTGCCCAAGGGTGTCCCGGAGGCAGTTGTGGCAAAGGGTAACCTCATTATCCCCACGCTTTAACAAGCTCCACAACCGGATGCAGTTTAACGTCCTACCCAGGACCGAGAGCGAAACGAAAACGTCTGCTCTCGTCAAAGACCTGAACTGAACTGTCGGTTTGTGGAATTGTCTTTATTATTAGTTGCGTTACAGTGCAGAAATCCAGGAAATTCAAGGGGTGCGCAACACTGTGCATCGCGACCATACACCACGTTTGGACTTAGTTTGCTGTTGTGTTTTTGCCCGGTCCGGTTTGGGTTCTCGCCATTTGTTCAGTGCCCGTTTCTACGTACTTAAAAAGAACAACCACGTTTGGACTTTGGTCATGTTCGTTTCTAAACACGTAAATAGCGCACGGCAGCCGTGCTTTCGTCCAGCGACGGAAATTGTCAAACAGAAACCCCAAACCGGACCGGCAGAATATCACCATGGAAAGCACACCATGTGCGGTGCGGTGCTTTTTAAGTGCATCGAAACGGCACATACAAACAAAAAAACAAAAACTCAAAACGGATGTGCGGTGCGGACTGCCTTTGATAAATTATGTTGGCCACAGAAATTTTGTTTTGCTAGCTTAGTGTAAGGTGTGCTTTTTAAGTACGTAGAAACAGGCACTGACAAACCAAAGAAAAACCCAAACAAAACCATGACGGGTCCCAAACACAAATGCTAAACAAACTATACATACCGTGCAACAGGGAAAAAAAGTCTTTGTTACTACTGAACTCCAGTAACTGCCACTGCAGCCAACCCCAAAACAACTCCCCACAACCACATACCACCCAAACAAATTCCGCCCACACGCCCAAAGGAAACACCGCGCCCAAATGCAACTCTACACCCACGGCAACACCACGCCCGAAGGCAACACCACGCCCCGAAGGCAACACCACGCCCGAAGGCAACACCACGCCCCAAAGACAACACCACGCCCGAAGGCAACACTACGCCCGAAGGCAACAGCACTTGTGGCAAATTCTGTAAATAGTTCACCTTTGTATTCTTGTCCGGTCAGGCCCAAGTTCTCCTCCGTCTCCCCGTGCCCGTCCCCACGTACGCAAAAAGCTGGCTGTACATAGTTAGCTTTTTAAGTGCATCGAAACGGCACGTACAAACAAAAAACGAAAAAACTCAAACCGGTCGGACAGGAACATAAACGCAAAACTATCCACACACCACC
Source organism: Holothuria leucospilota (assembly GCA_029531755.1). Lineage (NCBI taxonomy): Eukaryota > Metazoa > Echinodermata > Holothuroidea > Aspidochirotida > Holothuriidae > Holothuria > Holothuria leucospilota. The sequence continues at coordinate 66,498,853 of CM055961.1, read as the reverse complement.
AAATCAAACGGAAAAGTATGTTCATTACAACAATAGAACCACACCCACACTGACAACCCAATACCCCACAAAACCAACTCTCCCCGGCCCACCCTAAACCAATATTACTACATTACCGCCACGAAAGGACAACACCAGAACAAAACCACCACCACCCAACAAACAACTACAAAAAAAAAAAACAACCAAAACACCAGACCAATACCAATCATGACAAACTGCCCAAAGGGGCCCACGAGGGGTCCGGGGCGGGGTCCACCAGCCACGAGGGGTCCGGGGTGGAGTCAACTTGCTATATTGTTACAGTATGATACACTATATATCGACTAAATTTACACAAAAACAAAAAACTGAACAAAACTGGGCCAAAAATACAGGCGCACCTTGCCCAAGGGTGTCCCGGAGGCAGTTGTGGCAAAGGGTAACCTCATTATCCCCACGCTTTAACAAGCGTAAGGTAACTTTGTAAATGATTGTAGGCCTAAGCAGTTCATGGTTGTGTGGGGGGCTTTTTACGTACGTAGAAACGGGCACGAAGAAACAAAGTAGAACTTAAACCTGACCGGACAAAAACACAACTCTGAACTATTTACAGAATTCTGTACATTGCGCTAGCAAACAAAATGTCTGTGCTATGTACAAAACCACCCCAAAACCAAGCCAGTCACGTAGGACTATTTGCAATTTCAATATTTACAAATTAACTATCACCCTGCCGCCGCCCGCACTGAAAAACAAGGTGGACCCCCACAAACCTGCCGAACCGTCGACCATTGGCAAACGGACCGAAGTCGGCCTCCACCACCCTCACCTTAATCTCCGTCACTCACCGACGCCAGGACGACGTTCCGCAGAGCTTCCCCTCCCCCCTAAACACAATAATTTACACCGGTCCTCATCCACAAGGGCCAGCTTTATGGAGGCGGAAACAAAGGTAAGTATACCTCGCGATACACTTGTATTTTGCTATGGCGGGGGTGGTGACAGACCATACAAAGCGTAGTCCATGGCTGACCGCCCAGGTGTTACAAAACGTGAGGCGATCAGCCAGAGCTTGAACCACTCCCAGAGGGCCACAAAGCCACACTGCCAAAACACATGGGGCACAACAAACTCCCCTCCCACCCTGTGCAATCCAGTGCGGGGGCAAAAATGCAAGCATCCAAAGACGCCACCTGAAGGCGCTCGTAGATTCGTTGACGATGGCGTTCGTGTGCGATGCGCCCATCAACGCAGGGTCAATCGCCGGCGGTGATCGAGTGTCCCTGCTGTTGACATACACGCCACCAACTTCCGGCCCTGGACGCATAGTTCGTTGGATTGGACATGACCAACCAAGTCATCAAAAATGGCCCGGTACTGGTCCCCCGCACTGGACTGCAAAAACGTTCCCCTACAGTTGACAACATAATACGTAGTGTCTCCCTCATCTGACAGTATGCCTTCGTTGGCCTCCAACTGTGAGGTAGCACTGTTGACTAAACAGGGTAGGAATAGAAACCAACGGAATGGATAATCAACCCCAATAACTGGACAATAATTGGCAAAAACGGCCATCTGACTGTCGGACCAGCACTAAAAACACATTTCGGTCAGGAGAACAACGGAGCCTTGAAGGAAAAGTTGCACAAGGCCCAATCCTGCCCCTGCCTAGGAACCTGGTACAGCCACTTTTCTTCTGACCAGCTCCGTTTTCCCTGGACGCAAATGAAACCTAAACACAGCCCTCTCGAGTCGCACCAGGACACCCTCCTGGACGACGGGCCAGAAAAACAGGGCCCGGATACCACAAGAGGAGGTTGCTTTTTAAGTGTGCAATCGAAACGGCCCTACATACAAACAAAAAACAAAACTCAAAACCGGATCGGACATGGAACATAAATGCAAAACCATCCCACACGACCTACCAAATCAAAACAGAAAGTTATATTTCATTACCACAATAGAACCATACACACACTGACAACAACCCAAAATACCCACAAAAACCACACCTCCCCACGGCCACCCTAAAGCAATAATACTACATACCGCCAACAAACCAAAAAAACCAGACACCAACAACAGGGGGCCGCACGAGGGGTCCGGGGCGGGGTCCACCTGGCCACGAGGGGTCCGGGGTGGAGTCAACCTTGCTATCGTTTACACTATGTACACTATATACACTATTTACACAAAAACAAAAAAACTGAACAAAACTGGGCGCGTAAAATACCGGCGCACCATTGACCAAGGGTTTGTTCCCGGAGGCAGTTGTGGCAAAGGGTAAGACTGCTACTTATCCCCCACGCTTTAACAAGCTCCACAACCGGATGCAGTGTTAACGTCCTACCGCAGGGACATCCACCAGAGAGGTGATAAAACGAGAAACGATTTATAACTGTTACCTTCCCCCCAACAGCACTAATGTAGCGGATTGCCGCCAAAGGTCTTCAACCTAGCTTCCACCAGGTCCACTTTCTCATTCCAGTGTAAGTGACTCGGGTGAAACCGTAAACCACAACCATATGCCATTGATTTTTATGAGCGGTCGTCTACCCATGATTTGCACCCTGTCGAAGTGCAGTTAGTTGTGTTTTCGACCGGCCACTTACCTATGACGGAGTCCTTTGGTCTTGGTGGGGTTCAGTCTGGCACCTGTCGCTCTTTGAAAAGTAGGACAGCGTGCAGTAAGGGCTCTGAGGAAGCTAGGTCGGAGACTACGCGCATAGCTGAACGTCGTCAGCATACTGGGGAAATTTTGGGGGGGGGGGGGGGTGGGGGGGGGGGGGGGTGGGGGGGGGGGGGGGTGGGGGGGGGGGGGGGTGGGGGGGGGGGGGGGTGGGGGGGGGGGGGGGTGGGGGGGGGGGGGGGTGGGGGGGGGGGGGGGTGGGGGGGGGGGGGGGTGGGGGGGGGGGGGGGTGGGGGGGGGGGGGGGTGGGGGGGGGGGGGGGTGGGGGGGGGGGGGGGTGGGGGGGGGGGGGGGTGGGGGGGGGGGGGGGTGGGGGGGGGGGGGGGTGGGGGGGGGGGGGGGTGGGGGGGGGGGGGGGTGGGGGGGGGGGGGGGTGGGGGGGGGGGGGGGTGGGGGGGGGGGGGGGTGGGGGGGGGGGGGGGTGGGGGGGGGGGGGGGTGGGGGGGGGGGGGGGTGGGGGGGGGGGGGGGTGGGGGGGGGGGGGGGTGGGGGGGGGGGGGGGTGGGGGGGGGGGGGGGTGGGGGGGGGGGGGGGTGGGGGGGGGGGGGGGTGGGGGGGGGGGGGGGTGGAACATAGCTGATAAATTATGAGTGCAATGCTCAAGAAATGAATAATGGGATAGCTTTTCAGAGCTGCAATCAAGAAAGACATGTTCTATTTAGTTATTTTGCTTCATTTTTCTTCAAATTACCTTTTACCTATAATTCAGTATTTTAAGTGTTCCATATCTAAGACATTCTTTGGTGTTGGCACTTTCCAAAGGAATGACTGAATCCATGCAAGTTTTACTTAAAGTGAAAGTTGCACCTGTCTACTAATCTTTAGAGTTGAAATTAGACACCTAGTACTGAGTTCTAATTTTACCCTGTCAGGACCACTTTTCATGGAATGGCCCTATACAGTTATGTAAGAATTAAAAGCTACTTAAATACAGTGTGTGAGGTCTTTACAAAATGCCAGGATGTTTCCACCACATCTATCATAAATTTCCTGACTTTCCCAGGCTGGGCAATACGTACAACCAGAATTCCATGGCTTTTCTAAGCCATGAGAATACCATACAATACTGTACTTTTCTGTATCACCCCCCCCCCCCCGCACCTTTCTTTTCATCAGCTGTGGACCTTTTTAATATCACATTCCAGTGTACAAAAGTACTTCAATTTTCTACAAAATATCCATACAGTATAGGGTACAAACAGTGGGTCCCACTTTACAGTACTGTACCTGCATGAACTAATGACAAACTGTAAGCCTTGGCAAGATCTTTGTTTCAAATCTCAAGCTGGTGAAGGGTCTATGGGGATAGATCATTGATACTAGTGCTGTGACCGTGTAGTGATTAACCGCTAAACGATCGCATGTGGAATAAAGGTTTAGTGCTAAGCTCCCAGCGATTAATCGCAAAACCCATTTTACGTCCGTTTTTATCCATATGAATACTCGTTTTGCAAAAATTACAACTGTAAGACATCAAAGTAAAGCAAAGTAAAGCCTTTACAGAAACCATGTTTCACGGATATTACTTATATCCCCAGGATCAACAATTCATTTTGAATACTTATTGCGTAAATCAGCACACACCGAGTCTTTCTGTTGTGATAAGGTAATTGCAATTAATCGCTAAATGATCGCAACTTTTTGGGATTAAATGTTTAATTATTTTGCTACACGTTCACAGCCCTAACTAATACATGCATCAATTACGTGTGCCAGATGGAAAGCACTGTCCAGCAGGGTTCACAGGTTTTAAAGTGGTAGTTGGAACAATGTTTAAGTATCAGGCAGGGCTATCCATTGCCAATCACTAGGGTCACACCCCTGTTCATTAAGTGAGGGGAATGGTGGGGGTTGGGGTAGGCATGGGGATAGAGAGTGTCTAGCTATGTAATTTTTAGATCAATCATTTGTGACATTTTATGACACTGCTAAGTACTGTTATCACAGTATTTTTACACTGTATTGTATGCATAGAGAACATGTATGAATTAATACAGTCATCTCCATAGCTACAGTACACTGGAACTTGTGTAAACAAACACTGCCGCATTGTACGTTGTTTTGTTAATATGCAACTACAGTTGAAGTCCAGCATTGAAGAAAGATATTGTTTCTGTTTGCACACTCATAACTGTCTCTGCACCAACAAACATATGAAACATAACATGTACAGTATGTGTACTGTAGATGTAAGTAACTCATATTACAGCTAAACCTGGCATATAATGACGTACAGTATGTGTAGCATATACAATTATTGGATCTATTCAAAAGATGCATCAAGATGTGTCCGCATGATCTGCAATTATAACACCCATTATAAAACCATGAATGCAAAGTTTTTTATGCCACCAGTTCCCACTTCTTTTGTCAGCCTCCAAAGTTAAGTTTGAAAAAAAGAGTCCAAAATTTAACTTTTGAAAAGAATTTGTTTCACAAAATTTTAGAAGATAAAGTGTTAACACACTATTTGAAGTATCAATTGCTAAATATGCAGTATATACTAGCTTTATGCTAGAACTGTATCCTAAATTAATACAGTACATCTGCAAAACAAAATTTTAAAGAATTTGGTTTTTTAAAGGAGGGTGTAAGAACTTGCCTGATGTTATTTTCAGCACCATCAAACACCTGGTCACATGTGTGTTTAGTACAATACTGCTGGGTTTCCCCTGGCATTCATTTTGTGATGCAGCCACCTCACAGTGTTTGGCCACCACCTCACAAAAATTTGCTATAATTGCCACCTGTACTGTTCTAGCTATAGCAGTACTGATAGCTCTTCCCTCACAGTTGGTGTCAAAGCTGGCACCATATTACCCCCATGGACCAATACCACCTCACACTCTCTAAAACCCAGGGGAAACCCTGTACTGGATATTTTAGGGTGAACTTTTACTACTGTAGCTCAATGCTACATGTGAAACTTGCAAGTACTACATTAAGTTCATCACTTCCTGCAATTTGGATGATAAAAAACTCTGCCTTTGGAAAATTTACCCTGAACTTGAAAACTTACAAAAACATGAAAACAATGTCACTGTTTTCTCAAGGAGGCACTTCAAAAGTAATAAATCTCTGCAGGTGGTTTGCTATCCTAATCTGTATTGTAAACAGTGTATGCCAGTCTGGATTTGGTTCAAATACATATTGCTAGCCCCAGAGGAAACAGGAAGTATACAATACATATTTGCTGGGACAGCAATCTGTTTAGAAGATCTGTGGAAAAGAGATACACTGTATCCACCTGGTTGTAGATTGAAGATAAAAATGTCAAACAAAACACAAAGCCAAAGAAAAAAAAACATAAAAAAAACAAACAAAAAAAAAATAAACGAGAAAATAAAACACGTCTTTTGCTTCACTGCTCCGTGATACATATTGGTACAGGCTATAAAAATACTGACAGTGTGTCTCATATGTACTTACAGTATTGATGTTGCTCAAAACAGGTCAAACTCATCCCTTGGCAACCTCAGGTTACCTGCAGACCTGTAGCAATTTCTAGTTTGTACTTTTTAATTTTGTTTATTCTAACATCACGTTTTCATGTGGTCCTTTCTAAATAGACAAATCTTTATGCCATGGGTGGACCTTATGCTTATAAAAGTATTATGGCACATTCGCTTCTAGGTAGGGCTGTGACTGTTTAGAGATTAATCGCTAAACGATCGCATGTGTAATAAACGTTTAGTACAAAGCTACCAGCGATTATTCGCAAAACCCTTTTTTTCGTAGGAAATTAAAAAAAAACTGCAGTCATTACAGAAAATTATATGTTCACTTTAACTCTTTTGGAAAAAGGAAAAAAAGGAAAAAATACGGCATCAAAGTTAAGCTTCTATGAGGATCCATGTTTGAGATTCAGGGAAACTATGTCCCCCAGATGTCACTAACACATTTTACATATTCATCATGTTGAAGGGCACGTTTAATGTCTCTATGTTGATCACAGGTACTTGCGATTAATCGCTAAACGATCGCAAAATTTTTCGATTAAAGGTTTAGAAATTTTGCTAAACGTTCACAGCCCTACTTCTAGGAGAAGGACTCCCTTTATGTCTGGTATAAAGGCTATTTACAAATTTCCTCAAAATTCCTGCATTTTTGTGACAAATATAATGAGCTCTAAAGTTCTTTCAAACGTGGAGCAATTTATGCCTTCCAACTATGCAGTATTACAGATATACAGTATATATGGTCCAGGAATAAATTCAGAGTTTATCATTTCAACATAAGATTTTAAAGGGGCTCATTGAGTTGATATCGATTATTTTGTGACAAGTTTGAAGGGAATCACTGCATGACAATGCTTCTAATTAGCCTCATTGCTTATGTTTCATTTCGTATAGTGACCAAAAATGTGAAAAATTGCAGTTTTTATGGTTTTTAGAGCTTGCAGTTCACCAAGCTTGTCCAAGCCCATGATAGCCAGCCGCTCTTGAATAAACAACACTTTATAAACAATTGTGACCTTCAATGACAGCTGCTGTTGTTTACAGGGGTTGCAAGCCTGTCCATGCAGTTGGGATAAGCCTCACTCATTGGTTGTCTTTGAACAGGGATTGCATATGATTAATACCTACTGTAACTGTAAAAAGTGTCTGGTCACGAATTTGTAAGAAATGATTTTAATCATTAAGTACCCTACCATTACCATTTTAGGTGTGTGTCAGACGTGCAGAATCGCTTAGTTTGACCATTTATTATCAAGATGTGAGTAAACCTCAACAGGTATCATAAAAAATCATGAATTACATGAACCAACTCAATGTGCCCCTCTAAAGCAGATGGACAAAAATAGAATTTATTTTTTTACAATTCCATGGAAGCTCATTTAAAGGGCCAGTTACCATATCTCCTCCCAGACAAGTTTACTTTTGTGTCCTCCCCCAATTACCAAAACAAAAAAAAAAAAAAAAAATCAAAACTATTTGGCCTACACTCATGCATCTCCCATCTTGTGCATCTACCATCTTGGTTTATTCAGTTTACCAGATGTTGCTATGGCAACTCTCCGGGGGGGGGGGTTACCATGTAATAAATCTATACACGTGTAAATCAAGCTGACATTGAGCAAGACTCTTGATGCAACAGGCTGTTGACAACCCCCTCGGACAAACCCTCACTGCCAACTATTCCAACTCTTATCTTATAGTGCAAAGTTCGTGTGTGGAGGGGGGTCGAGAAGGGGTAACTCCTTTAGGCCAGTTGCTAGGAATTTGCCAGTCACCTGCATTTTTTTTTTTAAAATTCTACTTCCAAACATGCATTTCTGCTCTCCTAATTCTACATTCACAGCAATAATGGGAAGTTAACCAGTTTTGTGTCACGTTAAACTACAGCATAACTCTTGTCATTTTTGCAAGGTCCCTGCAAATACAACTAATTATTAAAACCAAATGTAACACACATAAGATGACATGTGTTTTCAATCAGTTTCATAATAAGCTGTGAAGTGCTTTGCTGTGGAATTCCCAACACACTGTGAACTAGCTAAAATGGAAAGTTGAAGGAAACTGAATGTACACATAACCTACAGCTACAGTACACCTTCAACCATCAGTATTAACATTTCAGGGTCTTGCACGGCTTATCAAAGCATTACAACCCAATGCATCTGAAGCCATGGTTACTTACACACATACAGTGTTGACAGTGCCACTGTTACAACTGATAGGGAAAGGAGAAATATTCTGATAATTACTAAGCATCACCTTGAACCTTAGTATGGAATGCAGATAATGCACATAGAGCAATTGTACTATACCCATATCTTAATACAGACTCCCCACAACTTACTGGTATGGGTATAGGAAGTATATATCTGCAATGTGAATAGTACTGTACGGTACCAGCAGGGATACTAAACTGCATCTATGTGAGAACCAGTATAGACAGAAAAAGTACAGTACTGGTGCTTTAATACTGACCATGACAGGGCAATTCCTAGGGCTCGAAATCACCGGTAGCACCGATAGCCATGTCTGTCAGGCCCTTACTGATGGCTGTGGTGCCCCTAAGTCAATGTCCTATGAAATATAGACAGACAATTGGCTGTGACCATTTTGAAGCTTATTTCGAGCCCTGAATTCCCTTAACAGTTTTCCCAAGATAACTCCCCACCTGGGTAAGTCCCACTGCCCAATCCCCCCCCCCCCCATGCAATTCCCACCAAGGACAATTCCAAATTATCTAGTGGGGAAATTCTCCAAGGAGTAACTGACATGTGTGGAAATTGTCCAGGGAGAATTTGTCTGGGAACCAATAAAGACGGTACTTACTGTAACACTATACCAACATTAAGATCTCTGGGAGAACCAGTGCCAGCTAAAAGCACTACCTACACCATGGGCTCTCACCAGGATATCAGCTAAGGAAGTCCACATTCATTGTCCTGGAAGAGGGGTCTAAATGAAGCTTGTACAGTACTTATTTCCATGACAAAATTTTCAATTTGAACCTTCTTACTGTACCTTGAGGAACAAGTACGAATTTGGGCTAATGTTAAACCCACACCAATGATCCTGACATAAACTTGTAACCATGTATTTGACAACATATTAATAAATGCCATGGCATCCATGGAAACAAAATTCCTACTGCCTTCATCTCCTCCCCCCCCCCAACCCCCCGGCCCCACAAAAAATCTCCCAGCCCAGAGGCTATCTTGCTATCTTCAGTAAACTTATTCAATGATCCTGACATAAACTAGTAAGTAATGTTGTACAAATGAAAAAAAAAACCAGAATGCAAAAATGCATTGAGGTTTCGATGATATATGTTCTATTCCAAATAATGCCATGATGTCCCACATCTTTCAGTCACTGGTCAAGTGCTATCTTAACATGTTGGAAAATAATTTTAGGTTCATATTTGATCTTGGGAATTCCTGGGAAATATGGCATTTTGAACGCTAATGACTCGAGATGATGATCTTGGGAATTCTTGGGAAATTTTGCTTTTTGATCCCTGTGACCCCAGATGACCTTTAACCTCCAACAAAAATGAAAGCATTCATCTTTTCACCATAATGCATCCACATACTGAGTATTAAATCTATCGAAGCTTCCTACCTGGAGATATCGTGTGAACAAGGTTTTCAGTGTTTGACCCCCAATGACCTCAGATGTCCTTTGACCTCCACCAGAATTGATAGGGTTCACCTTCTCATCATAATGCATCCACATAGCAAGTTTACAATCTATCCAAAATTCCTACATGGAGATATCGTGTTAACAAGGTTTTCAGTGTTCGACCCCCAGTGACCCCAGATGACCTTTGACCTCCACCAGAAATGATAGGGTTCATTTTCTCATCATAATGCATTCACATACTAAGTATGAAATCTATCCAAGCTTCCTACCTGGAGATATCGTGTGAACAAGGTTTTCAGTGTTTGACCCCAATGACCTCAGATGACTTTTGACCTCCACCAGAAATGATAGGGTTCACCTTCTCATCATAATACTTCCACATAGCAAGTTTAAAATCTATCCAAAATTCCTACATGGAGATATCGTGTTAACAAGGTTTTCAGTTTTCGACCCCCAGTGACCCCAGATGACCTTTGACCTCCACCAGAAATGATAGGGTTCATTTTCTCATCATAATGCATCCACATACTAAGTATGAAACCTATCCAAGCTTCCTACCTGGAGATACCGTGTTAACAAGGTTTTCAGTTTTTGACCCCCAGTGACCCCAAATGACCTTTGACCTCCACCAAAAATGAAAGCGTTCACCTTCGCACCATAATGCATTCACATACTAAGGATGAAATCTATTCAAGCTTCCTACCTGGAGATATTGTGTTAACAAGGTTGTCAGTGTTTGACCCCCAGTGACCCCAGATGACCTTTGACCTCCACCAAAAATAAAAGTGTTCATCTTCTCATCATAATACATCCACATAATAAGTATAAAATCTATTCAAGCTTCCTACCTGGAGATATCGTGTTAATAAGGTTTCAGTGTTTGACCCCCAGTGACCTCAGATGACCTTTGACCTCAACCAAAAAATGATAGCATTCACCTTCGCACCATAATGCATCCACATACTAAGTATGAAATCTATTCAAGCTTCCTACCTGGAGATATCGTGCTAATAAGGTTTTCAGTGTTTGACCCCTGATGACCCCAGATAACCTTTGACCTCCACCAAAATGATAGGGATCATTGTCTTACCATTAAGCATCTACATACTAAGTATGAAATCAATCCAAGCTTTCCAGCTTGAGATATCATGTTAACAAGGTTTTCAAGATTTGACCCCTGGTGAACCCAAATGACCTTTGACCTCCACCAAAAACAATAGGGTTCTTCCTCTCACCATAACACATCTACATACTAAGTACAAAATTTATCCAACCTTCCTATCTTGAGATATCGCGTTAACAAGGTTTTCAGCATTTGACCCCTGGTGACCCCAGATGACCTTTGACCTCCATCACAAACAATAGGGTTCTTCCTCTTACCATAACGCATCTACATACTAAGTATGGAATTTATCCAAGCTTCCTATCTTGAGATATCATGTTAACAAGGTTTTTCAGAGTTTGACCTCTGTTGACCCCAGATGACCTTTGACCCCCACCAAAAACAATAGCGTTCTTCCTTTTAATATGGGGCATCTATGTACCAAGTTTGAGAACCGTCAGAGTTTCCCTTCTTGAGATATCGTGTTAACGAGCAAAGTGTCACAAACACACATACACACACACATACACCCACACACCTACACACACACATACACACACATACACACACACGAACATACACACATACATACACACACACGCCATCACGAATGCATTGGTTTCTCTTATCATCGAAACCAAAAACATGCTAACTTCAAGACTTGTATGTATTAAAAAAATATATGTAAGTTTTGCATGGTAACCCTGATGACTGCTTGATTGTTTCCTGGTTTAAGCCAGCATGCACCTTATAGTGGAAAGTACTAGCTCATGAGAACAACACATTACGTTAGTTAGATGAGGTTTAACGGCCCAGTTTCCAACCAACTAGGTTTGGCACATTAGGGAGAAGTGCAGGTCATAAGGCAAAACCATCTGATCCAAACTTTGAGGTTTATAAAATGGTTGCCCAGCCTAGAAAAATATTCATTCGCCCCCTTTATAACAAATTTTTTGAGAACAAAAATTACCATGGCCTTAATACATCTTAACATATCTGCTCCCCCAACCCCCCCCTCGCCCCATAAAAACTATTCCCCAGCCCGAAGGCTATCTTGTCACCCTTTAGTGCCTTGTCTGGCTATAAACCTGCCCTGGTATTTCATACCCTTTATTTCCAACAACACTAGTTTTGGATTGTTAATAAATTAGGGATAAAAATATGGAGCTTCTTCTTAACCCATGGATTCACAAAAAAGTACAATGATTCAATCAGAGAACTATTTGCATTATGTAGTATATATGCGACTCCAACAAGGTTTATTGTTTCCCAGACATTTTGACCTTCATTTACGGCTCAATGAAACAGGCCAAACATGCCGACTATTTGTAACAACCAATCTTCCCATAAATTACCTTTTGATTGCATTATTCAAACAAACATGTACCCTGTATTAACAGTACCAGAATGACACATTAATCTGACAGCTTTGTTTTAGGGACACTGCTTGACAAAGGAAATGACACTCCATTCAAAATATACATCAAGATGGATATGAGATTCATTATCTTACAGTTCTGACTAGTGTTTTTTACCTACAGAGATTGTAAGTTAAGATGTTTCTACCAGATGTCAGGTACAGCCATCAAGATGAATAAGAAGAGGTTGAGGAATACTTCAGCCATGACTGTACCCCAAAATGACGTGTGACAAGGTGATTAACGACAAAGTAAAAAGGGAAGTTATTTTGCTGCATTGTACATCTATGGTTACGGAGAGAAATTCTATGGATGGTTGCTATGAGCATAAAGTCACTGACACAGAATATCTTAAGACTGCTAAAGGTTCACACCTTTTCATTCAAGTTACATTGCAGACCTATGCCCTTTCCAAATTTTGAAATACTGCAACAACTTGTGTAGGCCTTCTTGACCATGACTTTTTAACAATGACATCAATGGCATTTGCTTAGAGTCATCTAGGCCCACAGGCCCACTCACAACCACTTACATTTTTAGGCAATCCCCAAATTCATGCAGAATCTGTTGAAATTCAGACAAAATCCTCCTTAAGAGCCCCAGAGATTTGGGCTAAAAGAACTGTGCCTTCCCCCTCCTACAACCCCTACCAAAATCTAAATAGTCCCATACACTTGCTTAGAGTAACCACTGTAATGTCAAATTCCTTACGTACATCATTTAAAATGTAAACTGTTGCTCGGCTCAAAAAAAGGTTTCATATTAAACACAACGATATTTTTCCACACCACTCTGCCATTAAAACCTGCAAGTTATTTTATTTTTTGCTAGAAGATTTATAAATTTTTATAGTCCATAGAAAAACAGGATTTTGTGAATTTGATTTGTACCAGCACAAATATGCATCAAACTGTACTGTATGAAGTGCTCTAGTGCTCTATGCACTTTGCACCTTACTGTACAAGTGCATGGTGCAAGGTGACATTTTCACCTTTGAACTCATCTACAGCATCTACTAAGCAATCAATCAATATAACTACCTTACACCTCACCTGATCATACTTCAAATCATGTGTACAACCTCATGTCACTTAGGCAATTACTGTACTTCCAGAATAAGCAACAGATGACAATAAAACCACAATTAAGTTCATTTTCCTTTTCAATAATTCTATAATTTACCTGTGCAAACAATCTACCTAACTTCATTTCCTTTGCACGGCAATTTTCATTATAACTGTCACAATGTACTCTTCCTGAACTTGTCAAACTTTCACACAGTGATGATAGGGGCTTTGTATCTACATATATGAGATGTCTAAAAGTGTTTATACCATATCCTAAAAACAGTAATATAAATGTGTCCACGATGAAAGTTTATAAAGCTGGATTGGGAGGGGTACTTTCAAGAGCAATCTGGGATAATAGCTGACCCCATGTCTCTCCTTTCAATTTATATCTTCAAAAGTTAAGTTGATGATATTACTTACACAGCTATACCAATATGTATTTGGAATCTACCCACTTCATATCAAGACTGATTATAAGAGGGTTCCTACAACAGGGGCCTGATGGAGGAGGGGGAGGGGGAGGGCAACAGATGAAGTTTTCAAAAAGGAGTGTCAACTCTTACTTCATATTTGACAGGAATATCAATGGCAACAGTGTGCCAGTACCATTTGACCAAAAAACTGAGTTTTTGTGTGTTTTGCGATGGAGTACTTGATAAAGTGCATATGGCTGATGGAAGTTCAACCTTCAAGAAGCAGGAAACAGGTGATAAGATTCGGAAGTCGTCCAAGATTATAGACCCATCGACATGAGAGGTTTGTAAGCCAACCGTAATTGCTACTTATTGATAAGTAAAGAACACACACTCAAGGGCTTTGAACTTTACATACATGAACTGTAATTTCTCAAAGACCATGCATCGTAAAAAAGCGAAACATCTGCAAAGAAGGAGAGTTAGTAGTGATGACCTACATATAAAGAAATATTTTTGTTCCGAAAGTACTTTAACAGAACTTGAGATTTAGGAAGATCACACCCTTCTAAAGGAATACTTTCGTCCAGAGACATTCAACAAACATACTAAGTCAGGAAGAAACAACACATACTGCAGTGCAAATATGTATCCTGACTGTATTCATCAAATGATCAAAACAGTCACGAGAGAACTCTTCAGGAGTGGGGAGCAGCTTGGAGGTGGGGAGGAAGGTTCAAACAACAGAGCCCTTTCCCAACCTGTTGAAGATTTTTTCCAGTCTTATAATTGTGCTGAGATGCTTGGTTGGGTGATTCTTTATGCACTAATAAATGCATCAGGTTACTGGGGTTGAATGTTTTACTTTTAACAATTTCTGGGGACCCCAGACTGACAATACCATTAACAGGACTGTGAGAAGAGTCATTGCTATTTTTGGATCCCCTTTTGCAGATCTCATCTATTCTTACAGCTGTTTTTACATCTTAAAACATGGTTGAAATTCAAATCACACTCCACACAATCTTCTTAATCTGCCAAACAGGTACAGAAGTATTACTGTTTACCGTCAACCCTCAATTACCATTATTTATACGATAATGTCCTTACAAGGTGGTCATACAGAAGAAGGTCTGTCATATGTACTGTACTTGCCGATTTTGCCAGTAAAAGTGTTAACTCTGGCATACATACTCTGTACCAGATACCTAGAAATTCCAAAAGTGGCTTACTACAGTATTTTAACAGGGACCAGTGTAGTCATTTTTTTTTTCAGAATAGGAGGGGGCACACAGGTAATAAGTGGACAATCAAAAATTGGCATGTGAGGCATGCATGGAGCACAAACCCAATTCAGGGTGGAGTCCAAGGGCTCTCGACTTTTAAGTGTTTCCCAAACCTCAAGAAGGCCATTTTAATACCTTCATTTTCAAATGAAAAGCTCCAGTAAAAATAGGCAGTGACACATGCTGTTTGGGACTGTGATGTACCACCATTGATCACCTACTTTTGACGAACGAGATTTCGAGGAATTGGTACTGGGATGAGGACGGGACCATCCCCTTAAAAGCAAACCCAAAATACTTTCACAATCATACTGTGAAGCAGACTTGCAGTATATATACTATGCATTAGCATACAATGTTTGCACAGTTCAAGCCAGGGACAGGTGTAAAACTAAGTAACTAACTAATCAAATGAATGATGTCCCCTTTCCCCACAGGAACTGTTTAATAATAAACAAACTTGAGTTTTGTTCATAGGTTCCATAGGATTGTGACCTAACATCAAACCTGGGTGCTCACTTCCAAACTGGGTTTGGAGAGAAAAGTGACATTCGTACCCATGAGCACCAGGTCTAAATGGCCTGCTCATAGAATGGTGAGGTCAAATGTGGGATTGACCTCACCATTCTGATGAAAGTAAGTGTGGTACTAGTGCAAAGTTTTCAACTTTCTATTATGTAATAAAAACAGTTATTTACTTGTAAGTTTACAACCAGGGCACTCCACTTGTACTCACACTCATGACATTAAACTCACACTTTTTTAAAGTGAAAATGCAGTTGCCCCAATTTGGATTAATGCATTCAGGTATCCTATTTCATGAATGGCCCTTGAGAATCATGTGACAATACTTTTCTCACTAAAATGTGAAATTCACCCAGAGTCACTCCTTGGTTTCCCTTGAATATGCAATATTCTGAAATATCATGAAAGATTCTTGAAGGAAAATGAGACGATATTTGTAAAACTTGGCTGTTGTTTCTACATAACTTTGGGGCAACTGCTTAAAGGCCCTACTGTAGAGTATTTCTTAATAACTGGTACCACAGCTACTGTGCAGAATGAGGTCAGAACATAATGTGTGGAACCACTGATTGAGTTTGCAAACATACCATCTAAAAACTGAACTCTTCAAATGACCTCTCAGGGTAGATCTCCAGCAAACTGTTCTACATTAATTGGCAGTAGAATACCTCAAACTGATTAACAGAAAACAACTGACATCAACACATGGACAATCTAGTCTGGTTTTACCATCAAATTCATTTGACAAATGGGTATTCTTAATACAGCCAAGGAGGGTCGTAAAGTACTGGGCCTCCAGTACTGCCATCTGAATACTTTTATAGCCAACTTTAGATAAATCTGGCAATTAAACCATCATGTCTGGCGGGAGGCTTTCAGTTTGGGAGCAAATGATGCCACTCATACTGTAGCTGAATATCTTCATTAATTTCCAACTCTGTTTGGCCAAAAACCTTTCCAAATCATTTCCTGAAAGTGTTTTGCATACTTTTCCTTCAATTTAGCAGTGAAAGGTCTCATTTGGCACTAAATTTACAATGATTTGGCAGTGAGATGAGAGTCTGCATTTCCATGACCACAGGCAATTGCCTCCTTAACAAGCTTTCAAGTTGACCCACATTAGAATGGAAGTAGGTTTATTAAAACAAATTTAACTCAACAACAGTAGGATTTGTAGATGATCAGGAGTACAAAAGTAGGACTTTAAGCTACAGGCTTTCATTCGTGGTCAATACCAACCAATTTGACAAGTGCATTAATAGTGACTCAGACATTTCTTCAATAGCTTCACAATGGTTCTTTAAAAAAGATCTGATTAAGCTGGGAAAAGTAGGATAAACTGGGGCTTTGAAGTAAAAACTAGAACAATGAAGGAAAAAGTATTAAAGAGAAGTAGAAAGAAGATTAACAAGAATAAGAAAGTAGGACATCAGTAGGAGACTGCCATAAAGTTAAGGGAATCAATTAAGCACAAACTGTACGAAGATTCATGTCACCACAATAATACTGTGATTTAATACATTCCACAGTAAGACATTTGTTGTCTATTGTCTTCTAAAAGGGAGCAAACATGTGGAGCAGAGTGTGCTTTACGAGAAATTCATCATACCTCCATAAACTGGGCATGGATCTTAAATTCCGGAGGTGGTTCCTTATTCTCTTCTGCCTTTTCTTTCCGTAGCTTGATGCCCTCAAACAGATGATGGACTGCCCTGGGAATGATACCTTCTTCTTCTGGGTTGATACCTGGTTCAAATCCTGTTCCCATGGTGTATGTCTTCCCAGCACCTGTCTGTCCGTATGCAAACACTGTTGCATTGTATCCATCAAAGCATCTGTAAAAAGGAAATAAAACCTTGAAATCTGATAATGAAATTGATACCATTTTGCCAGGTCCAATGACTTGCCCTACTGTACCTCAATGACACTGTTGGCATACGAGTGAAACAAAAAGTGCTTCACTACAGAATCAACTATTGCATGGCTTACCCTCCTCCTCCCCCTACCTGTTCACCCACCCATGACATTGTAGTTTAGGAACATTTAAAACAATGCTCCTATTGTCCTTACAAGTGCTTAGCAATGGGAAATACACTGAAAGACACTAAAATGACCATCCACTGCAAAGGTCGTAGTCAAAACTTCACTTAGAACTCCTTATTCCCCTTCCAAACCCTCCCTCATTGATGGAAAGATCTGGTTATGCCACTGCAAGTGTATGGTACAAAATACAGTAGTACACATACCAAAGTTCTCAAAATTTTACATGTTAAAGTGGTACTGCTCATACTAATCCTACTCTAGAGCTGTACATGTTTAGTAAATATCTAAAAACATCTCACAATAACTTTTTGAGACTAGAGCTTAATGTGACTATTAATCCTCCTGCTAACTCATCAAATATTCCTTATTTATTCCATGGAATAAGGGCAACTCCACACTAACAAACTGTTGCGGAGGGGACATTTGGACACATTCATATCTACAGTACGTTCGTACAATAGGTAAATGTAATGATATGTCTGCTCCAAGGGGAAGTACTAGTGATGCTTGATCCATCGCCAGTAAAATTTACTTAATTACCTCAGCAGTAATTCCTATTGGTCGAATATTCTGCACGTTGCGGAGGGGACGTGCACAAATCAGTGTCAAGCGACCAGCATGCATCAAAGAAAAAGTTGTCTGATTTGAGAAGAGTGGCAAGGTGAAACTGATACTGGATCTTTAAACCTATTAATACTCTTTCACCACAAACAGTTGAAATCTCTTCACATTGCCCAGTAATGATGAGAGGGTAAATTAAAATTGGGGGAGCAGTGTTGCGGAGGGGACAGTCAAATGTTGCGGAGGGGATGCGTGCAAATAACTGATATGTTTCCCCATATTTTGAATATGTTATAAAAAAATGTAAATCACTGACATACTACAAAAATATAATTTTGTTTCAGTCATGGACCATTCCTGCACTCCTTGCTCCTTTTTTTAACTTTAATGAAGACCATGGTCATCTTTACACTATTTTTGCATTAAGATAACTACTTAGCGCTTGCTTTTTCTGAGTTAAAATTGTTTTGGTCAAGATTTGTTCTTCTAAACAGTTAGTTGAGATAAAGTACTCCTTGTAGTTCCCAAAAGAGTCAAGTTGTATTCATTTTAACTCTTTGTGTGCAACTACCATAGCATGTGGATCAACTGATCAAGGAGAGAATGGTTCATTGAGGAAATTTCATTTTACTGAGCCTAAAAAAAACTTACTACTGTAACTGGTCATACAGTACTTACAGGGTCAGTCCAGAAAGGAAGCCTTCAAAAATTTATCATATTCTGAACGTAAAGTACAGTGTATGCAGGTTTCAGATTTTAATTGGGCCTTTATTCATAGTGAATATATACACAAAATGGACAATGCCTTGAAACTTTGTATTCAAATGCACTGCACTTTGCCCATAATTGGAGAATTATTTAAACCTCATAAAATAGGATTTTCTTCAAGTACATGAATTTATAATTCATATCATTGCCATAAAGCTTTTCCATGCTGTTGTACTAACAAGGATTAAATGATAAATATGACTACTGCACTTCACAGCAGAAATTTTCTGGAAACCAAACCTATGTCATCCTTAATAGCTTCTACTATTTGGAGTGTCCCCTCTGCAACAAACAGTTAGTTTGGACCTTGGGGTCTTTACCAAAGACTTAATCACTAGCAAATTTAACATTGGAGAAAATACCTTTAAATGCTGTCAAACAGCATTAAAAAAATTCATAATGCTATCTCCAGATAGTATGTATGACTAAGAAATAGGAGGTAGATCATTTTGGTGTGTTGCGGAGGGGACAGTCTACTAAGGATCGGTGTGATGACTTACCATAGCTTGCCTATATCCTTCCTAAAAGCATGAAAGTTTCTTAATATGGGTTCCAGGGATGAATTTGACTAAACCAAATACCAAAACCTTCCTTAGAAACTGGACCTTTATCCTCCCACCCCCTTTCATCCTATTCTGAATGTCCCCTCCGCAACAAAATGTCCCCTCCGCAACAAAAAGTTGACTCGGACCACAGCCCTCATACAGCACTTCTATATGTTGTGAATGGTATTTAGCCAAAGTAGTCAATTAGCTATAATAAAACCCACAATTTCATTTTGAAACAGTAAGTTACTGAGAAATGACAGGAAAAATCATATGCAAAATGTTGCGGAGGGGACATTTCACTCGGAATTTGTGCAACGTTTTACCTCTGTTCTCCCTTATGCTTCCTCTAGTCATCTTAAATCGAGTACTTATATATATCCCTTGGCCTTTCCTCCATAGCCATACACAAGTATAATTTCCACCATCTTTAGATAAAACACATGAGGATGTCAAAATTAGGCAAAATATGTCCCCTGCGCAACAAAGTTTGCAGTGAATTTGCCCAAATTTATGCTTTTTTCTGGCAAAAAATGATGCCATATCTCTTTTTATCCTTAAGAAATAAAAAATTTAGATGTTCTTGATTTCCAAAACAACAGAAAGTTTTTGGTGAACAGTATTTGAAAAATGACTGCCTTGGTTGACATTAGTGTGGAGTTGCCCATAACCCAACACACAGGCTATGGCATCCTGTGCTGACTACTTATTATGAACAGAACGAGTCTCCCTCCTTTCTTGATACAGTAGAGTAATGTACATGCAGCATGCACACATAACACACAGTAGCTCACATCAAGTGGGTAAAATGGAAAATCTCTAGCAAAGGCCTCTACATACAGTGCTAATACAACAATTTAAACTGCATGTTTAAATTTAAAATTAATTATACATGCACACTATGGGGATATGACAAACTGCCTTGCATGTATCCTACTCACCCTTCAATGAGTGATCTGACTATTTTGTCATAGATGACATCTTGTCGGCTGTCCATGTCAAACACAAAATCATATGTGAACATTCGGTCTGACCCCAGCGTAACCTGGTTTGACTCTTCAGTGACTGACGTGCAAGTGCGACACATGTCGATCTTTTCTCTGGCCAGTTGCGGACGAACCCTGAAAATGACAGAAAAAGAATATCTATAAAAGATGAGTGCATAAAGTTTAAATGTACATGATATACAGTATGGTGCAGTTAAAGTAATAAGCTTTGAACCAATTTATTAGACATTAGGGGTTGGGTGATATACAATCCTGTATATATCGAGGTATATCGCCAGGAGTCCTTATCATGATATGTGATATGAAATACCCTTATCACAATATGACGATATAAAAAAAAAAATAAACCTTTTCGGACTGAAATTTCGATGTTTTAAATTTTAAAGGTGAAACAGTGTTTATAACTTCAGTATATTCATTCATCAATTTTGTCCTGATTTAGAAAATTAGCTGTAAAACTTTTTTAGGATTACTTCAGGTATACTGTGTTTAGCAATTGTCTACCACAGGTTTATCCCTTTTGGCGATATGTTGATGTATCGCGAAAATTGTGGCGATATTATCGTAATGTACAGTAGATATGGATTTTTTTTTCATATCGCCCAACCCTATTAGACATTGCTTCTAATTTTGCTACAGTACATAAGCTGATCATTTTGCAAAACAACTGCAATTTACAATCAAGAGAAGCAATTTGTTGAATGCGTACATTGCAAAGTATATTAACAATATTATGTGGAAGAAGTCTAATTAAAGTCTTAACATGTATGCTAGATGTAACATAATTATGAACATGGAATTATTCTCTGGCTTGTGGAAACTTCCTGTAAAGTTGAAAGTACTGACATACTTATACAGCTTAAAAAATACAGAGGGGTGCCAGGCAAATTCACTCCCCAGTTGCAGCCAAAATCATCCCCAAAAGGACTTGTAAGGAGGATGAAAAATACCAAATGTTACCAAAATCCCCAAAACCTACCTGTTTTGCAAATCTATGAGCCCTACTTACCTCACCTATCACTGTGAAAAATCCAGAAAAAAAAAGAGCATTAACAAACGCGATGTTGACCATTCTGCTGGCAATGAAACGAGGGCAAGTTACAGTGGAAGAGCGAGGATATGCATAGAGCGCCATCTAGCGAGGGTAGGATTTTCATTGCCAGTGATCGTTCCGAGGTATATGGACTGTCCAATAGTAGTGATAGGGAAGGTAAGTTAGAGCGAGATAGATTCACAAGCCCCCCTAAATAACTGCAAACAAAACTATAATACTGTACATCCCTGTGTACCCCCAAAATAGCCCCCTAAATATATTTGTGAGTAGTTTTCCCTAAAAAGATTTTGAAAACACCCCCTCCCCTCTAAAGGAAATAAAATTATTTGCTGTGTGCATACTGTGCATACAGTATTTGCATGGCAGTGTTGGCATTAACCCTTTCGGTGTTGCATATATTTTGTATTACTGTTCTCTATGCTCATGCTGAATTACTTTATACATGTATCAGAAAATTTTTAAACTGTCTCAGGCTTTCAAAACAATATTTTCTCTTTACAAGTGATGAATATAAGAACTTCAAATGCTCTATATCATATACATTAGTATATTTTGTGAACACTGACTGTAGGTAACCTACTGTATATTCTACAAAATTCCATGTTTTTTACATTTATAGGCCTATTGTTTATTTACACAGCTGCTAGGTCAGCAACCCTTGCAACTACTTACTGCCTTTGAACATAGTGTTGGCAACTACAATTTATCCCAGGTAATGGTATAATTTGCTGTACATATGATTGAAACTTAAGGTCATCTACGATGTCAAAAGTAAGACATAGGCAAAGGGCTAGGCCTAGATACAGTACCATCAGTACTACACCAGTACTGTAACACAGCAGCACAATTATTGGTACTCTCTTGGAGAGATGTATGTGCCTGCAGCACTGAACGGAAATAATACGAGGGCAAATGATCTGAGATAATCCAGTGAAAATTAAATATTTTGATGATTCCCACATTTTCTAGTGAATTCAGTAAAATTAAAAGAAAAGAAAACAGAGAAAAGGCACTGGTTAAGAAGGAGACATTTTAGAGTTTTCAACACGAATCTGATTCTGCATTGCACAGTAGTAGTGACAGTACTGACCATAAACTGCAATAGTAAAGGTACTGCACTGTTATGCATTTTCTACATACATGTACAGTACTTTACTGTACTGTACACTACAGTACAGATACTGTGCACTTGTACGTTTCATCTTGGCACAGCATGTATCTTGGTACATCACCTACTATCTAAATCCTCAATGCATGATTAACAATATGCAATACTAAGTGAACACTTTCATTTCAAAAGTTACAGTGCATAAAAGTAAAAAGGTTAAATACTATAGGACTACACTCTGTACTGTATGCCCAGTGATGCCACGTACTAGCATTCTATGTGTACTGTTAGCTCCAGCACATCACCTGCAATGTTTACTTTGTAAGGCCCCCTATATCTATATTTTTACAATGGATGAATGCCCTTTAATTGACACAAATTACAATAATAGCTTCACTTTGATTGGCCAATGACTTGTTCAGATCAGTCAATGTGGTGTAGTGTGCACTGGCCTATTGACTTTTCCGACTGCAGTAACATTAAAATCACACACTAGGCTTGTGCACTCTGCAGAATAAGCTCTACAGCAGGTGTCAAGTAGAGGGGCATTTTTTAAAGAGTTCAACTTTTAATTTATTGTAGTTCCCAGGAATTCATTTATACACATTTTTGTTTCATTCCAAAATTCTGGGCTTCTTGAATCTTCCATTGAAGGCCATTTTAATGCACATGACTGGCCACAGACAGATGGCCCATAGGTCACTGCTTCAGAACCTGGGGTCTAATGCAATTTATACTCTGTGTAGGCTACTTTACAGTAGCTTTGTGAACTGCAGTTTGCATTCTTTAATTTAAAGGAGGGGCACTAAAAGTACTTGTCCTGTCTGGGAGGAGATTATTGGCCCTTAAAGAGTACATCCTGTCCTGAATACAATAACCTCCCACACCTTCAGAGTCAGTCACTGTAAATCCACTTTGCTAAATTTGTAGTTGATTGGGTTTGTGACAAAGCTCTCACACTGACCTGATCACACTGCCTCTTCAAAGCACACTGATGAATGGTACAAATCTGTGCACAAATGGTTTTATCCTGTGGTAGTATTGTAAACACTGCTGTCTATCAGACTCTCTGCATCAACAGTTGTTCAATGATTCATGGGTGGATTTTGCTATAAACCATGAACATACACAAAGTATTGTTTACAGTTTATAGAGTATCACTTGTATGGGCTCAGGAAATAATTTATCCAGTATTGCATCACAATTTGCTATACTGTATAAGCTGGCCAAACTGCTACACAAATGCAAAAATGTGTAGTATATACTTTTTTATGTGCATATAACCATAGGGTTTTCAATGATTTACACTAAAGAAGTACGAAGTCCTCGAAACTGCTACATGCAAAATTGGAATACTAAATTATTCTCTACAGGCTATGGTATATTACATACCCTGTAAAATTGGTTGGTTTAGGCAGGGAGGTGACAGGCCTCAAATTCTAAATTTTTAAGGGCACAGCCATTTTGGTCTCAAGCATCAGGGCAAATCTGAGGGCACCACGGCCAAATGGTAGGGCAGCAAGGCCAAAACTTTTACTTTGTTGATAGGGCACCAAGGCCATACACAATTTCCTGCATGGCCTGTCCTTGTAGAGCTTTTCTTTTTATTGCTATATTCCTACTGTAGTTTCTTCCAATGAGCGAGCATTCAACATAAGCATGTATGGAAGCATGAAGGAAATGAATATGTGTACCACCTTTGGAGTGGTAGAAGTTTGCGAAGAGTGGGAAGGCAAAGGCATGACATTGACGATCGGCTGAGACTGTGAGGGGCACTGTAGCCATAGTATGGCGGCTCTTGAGGCCATTTTTGGCTTCAAGCTCTTTTGAAAATTGCAGGGCACCAAGGCCAATTGAAGGGGCCACCACAGCCATGGCCTCGGTTAAATTCGAGGCCTGAGGTGATCTTATCACCTCCTTGGTTTAGGATCGTCTAGTGGCAGAGTGGTCAATTCCACTGGCTGGGCACCAATGTGTTGCACATGTGCATGCATCCTGCTCAATGTACATCGGTTTTTCTCCAGGCACTCCAGCTTTCCTCCCACTTGGCATTTGGCTTGCCACTAAGATCAGTTGCCCAGCCTACAACGTCTGTTGCACGCCAGACTGAAATGCCCAAACAGTTAACTAGCCAGCTTTGCTTTGCTTGGTGTGCTTTTTATTTGTTTAGAAATGGACACAGCCTAAACCAGTGTTGGTACACTGTCTCAGAGTTTAGGGGAGAGGGGAGGGGATTCTCCCCTTTCAAAAGATGTTTAGGGGTCCGGGGGATTTGGGTTCAAAAGGAGGGATCTCAATAAGCTGCAACATCCAAAGTCAACTTTTTTCCAACAGGTTTTTAAATTGAGGAACTGGTGAGAATCGTGGGGGAATCACACAATGCCCCTGCCTATTGTGAACAAGATGGCCTGAACATAAAACTCAACCCAGAAGAGACAAAGAACAAAATGCAAACCTACAGTACAACATCAGTCTAAATCATTTCACAACTGATAAATGCAAGTCTTATGAGTGTTCAATTCTTTAGAATATTTGCATATTTTAATTGACAATATTCTGAATTATACAGTACAATGAACACATTTTCAAATTGTACATGTAATTTCACGTGACCAGGTCTGCGTAATGATCAGTTGGCTCCATCTTCTGCATAAAGCTGCCCTGGACATTAGAGGGAAGTTTGCTTTAACCTTAAGCCTTACCTTGTATCTCCCCTTTCACTGATGCCAGAACGGCTAACTTTTAAATCCCACCTGTCCCTTCATGCCAGCTTAATAGAAGCCGACATTTAGAGCACGTGCAGCTGACTGTACAGCAATGCACGTTCAGTTCTGATCAATTCTACAACAGCTTACAGTACAACTTTGCTAACAGTAATGTAGGCTGTTTAACCACAATTCCATCAATTTTAATAGCAACCCTTGTCAAAGAAAATTATCACCAAACAAAGGTTCATGCCTGGAAGACAATCTTAAAAGATGGTACAGTTATTTCAGGACATTAGTCCTCGACTAAATGAACAATGCCAAAAGTTACCCCAACTGGTGAATTGTAAAATTGTGTACTGTATTCATGAACTCACACACACAGCACAGTCTATTGGCAACTTATTGTAAAATTTTATATTTTTATGCTGTTACTTAACTTCTGTACTTGGTACATGTACAATGCTGCATTTGCCTAAATGATGTCTGTACTGTTGTACTGTGCACACTGAGCAAATTTATTGCATATGCCTACTGTCATGTACAGTTTATAGAGTCAATAACTTACACTGCCCTGATATTAAAGGGATGAGATAATTTGCAATGAAAGATAAACTTTAAAAGTGTACATAATTATATATGATGCTCTCTGAGCCATGGACCTCAATGGTGCTACTGTATGCATGGGAACTTACACTTATCATATTATGGGTGTACTGTACATTTAAATACTCAAAGACACTGGGCTGGGGGTACTTTGGTACAGACACCCTGTGCATGAACTTGAAGTGGAGGTCTGCAGGATGGTACAGTACATACAGTACCTTTAGGCTATAATTCTGTAACTAATACTCTAAAATTAAACTTAGTAGTGTACGTGTACCAGGTTTACGTCCACTAATGTCATGACAATACTCAGCACAAGTTGAAAAAAGGAAATTTGCAGTCAATGTTAGTTGCTGGTAAAATAATCCACCCATGATGAAAATGACTCATACCATAAAAGATTTTATCTTATTTGAAACAGACACCAATAATCTGTTCTCTCAGAATGTGTGTCCAGTCAGTAAAACCCTTTATTGTATTCAGTTTATTTCTGTAACCTTGAAGCTGTATGATTTAACCAAACCCATACAGTATCAAATTTCCATACAATACTGGTACGCTGGACACTAACAGTAGATATACCAGCAACTTTTTTTACTACATTGTGAGACCACAGGGTAGAGGATACTGGGAAGCTGAGGGTTTTTTTTCCTGGAAACTTGGGTTCTTGGAAGGAAGTTTTGGAAAGCAGAGAAAAATTGACTTATTCTGCATACAAAAATATGTAGGAAATTGCAGAAAATTTGACTTCTTTCCAGAGAAATAAATATTTTTTCCAACCCTGGTAAGGCCAGCTCTCTATACAATTTGATTTGGCAGTACATTTCATAAAGCTGTTCTGGTCACATGATTAAACTGTACAACAACAATAAATGAAATAAACGGGAAATCAAACACTATTGCAAATTATTTTTGTGCAGGAGGCACTCAGGGTTCCGTGGGGTTTCACATTGTTTACAGCTTTTTCTGTTGTACAACTGGAGAGTAAAGACAGTGTTAAAAAGTAGCCATTCCTGCAAAAGAGGTTTACATTTTGTGGTCATCACATGTTTTGGAAATAATCAATATGAATCAATAAATTGCAACTGTTTTTAAAAATACTGAAGTTTACAACAATTCATGGCTGGAAGTATAATTAACTCTGACAAGTTGAGCGGTTGTACAGTGTACATTTGTTTGTTCTTACCCTGGTATTTAAGACAAAACAATTGTTTTTCCTAGAGAGAAAGTAAAATTTGCCCACAACAATGTATTCCAAATTTGCATGCCCAATGGTGTCCAAATATATATCCCTTAAAATTGTCAAAATATATCTGAAAATTCCATAATTCACAAGCAAGGAGCTACCCAGATTACTTTTTTTTCACAACACATAGGGTAACCTTACTGTTCACCAGCCTCTTTCTTGTTTGCAATGCAACGACCACAGAGAAACACAATTTACAGTATAGTACTGCCAGGGATGTACAGTAGCTAACCAAATTTGAGTGCCAGGTAACTGTCTGATCCAGGGAAAGCACCTCACCTCACCCGATGGCATCTACCCCATTTTTCAGCCACTGTTTTTCATTTTTTCCTCATTTTACTTTAGGGAGTAAATTTAGGGCTAGTTTTAGGTCTCGGTAGGCAGATTTGTGGTAGGCGGGCAGACGTGTGTTTGCCTGGAGTACTGGGCAGGAATATCAAGTGCTGGGTGCCACCATCCAGCACGGCCCACCGTAGCTACATCCCTGAGTACCACACTGTATCACTAGGTTATGGTTATGTGAAATTTAACCAGTACAGTGGTGAATTCAATTTATCGCACACTGACACAATCCTGAAGGTGACTTATAACGTGTTCTGTATGCTTTCAATGATCTCTTTCTTTTTATTTTTATTTAGAATGTTCTATGTTTCAATGATGAAAGACAGTCCACATCATTGTCTCAATACCACTTCTTAAGGTGATTTTTCTGACATGCTTTCTTGCTAATGTAGTGATCTGCTCACAATTACAAATAAAATTTACTTGTCCATCGGACAAGCTCAAAGAGCAAAAGTGGTTGTCCAATGCAAGTTTTACTCATCTCAGACGACTGCAAGAGTGCTAAATTTCAGTCCTGGAGTGTCTTCAGTACTGCTCAGCAAAGCTGTTGCAAAGTACAATTTTTATCAGATACTGGTATACCGAAATTTTGTTTCTAGTTTGCTCGTTACCAACTTCAGAAATTGTGATTTCTCATTAATTTGTGATTTTTTAGGCTCGTCATCAAATATACTTTCTTTCTCACAAGCTTATGTTAGTACTGCAGATACTGCCTCTGGATCAAAATGGCTGAATGAATTCCACAATAAAGTTAAACTGTATGGGTAATACTCTTGTCTACAGTACAGTATTTGTGAATGTTAGAGAGCGTTTTCTATTTCAATGGCATGACAAACTACATCCAAAGAAGATACAGATTTCATGAAAGTAACGCATAAAACACCAGGCTCTAAATGACTGACGGCCATGGCCGTTGGGCCCTTTCTGATGGCTGTGATACCCCTCAGTAAATGTCCATTGAAATAACATAGACTGACAGCCATTTTGCTCATTTTGGCCTTGCCCATTTTTAAGCTTATTTCGAGCCCAGAAACACAATACCATGTACAGGCAGGGGAAGAGCCTCTAATATTTACCAACATTTTATTTTCAAATTATGCAATAACCAATACTTACCCAAATATTTTATTCATACACAAATGCAGGCAAAGAATACAATGGCAACTTGCATAATTAACTGAGTATGGTGTACATTATGAACCAGACTTGTAGTAAGTACATGTACTGTACAGTGTACACTAGTAAGTACTGTACTGTACATACAGTTTTGCACAATGCGTACACTCATAGTCTCATGAGAACAGTTTTACAAGTACTCATAATCTCACATTTTTGAAGTCAAGCATTGGAGCTGATGCGAAATTTTGTACTCGTTCTCATGAAAAAGACGTGTACTCCTACTTGTACCCACAATCAGGGACACTCCACATGTATGTACTGTACTGTTACCATACTCATGACAATGTACTGTACTCACACTTAATCTGTTATGAACAATGATCAATTTTAAAAGGTGTTGACAGCTGACAGCTCTCTGCCAAGAAAGTCAAATTTGACTTGACTGGGCATGCCAAGTTTTCATTTTTTCAAACATTTTTTAATTAAAAACATTCAGATGCAGTTTACTGTACATACTGCTGGCACCCGCGTAATAAGATGACATTCACATTTTGTGAGACCCACACACAAAGTGCATGTGTTTGTTAAGCTAGTAATACCAACAGCAGCACTGGTTCTTTACTACCTGTAGGATAAAAGCAATATGAATGAGAGACATACACTACTTGAAGAATGGCTGTATGCTCATTCACCATGTGTACTACAGTATTGGTGTCATTATTAGACCTGCCCTGACAGAAATCAGCTTACAATAGGCTAAAGCTTCAAGAACTTTGCCTCAATTTCTAAGGCAGAGGTTCTCAAGTAATTTGGACCACTTTTTGTGACTTCTTACATCATAGCAACAGTAACAGCCAAACTTGCATTGTATATATAGTTTACTTTCTCATTTAGATATTTGAATCCTTCAATACCTCTTCTGCATGCCATTTAAAAGCTCATCATGGGCCCCAAATGGCAGGTGGGCCACCGCTTGAAAACCTACGGTCTACGGTAATAAAGTTCAAGAAATGAAATAGTAGGCGTACACTGTGCAGCAAACCAACCAAGAATCATAATTTAACATGTAAAATGGCAATCACACAACGTTCATTGTTTTTAATGACAACACTGAAGGAAGTCATCGCTTACCAATTATCACAAAACATACACCTGGTATTGCATTATGTACAAGCAATTGATATCAAACAGCAACCCTTGGGTCACTTGAAGATAATAAAGACCTTTTCTATGTATTTGTCACAACAGCATGCTGGGGTTGGAGGAGGGGCAAGGGTTGGAATAACTTTACTTGGAAGTGAGTCCAAAGAAAACTACTGTAGGGCAGTCATTGTACACAAAACAGAATGACCTGCATTCATAAAGTGTCTAAAGTAACTTTCATATGTCTGTTTTGTTTCCTGGGGAGGAACCTTCACTCCATGCCCCATGATAAAATGGGCATTTTATAAGTTTCAAGACAATGTACAGTAATTGAGTACATGCATATATTCTGTGTGGGTGTGTGTATGTTTTTTTTTTTCTTCTTCTTGAAAAGCAAAACCACTGACTGAATACTCAAATCTCCTCTTAACATTGTGTTGGTCAAGCCTATACACTAGCACAGTTTAATGCCTTGTCTAATTCAGAATGAACAGTAGGGTAACAATTCAGTTTACAAATTATAATACTGTCAGAACTGCTTCCAGACCTGAAAAGTACAATTTCACACAGATGCTGCATGTAATGCGTCAATCCTGCACACTGACCAGGATACATATTTTTGTTTAATATGTTTCATTTATTTTTAAAGAGAGAACAGTGTTACCAAGATCAGCCCGTAAATCAATGAGTACTTACCGCACGGCCACTCTAACACTTGTGTCTTCATCCCCGGCCTCTGGCATTGTGGGGGATTCAGATTGTTGTCACTAATGAGCTTTGATTGAAGGATTCATGAATCTTGAACTAAGGCCTCTAAACTGTCAAATGGCTGTACTTGCTGGACATGTACCTGAAAAGTAATAATTTGTTTAGCATCACAACTCACAAGGATTTGAGTGGAAAATTTTTAGCTTGGTGCAGTACTGTATCCAGTTTACACTTCATGATAATGACACTACAACAAAAGTACCCACTGTCACTGTATACAAATATCCCACACGTACACACTGATACAATACTGTAGTAGGCTCATGAATAAACATGAAAGGATAATATCCAACCACCTAATCCTCAACATGATATCATGCACGATAAGAAGTCTCGAAACTTCTGACCCTAACCCATTTGGTGCATTTGACTTCTACTGTACTGTTCTCCTGCTAAGCTACTATTCTGCACTACAGTACAAGTGTAGAGTACATGTAATGAGGTATCCCTCAGTAAATAGGCAGCATGCCAAGTAGATGTATGGCTTTACCAAAGAAACATTTAGCCCTCATTCTCAGGGCAACTTCCACCGCTACAAGTCTGCTTAACATAAAACATTATTTAAGACATACCCTCCCACTTCAGAAAGTGGGAGAAGGGGGAATGTCCCCTCACTTTCTGAAGGTTGAGGACAAAATTCACTGCACAAATGCAGAATACCCACAAGACTGATGGATTTAAGTGAGCCATCAATCATGTTATGCATACAGTACGTATACATGTCCTTCATAATGCACTTATCAATTGAATGAGGCACCCCACTACCCCCCAGCATTGTCAGTCAAATGTGAGTCATTGACTAGTGTCAGTGTGACGCACATGTCCGTCACTGAACCACTATTGTCAGCCACCAGCATGTCTGAGGAGTGAGTCACATTACCTCAATTGTCAGCCACTGTTGTGACCAATGGCTGGATCATTGTGAGTCAATTGTTACACTCTGTAAAGGGATATCAATTGTCATTCTCATTTTTCTAGTCCAAATTGGTGACCCTCATGTGAGTCAAAATTGCAAATTTTGCATCAATTTTGTGACTGAGGTATGAGTCATTTTACATTAAGTTGTCCGTCACAGAAGTGACTGAAGGGTACGTCATTGTTCAAGTTTTGTCAACAATATTGTGGACAATGACTGACCATGTCCGGGGGTAGTGGGGTGCGTCATTCAATTGATAAGTGCATAAGAACTTATTCAATTCACAGTATACAAGTTCAGTTAATTACAGACAATAGCTTTCCACATCGTGCACCCCATCAGATAAATTTACAACACACTGGTAAATGGAATTCTGAGGGAAAGTAAAAGTCTGCACATGTGCATGAGCTTCTCAGCCCCATGTAAATAATGACAAATACCTAAAACCAATGCCAAATAATGAATAATGAAAAATAGCCACATGTGTTTTCCATATTTCCTGGACGCAGATCTATTGACTTTCATTCTCTTGGCCTACACGTGAACAGAACTCTATGCATTTAAGAGTTATTTGAAGACTCATATCTTTACTTGTTCCTTTGATTGTAATCGAGTTGTTCGTATTTGTTAAGCGCCTACAGTTAGTACTTTTTGGTCCTGATTTGGCGCTATATAAGTCCAATGTATTATTATTATATCTTACAAGAACTGCGTATAAATTTTCAGACTCAAAGGAATATGAAGACAATGATTGCTTATCCTGCTTGGTTACTTTCATCCACCATTTTGTCTTAACTGGAGGACTTGAGTTGCTCAGGCAACTACTAACA
Organism: Holothuria leucospilota; assembly: GCA_029531755.1. Classification (NCBI taxonomy): domain Eukaryota; kingdom Metazoa; phylum Echinodermata; class Holothuroidea; order Aspidochirotida; family Holothuriidae; genus Holothuria; species Holothuria leucospilota. Next base: position 66,466,510 of record CM055961.1, on the reverse strand, counting down.
CAGCTGATCTCAAAAGTTGTTCAGAGCAATAAAATGCTTCTCACACTTAATTTACTGAACTCATTGCCTCAATCATCAATGGAATGCCAAAACTAATACAGGGCTGTCAACTCTCATGCATTCAGCATGAGAGTCACGCATTTCAGTGCATCCCACACAGCGCTCGCACTAGCGAGATGCGCGAAGTCGTCACAGGGGTCTGGGGGCGTGACCCTAGTGGGGTTCCAAGAGGCAAAGCCCCTGGTCGGGGGTTTAAGGATGTTTTGGAATAGGTCCAACAAGTACAAGCAAGGGGTTTTGTTCGGCAAAGGGATTTGTGGACCAAGGCAATTTAATTTTCTCGGACAAGTTAAGTATACATTGAGTGTAACAACTGTTCAAACTGAGGCTGTATTTTCTTGTTAATACATATGAAGATATGACATGTTAATTTTATGTTAAATTTTTTTTTATTCATAAGATTTTTTCAACTCGTCATTTTCTGCTTTCAACTCGTTATTGACGACTTCTTGAGCGCTGGCGCGAGTATTGATCTCACACTATCATGATGATCTTTCTCATGCAATTTCTCAATATGGTGTAAAAAATTCCATTCATAACTCAGACAATGCGTTGGGTGTCGAGAAAACACCAGCTATCACACCGACTTCCTTCTCCAACAGATTGTAGTCTGCTGTAAGCTGACAGTAGTGCAGTAAACTGCATAATTAATCTTGCCATCATCAAGCTAGCTCCTTTCAACCCAAACAAAAACAATTATGTCTGAGTCCAAAGGATACATTTATATTCCATTCTGGGCTGTCAGCAATAGGCCTACTGCACATGTATACAGGTAGGCCTCAGAATTTCCAATTTCTTGTAAGCCTTTTTACAATGTGAACAAAACTTCTCCTTAAAAGCTTTCCAGGAACATGAAACATCAAAAACTGGCAATTCTGGGCATGCAGTAATGAGGCAGGGAAAGTGCCATTTCCTGCAATTATCTAGGGGTATTTTTGTCAAAAAGTCCCCCTGGGGGGATACCCGCACAAACCAATGGCTGCCCTCAGAATTGGTAGACCCCCAGTGAATCTCACTCTCACCTAGCCACTAAAAAATGACAGCCCTACTATTATTATGATAGCATGACCTTATAAGGCCACTCTAAGAAAGTTTTCTCTTTATGAAACAAGACAAAAGAATGTGAATCTGTTTGTACCTGAAAATCTTTTGGCGGACTTGACCTTATTTGAGTGCTATAAATCTTTACCACAGAATTTTCCTTTCAAGAGATACCATTATGACAACTTCAGCATTTCAGCTCAAGCCTAACATCAGAAGTAACCTAATAAGGCCAGCAGGCGCTGCTTACAATTTTTGTACAAAGCGTGTGTACGGGTTCAGTGTAGGCAGTTTGTGTGTTCAATATGAAGCTGCGCATGTATCTTAGCATGCATGTGCTTGAAATATTAAACGGGTTCAGGTGCGTTAGTTTGCTATGCGTGTGCTGCATAAAAAATTGACGCACTCATTATGACAGCAGTTTTGACGCACTTTCTTGACTGTATCGATGCACAAAATTCGAAAGTGGCCTCATTAGGCCTAGCCTAGGTCATGTCACTATACTAATGCCAGCATGGAAGTTCAATAAACTTCACCTAGCCTAGGCCTAAGCCTATAGGCTTCATTATTTCAACATTTTATACAGTTATGTTTGTACCCTGTCCACAGGCAGTTCTAACATTATATAGTACATACATATATATAAATAGACAAGGTAGCGCACTTCTTCCACACCAAGGCGTTCAGTAGCCAGATTTGGCCAATTTGGCCATATACGCACGAATACATGGCCAAGTTAGTAAAAGATTCGCCAGTTTGGCCAAAGCAGTTGGGGATCTGGCCGTATTAGTGCATTTTAGCCAAATCTGGCTACTGAACGCCTTGGTGTGGAAGAAGTGTGCTACCTTGTCTATTTATATATATGTATGTTCTATATAACGTTAGAACGGCCTGTGACCCTATCCCTTGTAGGCCTACCTCTAGCACTGGTTAACCTGCTAAGAAAAAAAAGAACGACTGTGTTATTTGTTACCTCTGGGCTCTGGCTAAGCTGTAACTATAGTTAAACTCAAGTTGTAACAGTTTATAGTATTAATACAGTGGTAACGTTATGCTGCATTGTGTAGGGTGGGAAACGGTATCAGGTTAATTACAAGTGGTTGCCTACAATAAGACCAAGAAGCTAGGTCATTGACTAGGTCCATACTTTTAACTCATTTAACCTTACCAATATCAAACGCATTCAAATTACATGCCAAACCCGAACACTCCTTCACGGTAACCTTGGCGGCTAAAATTGAAAAGGTTCGATGGATGACTCATGAGTCGTGTGTTACTGTTACATTAAATTCGTCATTGCGCTAGCGCAAATGAGAATATCATTACATAGTACTGTACATGCATACAACTATATTACAATGTGATGTTGCTTGTACGTTACCTGGCATCAGATACTATAATCCCGTATCAGCTGTTTCCTTACGATGGTGTACACAGATTGCTAAATCCTTCAAACTTTTAGAGATCCTCTCCGATGGCGGAGAAGTAAATTGACATTTTATCCCTGAATTCACAGATCCTTCTAAGCTTCTAACTGTTACACATCTTTACGCTGCTTTTAAATTTCCATGCAGTAAGTTAATGCGAGTATGTGCGTGGTGTACGCGATGTACGATGTGTGTGTGTGCAACCTGTAGGATATGTGAACTCTGCAAATGAGTCGACTGCGTTGCCACTTTATGAAACGGTTTATTTTGATGCCGGAAGCAAATTTATGGGGAAAAAATACGAATAATTTTTTTCTAATATCAACTACGAAAGAAATTATGGACAGCCAAAAAGAAGTATTTTGGATATTCAATTGTTTAAAAACCACAAACCTCTGTTACATAAAATTTAAAAGGAACAAGACAAACACATTTGGAAACCCTATCTAAAACATCGTTCATTGCGTTCATTGCGAACGACATGATCGATACCGTGTGAGGGCAATGCACTTTGTCTCAAGAAATGGCAGAATCTCCCACTACAATTTATAGCCCTCTTCACCCATGGAAGTCCCTCCGAGGAAGTACTTCCATGCTTCACCATAGATCCCAGCCGTAGTGAAGCTGTATTAAATTGTAAGGTCAATTTTAAATATAGTGTCAATTAATTATAATTTTTGTGGTCTGTTAATACGTACTCATCCAATTTCAACTTCAGTGAAACAGGGGGTGGCACCAGGTGGGGACAGGGGACCATGGCCCCCGTCGGAGAAGTTTAACAATTTCGTCTGGGAGTTTTAGTCGATACGATAAAGTATGCAGTCCACTACGGCGACTAGCGACTTTACCTGCTTTTTGCTTTCAAAAGCACAATTTCTCTAATAAGAATCCAAAATTTCCGGCGCTCTACGCGCGCTGTACATAGGATCATCCCAGTTTCTTCAATAAATCCATTCCACACGCCTAGATAGCGCAAGCCCTGTCCATCTTACCAAGTAACATGAAAGCAGAGTACACAGTCTATGTAGAGGTCGTACATTTCATCCCATGTGGCAGAGCCTAGCTGCTATTCTCTTGTATGTGTGTCATGCGGTACTGTCAGTTGGTGAGCGATTCAGGGAGCAAGTTCAAGGAGCAAAGTTTGATGGCTATTACATTTGGGTAGTCCAGGTGGTTTCGATACAATGTAATTGAATCTATGTTATGCCCGATACGGTCTACAACCCCTACAGTTTTTATTTTTTTTCCTTTTGTTCTTAATGATTACATATGTTTTTTGTGTAAGTCTACCAAAAATTTACGCGCACTTCGCGAGCTTTGCAATTTCACGATTCAGATTCAAAAGAACACTATCAGTATGCAACTCGGCTCTTGAAGTATTAAGTGATATTATGCAAAATATGCCCTGCAATTGCATGGGATATGCCCGGAGAATTGACCTATAAAGGTTCATCACGTGACGTCAAAATACGCTCGATTTTACCTGTACCGCCATTTTGGACGTCAAAATTAGTGCACGCGCAAGACCTACACTCCGTACACACAGTATCGGCCAAGGCGTTTGAAAACATTTTGTTCCAAAATCTTCTTAAGTAAACTATTAACGATCGATTTTACTTACTTGTGGGCTATGCCAAAACTATTTTAATATCTTTAGTCGCTCACCGTATATTAAAGGGGAATTTTCATGATCCCAGACAGTTCAAATTCTCCCAACTATGCATCTTCTAGCTCCTCCCTTAACTGTATGAGGCTCTTCCTTGTGCAAGAATAAACCTGTTTTATTGCTTAAGGCCATGTCCGGGTGAGCACACAAGGCTATAAAATGTAATAAAAGTACTCTCTCTGCCTTGTGTGGAATGTGAGCTACTCTGCATCTTTCAAATTTTCAAACTTTGATGTCAATCAAACAGCAGTCACCAACTGAGAATTTTGATATACATACACTAAAAATATACTTTGGGGTGATGACAGTCTGTCTTTAAGTGAGCACTAGAAAATTAAGTATGTGGACTCCCAAGTTTAATATTTCTTCTGAAGAATTTCAGGAACCCATGCATCTAGCTCATCGTTGTACATTTGTTGGGAATTCGATAATAAAACTGTTGGCCCTGTCATTTTCCTTGACGATTATGCAACTAACTTTCGCTATCATCAAGAAAGCATTCTTTACAAAGAATGTACTAAACATTTTTCACTTTGACCAATACATTTGTACACAGCTCACTGATGTTGCACGATAAGTTTGACGTCCAATATGGACGATTTTGTTGTTGTCACATGTGTTTGTGACGTCAGTAAAGAACCTCTATATAAACTTTAAATAAGTACAGATTCTTTTTACTGTAGGCGTACCCCCCCCCCACCAAAAATGCGCGCTTCGCGCGTTTTGCAATTTCACAGTTTAGATTCCGGGAAAAGCATTGAATCAGCGCGGAACTGTGTTCCTCTAGTATATGCAAATTTTATGCAATATATGTCAAGCAATGGCATCAAGACCCCCACATCAACCTCTCCACGGTATTGGGACTGTCGGGGCCTCGGCTCGCTTGCTCCCCCGTCAGGCAAATCCTGGCGCCACCCCTGTGGTGAAATGCATCAAGTTCTAACCCACAATTTCGTAACGACTCAAACCTCATCCGGGGTTTCGCCCATTGGATCCCCCTCCCATTATCCAAAGCATGTGCGCCACAAGTTTGTAACTTGAAGCCCTGAAATAACGGTCGCAGCCGACAGTACTACACCCTCAAAATGGTGTACAGGAATTAAACATTTTTCTAAACATTTGTTTTGTACTAAACATATTTAGATGCTAAACACACGTTTCTAATTTCACGTTTAATTGCTAAACATTCAGTATTTAATCGCTAAACTTAACATGTTTATAATTTAAAGGTGTTTACAAAGTGGGGAAAAAATAAGTGTTCAAATGCTAAACACGTTTTTATGAGTGTAATGTACAGTACGTCATTATACGCGCACAACGATCCTTACACAATTCAGAAACCGTGTACTGGAAACCATTCTCAATAATTTTTTTCGGTGCGATTTGATGATTGCATGATAAGTAAGTGTCACGTTAGATCTTTTGTCAGTAGGAAAACTTTTACGGAATTGCCTCGCTTTTAAATCCTGCAGTATGATAGCTAGAGTATAGTAATATTTCCAAAACCCTTGCAACCCCTTCCGCTGTTCACTTTCCTCACCAACTACCACCATCCCGATCGAACTGATCGACACTAACCATCCTAAATTTGCAACCACCCAAGAAAAATATTTTATTAGCATTTCATATTACCCGGGGACGCAAAATTTTCTCTAGAAACGGTACAGAATCGGACAGCAAAAGCCAGCAAGTTTAACAAAAATTCTAGGGCGGTCCTGCGGTCCCCAGTCTCCGGTTTTACGCTTCGGTGATTGCGGTTCAAGGGCTTCGCCGGCCACACCTTACGAAGATGCAGCCTTCAATGAAAATTGCTTCCCTGGTATTTTGCTCCCGGCCCCTGGGCCCCCAGGGGACGTTGCCCCAATACCTCACCTACGGCGGCCCTGGACCCCACTCCTTTGAGGGACCTCTCAGCGCTCCCGCGGCACTTTCAGCCCCGTTTGGTATTCCACTCAGGTTTGTCTCCACTTTCAGACGTTAATTCCCCCCATTCCCTCCATGTTGGCAACCGCTCGTGTGACCTTGCTGACACTCATTTGAAACGGTTCTTGTAGTCAACGTCCGTGGAATAAAGTAAGACATATTCCGTTACCCATAGACCTACATCTCGTTGATAAACCCCAAAGCACTGTGAAATTGAACAAACCCTGGCTTTGCAAAGAAGATAGAACTCGATGGCCCCTCCTCAAAATATCAAAAGCCGACTGAAACAAAGTAAAGGCTTTAATTTAAGCCGGCAATTACTCAAGAGCTTCAACAGGGTCTCAAAAGTGGGGGGCGGGGCTTAACCACCAACTACTTTAAGCGCCAATCGCGGAGCCCTAAGAGCGGCGTGGAAAATTTGGGCCCAAATGGTCTTCAGGGTTACCTGAGACATTTTCCTAGGATTTTAAATCATTGTAAATGGCTTTTTTGTTCATTTTCGAGTTGGATTAAACCAGCTGTCCTGCGAACTTTGAAATCAATTATTTCCCCAGTATTTCCACAAAGGTTCTGGAAAAGAGTGGGGGAGGGGACGACAATCCCCTCCACTTTCAAAACTGGGGGCCAGTTTTCCCCATCATCGACCTGACGCCCATGCAATAAACTAAAGTTACTTAATTTTCCTATGGTTATAGCTGCAGATCAACCTGCAAACTTACGTAATTCCTTGTAAGAAACAAACTACACCCTCAGACCCCAACAAGGGGTAACAACCCTTTAGGCAGGAGAGATGCCCGGTCAGTCTGCGGTTTCATAAATCGTAACAAATATCTTTTCAGAACAGACAAAACTCTTCTTCCGAAACCCTTCGCTTGTGACAACTAATTAACGTAGCCTACTTTTTCTTTACCTGTTTACTTTCGAGTCGTCTCTCTGTATTTTAGTTTAAAAACGGGTAAGGAATTCCTTCAACTATTTAACAGCTTACAAGAGTAGTAGCCTATTGATTTAAATGATCCCCGCCAGCTTTACCATTACACTTTAATTCCACGGTCACAATCCCTCCAACCTTAGCTTCTCTATAATGAAGACAACTAATTCTAATCCCTTGCAAAAAGAATACGTACTTAGGGTCTCAATTGAGGGGGATCGATTTGATGGAATTACTGCACGAACAAAGTTAATTCAATAGCAAAGCCATCTGCTTTCTTTTCCCATCCTCAAAAGCAGTGATGGTTATAGGTCCCTAAGTTATATGTTTTGTGCTGACACACTGTAACTCTTTAAGAGTTCCTATCTTAATCGTCCGAAATAGCGTACAGGCGCGGATCCAGACATTTTGAAAGGGGGGGGGGGCTGAAAGCCCCCTTAAATATTCTTCTAGATTAACGTTATGCTTATTTTCGCGTATTTGTTATAGTCGATGTGGCGAAAAAAGGGGAGCTGAGGCAGGGAAAGCCCCCCCCCTGGATCCGAGCCTGGCATACCTGTTTAGACAAAGTAAATTATCGGTGCCGTCACAGACTCACGGTGGTATCTGTTCATTTCTATGTGTGTAGGCCTACATGCACTCTGTTTAACCCAATTCAGTGCTTGCTCTTACTATAAATGCACATACGCAATGTTCCTTTTTTTTCAGCCACGCATGTTGTGAAAGTCTTACGACTGAAAGGAGGCCAAATTTAGTCATAGCGTCCCATAAGGAGACGAAGTGTAGTTCCATTTCCGTGGGAAGAACACACCCCTGGGTGATGTTTGGTTCTTTTTTTCATACACCCAGCCGAAGAGAGTTTAGCAAAAAAACTGAGTAGCCTACATGTATGTCTGTGTAATGCAAAGGCCTACTGAAACAGTTTGACAAATGGTTAAATGACAAACACATGTATTTGCACTGCATTCAAGTTGTTAAGAAATCCTTTGTGGAGTAGTAAGGTTGGGGGGGGGGGGGTTGTAAAGCAAAATGGCAGAAAGTTATCAACACTTTGGATGTGGCTATGTCGGAATTTTCTTGCCACGCTCCCATACGAAATCGACACGTAGGACGAACATTACCGATCACCTTCCAGAACCCTTTTTCCCTGGTCGAAGAAGTACGAAAAGACTGTTCTTGCAAAGATCATTGGCAATCAAATTTGTACACGATAAGAAACCAGTGAGAAACGAGAGGGAAGGTGGCGCTATCTTCTTTTAGCGGTAACATCTCTTTATCACCGTGAGCAGTATCTATTTAAAGAAAAAAACAAGAGAGCGCCCCCAATTACTTTTTCGGAACACGAAAAGTAGCCAAAAGACTAGGGTCACGCTTTCATAGACGCTGGTCATCGAGAAACATACCCCACTGAGTCAAGTGCCTGAGTAAGCTCAATGCGCGCAGGCTATTTAGTTCGCTTCTGCCCACATCTGAAAGGACGTCCCCTGTAAAGAGATGAACGATCCTGTCGTCATCGTGAACGACCCTGGTCTTTAGCAAGCAGGCAGGGAGGGAGGAAGTGACACGGCCCCTGGACCACGGATGATGCGCCACACCACGCACAGAGGCCTAGTGATGGCGTATGCTACTTACTCGCTGTAACATGTAAGCATCAGGATTGGTTATATAGGGTCATTCAGAGTGCAACAGTAACATTATTACTTACTTAATTTAATCAAATTTCCAAGCGACACAGAAGGGTCGGATCCTTGCTTGTATCGTCTTTATTAGCAAATCAAACTTTTTGACCTATCTCTGTTGCGATTCTCACAAATTCAACCAAATAAATGATGTTTTATGTAATTTCCTATATTTTCTGCAATAAATTTAGTTGAGAAGAGGTAAAAAATAAACGTCATCTCTTTCTAATCAAGTGCTAGCCAATCAGTTTGATTGTATTTTTGTTTGTTCAGTTCTTGGTATACTATTGTTAACATTCATAGGGCTCTACAGTCAAGGCGTAACCGTTTTGTGTAAGTTGTCATTCAATTGTGTCGGTAGGAGCAATAATCCTTTGGTTCCTTTTGTTAGTGTTTCAATAGCCGCGTTTCCGTTCAATTGAGCTTGTAAGAAACATCAAATACTACTCACGCGTTGACTGTGTTCTTGCTTGGAGAATCATGCAAGTTTAAGACACTGCTAAGGCTTTCTGAGACTCTTTGTCAAGTGTCGTGTACAATCAGAGTTGTAACGCCATTTGGAAGTGGTTTCAGGTTTGAGCCTGCAATAGAGACTGTTCTTAATGAAAACTCTTTTCTTAATAATTGAATTCACTTCTGAAATTTTCATCACTTACGTAACGTAAGGCCACCTTCTTTTGCTCTGGTAGTACACGCGCCGGCTTGTATATCGCCAATGGGAAGGTTTGGTGATTCGCTGTGATAGAGAGATGGTGCCTAAAAATCACATTTTGGGGTTTCCCGATCCTCCACGGGTACTGTCCCCGAAACCCACTACGGGCCCTGGGACAGGTCCTTGTGGGTCATACCGTCGTTCATAGACAGAGCTTTGCAGTCCGGCAGTGCCTCTTGAGTCCATTGGGGCGGTGTAATCTGAACACGCCTCCAGGACAAAATACTGGTTATGCGCCGGTCATGCTATATATACTTCAAGACATCTGCCTTGGCACTAGCATTTTAGTACTGCATTTTAACGAATATCAATCCTTACTAAACAAAGTAGGAAGTTGTTGTCGTATCTGTAGACTGGGCTTCCATTACGATTGAGTTACAATAGTTTGTCCCAAGCCTCGGTTGCTAGGCAATAAACGGTTCTTTATCAGTCGGTTGTTTGAGTCAGGTGTCTTTGATGGAAGCTGGAAAAAACGTGACAAAATACCCATTATAAGGGGATCCACACATGATTGATCATGAAAGACAATCCCTATTAAGCCTTTTTGTGTTTAAGGTGGAGTGGTTCACTGTTGTGGAGCCTGTCGTACAAAGCCTGGATTAAGTGTTTCGTAAGTCCCCAAGCTCCAGCAAGTTCAACACTGTATTTGAGGAATGCCAACTTCTTCGACCCCCTTTTTTTCCTATTCTATGCGCAACGCTTATTTCACTAACTGGGCAGTCCGGTGTGTTCCAGATTGGATTTCACCCTCCATAGGCGTAGGAAGCTTTTCGAGACGGGGGGGGGGGGGGGGGCTTTAAGGAAAATTACTGCAAATTTTTGACATTTCTTACAGAAGAGACAAGTAAGGGGTTTTTGCCCTTGGATCTTGGGGAGCGGAAGCATACTTCAGCCCCCCACATTTTTGACTTGGGACTAAGCCCCCAGCCCCCGCTTCCTACGCTAGTGTCACCTTCTGCTTGTATGTCAAGCCCACAGCCAATGGGGAGCTAGAGGACGGAGCCCCCTGGAAAATGTTTGCCCAACAGAAAAGTAAAAATTGCCATTGTCTTCATGCATTTTCGTTTATCTTGTCCCGACCCTTAAAACATAGTCCCCCCCCCCCTTCAGTGCCTTGTCTGGCTAAGGGTCTGACGTGTACAGTTTCCCCCACGTGAGCCCCCCCCCCCCCCATCTAAGTTCCTACCATCACCCCGATGTCCTTCTTAGGACGGATGATCTACTCTGTTGTATATCTAGTTGAGTAGATTATCCCCGATATCCTCAGGACAGGAGTAAATGGCCTCCTACTAGACTTAAAATGTGATCCCGAGTTTTAATCATTCCTCCCATAATCCATTCCCGGGTGAAGATTGCAACTTAACTTCCAAAACGTTTATGTCAGATTTCACATTTCACTTCATGTCACATGTTCATATCAGCTGAAGAACCTTGAATTGTTTCCTCTTCTGATATGGACTAAAATATTTGCATAAAGAGCAGGTCCTGTATTAACTCTTTTTTTCACTTTCACGTCGGAAGTATCCACTTCCTAAGATTTGTGTCGACAGAACTTACGTCGGAAAAAGCCACTTGCATGCAGCAATGTGTTTAGATTAGGGGGAAGGGACACAGGTCCCTACCTTCGTGCAAGTCGGGGGAAATCACTCAATGGGGGTGGGGGGGGGTTGAAGGTAAAGAGGAAGAGAGAGAAGATTGAAGAGACAGAGAGTGATCATTGTAGGGACAGAAGAAGTACCAAAAACTTAAGAATTATCCAACCGAGTCATATCATTTTGCATTTTTTCGGTAAATCACTGAGCAAGTTAAGCTCCTCGTCCCCTCCCAAAAGGCAAAAATCAGTATCGATATCTAACCCGTGACTCAAGTGCCAGTCTATATTTGCTTTCCTCGCTTCGCGCTAGTTTCGATGGTCTGTAATAGCAGTCTATATAGCCAGGGTAGGTATAGGATACATGATGAAACAAAGCACAACTGCTGTGAAAATTTGTCAAGAGAGAGTAGAGGTAGAGAGCGCAATTTCCTGTATTATAGAGTGTTTAGGATGTCAAATATCTTCCACAAGGAGGTTCTGGGCAGGATAATCTTCTCGGCAAATTTATTCCTCCTTTTTGCCCCTGAAATGCTGGCGGTCTCTAATTTGCACTTAACCTTGAGTTGGTGCGACCTTGATTCCACGGCCGCAGCCCTCGGAGTGAACAATTTCATGGAACAGCAACAAGTAGAGATGTTATTACAGAGGGAGTAAAATAAAGGTCTCCGAACTCACTCTGCAAAGTCTACCCACACACACACTGGCAATTTAGAACTGAAAGCAGTTTCCTGCTATCTTGCAGTGGGATATTGGGATACCAGATTTTCTGCCGGTTGTTGGTGATGACAGTCTTGTAGGCTACACAGGTTGATAGATGTCATTAGCAGAATCGTAGTTACAGATTGGTCTTAGTGGCTTAGAAAATGCAATTTCCTACAATTACAAGCGTTTTGGATGCCGAATATTCTCTCAACCGGACACCCACACATGGAACTAGACACATCCCAATCACTTGTGTTTTGTACAGGCGCGGAAATTTCTTCTCAACAAGGGGGGTGACGATCTTTCAAAAAAATTAGTGTGTGAAAAACACAAAGTCAATGGGGATTTCTTTGAAAGTGTGGGAGGGGGGTTGTAACCCCTAAACCCCCTATTTCTCCGCCCCTGGTTTTGTAGTAGGGGTTTCTGCAACATGGGGCATTCGGAGTGCCAAATTTTTTGACCTCAGTCCTGACCTTGATCGGTCTGAGATCGGCTTTGGTCCACAACGTACAGTCCCTGTATTAAGGAATCACACCTATGTAAAATTTCTGAATCCTCCGCCATACAGGGATTATGTAAGGTCCATGCAATATGTGTCTGAGTTGTATACTACATGACCCGGTCGATGAGGTAGTCCTACAATGAAATTAATCTGTAGAACACTTTCTTCTCCATTTGCGGAAGCAACTAACTGCGCCTGTGACATTGCCTCTTGCAGTCTTTGAACCCTGGCACCTCCTTAATCCCACAGGAAGGGCTTTCCTAGTTCAATTAAATTGCCGTTCGTTTAATGTACCCGAAAATAGGCCTTCTGGTAAGGAGTGAAGTGTGTTAAAAGTAATACACTTGTTAATTACCCTACCTATTTACATATGACAACAAAACCAGTTCACAAGTAAATTTTTTGAAAACATTTTCATTTCACGGAAGTTCACCAGGTAGCTTCTAAGTTCTGCACTCTGACAGTCCTTAAAAGCGAATAGCCTATCAAAATATCAGAAAAAAACACCTGATCAATAAAGCCTCCATAGAATCATTTTTCGACAGTTTTATAATCTATTGTAGGAGCTTCCTGGGTTTCGCCTCCTGGACCCCCACCGGGGCTCTGCCCCTGGACCCCGCCAGGGACCCCTTGCAAACTCGTACTTTAAGTTCGCGCTGGTGGTGTACCTTTGGTGCACATGTAACAGCCCTCCATATTAGTCGGGGTAATCACAGGCTGTGCCCCCACCCACGTCCCCAAATCCTGCACACCCCACGACTTGCATGGGACATACTATAATTAAGGCCCCTCCATACTTTTTTCAACTTTCAAGGGTAAAACTCATTTAGCAATACAAAAATGTTAATCTAACATAAGGCCCTCAACACAGTGAACAATTTAAGAAGTGTAAAAAAGTGAAAACATGTATATGAAGTATATACTTCAGGCTGGAAAGCTATGAAAGTTGAGCATTGTTCAACTCTACGCTGCGTCCGTGATTGGCCAGAAAGAGCAAGGGATGACCATCTATGTTCCTAATAGCTTTATAACCCGTGAAAAATTGGGGTTTAAACGGGCCTTAAACCTGGTTCATTCTCCAGTATATCGCTATGAAGCTGTGAAAGTTAAACACTGTTCAACTGTGAGATATGTTTGTAACAGGTCCAGAAGACTAAGGGATAACCACATATGGTTCTTACGGCTTTATAACGCGTGAAAATTTAGAAAGTATGAACCGGGCTTCAGGCTTATAGATGAATGTAACAAAAAGTGGGGCATACTAAATATTAGTCCTCCGTGAATTTATCGTGGCTGCCGGCTGCATGTGTAATCTTTGTGGTTCACATCTTTCAGTTAAGCCAGCCGGACACTACACACTGTTACGTGACCCAACTCAGCTCGACTGTCATGTCCTAGTTACCTAGTTACCTACAACTGGCGACGCGACGGTCGAGTTGCGCGAGTCGTGCAAAGTTGTGTAGTGTGCGTCTAGCTCATTAGTGTAAAGAAAAAAGTTTAAGATATCGACAGGGCAGCAAAACATTTTGATCTATTTCTGTTGAAAGATAACTTTAAACTGGGTGTTCTTGTCATTAGCGTTTTGCTTGTTGTGCACGGTACACTTAAATAGCTCAAGCCATCTGGCTGATGATTTACCCTGAAATCCCGGGGATAATGCACTCCTTGACTTGATTGCTGATGAGATGATCTACTAAAGCGGACGTACAATCCTAATTGCTGGATGGGCTATGTCCAATGGCAACTTCCTGAGCGCTTTTGAAACGGCTGCACAATGCAGCCCATTTAAGACGGTTTACAAAGTTGTAGTAGTATTATTGGGGAAATCCGTCGAACAAACGTAAATACGTTTTTCGACGCCATGCATGCCGGGATTATTGGTGTGCAATGAACTTTCCATTATTCCAGCAAAGCTTGCAAAGAAACGATATTTTCTTAACTTAGTCTGAGAATTGAAACTTGAAAGGTTGCAAAAAAAGACTCCAGAGCCTTGGCGTTATTGGTGTAAGGCTGGCGTCAGCGGGGACCAGGGTCCATGGCAGACTATCCCCCCCCCCCCGTAAGGGAAATTCTTCAATTTCGTCGGGGAGCTTTAATCAGTTCGATAAAATAGTTAATCCCAATGACCTACAGTCGCCCCGAAGATATGCTTGATTTTGTTCATAGTAAGGGCATGTTCTCCAATAAAGACCCCACATTTTCCAAGTTTTGCTTAAAAAAAAAAACACCCAAATTGCTCAAATTTTCTTCCATAAAAATTTTAAAAAAAATAAAAATAAAAAAAAATTCAAACTTTCTTCAATAAAGCTTCAAAATTTTCACATTTTTGTAAAATAAGCCACATATTTTACGGCGTTACGCGCCGAAAATTTTGTGTTCCTCAGTTGTTGCCAACTCATCGCCTTTGTCGGAACTTTGGATTGCTGCACCCCGTCGGGGAGCTTGGCCCCCTATCGGGCAAATCCTGACGCCACCCCTGTACTGGCGTTGCCAGGGTTTTAAGATCATGGAATTGGCATGGTTGGGCATGATTTTTCAGCGACCGATGTCGTACCAGCACTTTGAGATTTGTTTATTTCACATATGTAGGGAAGGGCGTAAGGGAAGGGGTTTGGAATTATTGACAACTAGTAAAGACGTAAAATGATACTTTCGAAATAAATTTTGCTTGACTGAAAGTTATCTATAAAAATATTCTGTTTTTATAATTCTCCCAGGCGCGGATCAACAATATCAAATACGAATCAACAATATCAACAATATCAAATACGCGAAAATTAGCATAATGTTAATTTAGGAGAATATTCAAGTGGGCTTTCAGCCCCCCCCCCCTTTTCGAAATGTCTGGATCCGCGCCTGCTCCCAAATGGGCCCCGGGATTTGACTGAGCAGTTGCAAAGAAATGGTGGGAATAAGAAATCCGGTGTAGCCTTGTAAGTTTTATTTCCATTAATCATGGAGGCATTTCCTCAGAGGTTTTTTTTCGCTGCTCGTCAACTGGTGATGGGGTTCAAGTTATTGTAAAAGTTATATCAGTATGAACTCTCCAAGTCTCGTCCTGATAAATAAAAACCTGCTTACGCCCCTGGAATTAACTTCATTAGGGTGGCAGACACTATACATACCTCACCTGCTCACTGCTGTCATACAGTAGTTACTTCAAATGACTAACTTAATCGTTTAATGTTTTACTCAATATTAATGCAGCTGTGTGAGCAGGATTAGCGAGATGCAGAATGGAGCCAGAAGCTTGCATGCCTCGTCATACAATTTAAAGTCAGGGAGAAAGACGTCAAGCGATTTGTGCTGAAGCCACTCATTTGGCTCTGTGTACGGCAACAAATTACAAATAAACAGAATTGCGTTGCTGTTGCCTAAGTTACTTTCGGAGAAACTACAAGTTTCAAGTCAGAAGTATAAAACAAAACACCTTATGCACCATGACTTATCTCTGTTGTGAAAATTACTCATGATCTTTCGAGAAACGGATAAAATGACACTTAAATTAAAGATGAATGTACACTATAGGAATGTGACACGCATCAATCAGCCAGCCGTACATCGAAAGCGCCCTCACAATTTTGTGGATTTACTGGTTAAACACACAGCGATGCAGGCGCGGATCCAGAAATTTCGAGGGGGGGGGGGCCCAAGATGGAAAATCTCATGTGAACCGAAGGTGCACCACGAGCGCGAAGCGCGAGTCCCTACGCGTGGGGTCCAGGGGCCCGCGTTAGGGTCCCTGGCGGGGTCCAGGGGCGGAGCCCCGGTGGGGGTCCAGGAGGCGAAGCTCCCGGAAGCTCTCGCAATATTGCATTTTTAAGAGCACAGAAATCGGCTCCAGTTCTTATGTCAGTGAGATTTTATACCTTTCCATGTTGCATGGAATTTGATGTGTATGGCTCAGTATAAGTTACTATACGTACCTACAGAAGTTCCGGAGAATCTAAGTTATCTTAAAACTTACACGCCAACATTATGAGCCCGTGCAGGTACCTTGAAATGATTTTTGCCATAATGAGTGTTTTATTTTCGTTATACGGTATTCGGGTTTAGGAAGTCAGATGAAGAAGAACAATTGCGCGCGAAGGGCGCCGAAAATTTGAATTTACATTTAAAACCATTGCTATGACTAAAGGTGTCAATTCCCTTTTGTGATCAATTAGAAGGTGGGTTCGATACTAAGTTTTCAGTTCTCATAAGAAGAGGAGGGTGAAAAAATGAATATCAATTGCTTCACATCCTTACAATGCTGGCTCCTCTGAAATCACGTTTATGCAAACGAATAATTGGCTCATGGTAGAACCCCACCAATGAGTAATGCGAATACGTTTGGCACCTTATTGATAGTAAAAGGAGAAATACAAGGCTAAAAGTGCGCAGCTCAAGCGAAAATCAAGAAATATTTAAAAGACTTTGCAAAAATCGTGAAAGATTTCAAACGACTTTTGGTGAAAAGTGATCAAAATAAATCCATCACTCAATAAAAGCGTACCTCTCTCCATAAGCGTAAACAATTGCGCGCGAAGCGCGCCGAAAATTTTCGGTATAGAGACTCCCGGGAGCTCTGCATTAATTGTACATTGAAAAGGGGGACCAACAGGACTCTCACAACCTTACATCCATATGGGAGGAGAGATGATATATCACCTTCTTTATGGACTTCTGAAGAGTATACCCTTCAGAAATCTATGACCGATGGTGCCGGCGGGAGTTGGTGATTGGAGGAACCACAGATAACTGCTAAACCGTGCCTTTTTAGGCAGTGGGATTTTGTATACGCTATATACAAGAGTGGGAGAGCCTTTTCTTATTAGTACATGAGAGTGCAATCCCAGGAAGGGGTTTACCCTCCCCTTTGAGAAAATTTTGTTAATTTTAGGGGGCCTATATGCAAAATGGTGGTATCTTTGGGTCATTCTAAAGTGATTGTATGTTTAGAAAATGTCCACAATTTAGTGAATTCTAACTTTTGTTCGGGTGAAAAAGGGGAGTAAGAGACAGTTAACATATTGTCTTCAAACCTCCTTAAGTCCCAGGAAAAATCATGGGCGTGGATCCATCTCCAAAAGTGTGTGTGTGTGGGGGGGGGGGGGCTTTTTCACATTTGTGAATCGCCGTCCTGGTGGCGTGGAAGAAGCAGTTGGTGGTAGCCAGAATTTGCGTCACGAGGAGGCAAAAAGTTTTGTGATCTTCGGCATGGGGGAGGGGTCTAAGGGAAATTTTTCTAGAACTGAATACCCTCAGATGCGATGTGGTACAACAAAAGTGTACGATTTTAGGTTATTTTTCTTCTAAAAATTTCGTTTTCCTAGGCATAATTGCAGTCTGTTCCATCATTTCTGAAAAAGTAAGGGGGACTTTTTGACGATGTCCCCCCTTCCAAAAAAGTGAGGGGGACGCGTCCCCCCGTCCCGCATTATCCACGCCCATGGGAAAATTGTACACGCAATTATACCTGCGTGGAGTCCACAGAAACATTCTTGGTCTATAATAAAATTTTTCCTTTACATTTAAAAGGATGTCCAAGGTTGACAGAGAACAGTATAGAGCCTCCCGGGAGCTCTAAATTAGTTACAGTACACAAAAGAGGGACCAACGGGATTCTCACTACCCGACATCCATATGGGAGGAGATATGATATATCACCTTCTTTTTAGGTAAAGCAAGAGGGGTAGTGGACAGGCAAAATTCGTTTCAAAAAAGATTTTCGTCATTATTGAACGTCGCGGTAAAATGTTTGGAAAATAAGCAACGGCAATTACTTACTTATAATCTTTCAAATGATGTGCTAGGCTAGATTAGTCAAAGATCCCATAATGATGAGAGCCCTACAGAGAAGGAGATGTAGTTTTTAGAAAAATGTTGCACTGGAATAATTTCTTGCGTCATAGCTTTGTCAATGGTATATAAAATCGAGTGTAAAGCCTGTCGTATGCGCGCGAAGCGCGCCGAAATTTTGAATAAAATATTAGTCCATGACAAAACCTGCATTTCAGAACCTGCATCGGACACTGTCACTTTCCCACCAACCTATGCTATTCAGAAACGAATCTTCTGACTGAGAATTCTTTAAAAGCACTTTTGCTCCTTTGTTCCCCCCTGAGTAGTTACCGAAAGCTATTGATAATAAGGACAACTCTGACACAAGGCTTGACGCTAGCGGAGCGTGCGAAAATTTGGAATTTGTCAAGAATTTCCAAAACTTATCATAGTTTGAGAACAGTTTGTGAAAGAAAATGGTTAGAACAAATAAACCAGTCATCAATAACACATCTCACCCTACACCCTCCACAGAAATCTGAAGCTTAAACGACTTTTGGGACCATTTTAAAAATTTTCAAGAATCGATGGGGGGAGGGGGACACACGTCACCCATTGCCCACTGTGCCGACGCCACTGTCTGTAGCTTAAAAGCCTTTTGAGTTCATTTTAAAACTTTTCAGACAGTTTCGAAATCGAATAGGGTATACACGCCGCTACTTTGCCTGCAACAGCTGGTGCTACTGTGCACAATAGTACGTCACCTGACAGCTTGTCTTCTGTATTCATTCTGCAAGGTCTGTATGGCGAAAACTTTGCGTCTCAATCCCTCTAGATTACAAAAAATTTCACTCTTTAACACAAAATTGTTACTAAATTTCAGTGCAGCTAGCCGAGCCCTTACTACATATGTCACGATGTTTACTTATTTAGATCTTAAGTCAAGGATCATTACTCAGCTATTCACCTGTTTTCGAACATTGTAGCGCTCCTTTCGTCGTCAACCACTTTGAAAGATATATAAAGAGATAATCCAGCTTTAGCTCTACCCAACCCCTAAAGAAACATATACTTTGAATACGTTCTTAGACATTTTTATTTATTTTTTGCTCTTAATTTTTCTTTCTTCTTTTCTTTTTTTCCCCCCTTTTTCTTCTTTTTTTCTCCTTTCGTTTTTTTTCGTGGCGGGGGGGGGGGCGGGCCCCCAGGCCCCCCTGGATCCGCGCCTGCAGCGATGCACTGTGTCAGTACGTGGTCTCCCTTTAATTTCTGTGGCCACAATTTATACAATGGAGGCGAAGGAAGGGGGTGGGGGTGTTGGCACTCCGACCCCCCAAATTCTAAGACCTAGACTTTTTGAAAATATATTTAGAGGGATATGGTTCTAAGAGGGGGAATTTCGATGAGTGTGAACATAAAAAGTCAACTCAATTCAAAGTTCTTTGCAACACAATTCCCATTTTGCTCTGGAATTCCCTCCCTTATCTTGTCATGGCTAAGCAAAGCACCAAAGTTCAGGAAAAGTATTTTACGTAATTATTTTCATGGGTGGCGATCACCGGGAGGGGGGGGGGCAGGGGGAAATGTCCCCCTCAATATTTTGAGTGGGGGACATAATTTCAAATGCCCTTCCCCAATATTTAGATTTATGCAGAAAAATAAGTGTTGTTACACACATTTTCGATATGAATAATTGTGATATTAGCCTATTACTGGCAGCTGGGGAGAACTTTAGGTCAAAAATATGTGATCATTGTCCTCTACAATGCACCAAATCGCTTGGCTTCCAGGAGCTTTGTCCATGAACAGGGGACCTGTCGAGGTCCCCCTGTACTTCTGGCCGGAGGCGCAAAGTATTCACACAAGCAAATGTCCCCCCGATAACTTTAACAGGTCCCCGCCCCTGATTACATTCAACACTACTGGAGTTAATCTTATTGGTACTGCACTGAGTTCTTTCCGTAGACTTCTCATTATCACGTTTTGCTTCTCTCAATTGTCTTGAGTATCGTCTTCTCCGTCGACGTTGCTGAGGTGGGTACGTGAGCGGGGTGGGGTGGGGTGGGGTGGATGGGGATGGATTTTTCGTTGGGCCGGTAGTCCTTTCTCTTCTTTTGACCCTTTTTTCTGTTTTGATCACTTGTTTTTGCTACTGTTGAAGCAGTTTGTTTGCTTGCTTGTTTGTTTTGTTTTTCTCTTTGTTTATGGGGAGTTGACGTTCTAAAAAGCCCTGTGGGGTTTTTGTGTACTTCCTTTCGCTTATGTATGTACATAAATTCCTATGTAAAAGTTATATTCTTTATATGTATATATGTAAAGCGAAAAAAACAATAAACGAAACGAAACGAAACGAAACGAAACTTATTCCCACGAGGTTTTCCCAAAGGTGAGGGAATTTCCCGTACACGGTTTTAAAACTTGCGGGATTGTTGACAAAAGAGCGGGAATCCCACATTACCGCTGCCTTATTCAACACTCAGGTTCTAAAAGGAACGATTTTTCAGTCGTGAAAAATAGCTTATGGGCAAAATGGTAGTCTATTTAAAAAATTCAAGACAGTGCAATTGTTTAGAGGATTTTTTTTATTTTTGTTTTTTGTTTTCTTTTTGTTTGTTTGTTTTTTTGTTTTTTTTTGAAGTATCAAATCCAGGGAGGAAGCGAGACATTGTTTTAAATGCTCATTTTTACTACATAAGCAAGAGCCGATGTTTGAGTTTCAAACTTGGAGAAGGTTACAGGTGTCAAGAGTTCAAGACACCGAGTCAATACAGAAACGCACAGAGCGGTGTTCCAATGAAAAAGAAAGAACGTGACCAGGGGTAGAAGCAGAGGGGGTCAGTGACATCCGGACCCCCTCAATTGCCGAAGGTTCCCTTTCTTAAAGTCGAAATTTTCTGTAAGAAGATTACTTGAGGCTGATCAGTACAGGTATCCATTCTGGTCCAAGACTCTACAGAATATGTTCGATATAACGACCAAAATTTTCGGCGCGCACCGCTTTTCTTTCATATTTGGCATTCACATAGCTGAACAGGCCCCCTGTCGGGTAACCTGGACACACGGAGCCAGTGTATACCGTATTCCACGCAAAGTTCAAGA
The DNA here is from genome assembly GCA_029531755.1 of Holothuria leucospilota. Classification (NCBI taxonomy): domain Eukaryota; kingdom Metazoa; phylum Echinodermata; class Holothuroidea; order Aspidochirotida; family Holothuriidae; genus Holothuria; species Holothuria leucospilota. The sequence goes on along the minus strand of CM055961.1, from coordinate 66,445,411 downwards.
ATTTCTACCTCAGTTCAGATGGATTTTTCTTGTACTTGTGCGTTACCGCACAGGCGTAGGAAGCGGGGGCTGGAGCTGGGGGCCCAGTCAAAAATGTGGTGGGTCGGAAGTATGTTTGTACCCCCTCAATCCAATGACGAACACACTTATTTGTTTCCTGTGTAAAAATGTAAACAATTTGCAGTAATTATGCCTTAAAATTTGCCCAACATGTTGCACCAAATTGCATCGAAGGACCCTCAAATATTTCAAAATTTCCCAAAGGGGAGGGTACCCTTAGACCTCCCCCAGGACAGCGATTCGAAACAATGTCTCCAGCAGCTTCCTACGCTTATTCGAAAACTACAACGAAGGCCTGGTCGTTTTGTCGGACACACGATGGACATAGTAGCATGCATGTTATCGTCATAGTTGCCCCGCCAGTTGATTTCAAATGCCCTCCATAGGCGATGACACGAGATTCTACCATTTGTAACTGGAAGATTGTTTACGTTTCCGGCATTATGCAACTCTTCAAGCCAGATTTCCAGGAGTAAATTAGCACTTGACTAAGATACAAGTACTCTTGTTGTTCCCAAATGGCCTAGACTAGAAAAAGGAAGTGACCTATGTTGTAAAAGCCCTTCGTCTCATGCCCAACCCCGTGTCTCTCACCTCAGCTACCCCAGTCGCCCCTCTTTCCATCATAGTCCACGCGGCGTCCTCACTTTTGGAGGAAAAACATCGAGCAAATATGCCCTTCGGCTGAAGTGTATGAAGAGATGTTTCAGGAGGTGGTGGAAGGCGTTTCTCGAGAAAATGTTCCTCGTTGCCCCCGCCCTCCAAATATGACATAAATATTACCTGTCTACTCTCGAAAACGTTTTGTCAGCTGTTACGGACTCTAGGCCAACTTCATACCCCTATGCCCTCCGGTACTCCCACCCTACTGGGTGCTAAACTTCCTTTTGCTACCGTAGGATATAAAATATGATTGGATAATTTCTCGTTAAACCATTTGTTTCGTTGGTATAATTTTTCGACTCAAGTTTGCCGAAAGTGACTTTCTCTGGTAAGTGAGTAAGTGTGACTATCTCAATCATGAGATATCAAAATGTTTAGGTGGTAGTCACAAAGCCTGTGGAGTGCAACGTCCAGTCTTTCATTGGTCTGGTATGTGCCATATAACTTTGGTGATGCTCCTCTTGGACCGTCTTTTCATCACCACCCCACACCTGCATGTCAAAAGAAGTTACGACTTTGACAGGTAGCACCAGTTTGTATCTTAGCAAACTTTGAACATAAATATTCTCAAAGGCAAGAATGTCCCCTCAGAAGGCATCTCTCTCCTACATCTAGCCAAAAGAAAGGAAAAGCACTAAATAATAAGAATTTCTTCATGTATCTTAAAATAAAGCTTCCCCAAATTAAAGTCCATTTTGCACATCTAAGTCACCTTGCATCAACAAAAATTTCTCAGAGGGCATGGGGTCACCCTTTCCCTTAGAAGGAAACCTCTTCCATTACACCCAGTCAAAAAGGAAATATTCCTTGAATATATATATATATATATATATATATATATATATATATATATATATATATATATATAGATAAATATATCTATATTCGCAGTTGCGTAGCTTCACTGTATTTAACGCAGTTGCATTGTTTTACTGCGTTGCTTTATTGTGTACATACACACTCCGTAAGCGCGTCAATCGTTTTAGGTTGCGTCATTACAGCTTTTAGTTATTTAACGCAGTTGCGCAGTTTTTTTTTTTTTTTTTGTATTTCACGCAGTTGCGTAGCTTTACTGTAGCTAACGCAGTTGCATTGTTTTACTGCGTTGTTTCACTTTATACATACACACTCTGTGAGCGCGGCCAACACACATGCGTCGGTCGAGTTGTGTAGGCACGCGTTTGTTTGTTTCATTTGAATCGCGTTTTACTGATCAGTTGATATTTTGCCGCCTGATGAAGGGTATGTACCCGAAACGTTGCGGAGTTTTCTCCTAAACTTTAAGCACTTTTTTACTACTTTTATTGACCTATACATTTCACAAGTGCTTCGCAGTAATCGACCTTATATATATATATACCGTATATATATACCGTATATATATATACCGTATATATATACCGTATATCTATATATACCGTATATCTATATATATCTATATATATATATATATATATATATATATATATATATATATATATATATATATATATTATATCTATCTATATATATATATATATATATATATATATATATATATATATATATATATATATATATATATATCTGATATATATATTTATATATATATATATATATATATTATATATATATATATATATATATATATATATATATATATATATATATATATATATATATATATATATATAATAAAGACGCCGTTCTGATGTGGGTTTCTCTTCCTGATGAAGGAATCCTCTTCCTCCTATAAGATGCGCAGCTTTAGTAAACCTGCATATACGCAGGCTGAAGATAAAAGTAGCCTATAATTACATTTAATTATAAGCTAAACTCAATGAGCTTTCAAAGTAACTGTACATTTAAAACATGGCTAAATTGTTTGTAACGCCAAAAAATCTAAAAATAAAGATGTTTAGATGCAAGCAGGGTCTAAAATGCGTCATTTTCTTCTATGTGGGAGGCATTTTGACAGAACATTCTCTTCCAAGGCTTTCTCTACGGTTACGCGCAAAATGATGGTGGCTACCCCAGTGACCTACTAAGAGGGAGCAGCCCGCACCTGCTACCAGCCTCGTAGAAGTTCCAGGCTAATGCCGAAAAATTCAGTAAAGAAATATAATTTCAAACCATGTAATTATTTCAAAGCTTTACAAAAGATAGCACCATTTTGGGTCTAGGAAACCTTAGAACAAGAAAACTTCTTAAAGGGTACAGGTGTCATTGTTCCCCTTGGGCAACAACATCCCTTTCAATAACACCCTACCAAAATAGAAAAATAGCTAAATAACGAAGATTCCTAATTATATCATCAGTTCAACGGTTTACGAAGCTTTAACAAAGGTAGCACCAATTTGCATTCAAGCCACCTCTAATGGACCAAAATTTCTCAAAGAGTAGGGATGTTATCCCCTTCTTTTAGACAGCACCTCTTGCCTTAACGCCCAGCCAAATAATAGGAAGAATGTCACTGAATAACGAAAATTTGTAAAGATATAATCAGTTCAAAGCTTTGTCAACGATAGCACCATTTTGAACCTAAGTGAGGCCTTATACATTTACCCCTCCCTTCAGTACCCTCCCCCAGGATGGCATCCAATCACAGGTGAGAAAGAAAGGGTCCGTCAGGGTGTCAACTATTTATGGGCACATCACGTGGTCCTCCGCTTAGACAGTGTCATGAACCGCCCCGTAGAGATTTTGCCCAGGCTATACGACCCTCGTCATCGTGGACCGAAAATTTGTTTGAATAACCTTGTGTAGCTAGTAAAGCTTCAAACCATAGTCATCGACCTACGATTCTAACCTAAAGTATTAAAATACGACATGAAAACCCATTAATGCCCGTCCTCTTAACTTGATTGGAGTTTTGGAGCCAGAATAGATGTGCACTTTTGTGAAATTTTGCACTAAAAATCATTGACCATGGTTAAAATTACATACAGGACAACACTGACATAATTCAGCTTTCTTACAAAGTATGTCCATTGCCACTTTGAATTGACAATCTTCAAAGGTAGGGAAGAGAGAATAAATCTCCTTCGGATATAAGCAGTCTGTCTCTCTTCATAATCACATCTGCCTGGAAAAGCTATAGTTTTAAGACTGAACTATTAAAAGGGAAATATTACGTTTTCACATGAACGAATTTGTTGATTTTGTAGGTTCTCCTAAACTTTCGAACTTAAATATTAAAACATCTATCGCTCTTGGTAGAAACGACAAAATAACTCTTAGAATTAAACGACACACAAAACTTATATGGCACTAATTGGCCACCGTACATTCGAAGATGCTTCAAATGGAACCTACTGCTATTGTGCTTGACGCTCAGCATAAGCAATGGAGTAGGGAAAACGAGCCAGTGAGCCACAACTACAAAAAAGGTCGTGGCCGGCCCAACTTAAACCAATGGTTAGAAACTGAACCGTAAAACCTCATCTAACTCTAACTCTATGATGATCGTAAACTGGAAAGTAGCCCAGAACTTCCGGAGTGTCCTGGAAGCTCTGGGCCCTTGGTCCCACGCATTGTTTTTGTCACTAAAACCATGGAAAGGGGGAGTGCTTCCCGGCCTCCCGCCCTTTCTGGGCTTTTGCTGCCGTAGGGTCTTTCCATCTTATTGAATTAAATTTTCAAAATGTGAACTTTTGACTAGTTACTGAATGCGGGGCATGTCTGCAATGCGAGCCCACAACATAAAACTCATAGAGCAGGGGTCGCGGACTTGCCCAGGGCACTGATGAGCACTCTGACCGCCAGGCAGGCGCGGTTTTACGGGGGGGGGGGGCTTTGGGGGCTCAAGCCCCCCCCCCCCAAATTTTCAGAGGTTGTGTTATGCTATATTTGCGTGTACTGAGAAAAACGAAATTGCCCAATACACTTGTGCACATCTTGGTCCAGTGGATTTAGTTTGTCAAAAGAAACTGTCGTCTGTGTCTCGAAATCACATATTTGGTTCACGATTTCATACAATGGAAGTTGGGTCAGATAAGTAACATAAGTAACATCTATGATAGTATGTACGTACATGTAAATCAAGTTAACGGATTAATCATCTGTTGGAAGTTCAAAACGAGTCATGTCGTCGCTGATCTCGTCAAGCTATACTAGCAGTCCTTTTAAGTCAAATCTACAGGCCGAATCGTTATTCCCATTAATGTGAACAGGTCCAGATGCTCGTATCTTTCAGTAACGTTTGCTACATTCTTCAAAAAAAAAAAAAAAAACATATGCCTGTATATACGTTACATCTATGTCATGGTCAGGGGCGGTGCCACTCGGGGGAAAGGGTGGCCTATCCCCCTGTAATTTGCAGGAAAAGAGAAAAAGAGTAGGAAAAGAAGACGGAAAGGAGAAGAAAAGAGGAGGGCGGGGTAGGCCTATATCTGATCCACATAGTTAATCCAGAGCTTCCAAGAGGCCATATTCCGGTTTCTACCAGCCTTTTACGATTTTATAATGCACAAATGAAGCAAGGCAAATTTTCTTAATAGTTCGAGAATATTTATGTGGATTCCACGCACGTATTTTTGCGTAAAACTTTCCCCGACTAGAAGGCAGTAATGTGTCCAAAAGGGGACTTCAGGAGGTTTGTTGATACATAGGCTACCCTTAGACAAAAAAGGCTTCTCTTTCACCTAACCAAAATATTTAGAATGTTTTATGATCATTTGATCGGGTCCAAAAATATCCCAAAGACAACACCATTTTTGCATCTAAGCAACCTTCAAGTAACCAAAATTTCTGAAAAGACCCCTCCCCTTAGACCTATCCCCTAGAACAGCCCTCTTTGCCCAACCAAAAATTATAATTCACGAAGTTATGAACATTTTCCAGCCATATATCAGTCAAAACTGTCCCGGAGACCGCACCATTTTGCATCTTAGCAACCTTAAAGTAACCAAAATTTCTCACACAGGAGAGGGGAACACCCTTCCCTTTAGACCTCTCACCTAGGACCGCCCTCTTTCCCCCAACCAAAAATTAGAATTCACAAAATTATGAACATTTTCCAGTCATATATATCAGTCACAAACTTACCCAAAAGAACGCACCATTTTGCATCTTTGCAACCTTAAATTAGCAAAAAGTTCTCAGAGGAAGGGGCACCCCTCCCCTTAGACCCCTCCCCCAGGACGGCGATCACTCAACCCATGTCCCCTATCAAAATAACCTTGCGCCGTCCCTGGTTATGGTACTGTTTTTGTTATCATTGGTTTCAGCGAGCGCGTGGCCGATTTACATATTTGAGAGAAAATTTTATGATTCTTCCGTTTCAAGCCCCCCTAAGCCCCCCCAAAGTCTCGATCTAGAACCGCGCCTGCCGCCAGGTCCCTAGTTTAACCCCAAACTTCAGGAAGTCATCTCAGACTGATCACGGGACCTAATTGCAGATGAACCGTCGGCCACGCAGATCTGTGACCATCTGTTTGGACTACGAACGTTCCAGCAAAAACGAAATAAGTGTGTCTTTAATCATTCCCAATCCTACTCCGGGGACCACCGTTTAATGTTCGTTCCCATCCCACGGACGAGAGTGTATCTCCAGCCTTCAGCCACTTGCCCAAAGGTTGGCGGACCCATTACGTCTTGTGTTAAGACGATAATATTCAGTGGCGTCGCAAGACTTTTCGAAGTGGGGAGGGATGGGGGCAAGCGTTCTGCTTGAGAAGCACATCAAAATGAAGGTCTGAGTGTTACCGTCGAAGTGACGCGCAGCGCTCTTCTGTAAATAGCCATTGGCCACAGGGGGCCAATGTAGGACCCCTGGTAGAGTCCAGGGGTAATGCTCCATTGGGGGTTCATGGGGCGTAGGCCCTGGAGGATCTGAGGTATTTAAAAATTATGACCATTAGAATTAATCATTTGACTATCGCCAAAATGGCATTGAATGCACACTCACGATAAAATAATGGGGGGAGGAGGGGGTGAACGGGGATGACGGGATCATGTTCAGAGTATCTGCTGAGGTCCAGGGGCAAATCTGGGGTTGCTTCAAAATGAAGAGGGAAATGTACACGAAGTTTTTTTTTTTTTATTTTTTTATTTTTTTGAAGGTTTATCGGCTGCCCTACTGTGTGGACGACAATATTTGGGCAGCGAAACTTTCCATTTGAGACATCTTTCATGGACAAAATTGCATTCAGGCAGTGCGTTATGACACAAATAGTTCCGGACAAAAATGGGTCTGTTAGGAAGATAGGTCTGATTTATTAAGGCTTCGTAATCCGCTAGTGAGCACGAGTTTCCCTCAAATAAGTTTATCTTTTTCAAAAACTAATGGAAGTCGGAAGAAGTTCTCCTCCTCGAAAGTTTGCCCTTCCATAATCACTTCTTTGTAGGAAAGAAAAAATGTAACACACTAACCGTTGAATGAAGCAAAAACTTTGGAGATGGTATTGAAGAAGAGAATGGAAAACAAACTGAGGGTGAAGACGAGGAAGTTTAGGCAGTTCAAGTTGTAAAAGATTTGTTATAGAAAACAGTTAAAAACGTCGACAACTCATCCCTAAAGATATTCTACCGCACCGCCTGTTGTAGCTTTTGCTTAGACTTAGATCATTTCAATTTCGAAGGAAACCGTTAATCGTGCACTCGCTCCTATGCAACTCGTGGTTTCGTCACACTCTTTGTCGTCAGAATAATTGTGGTAAGAAATTTGCTAAATCGGGGTAGGGGGAACAGTAGTCCTCACGCTGGCACGTCCCCTTACAAGCCTGACGTCTTTGATTATACAGGAACTCATGCAAAGGCTTAGAAAACGGGGAACAAAGAGGTCCGGTCCCCAATAATTTGACTGAGGGGACCGAGATAGCTTGTAGCCGGCAAAGAAGTAACGGATGCGTATCCCATACATAAAAAATAGCATGAAAGGTATTGGAAAGTTGATAATAGTTATCATATTTTATATTTATCAGGGACAAATTAACATATTTCAACAATAATAAGGTGTAAATAAGTCACCCGAGTGAGTGTACCCTTACAATTAACTATAACGTAAACAGTGGTGGCAATACGGAGTCATTGGGGATGGGTCAACCAGATTTTTTCTTTCCCCCAACTTTTCCCAGAATATGTATAGCACTTACCTAAAACTATACATAGCTGTAGGCCCTGTGTTTAAGTTGCCTTTAAAAGGCATTTTTTTCAGTGCCCTTCGCGTATCAACTTAGTATACAGGCGTAAGAAGCTGTATCCGGACTGAGAGTTGGGGGTGGGGAGAGGTGAGCGCTGTTTCGGCCCGCTGTCCCGGGGGAGGTGTAGAAGGATATCCTCTTCCCCGTGGGAAAAGGTTGAGTATTTGAGGGTCCTTAAATTCCTTAGATGCAATTTGGTGCAACATATTGGGCAAATTTTAAGGAAAATTACTGCAAAAGTTTGACATTTTTTTCTTACAGAGGGAACAAATAAGGTTTTCTTCCATGGATTAAGGGGGATTATTAAAGCATACTTCCACCCACCACATTTTTGACGAGGGGCTTTGCCCTCCCCGCCGCTTCCTACGCCTGTGACTCAGCACGTGTCCAATTGTTACATTGGACAGCCTATATGATATTGTTGTTTGAAGGCCTCCTGCAACCCCCACCATCATTGATCAAGTCCCCCCCCTTCACAGTCCCCATGCATCATTTAACCGACGGGCTGACCAGTCTTAGTCTGGGTATGATACAAAACATATCAAATCGTGATGTTTTTGGTCAAATCCGTGCACAATGTTCAAATACATTCGAAGCTATCTTAAACTGGCCCTGGACACACCCCGAAGGCGGAAATAGGCCCCTGGGTCATTCCATTTTTGTCCATGATGATTTGTTGTGTTCACTAAGTAGGGTATAAAGGGGTGCAAATCGCCCTGGGCATCAGTAGTGGGTTATGCAATGCCACGGTTAAAGAATTCTCGAAAAAATAGAATGTCTAAACTATATTATCCAGTGCCTGTGGAAGGGGGAGGGCATGAGCGACGCATTCCCCCTGCGCAATCGATTTCCAATTTTTTTTTAAAGTAAACCCCCAAAGGCGTTTTAGCGATAGATTTCTGTAGCGGATAGGGTGTGGCAGGGGCACGTGACACCCCCCCCCCCAGTTTGATGTTCCTTCAAAGTGCCCTATTAAGATTTTCGGCACTGAAAAATATGTACAAAAAATCGTTTATGCATCAATATGGACACAGGGACCCAATGCCATTTTAGATTTAATCAGGGGCTTAAATTGCACATAATTTTCTTAAAACTACATTTTTGCGGCGCGCTTAGCGCACATCTATTTTGGTGTACTTTGTAAAGCACTACCATACCGGGAATTACATTGCAGGCTTATCGTTTCAACATCTATTTTCAAAAGCTATGGACCACTGCGGCCGGGAGTTCTCTTCATTCAAAATTCCCACATTAATCATCTTTTCGTCCAATTGTATTTTCGAAAAATTATTGTTTAACTTTATCAAGAGCTATGGGACCACTGCAGCCGTGGGTCCCCTCCATTCTGCCATTAAATACATTTCTCCCATCGATTATCTTAAAGTCTAAAATTTATGTTCGAAGACCACAAAGATAATGATTTTTTGTTGCCTTTATTTCACGCACGTGCATCCAATAATATATGGGGTGATTAAATAGTATAATTTCATAGGCTAATGTGCGTTTATTTAAAATATCAGCTCCTTCAAATTTACATGGGGAACTTTGCTCTTCTGAATCATCGCCCATGTGGAGCCAAGGACCACACTAGGGACTGGACGGAGTATTAGTACTTGAACGAAAAACTTCTTTAACGCTTGATGCCATAATTTTCCACACGCTCCACACGTGCACCAAAGGTGGTCTCAATTGGCACTAGCCACTCTTTTGCTCATTTATCGCTGAAGCAAAATGCAGGAAATTTATACATCATAATTATAATTTTAAGGCACCAAGAACCCGGTAATCACACACAAGAAGCTCTTTTTTTTTAATTTCCCGGATCCGCCGCCGTAGATGAACCTGTCTCACTGCACACCTAGATATAGTTAAGTACTTCCTTTTAATGTCACAGTTTTATAAATATCTCAGCACCTCCGTAACTTGGACCGCCACCGGGGTGATGTCCTTGGAGGGCTGGATCCCACAAGGGGGCCTCCCGTGAGCCCTTTAACCCCAACACCAACGGGGAGCTCTTCGCGTCACCATGATGAATGCAACTCCGCTCAGTCCTTCATGTTGTTGTGCCTCCACTTACTAAAGTCTGGCAACGCCACTGCGGTGAGTTGTGTTTTCGACTGATCCCTGGATTTAATTTTAGCATTTCCTATCACAATTGTTTGCATACTATCGAACCTACTGCCCTTGTGCTTGGTGCTCAGCATAAGCAATGGAGTAGGGAAAACAAGCCAGTGAGCCACAACTGGAAAAAAGACCGTGGTCGTCTCGACTTGAACCGATTGGTTGGAAACTGGGACGTTAAACCTCATCTAACTGACTGACCGACCGACCGACCGACCAACTAACTATCGAAACGTTCAGCTAGGGAGGTGATATTACCTCCGTGGTTATCACCCAGCATTGCAACAATGCTGAGCAAGATAATTCATTTTCGCCTTACAGTCTTCTTTTGGGAAGACATGTTTTACGAAAATGCAAAGCTTAAATGGATGATCAGGCAGCAGACTTGCCTGAGTATTCCGCTGCTGTTTTACTAACAAGGAACAACACTTTAGCTCCTGGGGCTTACAGTTATGATTTAGGATACTAAATCTTTGAAAATGTGTTAAATGAGAATTAAATAAATGCCTTTATAGTCAGTTTATATGTTACTAGATATCTTTCAATAAGTCACCACACCTTTAATAGTATACTCAATTAGATTGCTACATGAACCGTCTAAAAGCCTGAGCACCACGTTGAGTACATTTATTATGGGTCAGGTACTTCAATTTCTTTATGTACTAATGATGTTCATCACTGTGGGAAATCATTGACCATGGGAAAAGTTGACATGCAGGATCAGCTTAGATAACCTTTTAATTTCTAACAAATTTATGTCTACCACTGTGTCACAATGGCTAGTCTGAATTCAGAACGTTCAAAAGCAGGAGAATGCGGCAAAACCTTCCTTCATTGCAGGCTTTACCATGCTGTGTTTCACCATAATCACGCCCGCAGCGCAAAAAAAAAAAAAAAAAAATGTAAAACCCTTTCGTTTGAATAAAGCTTTAATATCGGTAAGATTAATGACAGCCCTTAAGAAAAGTAGAACTTAAGACGGTTGCCCACTAGGTAACGGTTTGCGAACGCTTGTGACCTCCTGCGACCTCGGGAAACTCACTTAGTTGGGAGGGCGTTTGCTGGCAACTGGTGGCAAGAGCTCACAAGAGCCGTTGCATGATCGCAATCGCTTGCAAGTTTTCAACATGTTTAAAGCTCTTGCGACCTCGGCAAGAGGTCGCAAGACACTCGCATAGTGTAAGAAGGTGATCGCGAGGAGTCGTAATCGTAGGGTGTCTCAACGCAAAAATCCTTGAGAAAATGCAGGAACGTGTAAATGACACGTCTCTAAAATATTCATGTCATTTCGCGGGAAATTTACAATTTTCATTAGCGTATATCTGGGCCAACGGTGCCGTAACCTGGGCGAAATCGTTAGGAGTGGGGCAGTTCAACCCAAATGGAGCACCAAGTGGCCTGCCTATAGACATTGACATCCAAGCGGACTCTTCCTTTCTCACTGCGTGAGTACCATCCTGGGGGAGGAAACTGTGGGGGTTACATGTAAGGCCTGGCCTAGGTGTAAAAAGGTGCTATCTTTGGCAAAATTTTGAACTAATTATATATTTAGAAATTGTCCTTATTCAGTGATTTTTTCCCTATTTTGCTGGGCGTACGGCAAGCGGTCTGTGTTGTCCACAATCTGTGAATCACCAGTTATCCTCTGGGAGAAAATGTGGCACCCAAATGCTCTAGATTGCACTTAGAAAATGGCCTGAAAATAGTAAGGTTCCTAGAATATTCCGCAGGCCGCATTGATGGGCGTCACTGGCCGCCATTGGAGAACCTAGTGCGTACATCTTGCAAGAAAAGTTTTGGTCCAAACAGGGGCGGGATTTGATGTTTGAAAGTAAGGGGGGGGGGCGAACCCAGGTGGACTGCCAAACGGCGCCGAAGGAACCACGAAAGCGCAAAACACGCCCCTAACGAGGAGGGGTCCAGGGGCCTGCCTCAGAGCCCCTGGTGGGATCCAGGGGCAGAGCTCCGATGGGAGTCCAGGGGTAGAATCTACCGGAATTTCTGGGGTATTTACGAATTTGCAGACATTACAATTACTCATTTTTGCTTCAACGTCATAGGACATAAGGTGAGCACTTAACAGGCCACAAAATTACAATTTGATTTTCTTCAATTATATTCTTACTCCGTATGACCAACAGAGATTGATAATGCAGGAGGCTGGAGGAGGAGAATGGGTTATTTTGAGGGATTCCTGGGGCTTTGGAACAGTAATTTCGGGAATGGAAGAACTAGAACTCAGAGTGAGTGCGCGCAAAGCGCACTGCAAAAAAAAAAAAAAAAAAAAAATCGCATTATTTAGATTTTTTTCAGCGATATGAATAATAGAAAAGCTAATAAAAGTATCCTCAAGGAGAGGGCTCTTTCCACCCTCCCATTTCGCTTGGCGTCTGTCCCATACTACGGTACCGGAAGTAGCATTTTCTGCTCTTTACAACTGGCATGTAAACAATCGTTGAAAAGTCGGTAAAAATTGTCATAAAAATTTGCTTTGAAAATTTCTGGGGGAAGGAGGAACTTCCCCCTCCGCTGCATAGGGCCGTGGGTATTGGTGGTTTTAATGACAATGGAAAAGTTCGTACGAAGCAATGACAAGTGAGATGTTCTATAGGAAGGAACCCCGAATCCCGAAGCACGCCGAATAAAACATCGTCGAGACAGCTTTGAGATATTTAATTGTAGCGTATTGTTTTTGTTTAGTTTTAAACGCAGTATTGATCATTGCGTAGAAAATTTTCCTACTTTCCCCATGTGCTTGTTCTTTCCATAGAGCAGGATATGAAAGCTATATCCTGCTCTATAGTTCTTTCTTTCATGTTTCAGTTTTGTCGATGGTCTGGGACAAGTTCCCCTAAACTTTTTATTAGTGCGAAAAATAAGCTTAGTGTCGATTTTGAAGGTTATAAAGTGTATGGTACTTCAAAAAATCATTGAAATGTTTGCGGGTAGCTTTTAGATGAACATGGCCAATGTCATCGGCAGTAAAAGTGCCAGGGAAGTAATTTTCATTGGACCCTACATATTGGGAAGTTGTGCTCGGCAAAGCCTTTAACCGCGAGCGCCGAAGGCGCGAAGCCAAAGCCTGGGGACGGAGGGTGCTCACCGAGTTATTTTTGTTAAATTTGACGGCTTTTGCTGTCGTTTTGGGCCTTTTCCTGAGAAAGTCCTTCTTCCCCCTGCTGATGAAATACTTTTCTTTGAAATGCTAATGAAATATTTTCTTATAATGATCGCAAATTTAAGATAGTAACCGTCAGTCAATTTGCTGAGGATGGTGGCAGTTCGTGGGAAAAGTGAACAGCGAGAGGTGTAGCGATGAATTTGGAAATAGTAATTTACTCAAGCTGTCCTACAGGATCAATGACGAATAACGAAGCAATTCCACTAAATTTCCTAAGAACAGCAGTGCAGCAGTACCAATGAGACATCAATTTTATTACGCTCATGCCAAGCACGCCAACAACTTTATACAGAGTTGCGATTTCCTGTACATGGGTAGGGTTTGGGATTTTGTTTGCAAGGACCATGGTGCATTTAATGACGTACACTAGTACCATCGGTGACCCTTAATTCATAGCTTCAACTGTCCATAGTGTGGCTCGTAGGAGCATGTTTTGAAAGAAATTTTACGGTGCCAAACAAACTTTTCAATTGCACTAGTCAGTTTTCTCTGGTGGTGCGCGCGAAACACGCTAGGAAGAATCTCCCTAGCATTTTATGGTATTTGATATTAATGTTTCCTTCATTTAGCATTGTAAAATTTAATCATAATAGGCTATTGACAATTCTCTTATAATTTCTCTGGTCCCGCTTCATTTTTTGTTTTATTAGATGGGGGGGGGGGGGTTGGTCGCTCTTTCCGTTACCCTAGAAACTTTGGAGTGAAAACAATCTCTGGACTACACTACGTGCCGAATACGCGCAATAAATTGTTTTCACTCCAACACATTGTTGTCATGGGGAAGTGACGTGTCACCGACAGACGGGGTTGACACATTTTAGACCTTGTTAGCTGTATCTTAACGAACTCTCCTTTTTAGATTTGATGCATTAAGTACAAATATATTTTCAAGAAGAAAGAACAGATTTGGTTAATATACCTTACCAGTATTGAGTTAAAGCACATAATCAAAGGTAATCATAGGTCAGGGGTGGGGAACCTTTTTCCTTTAGCGGGCCGTTTTGGTAGTCATAAGCCGCTCGCGGGCCGCAGAAGTGAGGGCGCTACAAGTTTTCCCCATGGTGGTTTCAAGATACTCTTTTTTTCGGCGCACTTCACGCGCACTTTTCGTATGTCTTCATTCACTATTACTACTAAGTCAAAAAGTCATATTGTGCTTCTTCTGGCCTGCTTACGTAGCCTTTGGGATTCAATGTCATTTAAAGATAGTGGGTGAACATTCTATTGCCAAAAAGTTTGTTCAAACCCAGAATCCCTATGGGTTTCGGCCCACCAGGTCCTGTTTAGGGCCCTTGGCCTGCGCCCCATGGGGAAAACTTGTACCGCCCTCACTTCTGCGGCCCGCGAGCGGCTAATGACTATCAAAACGGCCCGCCAGAAGAAAAAGGTTCCTCACCCCTGGTCTAGTGAGTAATCGGCGTAAGGGTGGAGGCGCACGGAGGCCGCAAAAATTGTAATAGCTGATGGAAATTTGTAATGGAAAACAAACTACGTCCATCAAACACTCATAAAGGCGTCCAACCCAAGCTCGTAGCCGGGGGGGGGGGGGAGAAGGGGGACTAGAAGATAAAAAATTAGTATTGCCTTTATGCATTTTAGTATATGTACCCCTGAAAACTATTTCGTCCCCGCCCTAAAAGTTTCTCGCCCCCTGCAGTAACTTGTCTGGCTACGGGCCTGGTCTCACCACACTTGATACAGAACCCTACAGCTAAATCGAATTTTGGGGTCATTTTACATTTTGGTAAATTTGCACTTAAAGGCGCCTTCGTGGCCAGTAAAATGCGAAGTTTATCGATTTGACAAAATGGGAGAAGGGTAGGGGAACAGCAACGTGCACGAGGAAACCACCCCTACGTGTCCCCGCTTGGCTAAGGGCATACCCTATCAGAGGAAGTTACAAACACTTCAAAATGAAAACCAACACAAGTGTTAAGATGTAACAGTTTTTTAGTTTTATCAGTTTCAGGACGCGCTACATTTCTTTTCCCTTAACCTTCGGAAATAGTTTGTGCCAAATATTCTCGGGTATTACGAGATAGGTATGAATCTAAATAAGACATTGATATATAAATTTACCCCAATCATCAAATTAAATATTCAGTAGGCAAAATTTTCTAAAGCGTCCCCACAAAAAGTAACCAGTTACTTAGTGTTGAGTGTACGCACTGCAGTAGGGGCAGCTTCAATACACCTTGTTTCTCCATCCTGTTAAACCATCGGAAAAAAAAATTTGTGCCAAATATTCTTAGGTATCACTAGGCAGATTAGAATGGCGGCAGCACATTGCATTCAAAATTTCCAAATCAAATTAAATATTCATCACGCAGAGTTTTAGTAAGCGCGCTCACAAGAAATGACAGAGGAACGGTCGTAGGGGCACTTTCAGGATACACTACATTCTCTTTTCCCGTCAACTGTCGGATAAATTTTGTGCTTAATATTCTGAGGAAAGTATGAAGAGCTAGGTTTGAATTTGAGTCCATTTTTTTTCAAATAAATAATATTATTTGGACAGACACTTACCGTAACGTAGGGAGGCAATAGTCCCCTTCTTGAGGGTATTTTTCTATTATACTTTCTCGCTATAAACGCTATTCTTTTTCGCTATAAACTTCTAAAATGCAACTTTTCCATCGGGCTTAAGGCCCATCCATTCTAAGTCCATCTGCTTCTCACATTATCATGTTGTGTAGTATTAAACCCCAGAAAACCTCATTTAATCCAAACTCCCATTCTCCTTCAGGCCATCTGCATCATCAATCCTGGCCGTCTGTTATTCATAAGGAGTGGGAGTGGAGCGACATTCGCGTCAAACAGTGTTTCAATTCAGCAATTTTCTGGGAAGACTTCCAGCCCTCTTTCGGAGACTTCTTACCTGTAATGCCCCCTGTGGGCTTGGGGTTGTAAAATATGCCCAGGGTATTTCCCGCCTGTCGTAAGAGGCGACTAAAGGGAAGGACTTGCACCGCATTTAAACTTTGCTTGACACTATATACACTACGAACAGGAGAACCGTTAAATTTGCACAAAAACGGCTATGCCAAATGGAAAGAACAGGTAATTCACTGGCAATCCACCGTCGGTGAAAAAGCGGTTAACTACCGTTGTAGCTTAGTTCCTCCAGTCCTAGATCGGTTCTAAATGATGATTGCCCATCAATCAACTATTCACAACCTCTGTAACGACCAGCCGTTTTACGGTAATGGGTTTGGTGGTTAAGTGGTGTCAGGGCTGATTATTAACAGATATATCTATGTGTGGTTTCCAGCGTTACTATTTTTCAATTTTCTTCAACTAGTAGTAGGCCCAGTACTACTGAAAGCAGATGGAGTTAAAAGCGATATAATAACAGCGACGGTCGCCCAAATTAAAAAAACGTTTATTCGTAGCGTGCACATAAAAGTTATTTGGCGAAGTTGTAACATTGTAGGATCTCAACTTTTGCATAAGACATCGTACTACGTGTTGATAAATCATGTAAAAATGTTTGTGTAAGTGTAATTACTGTGACAAAGTTTGGGGGAAAATGCTCTCCCCAGAAAGAACCAAAAAGGCATATCAAAGTTCTTGGTGACGGTGGTCAACTGAGGTTCCTTCGGATGAAAGAGACGTTTACTCGTTCAACGCATCACACCAAGAGCCATCCATTTCCTCAAAAACCAAGACGCAAACTAATATCGGCAAGATCCACAGAATTCTCAACGATGTGTCAGATATAAGAAAGAAATCAACCGTTGTTCGAGGGACGTCGGTTCACAGTTTTGCAGGGAACAATGTTGTTAAATATCTATCGTCTTTTCCGACAGTAAGTGGCTATCTCATTTATGTTTTATCTATCCCAAGAACTGGTATTGTCTTTTGAACAAGGGAAGCATGTTCAAAAGGCAGTACCAGTACTTGGGTTCATTTTCATCCATGATCGAATTAGTTACTAACTTTTCGACCTACATTCAGTCGACCATACCACGTTACAGTTGTAGAAAACATATATAAACAAGACTCAGATAACAAAACTTTAGTATAGACACGGAATTGCTCGTATAAAGAAGGTATTACTGAAATGAAGCCTCCCTTATCCCCTTAAAAAAACAAGACGAAAAAAATAACTCCTATCAAATTGCAAATGCGTCGACATTTCTAACTAAATGTCGGGATCATAGCTTCATTGTCCTGATGCTTCATCTCCTTGTGGAGACCGTGGTCATTTTTCAGGTTCCTTAAATTTCATCGGTCAATTGCTATCCGCCTCACTTTATAGTCCGGGTTTTAAAAGCAGGCCCATCAAAAGTCTTTACGTTCGATTCGTACAGGAAAGGAAACAAACTGAGCTTTTGTTCATTTTATTCTGGAACTTTATTTTATTCTGATAAACCCATGTAGCCTATGCTACATGGGTTTTTCATTATTAAATGGGTCCCACTTGCAATTTTTAACATTTCAATTGGAATTGCATGTTATTTAGATTCTCACCTGACATATACGGTAATCTTAATTATTAAAGTGAAACTGAAAAACATCAAAAAAATCTTGAAGGACTCTAGCTAGTTAGTGGGCAGGGACGTGAAACGTGTCTTATGGTTTACCTTTAAGAAGTTTTCAACTTCGTCAAGTGTTAAGTTTGTATGAGGTTTGTTCTTCGTTACATGTCTGATGCATCCTATCAAACAAAGGAGCTACTGCCAATAATGCCACTCCTAGTACATTTGTGTTGTTGTGTTGTTAAATTTCATCTAACTTACCTGTAACCTTCGCTCTCACAAAGTGGTTTTCGGTTTCACAGCCTTTCAAGTTAATTGAAAATATAAAATGAATACTCGTATTTAGTAAAAATGTCATCGTTGTTTTTATATGGTATGAAAAGGCATTACACGGTTGTATTTTTCAATGCACCTGAATTGCTAAAAGTAATTGATAAATAAATACGGTTTATCTTTTTTAAAAGTGGATGCGTAAAGACACTAACATCGGCTGTTACTGTCTTCTTGATAAGCGCTACCAAATAGCTCTTCAAGTGCGCTTTATTTTGGAGGTTTCCCATTGAGTGCAATAATTCTATGAATGGGCTTGGTGCCTGTTCTTCCGTTAAGCGTGATATAGAAACCTACCGTTATATTTTGCTCTATGGTTTTCGTGTTTCCCCTTTCCATAGTCCGGATGATAGAGATCGAGGGTCCTTCCGTACATAGGCGTAGGACTCTAATTCCATTTAGCACGCTGTAACGACTAACTGAAAAATGTGACCAAAATTTTTTTTTTTGGAAGGGCCATTGTGTATAACATTGCATAGCCGTGTATAAGTAACGGCTATTACACGTAAAAATACTTCATGTCATTCCTTCCATATTGGTTACATTTTTCGGGAAAGTTGTGCACACGAGCAAAACTTTTTGTGTTGCAGGGGGGGGGTTGGTTGGGGGGGGGGTGGAGGCAGATATTGTGTTTGCCCTAATTCCTCTCCTTCGAGAAATTTTTACTAAGTTTAGGTGGCCTCGATGCGAAATGGTGCTATCTTTGGAAAAACATTTGAACTGTACTATAGCTGTAAAAAAGTCAAGAGATGGAGTGAAAACCATGACGTTATTTTGCATAACATATCATATCCATGACAAAACTTGAATTCAGGATCTGCATCGAGACAGTTTCAATCAGGGCCGGGATTTGATGTCTGACAGGCAAGGGGGTAAACCAGGACAACTCTGAACGGCGCCAAGCGCTCCCCCTAACGGCGTGGGGTCCAGTGGCCCGCCTTAGGGTCCCTGGCGAGGTCCAGGGGCAGACCCCCGGAGAGGGTCCGGGGGCGAAGCCCCCTGAACCTCTCGGTAAATACGAAATTGTAACCATTGAATCGATGAATTTCATATTCACAAGGTGGCACTTGACAGACCACAAAATCACAATTTGACCTTTTTCAATTATATTCTAATTCCGTATGACTAACAGTCGACCGGCCGGGATCGGCAATGCAGAGGACTTGAGGAAGGCGGAGAAGTGGATTATCTTTAGGGTTTCCCCGGCCTTTGGAACAACAGTTTTGAGAATGTCAGATCTAGAATTCAGAGTGGGTGCACGCTGAAAAAAGTTGCATTTTTAGACTTTTTAGCAATATAAGTGATAGAGAAATTCAGTCCTCAAGGAGAGTGCTCTTGTACCGCCGGCCTTTTCGCTAAGTGCCGGTCCCTTGTGTACCGGAAATGGCACTTTCCGTGCCTTTAAACTTGCATCTAAACAATCTTTAAAAAGTCGATAAAGTTTACACAGATCGATGATGATAAAAATTTTAATTTGAAAATTTTTTGGGGAGGAGTAACTTCCCCTGTCGTTGTGTAAGGCTATGGGGGAATTGATCGTTACAATGATAATAGAAGAGTTTGTACGAAGCTATGACAAGCAAGACGATCTATAGGAAGTAGCCCAAAATCCCGACACTATTTTAAATGGGTGCGCGAGAAGCGCGCCGAAAAACAGCTTCGAGACATTTAATTGTAGAATATTATTTTTCTTTAGTTTTAAATCGGCACATTGAGTTAGTTCGTGAAATTGACCAAATTTTTCCAAACCTGTTTTCTTCACATACTAATGACAAATGGTCAACGTTAGACAATCCCTATATCCTACATACAAATAAATGTTTCACAAGTGAATAATAAACTATACAATTTTGTTTTCAAAAATTCGTGACCAGACACTTTTTCAAATAATGCACACAACCGGTACAAGCCAAGTTGTCACAAATTCAAAATTTTAACTTTATGCGTAACTACTAGATGTGAAACTTGACTAACTGCACTAATAATAATCATTGCCATGTGGTAGTATCCTTCAACACTCTCGTTTTTTTCTACATATCCCCCTTTAAATGCAGTATTTTTTTATTGCATTAAAAATTTTCCTTCTTTCCCCAGGTGACTCTTATTTCCAGAGAGCAGGACACAGGACCTATATCCTGCTCTATGTTTCTTTCTTTCATTTTTCATTTTTGTCGATGGTCTGGGACAAGTCCCACTCAAACTTTTTATTAGTGTGAAAAATATGTCGACTTGAATGGTCATAGACTACGTGATACTTTAAAAACTCAATGAAATGTTTAAAGGGGAGTTTCACATTGACATGGTTAAGGGCATCGGCAGTGTAAGTACCGGGAAGAAATTTTCATTGGAGCTGCATCGTAGGAAGTTGGGACCGGTGAAGCCTTTAACCGCGAGTGCCGAAGGCGCTAAACCAGAGGATGGGAACTGAGAGTCCTCCTCTCAAAATTTTATTAAATTTGACGGCTTTTGCGGTCATTCTGGACAGTTTCTTTTGAAAATGCAGGTGTAGTTTGAAATGATAATGGAAACGTTTTCTTATGATGATGGCAAATTTAAGATAGTTAAAGTCAGTCTGGTCAATTTGCTGAGGATGGAGGTAGTTGGTATGGAATTGAAGAGTGAGAGGTGTAGCGAAGGCTTGGGAAATAGTTATTTACTCAAGTTGTTCTACAGGAAGCAATAACGGAGCAATCCCACAGAAGTCTTCCTTCGCACAGTAAGTACAGCAGTTCTAATCAGACATCGATTTATTCAAGGCTGATGCGAAGCACATCGTTTTTCGAGAATTGCCACTCCCTATACATGAGCACGGTTTGAGACTTCGTTTGCAAGGACCACCGTGCATTTAATGTCGAACATTAGCACTTTCAGCGACCTTATTTCAGAGCTTCAAGTCACGATAGAGTGGTGAGTATGACAAGAAATTTTACGGTGCCAGACAAAATTTTCAATTGAATTCATCAGTATTCTCTGGGGTGCGCGCCAAGCGCGCCGAGAAAAGTCATCCAAGCATTATTATGGTTTATATTAAAATTTTCCTTGTGTTCAGTTTGTGAAGTGTGCTACTGCCAACTGGAACCAACCAGCGACAGGTGAATGCTGCATGTAGGCCAAAAAATATATCATGTGTACTTTATTTTAAACCGATTGACACTGCGCAAAGACAACACACTCAGGCAGTCCACTTTTTAACAACCCTGTGGGAGGAGAAGTGCTTCCTAACTTTTAGGCTTAATAAAGTTACACCTCATATTATTCTTTTCTTTTGTTCACAGGTGTTTCCTGAACTTGATAAAAAGTCATTTTACGTTCAAAATATGTCAACGCATGGGGGATGGATCAATGTGATAGATGCTTTAACTGTTTGGGACAGGGAAAAAATAAAAAAAAAAATAAATAGGTTTGCATAGTTTTAGTATGGACTTAAATTGCGTCGTAGATGCATGCTTCACAACTTTCGCCCTTTTGTTAATAATCTGAGGTAATATTGAATAGTTGGCATTTGTACCAACAGGAATACTGGGTAAAATAGAACCACATTTTGCATAGACCTAAAATAAGGGAAACTTGAAACATGTAACTATGGTGAATTCAACTGTTTCCATAACATATGATTGTAATCCATTTTAATGTGGTGATCTAAAAATAAAAGTGTAGTTAGCTACATAGTTCAGCAGGTTTGTCATACTGAATGACTTGTGTAACTGTACTGTAATTCTTACAAGTGGTATATGATTGGAACTTGCAACTGGCTGGCTTGAATATTTATATATACTCTCAACCTGATCTATATGGTTGGTTGGTATGGTAATGTGAATATAATGAAAACTCATGATGAAAACTTGAAGGCAGTATACTTGATGAAACAAAGAGATGAGCACTTGGAAAGATCGTTTACATCAGTAAGCATGTTGACACTGATTGCCATACGTACACAGTAACTCTACATCTGCTAATAGTCTAAAGTGAACAGTTGTCTAGAATTACAAGAAAATGTATTTTGTACTGTCTAGAATCTTTGGAGTGAAAATCACTCTTTTAGAGTGAAATTAGGGATCACTCTAAATTTAGAGTGAAAAATTTCAATCGAAGAAGAGCCATTCTCACTCTTTTAGAGTGAATATTCTCTCTTTATTTTGGAGTCATCCCTAATATCACTCTTTGGAATTTAGAAAGTAGGTTGAAAAATGAATCTCATTCATCCAGATCACATTTGCATAGCACGCACATGTGTTCCTGAGATACAAAGTGACAAAATCATATTCTTCAAGTTAGTTTGAGAAAGATAATCGAGCAATAATTTGTGATGTTCTTCTTGTACAACTCACAATTACTGCTACAACTCCTTTCGAAAGTAAAATGTTTTTTATAACTTTCAGAAATTTGCTGCTAATTCCATGTATAGCATGTTCTATATGGAGAGGGCTTGGATAGTTGAGTTAAGTATAGCTGCAACCGTAAGACAGCAAATTTTCACACAAGGTACAGTGATTTTTGAAAAAAAAAACAAAAACAAAAGAAAATAAAGATGGTACGGTAATTTGAATAGTACAAGAATGGCATAATAAACTATTAAGCAATCTACCATGTATAACAAAGTGGAAAAGCTTTCACATTTTATATTTCAGTTCAGGAATGTCCTGTGATGATGGTAGGTGGACGTATGGATTAACTTTTCAAGATTTGTAAGTGATGTCATATATTTTGTAACTTTAGACAGTACGTACACTTTCCGTAGTTTCATCTTTTTTTTTTTACACAGATTGACAATAAGGAAACAGTTGCAAAGGCCTTCCAGTGGTGAGCTTTGAGACTATACTTACTTAATAGGTCATAGGAGTTTGTCAACCTTTAGGCCAGGTAAGAAAGAAAGAAAAAAAAAAAAAAAAACTGTTGATCATCTGGACTTTCTAAAAAAATGGAGCATGCGGGTTGTTTTTATTTTTAATTCAAAATGGCTCCTGTTTCTGTGAAAGGTCGCTATTGTAGCTCCGTAATGCACAGAGACAATACACACATCCTACATACAAAATATAATGATTACATGGAGACAATAAAGATGATTTTATGTCCTTCAAGTTACAAAACCTGATATTATTTCATACGGTAACTTATCATTTTCAAATTTCCTGTAAAAAGTACAAAACTACAAGTTATAGTTTTTAGAAATAAAAATAAAACCAAAATAGATGCGGCAGCAGAAAAGGATGCGGGCGGGGACGATCAACTGTTTTTTTTTTTTTTTTTTTTTTTTACTTCGCCTTAAAGCTTGCAGTGCATGTCATTTTTCTCCATTTCATTTTGGACACTTTTATAGGTCCCCCTCAGGAGGCTTTGGAGGGCTATATCCTCGTTCCATCAAACCACGTATTCAGAGGCAAGAAAGCTTTTGGAAACTAGGTATGGCAAACATATGGTCATTGCTGATGCATTTAGAACTACACTGTCTGCTTGGCCAAAAATACAGCATAACGACGGTCCGGCCCTTCGTAAGTCTGCATATTTCGTAGGTCAGTGTGAATCAGCCTTGGGCATAATTTCGGGGTTTCTTACCTTTTTGAACGACAGTTGGGAGAACCGTAAAATATTGTCTAAGTTACCCACTTAGTTACATGTTGGGAGGGGCGCTTTCTAGCTAGTTGGGGGTGAGAATAGGGATTCCCACCATTCAGTCAATTCCGTCAGTTTGTTACAATGAAAGAAAACATTGCATTGTAATCCTGTAACCACTTTACAGTCCTTAAAGGCTATTAAGCCGAGTGACTCTAAGAGTAGTCACAAAAAAGGGCATTCAAGTTCAACAACCTTGCAACTGAAGCGAGTCCGGTTACCAACTCAATCAAAGTGGTATTGTCAAGGTCAAATGTGTACTTTGTCAGGGGCAACATGGTTTGAATGATTGCAAACAGTTTCTTTCCAAAACACTGGAAGAGCGTAATACTCATGTTAGGACTAGCAACTTATGTTATGGGTGGCTACGTCGTGGTCATAGGTCAAAATTCTGTAGAAATCGTCTTCTTTGTAAGAAATTTTTAAACATCATCCCACGTCACTTCATGGAGATGTTAAGGTTAAAAATGCTCAAAATAGGGGCAAAACTGACAACCCACAGTCAAGGTGTATTGGCACTCAAACATCAGAAGTTCATTCAGGGTTAAATAATATGAGTGGAACAAATACTGTCAGTATGAGTTCATTGACTGTACCCGTATGTGTATCCCATAAGGATTCTCCAGAGAAAGAAATACTTGTGTATGCACTTCTTGATACTCAAGTCTGATACAACCTTTGTCTCTGATAGAACATGCGAGTTTTTAGGTATTGAAGGGACTGAGACCTTGTAAAAGTTATCTACCACGTCAGGTAAAAAACAGGTTACAAACACTAATCGCGTGGATGGCTTGGTTGTGAGAGGTTATAAAGAATTTGTTGCAAATCCCTCTGCCTATAGCATTTACCCGGTGTGATATGCCAGTTAATAGATCCCATATTTCTGCCCCAGAAATGGCGAGGCAATGGCCGCATTTACAAAGTATACCTCGTGAATTAATGCCTGTTTCCCAATGTGATGTAGACTTGTTAATAGGTTACTACTGTCCACGGGCTCTTACTCCAAGGAAGGTCATTTCACATTCACATGATGGGCCTTCTGCTCAAAAAACCGATGTGGGGTATCGCAGGTGTGGTTAATGCTGAAGAAGTTCAATAAAGTCTTTCACGGAAACCGCGGCCATTTTGTGTACGGTGCATTACCAGTTCCGCGATATGTACAAGCTCCATACGGCCATGCGCTGGTACTTGGGATTTTTCCCAAGATCTTGGGAATTTTGTTTCCGTGAGGGTCAGAAAATGGCCGCGCTCCTGGAGATTGATTGGGTTGGAGTTGGGGTGGGTAACCCATCTATTTAGACCCACATCAATGCCCGTGCTAGCCAAATTAGAGGTAAAATGACTCTTCACAGCATCAAACCCCTCCGAGCGGACGTATCCCAAGTTTTCTTGTCGAAGTGGGTCATGTGTAATATATGTGCCAATGTACGAGCCACCCCGCTTAAGTTCTTCCGTCCCCTATCCCCACCCGAAAGTTAATATTTGTGCTAGTGTTCCCAGTGCGGTCATATTACCATTTCGTTCGTATCAGTTCAGGATATTTTAGACCTGCTTTTAAGCTTTTACACATTCTGTACAGGGATCGAAGAATGAATAACTGTGTCGGATGTCATATATGCAACTCGCATAGGCCTACCCATATACGTGCTCGGCCTAGACGCTCGAAACGCTGCCCTTGAGGAAACCCACGTAAAACTGTAAGTTACATTAACACGTTAGAATAAGCCTTATTGTCAACGGATAGTTTTTTCCCTTTACCTTCTTGGAAATATCATAGTCACGGGAAAAACTGTAGGTAAGGTATTCATCTGCGCATGATGCATACAGATTGCATGTACAATGTCACGTTTGTGCAGTCTCGCGGAACTGGTAATGCACCGTACGCAAAATGGCCGCGGTTTCCGTGAAAGACTTTATTAAGTGATCCTGATCCTATAGGCTTGAGTCTTTTTATAGTAACTTCTGAGGTAGCTGATGTCACAAAACTTAGTAACTGTAGCAACAACGTGCAAGTCTGTTTTGAGTGTAATACTCAGGAGATTGTTTCTGCAATTGAGGTAGCCCGACTGATGGAACTTGAATTCAATGAGAGAAATTTAGGTGAAATGTCACATTCACAGGATGACAAAAGAGAAAAAAGATTTCTGTCAATTCTGCAAGATGACATTTGTCAATTAAGTGATGGTCATTATCAATGAAAACATGTCAAGATTTACCCAATAACAAATCTCTAGCCACGTATCGTTTAAACCGGTTACAAGGAAGATTGAGGAATGATGCTATTTATGCCAGAGATTATAATGCATTCATGCAGGATATAATAAGTAAAGGTTATGCAGAGAAGGTTCCGTCTTCTGAATTAAGTAAGGATACTTATGTTAATTACATTCCCCATCATGGAGTCTATCATACTAAAGAACGGGGAATATACGAGTGGTGTTTGACTGCAGTGCAAAATTTAAGGGAGTGTCACTGAATGACTGTCTGCTGACAGGGCCCAACCTCAGTAATAACTTGGTTGGAGTTCTCTGTCGATTTCGACAGGAGAACATTGTACTTGCAAGTGATATTGAGGCGCTGTTTTACCAGTTTAGGGTTTATCCTGAGCAGAGATACCTCTTGCGATTCCTTTGGTGGGAGGAAGGCGATTTAGGTAAGGAACCTGTAGAGTGACGTATGGATGTGCACCTTTTTGGTGCGGGGTCATCCCCATATGGCAGGAGTCTGAGCGTCAAATTCGAACAGTACGCAGCATATTAGATTCAATGTTACACAATTTAGGAACGGAGTTGGATGACGAATCCCTCAGAACGCTTATGTATGAGGTAACTTCTATTATTAATAGTCGGCCTTTGACATGAGACACACTCTATGATCTTATGTCATCAGAACCATTCACACCCAATCATTTGATTACTATGAAATCTAAGGTTCTCCTGCCCCCTCCAGGTAGCTTTGACTCAGTAGATATGTATTCACGTAAGAGGTGGCGCCGTGTTCAAAGCATGTTAAATGTATTTAAGTCAATGTGGAGGAGGGAATATCTCTCAAATCTTTAACAACAGCAAAAGTGGTGTGTCCCTTCACGAAACGTAAGGGTTGATGATATTGTTTGTTGAAGAATGATGATGTATCAAGGAATCAGTGGCCATTAGCAAGGGTAATTGAAATAATTAAAGATGATGATAACTATGTGCGAAAAGTGAAGCTAGCACTTAGTGCTCCCATTGATAACAAGGGTAGGCGTAGAGGTGGTGAGACTATACTTCAGCTTCCCATACACAAGATTATCATACTGGTAGAAAATTCAAATTCTGCATGAGGGGCCATCATAATTAAGGGCCAACGTCTACGGCAGTTAAGAACTTGAGTAAGCAATGATGTTGCAAAATATTGCAGAGGTTGTGAGAACTAAATCACGGATGAAGAAAGTGTTTTTAGCCATTATTTACTGGTTTAAGTTAAAGGTTGGATAGTATTTGGTGGATTATGCTATGTGTTGTTACTATGTGAATGTTTCATGTTAATGTTTTAAAAATGAATTACTCATTTTGAGGGGCCATGTAATGAACTGTGAATCTGCCCAGTTTGCAGTCTGTGCATACTCAATGAGCCTTTCGTATTTTATACATTAATTAAAAATAGTTGAGGCAATCAAGTCCTGCCTGCACCTGCTTTTTTTGTTGTAGTAAAGGACAATAAGTCACAATAAAAGGTGGAAGCAAATGTGTCCAGCCTCAGTTCTTGCCTAGACGCCTAGCGGTACACAACTGGCCGTATTACATTTTATTGTACTGCTCTAAGGAAAGCATGCTGAACTGTACTTTCTGCAGAACCTGATGTTTTGGGTGTGTCCCTAGTGTATATTCGAGTGCGAAATGTGGACCCAAAGAGGTATGTAATTGTTCTATTAACTGCACAGCTAAAAATTAATGTATTTTTGTGAAGTGTAGATGGTTGGGATCCATTTCAGTAATTGCAGGTTTACTGCGTGAGGTTTGCGGTGAGTCGGGCTATTGGTTTTGCGAGTCCGAACTCACATAGGCCTATGTTTGTCGCAGAGAGTGGGCAAATTTATCCTCAATGTATGTTGCGGCACACTCTAAAAATGTTGTGCAGATAATTCTACACAACAGGTTTGTAAGTCGAAATCTACTCAACGTTGTGTCAGTGTTACCCAACAGTTGTGTTGTTGAAGCGCCCATTACAGCGCCGAATGGGACTTAAAATTAACAAACTTCGTTAATAACTGTTAGCAAATTTAGCTGATTTAAATTGGATTAAAAAAATTAATATTACGGTAAAATATATATTTTTTAACAAAAAATATATGAATTAATTTTTAAAGTAATAATATTCTGTTTTAAAAATTAATCATATAGTTCGACCTGACCTCCTGAATTTGGCGGCCTTCCGCGCGGCAAAATTGACAGCATTCACAGTACTACTGACACACAAATATGCAGTAGTTATGCACGTAGCCCTACCTACACAGCAGTACATATCACGCACTGATTCACCACAGAGCAACACATCTCGTTAAAGACATCGCTTCAAACTTATTAACTTTTATCGTCAAATTAAATCATGGATTCATTCGTCAAGGAAAAGTTGGAACAATGGGGCCTTACCTGCTTACAAGACACTTTCGAAGGTTTGTTCAAGACAGAAAACATATCATTTTGCTTTCTTTTAGTCTCGGTCTCAACGGCCGTCTATAGTGAGGCCTAAGTTGCTATAGCTAGCATATGACCTAGCCTAACATTGGCGTTAGGCCTAGGCCTGTGTTGAATACATTATGTAGCTATACTATTACTAGTATAGCCTAACGTTAGCTACAGTCCATAACGTGAGACCTTTCAGCTTTTAGAACATGATGTATACTGGGCCTATCATGAGTCGATCACTTAACAAACACTGTGACCATAAAAATATTAGAACATTTAGCTATAAAAATCCATAAAACTTTGCAGTAATATTTTGTTATAGGCCTATGTCTCACTCATTATGCTATAGCCTAGGCCTACGCCTATTTTGGTGTTGTTCGGATTAGGCCTGTACCTGTTAATCTGTATCTGTCAGTTGACATTCTGCATTCGTAGTTGGGCCTAGGCAATGTACTGTACTTGCGAACCATTGTAGCCAATAGCCTAAGAAGGCCCAAGCTAGGCCAAGGCTACAACCCCAGCTAGCTTACAGTCCTACAACACACTAAGCTAGGGCTTAGGGCCTAGCTAGGTTGGGCCTACTAAAAAGGTTGGCATATATTATTACAATAAAAGTACAAGTTATACTGTGGACTATACAATCATACAGTATTTAAGTGGCAATAACAAAACACTTTTATGGTTCTTTATTAAATAAAAGATAAAGGCAGGTTTTCTTAAATTCCAAAGCTCTAGGCCACCAAAATATAGCCAGTTTAATACAGTACCCTACTGTACCAATCACCAAAATAAAGAGGTATTCACGCAGTACTGTACTGTTACCAATGTATACATGGGTAGCGTTCATAAATACTGTACTGTACTTTACACCTCAAAGAGTGAAAGTTACATAGTTTGCAGAATTTAAAAAAAAAAAATCTAAGAAATTAACCCTCAAGATATTTTCATACCATCTTTAAGGGATAGATATATCTTTCTAAGAAAAAATTATCACAATTTTTGAAATTGACCCACATTGACCGTTTTTACCTTGAAGATGCACCATTTTGTGCCATGAAGCAATTTTACAAGCCGATACTACAGTAGGTCAATATCATTACAGGCTGGTGGGGTCTTTGCTATAAAGTAAGACCTCAAACTTAACAAAAATGCCAAAATGTCATTTTGCAAAATTTCAAAGAATTTTAACTTGGTCAAAATTTGACGAATTTGGCTAAAATTTTCAGAATATGGTATGCTATTCACACAATTGGGAATTTTTTGAGTTTGTCGAGTAACAGCGTGCAGTGATTTGACACGGAATGACCCTGGTTTGAGTATATAAATTCAATGTTCTTCATGTACAGTAAGTTAACAGTATTGCAAATGCTTTTCTTTCTTGCAGAGAGTATGATTGATGAGGAGAGTTTCCTACTTCTAGGCCCAGAAACCTTAAAAGAAATGATTCCAAAAGTTGGAACAAGAACAAAGCTGATGAAATACCTGAGTGAATTGCAGGAAGATGAAGAGGTATATATAGAATGTCAATATACATTAACTGATACATTTTCAGGATGGGATTAGGATGTGAAACAATTACAGCTGTCGTTAAAGTGGAGCGGGCCTAATTGAATATATGCTGTAATATTTAAAGTGTACCTAAAGTCTGAAAATTCAAAAATATACATTACACAACATGAACTGAATTCCAATGGTCTAATTCCCACCTCCTAAGGACATTCCTTAGCTGAGATATGAAATGTTGAAGTTTATTCACTTAATTTCAAATGGTAGATTGGGCAAATAATTTGTGATGTCATTGTTTTACGACTCAAATTATAACCTTTGTATTTCTTTGTTCTTCTGAAAGTTACTGCACCTTGTGCCAAAATGTAGTCATGTTTTCATGGGCTTTGAGGTGACTTTACAAGCCCTCTCTGTACATCATGCCCTGCAAGAAAACAGGAAGCGTTCAAGGTCATTTAAACACTTTTAATTTTGAAAAGAAAACAAGCATTTAATGTGAGTTGTGCAACAAGCATGACACGAATTATTGCGCAATGGACTATTTGGATTTAAGTGAATAAATTTCAACATTTAACAGCTTTTTAAGTACGTAGAAACAGGCACTGACAAACTAAAGGATAATCCCAAACCCAAAGAAAAACCCTGACGGATCACGAACACAATGTCAAACAGACTACACATACCATGCAACAAGGAACAAAAGTCTTTGTTACTACTGAGATTTAGTACTGCCACTGCAGCCAACCCCAAAACAACACTCCAGCCCAACCACCACAAACAACCCCAAAACAAAGTCCCACAAAGACCACACACCCAAATCCACCACACGCCCGAAGGCAACACCACGCCCGAAGGCAACACCACGCCCGAAGGCAACACCACGCCCGAAGGCAACAGCACTTAAAAAGCACCGGGGCAAATACAGGTGCACCTTGCCCAAGTCCAATTACACAATTCTGTGTTGATTCTACACAACAAATGGTAGTTATTTACACAGTAAATGAGTAATTTTTTAACACAGCGTTGTGTCATTTCTACACAACGTTAGCTATGTGCACTAGTTACACATGGGTTGAGTAAATTTTTACACAAGTGTAATTTTTTTTTAGAGTTGTTGTTATTCGTATTTTGATGTAATGTTTATTTTTTTTGTTGGATTTGTTATCTATTTTCCTAGTTCGTAATATTGATCTATTTTTGTATTTTGTCGTTTCACGGAATAAGAGGGAATATGGAATAAGAGAAACAAGAGGAATGAGAGGAATAAGAGTTAAAATCGCACTTGGAATACCATGCATGGATCAGCTAGAAGTATCGTATAAAATATTTTATTGCAAATTATTCCCGTCGAGCCTTTGGTGTCGTCATTTGTATTAATTGTTTGCAGGCCCTCTCCACCAACGGTTATACTTCCAACCGAGTCTTCAAATCAACCCAGTAATTTTTTCAGAGTGATGTTTCCAGAAACTTGCAAAAAGTTCCTCTGGTAAGATATGAAATTGATACCAGATTGTGAAAGGCTCAAGTGTAATACAGACTCCCCTTCAAATATCAGATTTGTCTAGTGGCTTTCACCATTTGAAGGATACATATCCATAAAAAAATGAAATAGTCCATTCGATAACATCCGAGCGGTCACATGACGTGGCATAGTAATTAAAATGAAATCAAGTGCTTTTTACCATCCATGTCTGATTTCGAGTTGCAAAAGGGGGAGGGCAGGGGCAACTGCTGCAGTGAAAATTCCAAAACGTTGATGGAAGTTGGAGTACCTGAGAAAAAAAAAATGAAATGACAAAACTTTCAGTCCAAATTATGACTTCAGCGTCCCCCACAAACTTCGGAAGTCGCATATTACGGTTCCTTTCCCCCATTTTTTTACCGGGAGGTCCCCGGGTACTTACGTGGACGCGTTCTTATACGGGTTTCTATTCCTGATCGAAATGAACCATCTTCCTCTTGCAATATACACCACTTGAATACACCAGCATATACGTTGGCTAAAGATAAAATAGCCTGTAGTAATTATGCCCTGACAAGGCCTCCATAGTATCTGAGACTGAATTCAATGCTATGCTGACTGGAGCTTACTGGTCAGCTGATTTCAATTTGCTCTCGTTTCTACGACGCGCAGCAAGAAAGTTTCGCAACAGCCCTCACTTTTATCTAAGAATTATCGCATCATCAGTACTTGCTTATCCAAACATCCGCAGTGTGGACACTTTGGGAATCTCATTGAACGTTATTACTACTGTATTTTACATTTTTGACGTGCAAGAACTTGTACACCCTTTCGGGGAAAGTTTTACAGAACTATCTAGTGTGTAAATAAGCTTCGCAACCGTGTAGGTTTTCAATTGGCGAATAACCGCCACGGAGAACATTTATTACTAGTAGCAGTTTGGCGAATTAACGCCACTGTATTGAAAGCACTTCAAGCACAACTTGTTTCCAAGGCACATCAACACAAGACTTTGGGTGAGTTGATTCATTTTTACTTATCCTTAGTGTTAGTGGATCTTAATATCTAGATTTACTACAGTGGTGACCCCGACGGGATCATTGTGCCTTGCAATACAGGAACTTTAGCCTACCTGAGTTGTCACTCGATAAGTTTTTAACAAGAAGCTTGGCGTTAATGGTCCAAGGTAGTCAATATTAGGCTACTTCCCCACTCAGTGGCATTACGCTTCTATTGATTTCGTTGGTTCAGGTTGTTAGTACCGTAGGCCTCTACACTGGCTAGCTAATGTCACATAACAGGGTCCCATCCATCCATTCACGTCTGGTTGGTGACTCTATGGTTAATTCTTTTGACCGGTAACAGCCTCCAGAGGGATTCAGCCTACATATAGATTACGTTATGAGAAGAGGGGTCACTGTTGCAGATTTGACCCCCCCCCCCAACGTTAAGAAAGTTAGCGCGGTACGGCAGCCGTGACTGGGTAGTTTTAAGCTTCTCAGCAGGAATAAATGATGTTACAGAATTCACTGATTATTCTCATAAGCGTGTCCTGTGGCGTTCTAGTGATGATGCAAACCAGCTTATTTCACGCCCGAACCACTTCCAGGAATCCATATTGAGGCAACACCCAAACTGTATCATTTCATTTGTAACCATTCCTATTGCATCTTTTACCAAGTACCAGGCTAGCAAAAATTTAAACACTCCAGTGCTGTCCTCATCACAACTGAAGATTCATCAGCACGATTTAGACAACCAGTTAGACACCGTGAATAGCTTCATCCAGGAATTTAACAGTGTCCCACAGGCGGGATCCCCAGACCACTGAAACACCTCCACTGGCGTTCGTATATCAGACGACCAATAAAGTGTCGCAATTATTCAGGTCGCATCTCTAAAGCCATTGTCAAAAACCGATTTCCTTATTGTATGACGGTCTTCACGCTGTTTTCACAGTAAAGCAACGCTGGTTTGCCGAACTCTATCGGGTTTTCGAAGAATATTACCGTACTGTACTTCAACACCTCACCTAGTTGTGTTATTTAACATATTATTGTTCGTTGGCCTCATAACTGCTAGGGGGCCCACTGCTTGTTATTGTATTTCTTTGTCTGAAATCTTAACCTCCGTTAAGTACTACCATGACTACCAAAGAAAATGAAGTGAATGAGACTACTAGCACACCATCAGCTGGTGCCGAACTTTCTAATGTTGCCCTAAGGCTTCCACCTTTTTATCCCAATGATCCGGCAATGTGGTTCTGTCAGGTTGAGAACTTATTTGTAACACGCCGCATTTCACAACAAACCAACTATGCTTACATCATTTCCTCCCTTCAACCCGAAGTAGCTCAAGAGATCCGGGATCTTCTCCTCAAAGCAACTACACAGAACCTTTATGATACCTTGAAAGCAGAATAAATACGCAGGACATCAGAATCAGAGCAGAAAAGACTGCGTCAACTGCTCACCACAGAAGAGATTGGGGACCGAAAGCCGAGCCAGTTGTTGCGCCGAATGTACCAGCTACTTGGGGATAATAAACTTGACAACAATATGCTGAAACAGCTGTTCGCTCAGCGCCTCTCAACTAATTTACAATTAGTATAAGCTCCCTCCCTAGAAAAGGTTGATTTAGTAGGTCTGGCGAATATTGCTGACAAAATACTGGAAGTCACTCCACCATCTGTGCCAGTCGCAGCAGTCAACCTTCCAACTCCCACTACTTCTGACACGGAAGGTCTCCGTCATCTTGTAACTCACTTATCCCTTCAAGTATCTCAACTATCAGAAAGACTCACAACCCTCGCTGAGAGATGGTCCAGAAGTCCTTATCGTCAAGGTGCAACTGCAAGACGCAGATCTCGTTCATCATCCCGAGATGTCTGTTGGTACCATCGTAAATTCGATGACCGTGCAAAGAGATGTACAAAGCCTTGCAGTTATAAACTCGGTAGCAACAACAGTAATGCTGATGAAGAACATTCAAAAGACCAGGCCAGCAACTGATGGTGACAAGTTTCCCTGGCCAAACCCGTAACAGTCGTCTTTGGTATGTTACAGACAGATCTACAGGTACACGTTTTCTCGGTGACACGTGGGCCGAAATAAGTGTTTTTCCTGCGTCAACTAAAGACAAATCAAATCCAGTCTGGTTCACGTTACGGGCAGCCAATCAGACAAACATCTCAGCCTTTGGCGAATTATCGCTCACGCTGAACATAGGTTTACGTCGTGCCTACCGTTGGCTTTTCATCAGAGCAGATGTTGCAACACCCATCTTAGGTGCTGACTTTCTAGGGTACCACTCACTACTGGTCGATGTGAAGAATCGCAGGCTGATTGATGCTCACACCTCGTTAAGTATCAACGGTATTCAATCTACTACATCCGAATCATCTCGTCTCACCTTCAGCATTACAGACCAATCAACTCAGTACTATGCCCTATTACAACAGTTCCCTGATCTCACCAAGCCCAACCGTCGAGACACAACTGTCAAACATAATGTTACACACCATATTCCAACCAAAGGTCCTGCTGTCAGTGCCCGCCCAAGACGCCTTGCCCCGGACAAACTTACTATAGCCAAGAATGAATATGAGCACATGCTCGAAATGGGTATCATTCGACCTTCACAAAGCCCGTGGTCCTCGCCTTTACATTTAGTCCCGAAGAAATCTGGTGACTGGCGCCCTTGCGGAAATTACGGGTCACTCAACAATCCCTGATCGCTACCCTATACCACATCTCCATGACTTCACCGGTACTCTTCGTGGAAAAACTGTCTTTTCCAAGATAGATCTCGTTAAGGCGTATCATCACATTCCTGTTGAACCCAGCGATATACCCACAACAGCCACAACTACACCTTTTGCACTCTTTGGGCTTGTTTAAATGCCCTTTGGCCTGAAAAACGCAGCACAGAGCTTTCAACGCTTTATCGATGAGGTAGTACGTGGGCTTCCTTTCGTTTATGCATATCTCGACGACATTTTAGTCGCTAGTACCAGCCCGGATGAGCATTACGAATATCTCCGGCAACTATTCCAAAGACTGGACAGCTATGGCATCGTCATTAATCCGAGCAAGTGCTTGTTTGATGTACCCGCACTCGACTTTTTTTGGGGAACCGCGTAGACTCCAGTAATATCAGTCCCTTGCCTAAGAAACTTACTGCCATGAAGGAATTTCCCCCACCACAACCACGTACTAAGTTGCGTGAATTTTTGGGTATGGCGAATTTTTACAGGAGATTTATCCCCTCATTCAACCTCTTACAGATTTGCTGTCATCTAAAGTTAAAAACAAACCAATACAGTTGACAGATGCTCAACTTCAAGCTTTCTAAGGGGGTAAAGCAAGCTATAGCTCAAACCACTATATTACGTCATCCGAGCTCACACGCCCCACTCACCCTCAACGGTATATGGCACCCACTTCCATTCTTTTCAAAACGACTCCAGCAAGATGAATCTAAGTACAGCACATTGGGTCGTGAACTCTTAGCTAGTTGAGTATTCGTCATTTCCGCCACTTGTTAGAAGGACAAGATTTCACAAGTGTCTCACTTTTTATCGTACAGATCATGGCTCCTCGACGAAATTGGAAAATTTCCCCCATGG
This sequence comes from Holothuria leucospilota, assembly GCA_029531755.1. Lineage (NCBI taxonomy): Eukaryota > Metazoa > Echinodermata > Holothuroidea > Aspidochirotida > Holothuriidae > Holothuria > Holothuria leucospilota. The sequence continues at coordinate 66,409,582 of CM055961.1, read as the reverse complement.
GGGCAGCCTTCCCCGACGGGGCCCTTGCCCCCCCCCCGCTGGCGCCACCCTTGGTCCATGGAGGGTGCTATGTTGCTTGGGTAAGGTCAGCTGTTCAGTAATGAGTCATTGGGATAATGAATGAAGGCTATTGTTATTGTTTACAGTGAAGGAGCTATGTGAGAGTTCAGCGTTGTTCCTGGAGGTTTATATTCAGATTGTAATAGTTGTGTTTTACTGAAATCATACTTCGAGGGAAAAAAGATCCTTGTTGAAGGCACGTGAGTCATGAGGTGTATCTTCTTAGCCTGGCCAAAGACGAAGAGTGTCAAGGGGATGGTTAACAAGCGGCAGAATCGATGCACTTGCGTTTCATTAGGTTTTAAGTCTTTGTATTAGATTTCTGGAATTAAGCTGACCTTGAATACTATTTTGAACACTGTTGGTATTGTAATTAGTGTCTACTTCGTGGGTAATTGAACAAGACATTGATTGATGAGTAGTAATGTGGTTATCATTGTACGTTGTATCATTGGAGAAGAGTATTTAGTCACTTCATGGGTTTTAATCTGCGGAGGTTTATGTATGTTAATCTGCTATTGTGGTGTTAATGAGATATATGCGGTATTCCTTGATTTGACTGGCATGAGGTCTTACATTGGGGAATATAAGGTGAAATCCTACAAATTTGACAGGAGTTCCCGGACTTTGTGGGTAGAATATCCTCACATGCAAAGTGTCACTGGGGTATGCCATCACTCTTATCATGATTTATATTATGGAATGTTAACTTTAGAGTACGGTAAGATGCCTTAGAGGATTTGCATTCTACACTACATTTCATATTGAATAGGAATCAGTTGTGTACACTGGTATTTTATGAGGTGTATTGTTGTAAGATTTTACTGAAGAGTATTTACATGTTCAAAGTGATTACATGGGTTGTACCTTCAGTGGGTCGGTACTGTATGGAAGTGTGTTCGTGAGAAGCATATGGCATTAGTAATGAAGACAATTTAGTCACAGATGTATGTAAAGTATTGTTAGAGAAATGAGAATTTGCAGTAACTTTTATGCATGTTTTCCAAGAAAAGAGATTTCCCCTTGTGTAAGAATAGGTACAAGATATGCCAAACATTATACTGTCACGTGTCGTGATACCTTGTTGTAAATATTGTAGATTAGGTTTGACGTGTTCTGTTGGAAGTTCGTCATCAATAAATATTCAATCGTTCTGACGCAAGAAAACTCTTGCAGTGGTTATTGGTAACTTATAACGTCGGAGCGTAGGGACCTTACATCCTGCAGCGCGTATATTGCCCTGCCCTGCCATAAGCTGGATCACTCCATTACCATCAAGGGGACTTTTTACCATCGGGATTTCCGAAGAATGGTCGTAGCTTAAGTGAAAGGTAACACAGCTCATATTAGACTGTAATTTATTGAAATGAACTGGAGCTTTTTAAGTACGTAGAAACAGGCACTGACAAACTAAAAGATAATCCCAAACCCAAAGAAAAACCCTGACGGATCACGAACACAATGTCAAACAGACTACACATACCATGCAACAAGGAACAAAAGAGTCTGTTACTACTGAGATTTAGTACTGCCACTGCAGCCAACCGAAAAACAACACTCCAGCCCAACCACCACAAACAACCCTAAAACAAAGTCCCACAAAGACCACACACCCAAATCCACCACACACCCAAAGGCTACACCACGCCCGAAGGCAACACCACGCCCGAAGGCAACACCACGCCCGAAGGCAACACCACGCCCGAAGGCAACACTACGCCGAAGGCAACACCACGCCCGAAGGCAACACTAAGCCCGAAGGCAACACCACGCCCGAAGGCAACACCACGCCCGAAGGCAACAGCACTTAAAAAGCACCGGGACAAACACAGGTACACCTTGCCCAAGGGTGCCCAGGAGGCAGTTGTGGCAAAGGGTAACCTCATTACTCCCACGTTTAAACAAACTCCACAACCGGATGCAGTTTAAAGTCCTACCCAGGACTTAATTGTAATTTATTGAAATGAACTGGAACTTGAATCGATTCAGCATTTATAACTCCCAATTACATAATAAAATCATTACTAAAGAGAGATTCATAAGTTGAATGACAAAGGAGCACTGCAACCACACAGAGTATATGGTAAAACAGCACAAATTGTTGAATTAGCATAATATGACACATGATGTTCAATGGCACACAGATTTCCAATGTGCCGGATTCAGGCGTGTGGATCAATGGTTTCTGATGGAAAAGGGTCTTTTCTACAACTCTAATATGTTTTTGAGTTGTGCCAGATTTTGTAGCAAATTCATGTGTTAGGCCTTATATTCCACTCTGGCCCACGGCCTAAATAGTGTTAACAAAATACATATAGAAGTCCTGTACGTTACTCTGTAAACCCTGACGGCAGATTCTTAATAATTTCTAGACTGTAGAGGAAGAGAAAGAAAAGTTCAATTGGCCACCAAAGCGTTATAAACTAGAATGACTAGCTACGTTTTAGGCTTTAACTTTACTGGTACACTCTTAAAACAGTGGGTAAAATATCCTTTGGTTAAATTAGTTTATTAAATGTGTTGGTCAATCTTAGCCCAACCTTGGGGCTATTTGGCAGGCTATTTTCTATTAAAATATTTATTGGTAAATATTTTTTCATCTTCGCCAACAGTTGGTGTTTGTACTTTTTTATACCGAATGTTGGTCAAGTTTTGTCTCGCGGCTAAACTTCACGAACAGTTGGTAGAAATACATGCACCGCCATAGGTTAGTTAGATGAGATTTAACGACACACCAACACGAATGTGTTATATAGTGTCAACAAGTTTAAATACGTTTCAAGTCCTTCCTTTTAGTCGCCTCTTACGACAGGCGGGAAATACCGTGGGCATATTCTACAACCCCCAGCCCACAGGGGGCCAACCATGGAGGGGCTTGCTCGGTTTTGTGGCGCTGATAACCCGCCAGTCATGGGATGAGTAAAACCGGTCTTATGTGCGCATTTTAAGCTAGCCGTACACTACACGACCTAGCACACCGCAACCCAACTCGATCGTCGGGTCGCCAACAGTAGTGAGGTGTGCAAGATTTTAAGACTGCGATTGGCAGCTGTAAGATCAGTTTTAAGTCGCGCCGACTTCAGTCGGGAAGAACAAACATGTTCTTCCCGACTGAAGTCGGCGCGACTTAAAACTGGTCCTAAAACTTCCAGTCGCAGTCATAAACTCATGCACACTATACGACTGTTGGAGATCCGACGATCGAGTTGAGTTGCGGTGTGGAAAGTCGTGTAGTGTAAGGCTGGCTTTATAGGCGATAGTCGGGGACAAACTACTCGCCACACACGACCTCCTCACCCCACCTGGATACAGTTTAACGCCATACCCAGTACCGTGCACCGCCATAGGCGTACGGGGGTCAATATTTCGGGGGGGGGGGTCAGGGATGATTTTTTTTCCAAATGTAAAATTTCGGACCAAGTTGCCCTAATTTTGATACCACTGTGTCGGTTGCAAAAGGGCATAATTTCTTTTCTTGGCTGCCTCATTTGTCCGAATGGATTCACTATTTTTGCCCGAATTGGGAGGGCATATGCCCCCTGCCCTTGCCTCGTATGGGTCTGTGCACCGCACACGCACATTTTTACACTGAAGTTATATTGTTGAGAACGAGAGTCTCGTCAATACAATTTGTACACTATATCATGCATGCATGATGCCTGTTGCGGAGAGTAAAGCGTGAATACTTGAGCTTTTTACGTACGTAGAAACGGGCACGAAGAAACAAAGTAGAACTTAAACCTGAATGCGTGAACTTAAAGCGTGAATGCTTACGACAGTAGTGCTTTTGAAATCATCCATAATCCAACTTCTGCAAGTTGAGTATCTGCATGAGCAAACCTAGCCTAGGTTACCTAGGCCTAGTGCTCACGTACACTTTGGTCTCTGAACTATGCCTAGGCTATAAGCTGTACAAAGTTTTTCGCCCCCTGTGGGCTGGGGGTTGTAGAATATGCCCACGGTATTTCCCGCCTGTCGTAAGAGGCGACTTAAGGGAAGGACTTGCACAGTATTTAAACTTTGCTTGACACTATGTGACACATTTGTGTGTGTCGTTAAATTTCATCTAACTAACTGACGAAAGATGTACAAAGTTTTTCCTGCATGACACCATGGATAGTGATGGCACCATCCGAGCGTTTGGTTACCACGAATAGGGCGCGACGCTTAGTTGTTCTTCGGCCTACTTGTTCTCTGATCTGTACTCCGCAGTGTTAGCAAGAATAATTACAGACAAGATGGGAGAACAAATCAAAAGGGCATATGCCAACTTTCGCGATAAGTTTAATTTTGATTTATCAAATGCACAGTTAAAGATCATTTCAAACATAGTTCAAGGAAAAGATGTTTTTGCAGTATTGCCTACACGAGGAGGGAAAAGCATGCCATTCGTTGTGCCGCCGTTATTACCGAGTGGTTTTTTTCTCTAATAAATAGGCCGAAGTTTCTGAATATTCAAACTACCCATAAACCATTCCTATAGTACAAGTTGTCCTTCCCCTGTTGCCCTTTATTACTGTAAGCTAGGCATAAATGCTACAGTCATTGTTGTTTATAATATATGAGAACGCATTTGATCAACATCAAATGAAAATTAACAGAATTTGGATAACAATCAAGTGTATACATACATGTATAGCAAAGCAAAGCTATATAACGTAACTATCTTACGTAATAAGCTTTATGTCTTTGACGTAACCATATCTTTAGCGTTTCTCATTTCGATCGTATCTTCTATTATATTATCAGCCACTGAAGAAGACCTAGGTGGGGTAGAAATATATGGCTGTTTATTAAAACATTAGTACTTTGCAAAGCACAAACTTAAAATAAATATGAAGAATCCATTAATTTTGAAACGTGCCTTTGGCATTTGTCGAAAATATATTCAGCATTAGGCGAATCATCCCGAGGACTTAACTGATAAAGCCCTTTCTCCAGTCGAGGTTGAAAATTGTAAACGCTTAATAACGAACGGATTCGGTTGTGGTGTAAAGAAAATAGAAGCCAGTGCAAAGAAGAATTTTAGTAGTACGGCCAGTATTCTAAAAGGGGTTTGCTCAATTTTTATGGAGGTATTTAAAATGCCCTGAAAGGTAGATTATATTAAAAGCCAACTGAAAAAAGTTTGGATACCTTTTACATTACTCATACGCAAGAGATTTTGCGTGAACAAAAAGAAAAGGAAGCCTCACAAATGGGCCTCAGGCCTGTGGTGGACTTGCTCAGTATAAACAGAATATAAACTGATCTCGCTCTGTTCATTCCAAGAGAAATCATGATAATACGCAAAATACACTTTGATCTTATCAGATTCACAATAAATCTACAGCGCGGGTGGTCTCACCTCTTCTTGTGCTGTCGATAGACCAGAAGAACTTTCTAAGGGAAAGAGATATACCGGCGTGTGTATTACAGAAGCAAATACCAAAGGAGGAAAGAAAAGGTGAGTAAACCGATGTTCATGATCAGGGCCACAGCTTGACAGAAATTGCTTTATACGGCAGTTAATGACACTATATCTAAACGAAATTCCCCGTGATGTACTCACTGCAGAAAGTTTAGCCGTGAAAAATCCTTGCTTTGCTGTCCCGGCAAGTTGCTGTCGTAAAGGGCATTACACCGGGAGAGAGGACAGGTATGTAGGGCGGCGTGGGTACAAATTGTGTCATGTTTGTCAAAATTTTGAACGTATTACATGTAAAAATTATCAATACATGGTGAATGAGGAAACAGGTTCCTTGCAAGGAGGAAAAAAGTAGTTGCCGAATTCTGAGGAAATTCCGGTCACCCCCTCCCCCCCCCCCCCGTTTGTCAATTTATCTCCAACACCAAAGCCACGCGTCGCAGATGTTTGAGTCATGGCAATTAGCTGAGCTTTTTAAGTACGTAGAAACAGGCACTGGCAAACTAAAGAAGAATCCCAAACCCAAACAAAACCATGACGGGCCACAAACACAAATGCCCAACAAACTATACATACCGTGCAACAGGGAACAAAAGAGTCTTTGCCACTACTGAACTCCAGTAACTGCCAACGCAGCCAACCCCAAAACAACTCCCAACAACCACATACCACCCAAACAAATTCCGCCCACACGCCCAAAGGAAACACCACGCCGAAGGCAACTCCATACCCCACGGCAACAACACGCCCGAAGGCAACACTACGCCCCAAGGCAACAACACGCCCGAAGGCAACACTACGCCCAAAGGCAACACTTCGCCCCAAAGGCAACATTACGCCCCAAAGGCAACACTACGCCCGAAGGCAACACTACACCCGAAGGCAACACTACACCCAAAGGCAACAGCACCCAAAAAGCACCAGGGCAAATACAGGCAATTAGCTGGATATGCGGTTTGTGAGTGTAGTTCTGTGTTTAAAATTATAACAGCGAAGCGAAGAAGAACCTGCAGACTTAACTTTCAAGATTTTTTGATAACGAAAATACTGTTCTAGCCGTGATTCGCAAAGTCCTTGGAACCTGGGAAGTTTCACTTCAGCGTAACATTTACCTGTCACTTTTGCCTCGAGAAAGGTTCCGTACCCCTTCATAGACATACGATCGGTGCTTTCATGTTAAGACTTTGCCTCATTTACCCTTGTAAGCAGGTGAAAAAGCTTAAAAAAGAACGAATTCGTTGTATTAAAAAGAAGGATACTAACGGAAGACAAGATAATTAGTAGAGTTTTAAATTAAAAAAAGACTTTTTCAATGTTAAGTATAAAACAATATTGAAATGTCTTTTAAATGCTTCTCGAAAAAATCAATCATAGGTAGAAGTCTCAGGTTTTGTTCCTGTGGGGCAGCTCTAGTGAAATTACTGTTCCAATCAACTGTGACATTAAAGCAACTCGGCTGCTGGTCCATGTCAGGCTATTATAAAAAACAAATTATACTGTACATGTATGACTATTGTGGTATATACTGCTCATTTAGGGCCATTTGAAGGTATAGTTAAATTCTTATGCCCAATTAATTTGTAATAGTTCCAGACTTTGATCTGTGGCCCTTGTGCCTTGCTAAGGCACTTCCTCAGACAGGAACAAACGCCCTTTGGAGACTCCTACAGCAGTGACATCGCCAAGGGGCGGGGCACGTGCTCCCAAAATATGGCTGTTCCCCGTATGCCCCGAATGAAATTCTGGGGATTAAAAAAAATATGCGCAAACACACCTTTCACGAATATATCGATATGAACTAAGGTCCGACTTTCACCTTGTCAGTCAATCATGACACTAAACTTGCACAAAACGCTTGCCCCGTGCCCTACCCTACTTCGAAAAGTTTGGCGACGCGACTGCTCTGATGGATATTTGCAATGTATTGAACGAGTCTGAAAATGGGTAGGTCATACGGAGACAGACAAGGTGAAATCTTTTTTAACTTTATTTTTCTCTCCAGATCTGAAACAAGAAAAAGCCCAGACCATATTGCCATCACCTGAGATGCTCCTATCAAATTTGACTGTGATAGAGAACATATATAGTCGGAAGACTTGCGTATTAGCATTTGACCAGGGTTCACTGCGTATCTGAATGGTAACATACAAAGGTTACGTGACAGTTTCTCTTGAAATGGGTGAAGAGAAATTTATCACTAACGTCCCTGGAGAAGTACCTTTCATGTTTTACGACATACACCTGTGGCGCTGCTGTGTTTTATTAATAACTTGGGCGGTGTGGGGGGGGGGGGAGGGGGGAACCACAGAACATGATGCCGAAATTTAGCACAGAATTTCTTATACAACCCGTACCCTCACCTTTGCACAAATACATTTTGGGTGGTAGTAAGAATAAAAAACAACTGGAATTTTAAGGATGCGGAGAGTTTAAGAAATTGAGTTTTCGAACCATTTGTGATAGAGAAAGATGAAAATAGATCGGTAACTCAATAGAAAATACAGCCAGTAGAAAATTCACCTCACCTAAACCCCTGCAGGAATTTATAACTGTAACCCCTATTGGGTGCACATATTGAAAATTTTCGAAATCGATTTTGGGCACGTGCACATCCGCACAAGCCGATCTCCACCCCACAGAAAAAGTCACTTCGGCGGGCCACGCCGAGGAGTGAATGGCGTAATGGATTCCACCCTAAGCACGCCATTGCAGATGGGCGGAGGTTACGTGAAAGTTGTCTACTGGAAAATAACGTACATAAGCCTATTACACAGAGGAGGATTTAGGCTCTGTGGTACTCTATCGGAAGAGTTAGTTGGTGTAACACGATTGGAAGAGAGGTATTTAATAAATTCCAACGTGTTATCATGTATAAGAATCATTTCATCAGTTGCAGTTATACTATATTGTTCACAGGGGAAAGGATTTCCGACCACAGTATCGCAGTATGCCTGGGATGAGGAGTCTCTTCAATGCACCAGTGCTGGCGCTGTCCGCCACAGTAACTGTAATAAAGAAAATCCAATGGGATGTAATAACATCACTCTGTATGGATGATGACACTGTCTTTATAGCTGAATCTCCTGATCGGTATTTTGAACTTTAATTATTATTTCACAGAAAGTTTACAGGTAAGGATTGATTTGGGAGGGGGCTACGGGGCTGCAGTCTCAGTCTCCCGGGAAAAAGTATGTGAAAAATGTTTTGCTTTTTTATTAATGCACATCCAATCACATAGTTTTTTATGGGTACCAATATGCGGTGTGATCAGCGGTGTGAGCAATTTGGATTATCCAGTAACCGGCAAAAAATGACCAGAGAGGTGAAGGGAAGTTCTTCCCCCAAAAGTTTTGGCATTAAGCAAAGTTGCATTTGATAATCTCATATCTGAGATTTCTGTTATTATAGTAGGACAACTTTACTGCAAAACGTTAGTGCGTTTGGCTAAACTTTGAATTAATAATACACTCTAAAAAATGAGTGGGTAAATACACATCTTTAAAAGGTAACTAAACAACCACAAGCGTAAAACAAGTAGCAGAATTGTACTGCTACAATTCGATGAGTATTTCAAACACTCGAAAGTGTCATTTTAACTGCTGTCGCAAACAAAACACCATGGAAAAAAAAAGTGCTTGGGCCGTAGTGTGCATGTGATATGCAGTGGGTGAACTTAGCACTCAATAGGGTTAAAAGAGCTATGTACCGGCGTAAAAATACGTGTTAAGTTGTTCGACCTCCCGGCATTCAGACCCTTTACGTCATAGGTCTATCATGCGTGGCCCCATTAAGTTGTAGACTGGATGAAAAGAACAGGTATGATCTTAGCCAAAAGGCCGAGTAGCGATCGTATGGTATGCAGTGGGTGAACTTAGCACTCAATAGGGTTAAAGAGTACTGCTACTTAACGGTGTAACAAAACATGTTGAGTTGTTCATTCTATCACTTAGAATGTGTTTTTTTTTTCGACAATCTTGCATTTTTAACACAACGAATGGTTAAAGTACCCTTACATATGTGTTATGTATTCGCGATATAAATACCTCTCACTTGTAAAATAAACCGCAACTTACAATAATGGTGTAAGTTAATTTAGATGTAAAATGAGAGGGCAAATACGGCATCATTAATGTGTAGTTAAACACACACGAGGAGCGACATTTTGTTGTTACCCTTCGGAGAGTTCTAAAACCATTCTTACGTGGCATTTAAATTTACACGCTGTCACTAGGCGCGGGTCCAAGGGGAGAGGGTTCACTTCTCGGCCTCAGCCCCCCCCCCCCCACTTTCGCTACATCAGCAATAACGAATACGGGAAAATTAGCATAATATTAATCGAGGAGAATATTCAATTTTCGAAATGTCTGGATCCGCGCCTGGTCACCACTGAGAAATCACCCGGAATTCCGGAATGTATACTGAAGTTTAATATACTACAGGTAATAGCCAGCCCCAATCTCACGTATACAGCCTGGGTCACGTAGACCTGGGGCCGTCTTCGTCACACATCTGTTGCATGTTGCGCAAAAAAGTTCAGTTTGGGTTCCCGAAGAGAGTGGACGTTCCCGATCCCCTGCCAGGCTCGTTCGATCTCTTTGGGAAGTTTTGTTTTCGTTACGTGTATATAGTTGTATATACTGTAAGTAAACTGTAAATAGTGGTTTTAATGTAACAAGTGGACCCCCTACCCCATGTCCCCCAGCGCTGTGGTTGCCTTGGGGTGTGTTGTTGCCTTCGGGTGTGTTTGTTGCCTTTGGGCGTGTGTTGTTTTGAGATTGTGTTGTTGGGTCGTTGGTGGTGGGTGTGGTGGTGGTTTCTGTTGGTAGTAACAAAGACTCCAAGAAGCCGTACCGGAGCTGGAGTGTCCTCGCTGGTCGAGGGATTCGGTCTGGTGTTCTGGGCAATTTTGGTGGTTTTGTGTTGTTGGTGTTCGGTTTTTATGTAGTGATCGCAGAAATTTTGTTTGCTAGAGCAATGTACAGAATTCTGTAAATAGTTAACCGTTGTGTTTTTGTCCGGTCAGGTCAAAGTTCTTTGTTTCTTCGTGCCCGTTTCTACGTACGTAAAAAGCAGCAAAAAGATAAATGAACACAGCAGACGAACAAACAGTAAAACTAGGGAACTTTCTGCTGATATATGCATGCACTCACAAGTAATCGTGTGAATAATCGTTAATGACAACGAAACTGACGTGTTAAATCAGAGAGCTGTTGTTTCAGTATTTGGATAACAGGTCCTGATTAAACAGGAACTTAAAGGAAATGTTCAATACGAAAGGTAGTTGGAAGACCCTGTGATAGATCTATATATTCCCCCCTCTACCCTGACGTAATGTTGACGTATATTGTTTACTTTCCTTGTGATATGCCTACATGGATTATCTAAATATCTTTAGCAACGGAAGCCTCGTGTAAAACTGTATTTTGACGGTTACTGGAATCGACGTAAGTAGACCAGTATTGTCACTAGCTGTGTGAATATACACCTTTACGAATGTTAACCAACCCAGCACATTAAACTAAGCCGAAGCTCTATACAGAGCAGTTTCGTCATGATCATATCAAACATGTTAGATTCTATTAAGATTATTAATCAGCCCCTGTTTTGAGATGTTATTATTAGAAAAAAAAACACCCACAGCCAATCAACATCGCGTACAAAAAGAGGCTAGGCAGTGAGTGCATATCGCAAGCGCTTACACCCGGCAGTCTAGTCCGCGCCGCGCAGTCATGATATCAGTTAGTTATATGGGGGTTTAACGACACACTTGTCCTGGGTAGGACTTTAAACTGCATCCGGTTGTGGAGTTTGTTTAAACGTGGGAGTAATGAGGTTACCTTTTGCCACAACCGCCTCCGGGGCACCCTTGGGCAAGGTGCACCTGTATTTGGTAAGAGTTCAGGTCTTCGACGAGAGCAGACGTGTTTCGTCGAGCTCTCGTCGCTTTGCCGTGCTCAACCTTATCACTGTGTGATAGCTGTACTACTTATTGCAATTGTGCATAAAACCCACTGATCTAAATTCCTGGATTGCGCAACCCGTATTACGAGTGCTTCGTTATTGAAGCCTACAGTTATCCATAGGCGCCATCTTGCTAGGACCCAAACAGCGCCCCCGAACTAAAAGTTTGCAGTGTCAACAATGGCTGACAAACGTTGGACACATAGTGTTGCGCCAAAAGAAAGAAGAAATGTTTACGAAGTGAAAGTGATGGAAGCTGTGATGCAGAAACGGCATTCATAGTGGGTCAACATATGTAAACAATGATTCTGTCACCCTCACAAATGCTGCTCTTGTCAGGAAGTGTGATCTGAATTAGAGAAACCCAGTGCAGTCAGATCATGATTATGCTGATGTTCCTAATATTTGTTGCCAAAATGGCAGAGAAGTGACTGCTTTGTCTGCAGTGTAATGCACTAGGTTCTAAACATCATCCTGCTGCATCAAAATTCCTTGCTCTCAAAGTCAGATGGAGACTCTTCAAACCAACACAGAGTGTAATCAAAGTATGTGAAGAAACAGAAAAATATGTTTTGACAGGATGCTAGCATCTACTTGAGGAAACCTCCCACAGTTTACAGGTAAATCTCCAAATTGCCAAATTATGCATTGTGTATAGAGCATAAAATTCCATCATTCTGCTGAGTTGTTTACATGTTGGGCCATCAAGGAGGATCGGGTTTTAGGATGGAGGGGCAGCTTTTCCTCTGTTTGAATTTTTGTTGCATGGTGGCCATGCAGAATGTTTACATCTTTTTCAGGAGAAAATCTCATTCCTCAATGAGATTGATTGGGGAAAATGAGACATTTTCTCATTCATTCTCATTTATTTCTCATTCAGTCTATAAGAATTAAAAGAGACTGAATGAGAAAATGTTTCAATTTCCCCAATCAATCTCATTGAAGAACAAGAATTTTCTCCTGGGTTGGGAAGACTTTAAACTTTTAAAATTTTTAAAATTTATAATTAGATAATTCAAACCCAACTATTAGGACAGTTAAGGCAGGGGGCAGAAAACCACTCAGAGGGACAGATGCTGTAGCCTAGCTGGCCCACAAATTTAAAATAATCCTGCAATTTAGTGAATGCAGCAGTGACTAAGCCAGGTCAATTTTCCAGTGCAATATTCCAGATAGGTGCCCTAGACAAGAGGTCTAAGGGGCTTTGAACACCCAACCTTTGCCATCTGTTCATGAATGGAAAAGGTTACAATTTTTTTTACCCCAGTTTACCTTGAAAACTTGAGGCGAGAGACATATTTTGTAATGACTGATTCTTTGAAAAATTGAATCAAGGTGATTTCTTTGAAATGAACACGATGCAGAAATTGCTCTTCAAAATTACTTTGTGCAACATTCCTTACCTTCTGTGAGACAGTTCTAACATAAACACAGGCTAGCTAAATCACTGGGATGCAGTGAGCCTAGCCAAAAGAAAGGGAAATGCTATTTAACACCAATAAGAAAATTTTTTTTTGGATGGGGTTTGTGTAATGTCAAAAAATTTATCAGTCATGTTGAAAGATTTTTCTCCAGCAAGTGGAACTTCAATCATGGTAGATAAGACTGGAAATCTTGAAGTGATGTATGTGACTAGGGCTAACACTGCCTCTGCTACACCCAGAGCACATTTAAACACCAACACCCCCTGTGTAGCAGTAAACACTGGTAGCCTAGTCGATCTTCTTATCCAGCCCTTTGAATCCATAATGGGCTGCTGATGGCACCTTCCAGCAATGCTTATTTGTCACGTAAGTTGTAGCCTTTACAACAGCTAGGTGCTGTTGGCTGAGCTTTCAAAAGCTTAGACACAATGTTAGAGAATCCCTTGTTTCTCATAACAAGTTTCCTATAGGCCATAGCAAGTGCAGTCATGGGAGGCCTCAAACCATCTTCTGTGTTCCTAGATCTTGAAGCCCACGGGACTGACTCCACAGTAGATGATACTAACTTAGTAACCATGTGTTTCACTTAGTAAAGTTAGTTGCCAAGTGCTACTGCAAGATCGGTTGTATCCCAATTGGGAAAGGAAACAACATCGAAGTAGTCAGGACCAAGGATCAGAATGAAACTTTGCAAATTGTTCTCTTTGAACATCAGTAATGAAAATGTTTGGACACCAAGGACCAAATTTTTCTAACCTTGTCTTGTTCCAATGCCTGTACAGTCTTTCACTTCAGTGACTGTTATCTTTTATATCCTCTTCAATGTGGCTAGTTATCAGTACTACACACAGTGCTGCATTTATATACCCTTGTCCTCAGAATGAGTCACCCTAGGGCCAGCTACTGTAAACTGTAATGCACATGGCCCACCATCTCTAGCATAACTTGGTACATACACTGTTATACTAACTTATAGATCACTAAACCCTGGCTTAGGGCCTAGGCTCACGTTATGCACAGCTGTAACGTTAGACCTAGGCTAGGCTGTAAATTGGTGCTTCTGGTAGTTGTAGTACGCCTTCGCCTCACCCAACGTTGTCAAATTCATGGCAAACTAAGTCCTTTACAAAGGTAAATATCGATTTCAAGGAGACCTACATGTGAATCATTTCGCCGTCTCGATTGAGCACACTGGTACAGCAAACTACCGTTAATTTATTCGTTTCCTACACCCTCTCAGTCTGAAACTATTCCACAGTACCTATACCTAGCTAGCTTGACAGCTGGGTCCTAGCAATACGGCCGCCATGTACTTCCTTTTCTTTTTAAGTACGCAGAAACGGGCACTAGAAACAAAGGGCGAGAACCCAAACCGGACCGGGCAAAAACGCAACAGCAAAATATTTACATGCACCTACAAACATAAAATTGTGTTACTATGAACAAAGGACTATATACAAAGGTTAATTACATAAGACAATTTACAAATTTATTCACGCAAAACTACAGGTTAGCAGCTTTTTAAGTACATAGGAACAGGCACTGAGGAACAAAACCCAAACCGAAATTTCTGTGTTAACTTTGTATAAATCCATCCCGAACCCAAGCAAGTTACACAGGACTATTTACAATCTCACTAGGCAAAACTATTTACATACCCATTTACATTAACAGAAGAGTGTTCAGGTTAAGTCTGTACAATGCTTTTTTTGTAACTATGGGTGCTCCTTACGTGCTCGGGAACGAAAACACCTGACGTGTCATAAAACACAAGGACAACTATATACACCAGGCCAGCAACAAATTTTTATGTGGCCAACCCCACTATTTACAATATTAACAAGGTGATGTGCTTTTCACATGCTTGTAGCCGGACGGACCTAATGTGGAACAAAAGCAAACCTATTTACACTGAACTACCAAACTTTATAGCATGCGTGAGCACAGATACAGACAGAACAGAAACCCAAAAGAAAACCGGGCACATACCAGTCACACCAAATGATCTGGCTGGGACCTTATCTTTTTAATCCGTGGGCTCGGTACGGGCGTCCCAGAGTGATGGGTTCCCCTGTCTAACACCTCGCCCGAGGCCGACCTCTTCAGTGCAGGCTCTGGCCCCTCCCCCTCACACAAATCAAACCAACCCTCCCCCGAAGGTGGATCCTTTGGAGGAGGCTCTGAGGCAGGCTCCCCGCCATCCGACATTGCCGAGTCCGAGGACAGATCGAGGTCCTCCTTTACTGTCGTTATTTCAACTTGACTGGGTGTCGATGCTAAGGGTGGCGGAGAGTCTACCTCAGGAGTTCCAGTACCCCCCTCACACTGCTTGGAGGCAAGGAAGTCCTGTTCCACCTCAAGTGCCGCCTCCTCTAATTCCTGAGTTGAATACTGCGGGCCTGTTTGCGAGGGTTCAGGTGCCGACCCCACATCCGCACTGGCATGAGCAGAGTACGATGTGGGGCAGGCACCAAACACATGTCCCTCCTCCCCACAGAGGTTGCACCGTACCTCGTTGGGACACTCTGCCTTGCCGTGCCCCAACTGCAAGCATTTCCCACATCGTCTGTTGAGACACGACTTGGCTTCGTGCCCCTGCTTTCCACATCTAAAACAGGTACGGGGCTGACAAAAGTACCTAATGTGGGCCTTGGAACCCCCTATGAAGAGGAAGGATGGAATGTCCCTCACCAGTTCCATACGGAACTGTCTCTTGCCATTAAATATACCTTTCAACTCACCCCCAGTATATTTACACCACCACATTTCAGAGACAGTTCCGTACTGACTAAGAACCCTCGCAACCAGGCGCTGATCGACCTCGAAGGGAAGGTAAAGCACTGTCACCGTCACAGAGCCATCATATGGGGTGACAGTGAGCCCCTCTACCCCCTTCAGGCATGACACGCCCTTAACACGGGCAGCATCAGACTTAAACTTAAGGTCATACGTGTTTCGGGCCTCAAGCGCCTGCAACATCTCTATTTCTTTAATTGTGACACCATTGTCTTTTAACACAGTAAACGCCTGTGGGGGAGGGACACTCACCCCAGACGAAAACTCCAACTTAACAATTGTGCTATCCCGACTTCCGGGCATAGCACCAGTTTGTGTGGCTCGAGGCCACGAAAGGAGAAAAAACCTCAACTAGTTTTACAAAGGACAAAAATGAGGATGAAGTAAGAAAAACACAAGCTACACAGAAACAAAGCGCGGTCGCAAACAAATGGACACGACCAGACCTACTTATCAACTACAACACAAGCACGCTATAAGGTTTTATGCACAATTGCAGTAAGTAGTGCAGCTATCACACAGTGATAAGGTTGAGCACGGCAAAGCGACGAGAGCTCGACGAAACACGTCTGCTCTCGTCAAAGACCTGAAGCTTTCGGTTGCCTCATTTGCTACACTATGGTTTGCGCAATCCAGGAATTTAGATCAGTGATAAAACCTTATAGCGTGCTTGTGTTGTCGTTGATAAGTAGGTCTGGTCGTGTCCATTTGTTTGCGACCGCGCCTTGTTTCTTTGTAGCTTGTGTTTTTCTTACTTCCTCTTTTTTGTCCTTTGTAAAACTAGGTGAGGTTTTTTTTTCTCCTTTCGTGGCCGCGAGCCACACAAACTGGTGCTATGCCCGGAAGTCGGGATAGCACAATTGTTAAGTTGGAGTTTTCGTCTGAGGTGAGTGTCCCTGTCCACCTTCGGGGGAGGGTTGGTTTGATTTGTGTGAGGGGGAGGGACCAGAGCCTGCACTGAAGAGGTCGGCCTCGGGCGAGGTGTTAGACAGGGGAACCCATCACTCTGGGACGCCCGTACCGAGCCCACGGATTAAAAAGATAAGGTCCCAGCCAGTTTACTGTGTTAAAAGACAATGGTGTCGAAATTAAAGAAATAGAGATGTTGCAGGCGCTTGAGGCCCGAAACACGTATGACCTTAAGTTTAAGTCTGATGCTGCCCGTGTCAAGGGTGTGTCATGCCTGAAGGGGTAGAGGGGCTCACTGTCACCCCATATGATGGCTCTGTGACGGTGACAGTGCTTTACCTTCCCTTCGAGGTCGATCAGCGCCTGGTTGCGAGGGTTCTTAGTCAGTACGGAACTGTCTCTGAAATGTGGTGGTGTAAATGTACTGGGGGTGAGTTGAAAGGTATATTTAATGGCAAGAGACAGTTCCGTATGGAACTGGTGAGGGACATTCCATCCTTCCTCTTCATAGGGGGTTCCAAGGCTCACATTAGGTACTTTTGTCAGCCCCGTACCTGTTTTAGATGTGGAGAGCAGGGGCACGAAGCCAAGTCGTGTCCAAACAGACGATGTGGGAAATGCTTGCAGTTGGGGCACGGCAAGGCAGAGTGTCCCAACGAGGTACGGTGCAACCTCTGTGGGGAGGAGGGACATGTGTTTGGTGCCTGCCCCACATCGTACTCTGCTCATGTCATGAGTTAGACAGGGGAACCCATCACTCTGGGACGCCCGTACCGAGCCCACGGATTAAAAAGATAAGGTCCCAGCCAGAGTATTTGGTGTGAATGGTATGTGCCCGGTTTTCTTTTGGGTTTCTGTTGTCTGTATCTGTGCTCATGCTTGCTACAAAGTTTGGTAGTTCAGTGTAAATAGGTTTGCCTTTGTTCCACATTAGGTCCGTCCGGCTACAAGCATGTGAAAAGCACATCACCTTGTTAATATTGTAAATAGTGGGGTTGGCCACATTAAAATTTGTTGCTGGCCTGGTGTATATAGTTGTCCTTGTGTTTATGACACGTCAGGTGGTTTTGTTCCGGAGCACGTCCGTTCCCGAGCACGTAAGGAGCACCCAAAGTTACAAAAAAGCATTGTACAGACTCAACCTGAACACTCTTCTGTTAATGTAAATGGGTATGTAAATAGTTTTGCCTAGTGAGATTGTAACTAGTCCTGTGTAACTGGCTTGGGTTCGGGATGGATTTATACAAAGTTAACACAGAAATTTCGGTTTGGGTTTTGTTCCTCAGTGCCTGTTTCTATGTACTTAAAAAGCTGCCTGTATTTGCCCAGTGCTTTTTAAGTGCTGTTAATTGCCTTTTGGCGTAGTATTGCCATCGGGCGTGTTGTTGCCTTCGGGCGTGGTGTCGTCCTCGGGCATGTGGTTGACGGGGTGGGACTTTGTTTTGGTGTGGTTTGTGGTTGTTGGGCTAGGGTGTTGTTTTGGGGTTGGCTGCAGTGGCAGTTTCTGAATCTCAGTAGTAACAAAGACTCTTTTGTTCCCTGTTGCATGGTGTATATAGTTTGTTTGGCATTGTGTTTGTGATCCGACAGGGTTTTTGTTTGGGTTTAGGGTTTCCCTTTAGTTTCTCAGTGCCTGTTTCTACGTACTTAAAAAAGCTCTCGAATGTGTTATATAGTGTCAGCTAGATAAAAAAGGGAAATGGTGACGTGAAATCACCTAAAAGGAAAAAGGATTCGGCAGAATTCTACTAAAATGTCTAGACAAAAGCAAATGTGGGAGTCATGTCAAAATTTCATGTAAAAGTAACTTTCTTTAAGAAAGTCCAGAATGAGAGAATGATCTGTGCGCTCAAACGTCTTCAGGTGTCACGATATCAGCGTTGGATCTTCGAACTGTATAGTCGTAGCAGGCCTAAGCCCAATCCGAGAAGACTGAATGACTGTTTGACTTTGCACTCAACTATAACCAGTAGAAGTACAAAATTTCTCAAGAGTAATTAGTCAAATGTATTTTTCCCCTAACGACCTGCAGAGGTGTAACCGGTCTGTAGCCTGAGTGAAGGCTCAGCCTAGCCTCACGAATGGGGCTTATGCACCTACGTCACAAAATCACGTGACATTTGTTTACAACGCCATGTTGGATGGAAAGTTGATAATGCAGTATACTGAAGACTCGACAGTACAGAAGACGGCGCTCATCACTTTCTCAACGGAGAGTAACGTAGGGAACATTTTATCTGCCGAGGGTAAACATTTAGATTAAAATGCAAAAAAAAAAAGGGATATTGAAAAATTATCGAACACGGGACTTTCGGATCCATATTTAATGCCGAGGTCGATGTTTCAACCACTGAAAGACGTCGATAATTATCCAAAAGTAATGTCTGGTGACGTGTACTGTTACCTTCTGCACTCGAAGTCTTCATACACTGAAAATGATTTGAGGGCTTACAAAAGCCTTCGAGCGTACAAATATTTCATTGCAGGATGGGTACAGGATATCGATATATTTACCCAAACCGTAAAAAATGGCCATTTCTACCTAGTGAGAGCAAAGTGTTGTACAAATTTAAGAAAGCATCTGTTATGCTAACGTTAAAATTTATTGTTTGCTGACAACACACGTTAGGCTAGTATAGGTTAATCCGTTGGATGTCAGGAGTAGGTGTAGAATAGACACCGTCGGTAAAGTTACGTAGCTTGTTGAAATGAAGGTAAGTTGTGAGGTAGGTCCCGTGCCTGGGCGGCCCTATCATATACCCCGTTTTAACTTTAATAAACTCAGGGCCCACTCTCTGCCTCTGGAAAGTTGAATTTTGTGTAGTCTGCATTTTGTAATTAACAAATTAACGATCGGCCTAGGTCTAACGTTAGGTCAACTTGTGTGTTGTTATTATGATACAAAGGTTCGTCTAGTTGTATGTTGATGTAACTACTAAGTGGTTTTGGTCCATTGTGAATGACCTTTCCTACAGATACTGTGAGGATACTTTTGGCATGATATTTCTGGCTTGAACATGGGGTATTTTTGGTCAAATTGTTGCAAAAGGATTTTAATGATGTATTTATTCACTCAACTTTTTACATTTTTGTTCCACTGGCAGTAACACATTTGGCACAGAAGCAAACTTTTCCTGTCCTGATAATTTTTAGTGCAGCAAGTTAGATAAGGTTTAACGACACACCAACACGAATGTGTTCTATGGTGTCAGAAAGAAGAAGAAAGTAAAGTTGGGGAGAAAGTGAAGTAAAAAAAAAGCAAAGATGGGGCAAAATTCTATTAGAAATGTCTACATAAACGCAAGCGCGGGAGTCATGTGAAAACTTCCTATAAAGGTGACTTTCCTTGAAAAAGTCCAGAATGAGATAAGGATCTGTGTGTTCAAATAACGTCTTCAGGTTTGTCACAGTGCAGTACTTCTGACGAAAATGGGAGTATTCATAAGTCTACGAGAATGTGACTGACGGTGACAGCACAATCACATGGGATACAAGATGGTCTCTCATCACCATGAAGTAATAGGTATGGGTAAGGTAAGGGTGACCGATGCGAGCTCCAGTCAGAACTAAATCGTCTCCCCGCTTTCTGGGGCTGTATTATTCACAGTCTCGACCGGTGTTTTACTCGGTACAATTTGTTCTCGGGGAAAGAATCCCATGGTTCCTGCAATTTCGATTTTATGTAGCAGTTGATCTTAGGACGATAATCAGTGTGGGGCATGTAGAGGTTGGTAGCGTCCATTTGCAGGGCTTCTTTAGCTAGAGCGTCTACCTTTTCATTTCCTCTCATGCCCACGTGACTCGAAACCCACGCTTGCACAAGTGGTTGCGTCTATGGCTCCTCAATTTGATGGGAAGGTGAAGTGACAATTTCTCCCATCTTATCTGAAGGGGTGGCTCGTTCCCTTCGATGTAGATACTCTGCATTGCAGAAGCACGGAAAGCTCCCAGGCAGTCTAAAATATAGCTTTATGACCTATCATGCGCCTAATTTGTTATGGCTGTAAGTGGAGCTGTTCCTTTGTACAATGAAGTTTTATTTATGTATTAAATTTTTGTCTTCTTTGTTGACCAACAGTCTGTAACTCTTGTAGGAGATATTTGTGAAAACAGAGCTGC
The DNA here is from genome assembly GCA_029531755.1 of Holothuria leucospilota. Taxonomy (NCBI): domain Eukaryota; kingdom Metazoa; phylum Echinodermata; class Holothuroidea; order Aspidochirotida; family Holothuriidae; genus Holothuria; species Holothuria leucospilota. The sequence continues at coordinate 66,388,906 of CM055961.1, read as the reverse complement.
CTGCAGCCGACCTGAGTGTTAGAGGTTCGATGAGGTTTTAAGGTTCAGTTTCTAACCAATTGGTTTAAATCGGGCCGGCCACGGCCTTTTTCCAGTTGTGGCTCACTCCCTTGTTTTCCCTACTCCATTGCTTCTGCTGAGCACCAAGCACAATGGCAGTAGGTTCCATTTTAACGTCTTCACAGTGATTTTATTGGACTGTCGTCGTAACTGTGTTTGAGAGACGTCCATTGCCCTGAACCTCTCTTGCCAAAGCAGTTAACACACTGCACAAACTCTACACTTTTGATTCCTTGCTGACGGCAGGCAAGGAATCAATGCATTCATGATGGCGTGTGTGTATGTATGTGTGTATGGGTGCGCCCATGGTGTGTACAGTCATGATATGTGTGTATGTGACACGATATCTCAAGAAGAGAAACTCTGACAGTTCAAATTGTACCAAGTCAAGCCAACGGTCGGAACTGTGGGTAATGCAGCCCCCAGGAAACGGAGAGATGATTTGGTACTGACTAGGGCTCACATAGGTCACACTTACCTAACCGACGCTTATTTGCTCCACGGAGAAGAGAGACCATATTGTATCCCCTGTGACTGTGCTGTCACCGTCAGTCACATTCTCGTTGACTGCTATGAATACTCCCATATTCGTCAGAGTTAGTTAGTTAGATAATACTGAACGACACACCAACACGAATGTGTTACACAGTGTCAACCAGATAAATTCGTTTCAAGTCCTACTCCCCTTTAGTCGCCTCTTACGACAGGCGGGGAATACCGTGGGCATATTCTACAACCCCCAGCCCACAGGGGGCCCAACTATGGGGGGGGGGCTTGCTCGGTTTTGTGGCGCCGACAACCCGCCAGTCATGGGATGAGTAATAACGGTATCATGCGCGCATTTTATAGGCGAGAGTTGTGGACAAACTACTGGCCACGCACTACCTCCACACCCCACCTAGATGCAGTTTAAACGTCATACCCAGGACACATATTCGTCAGAAGTATTACACTGTGCCAAACCCGAAGGAAAGAGTACCTTGTTTGAGCACACAGGTCCTTCGCTCATTCTGGACTTTCTCAAAGAAAGTAACCTTTACATGAAATTTTGACATGACTCCCACATTGGCTTTTATTTAGATATCTTAGTAGAATTTTGCCCAATCCCTTTTCCTTTCAGGTGATTTCACCTCACCATTACCCTTTTTTATCTAGCTGACACAATATAACGCATTCGTGTTGCTGTGTCGTTAAACCCCATCTAACTAACTAATCTGACAGTTCTTAAACTTGGTACATAGATGCCCCTTATTGAGAGGAAGAACCCTATTATTTTTCGTCGGGGTCAAACTCTGAAAACCTTGTTAACACGATATCTCAAGATAGAAAGCTTGGATGAACTTCATACGTAGTATGTAGGTGCGTTATGAAAAGAGGAAGAACCTTATTGGTTTTAGTGGTGCTCAAAGGTCATCTAGGGTCAAACCCGGAATTTGTTAGTTAGTTATATAGATGGGACTTAACGACACATCAACACTAATGTGTTATGCAGTGTCATCTAGATAAAAACGGTAAAACTAAAAAGTAAAAACGTTGGGGAAAATCCTAAAATGTCTAGACAAAAGCAAATGCGGGAGTCATGTCAAAACTTTCTGTAAAGGTTACTTTCTTTGTAAAAGTTGCTTTCTTTGAGAAGGTCCAAGATGAGAGAGGGGTCTACGTGCTCAAACAATGTCTCCAGGTCTGGCACAGTGTAATACTTCTGATGAATATGGGAGTATTCATAGCAGTCGACGAGAATGTGACTGACGGTGACATTTTTAAAATTGAATTAATAAGAGACAATTTAACCATTGCATTGGACTGTTTGCATGAAAACTCATAGAAACATTAACTTCCTTCTGTTTGATTCTTTTGGTCACATTTGCAATGTTTCCAAAGGTTGGTAACCTGATCAGTTTCGAGCTGTGCTTATCCGATGTGATGTCCATTTAGCTGTCAAATGGTATATCAGATGGCATCGTTGACTTCTGTGCACACTTAAAACAGGTGCGGGGCTGCCCAAGGTATCTTATATGAGCTTTGGAACCCCCTATGAAGAGGGAGGACGGTGTTTTCCTCTTCAGTACCATACGGAACTGTCTCTTTCCGTTCAAGATGCCCTTCAGCCCACCTTCCTGGTAGGTGACCCAATCGGAGACAGTTCCGTACTGGGAACTCTCGCCACCGGGCCCTGATCGACCTCAAAGTTCAGGTACAGAACTGTCACCACCACCACAGAGCGATCATAATGGTGACAGTGAGTCTTTCCAGCCCTTTAAGGCGAGACACACCCTGAATTCGGGCAGCATCTAACCCGAACTTTAAGTCGTAAGTGTTGCGGGCCGCAAGCGGCTGCAACATCTCTATTTCTTTTACCTCCACACCACTGTTCTTTAACACGGTAAACGCCTGCAGGGGAGAAATGCTCGCCCCGGACGATATCTCTTAACAATTGTGCTATCCCGACTTCCGGGCAAAGCAGCAGTTTGTGTGGCTCGAGGCCACGAAATGGAAAGAGAGAGAGAGAGAAAAAAAAACGGAGAACTAGTTTTACAAAAGACAAAACTCAGGAGAAGTAATCCGGTCTTCGACGAGAGCAGACGTGTTTTCGTTTCGCTCTCGTCGTTTTACGTGTTCAACCTTTACCACTGCGTGATAACATTACTGTTAATTAAGAAAGAAAAGTTCTGCTTTATTCACTAGGAATCTGGCCAAGACGAGAGTGCCGACAATTATTCCTCTTCGAGCCGGTCTTCATCGGTAAAAAGCTCTTTTAACTTTTTCAGTTTTAAGAACAAAAGAAGAAAGGGGCTGCACATAGGTTTTATTAACATAAATCGTTTATTCCCTAAGATGGACCAGCTTGGAACCCTGTTAGTACACGAGAATACTGAAGTTAACATTTTAGCAATTACTGAGTCTTTCTTAAATGAAACTTATTCTGACCATGAGATAAGTCTGCCAGGATACAAAATAATCCGCAGAGACAGGGTCGGTAGGGAAGGAGGGGGCGTTGAAATTTATATTGATAACAACACAGCCTTTTTACGTAGAAAGGAATTTGAAGTTGATGATATTGAGGTCATCTGGTTGGAAATTAAGCCTTCCTATTCTAAGAGCATACTTTTATGTTTAATCTACCGCCCTCCGAATGCTAAGGCAGATTGGATAAGTTCCTTCCATAATATGCTTAACTTGCCATACAGTTCTTGCCACGATATTGTTATTATAGGTGATTTTAATTTTAACATGTTAGTAGGGGGTAACAATGCATGGAAAAATACAGTATGTCATTTTAATTTAAAGCAAGTGGTGAATCAACCAACCAGAGTCACTGAAACTACCAGTTCCATGATAGATCACATATATACAACAGAAGAGAGGTTAGTAAATGATGTTACCGTTCCTCACATCAGAATCAGTGATCATTTTCCTGTTTATTTTAGTTTAAAGTACGAAAAGGAACAAAATTGTAAGGCTGACCACACCTCAATAACGTACAGAGATGTTACTAAGATAAATAAGCATGCTTTTGTACGGGACCTAACAAACTGTACATGGGGTGATGTTATGTCAGAAAATAACGTGGATGCTGCTCTAAGCTTGTGGGAACACATGTTGCTACAAACTATGAATCAACATGCCCCACAAAAAAGGAAAAGAGTGAAAAGAAAGTTTCAACCAGAGTGGTTTAATGAAGATATAAGATCGGCAATAAGAAACAGAGATAAGGCAAATATCAAAGAACAAGATGTTTACAGGTTTTGGAGGAACAAAGTTACTTCCCTAATTCGACAGGCAAAGAGAGATTATTTTAAAAATGCTATTGCAAAAAAAAAAGGGTGATACTAAGGAAATTTGGCAAATTCTAAGAAGCGTACAGTCAAGTTATGACACGGCACAGTCCTCCGAAGTAAATCTTCTACATGTCGACGGGAAAGATATTGGTGATGTAGACGATATTGCAAATGCTTTTAACTCTTTTTTTACCTCTGTCTGCGAGAAGTATTTTACCAGGGAAAATAATTGCAGTAACAACAGTCTTGAATCTCTAAGGCATTATCTATCATACAAATTACCAAATGGTTGTGCTTTTGATATCCCGAATGTGTCTGAAGAATTTGTTCTAAAGTATTTAAGTACTATTGACACGAAAAAAGCGACAGGTATTGGTGGAATAAGTGCTTACGTTCTTAAATTGTGTGTGCCTTATATAGTCCCGAGTCTTACCCATATACTTAATTTAAGTATCAGGTACAGTGTTTTTCCAACTCGATGGAAACTAGCAAAAGTCGTGCCTATTTATAAAAGCGGGTCAAGTCTAGACGTAAGCAACTATAGACCAATCTCTGTACTACCCATTGTTTCAAAAATTCTCGAAAAGCATGTGCACATAGCCTTTTACGATTTTGTAGAGAGATTTCAACTTCTCAGAGTCGCACAGCCTGGGTTCAGAGCGAAGCACTCATGCAAAACGGCGTTACTGAAGATGATAGACGAATTGTTAAAAGTCATTGACGGTTCTTTTTAAGTACGTAGAAACGGGCACTAGAAACAATGGGCGAGAACCCAAACCGGACCGGGCAAGAACGCAACAGCAAACTATTTACATGCACCTACAAACATAAAATTGTGTTACTATGAACAAAGGACTATATACAAAGGTTAATTACATAAGACAATTTACAAATTTATTCACGCAAAACTACAGGTTAGCAGCTTTTTAAGTACATAGAAACAGGCACTGAGGAACAAAACCCAAACCGAAATTTCAGTGTTAACTTTGTATAAATCCATCCCGAAACCCAAGCCAGTTCCAGTTACACAGGACTATTTACAACAACAAAAACACAACGACAACTATATACACCAGGCCAGCAACAAATTTTAAATGTGGCCAACCCCACTATTTACAATATTAACAATGTGATGTGCTTTTCACATGCTTGTAGCCGGACGGACCTAATGTGGAACAAAGGCAAACCTATTTACACTGAACTACCAAACTTTGTAGCATGCATGAGCACAGATACAGACAGAACAGAAACCAGAAACCCAAAAGAAAACCGGGCACATACCATTCACACTAAATACTCTGACTGGGACCTTATCTTTTTAATCCGTGGGCTCGGTACGGGCGTCCCAGAGTGATGGGTTCCCCTGTCTAACACCTCGCCCGAGGCCGACCTCTTCAGTGCAGGCTCTGGCCCCTCCCCCTCACACAAATCAAACCAACCCTCCCCCGAAGGTGGATCCTTTGGAGGAGGCTCTGAGGGAGGCTCCCCGCCATCCGACATTGCCGAGTCTGAGGACAGATCGAGGTCCTCTGAGGACAGATCGAGGTCCTCCTCTACTGTCGTTATTTCAACTTGACTGGGTGTCGTTGCTAAGGGTGGCGAAGAGTCTACCTCAGGAGTTCCAGTACCCCCCTCACACTGCTTGGAGGCAAGGAAGTCCTGTTCCACCTCAAGTGCCGCCTCCTCTAATTCTTGAGTTGAATACTGTGGGCCTGTTTGCGAGGGTTCAGGTGCCGACCCCACATCCGCACTGACATGAGCAGAGTACGATGTGGGGCAGGCACCAAACACATGTCCCTCCTCCCAACAGAGGTTGCAACGTACCTCGTTGGGACACTCTGCCTTGCCGTGCCCCAACTGCAAGCATTTCCCACACCGTCTGTTGGGACACGACTTGGCTTCGTGCCCCTGCTCTCCACATTTAAAACAGGTACGGGGCTGACAAAAGTACCTAATGTGGGCCTTGGAACCCCCTATGAAGAGGAAGGATGGAATATCCCTCACCAGTTCCATACGGAACTGTCTCTTGCCATTAAATATACCTTTCAACTCACCCCCAGTATATTTACACCACCACCAAAAGTCATTGACGGTGGTGAAATGATAGGATCTATCCTTCTAGACCTAAGAAAGGCATTTGATCTTGTAAACCATGACATTTTACTTAAGAAATTACGCTTGTATCAATGTTCCGAGGAAGTTATTTACTGGTTTCAGTCATACTTATCCGACAGGAAACAATGTGTCCACCTAAATGGTACGTATTCTAACCCTTTACCAGTTGTAAGTGGTGTACCACAGGGGTCAATAATTGGCCCACTTCTGTTCCTCATATACATCAATGATTTCGATTTATGCCTTTCATATTGTTCAGCTGATATTTACGCTGATGACACCACCTTTCATGTTTCTGGTAAGAGTACTGAAGAACTATCTGTAAAGTTAAGCGAGGATCTCAAAAATATACAAAAATGGTGCAACGATAACAAAATGGTCGTAAATGTGGATAAAACAAAAAGCATGGTGATATGCTCCAAACAGAAGCAACGCACGCTTTCTGAAACTGACACCCTAAATGCTTACTTTGATGGAAACAGACTAAAGGAAACTCAGCAGGAGAAGTTACTGGGGGTCAGGGTTGATTCGAATTAAACGTGGCAAGATCAAATTGATTATGTGTGTAAAACCGTAAGCACTCGTTTAGCACTATTAAGAAGGATTAAGCAATTCATTGACATACCTACAAGAATTTTATTTTTTAACGGATATATTTTACCTTTTCTTAACTATTGTAACCTTGTATGGAGTTCATGTACGCGCAGTAATGTAATTAGAATAGAAAAGCTTCTAAAGAGTGCCGCCCGAATAATACTTGATGCCACATATGATGAGAAATCTGAAGACCTTTTTAGTAAACTAGGATGGAAAACATTTTCACAAAGTTTAAAGCAAAAGCGTTTAATTATGGTATATAAATCCCTAAATGGCCACACCCCTCCTTATATGAGAGATATGTTTGAATATACACACTCTGTTCACGACCACGGCCTACGGTCAACTTCCTCGCTAGCTTTATACATGTCCGGGGGCAGAACTGATTTTAATAACAAAAGGTTCTCTTATATTGGAGCAAAAGAATGGAACGACCTTCCCAACAACATAAAGAGTGTAGCAACTTTAAATCGTTTTAAAGCTTTAATCAAGGATACTTTATGATATTTTACTGACAGTTTACTCTCTTAGTCGTGGGTATCTTTTTATCGCGATATTTTTTACAGTTTAAATGGTGTTCTTATTGTTTGTTTTGATGTTCCCCCTTTTGTCTACTTTTGTAAGATTTTAACTTGATTTTCCTGTTCTATATTTTTGTATATATCTAGCCTGTTTTCTGTTTTTAGGATCTTGCTATGTTTTAATTATGAATTTCTTTCTCTTTGTAAGGCAGTGTTCGATTTTAACGGTAGTCCTGGTGCCCGAGACAACCAAAAATTCTGCAGGACTACCAGATGCTACAAAAACAAGTGTGTGAGGTTGTCCGTCGGGACAACCAAATCTTTTGAAAGACATTCATGTCTACATTAGCAGAGCAGTAAATTGCGCGAACAAGGAACTTTAGAAATCCAATCACAAAATTTTACTTGCAAAATACGGTGATCACGCATGCATACTACAACTTCCCACATATTCACTGCATCGAAATGTGACTATTGAAGAGTGCCCCGGACGAACTCCATCAGGCCTGCACTGTACACCGAGGAGGTGAATTTCTCCGTGGAAGCTACAAATATTAACCCGCAATTTGAACTTATATATACCTTTACTTTGTTCACCATTTTGTATTAATGCACGCCATCTTTCCATCACAAGAAACTAAGCTACGAAGGCAGTCCTTTACACTCATAGGTAAAGAATGCAGAAATTACAAAGACTTAACTTTTGATCCCGATTTCACATGTACGTACTTAAGCTGAAAATAGTTTGAAAAAGTAAATTAAGCTCTTGGTATTTCCTTAGTGATAGTTTCATTGTATCAGTAATCATGTACAAAACTTTTTGTAGTCCTCAAATGAGGCCATTTTAATCCCGAAATTTACAGAGCTCTGGATCACTTTAACTAGTGCACTCTGTACACATATGGCATAGGCTATAGCATCACTACTTCCAAGACCCTTCGTCAGAAATTTCGAAAGAAAAAACCTTAAATGGACAATATGGCCCAAAATAATTGGATGGCATGTTTAAATGACTCTGAAATAACCATCAGAGACATATTCGCAAGATTTACTCCAGCAGGTTTTCCTTGCGAGGTGCTTTTCTTAAGAGTGGCATTGCAATTGGCCTTAGCCTAACATGTAATATATATGTACAGGTCTACACTACGAACCTAACCTAAGGCTGTATTTCTGAAAAGTTATCACAATGAACTTTACTAGTCCAAAGGAGAACATAGCTACCATTTTCTACTGTTTTTACTTTTTGCATTTATAGGCCGTTCCTTAATATTCTGCGTCTTTTCTTACGTGTTGCTGAGCATTGTTTGCTTGTCAACGGTTCTCACAATAAATCTAATATTAAAGAGCATTTTTTCCTAATGGGGGCCTATACCTTAGTGTTATGAGAGAGTGGCACAAGCTCAAGATTCCATTATAATCTAAAACCAAAGGAGCTGTTGGAACCTGATACTACTCAAGTGCCTTATCAATCATACTCAAATTTCCAATCAATCATAGATGAGTTCATACAATTGGGGATGGGGGCAAATCCAACTTGCTAAGGTCAATGTCCCCCAACGACCCTTTCCCTGTCAGAATGTCATCAATTTTCCACAACATTGGGTATTGTCACTATAGTTTTAGTATGGCCTGTGAATGTTGACCAGTACTGTTGAAGAGGGGGATCTCATCGCAATTAATGAATTGTTTTTCCCCTCCGTGGCACCGGTCCCTTCCCCTCAACCTTTCAGAAAATGCCAATGTCTTGTTTTGGGTGCTAGCTGCTTGCCCCATAAAATTAGTAATCACACACTGCTGTAGATGCTATTGAGAGAGCACTTCCATGGATATCTGGGATTTCTTATGCGGTGTATTAAAGTGAAAGCCACTAAATTTGGGGACACATGGTGATGTGCTTCCAATTCCATGATTGCTACAAAGAGTAGAAGTTGGACTACCTTATTTTGTGCAGGACAACCAAATTTTACAAAATGGTAGTCCTTTGGACAACCATTGCAAATTCCTTAAAATCAAACACTGTAAGGTTTATATGTTTTTTAATTTTGACTTGTTTAACGTTTACTAATATTTCTCTTTCAATTTTATGTCTTACACTTTGTAACCGAGGGCCTCGGGGAAGATTAGCTTTGGCTAACCGAGTTTTACCCTCTTTTAAGCAAAAGGTTTAAATAAAAATTACAAGTGTCTATAAAACCTTGTGATGTGCGTGTTGTCCTGTGCTGAAAGAGTGGCTTTGCCGTGTCGTTTTGTTTGACTATTTGCCTGAGTAATTTGTGTTCTTACTATATCTTACGATTAGTTTTGGTAAAATAAAAAGTACTGAGGTTTTTTTTTTTTTAGTTTTTGTTCGCGTGGCCTCGAGCCACACAAGCTGCTGCTATGCCCGGAGGTCGGGATAGCACAATCGTTAAGTTGGAGTTTTCGTCTGGCTTTCCACCACTTAAATTATTGGGGTGGAAAATACCATGAATCATTAAAGATTAATGTACTGTACAAGAGTAGGTTACTGTAGGCCTGTCTACAGTACTTTCTTTTCATTTCTGAAGCCAAGAGGATGATGAAATTGTAGTACTTTTCAGAAATCATATAGTAAAGAATATGATCTAGGCAGATACTGTATCTAGCCTTTACAGTAAGTGTTGTATAGAATTTATTCACAGCACTTTACGTTTACTGTACAGGTAAATGTATGCATGTATGTACTAGTCCTTGAACAGGACCGTGTACTACGCGTTTTCTTTTTAAGTACGTAGAAACGGGCACTAGAAACAATGGGCGAGAACCCAAACCGGACCGGGCAAGAACGCAACAGCAAACTATTTACATGCACCTACAAACATAAAATTGTGTTACTATGAACAAAGGACTATATACAAAGGTTAATTACATAAGACAATTTACAAATTTATTCACGCAAAACTACAGGTTAGCAGCTTTTTAAGTACATAGAAACAGGCACTGAGGAACAAAACCCAAACCGAAATTTCAGTGTTAACTTTGTATAAATCCATCCCGAAACCCAAGCCAGTTCCAGTTACACAGGACTATTTACAACAACAAAAACACCTGACGTGTCATAAACACAACGACAACTATATACACCAGACCAGCAACAAATTTTAAATGTGGCCAACCCCACTATTTACAATATTAACAATGTGATGTGCTTTTCACATGCTTGTAGCCGGACGGACCTAATGTGGAACAAAGGCAAACCTATTTACACTGAACTACCAAACTTTGTAGCATGCATGAGCACAGATACAGACAGAACAGAAACCAGAAACCCAAAAGAAAACCGGGCACATACCATTCACACTAAATACTCTGACTGGGACCTTATCTTTTTAATCCGTGGGCTCGGTACGGGCGTCCCAGAGTGATGGGTTCCCCTGTCTAACACCTCGCCCGAGGCCGACCTCTTCAGTGCAGGCTCTGGCCCCTCCCCCTCACACAAATCAAACCAACCCTCCCCCGAAGGTGGATCCTTTGGAGGAGGCGCTGAGGGAGGCTCCCCGCCATCCGACATTGCCGAGTCTGAGGACAGATCGAGGTCCTCCTCTACTGTCGTTATTTCAACTTGACTGGGTGTCGTTGCTAAGGGTGGCGAAGAGTCTACCTCAGGAGTTCCAGTACCCCCCTCACACTGCTTGGAGGCAAGGAAGTCCTGTTCCACCTCAAGTGCCGCCTCCTCTAATTCTTGAGTTGAATACTGTGGGCCTGTTTGCGAGGGTTCAGGTGCCGACCCCACATCCGCACTGACATGAGCAGAGTACGATGTGGGGCAGGCACCAAACACATGTCCCTCCTCCCCACAGAGGTTGCAACGTACCTCGTTGGGACACTCTGCCTTGCCGTGCCCCAACTGCAAGCATTTCCCACACCGTCTGTTGGGACACGACTTGGCTTCGTGCCCCTGCTCTCCACATTTAAAACAGGTACGGGGCTGACAAAAGTACCTAATGTGGGCCTTGGAACCCCCTATGAAGAGGAAGGATGGAATATCCCTCACCAGTTCCATACGGAACTGTCTCTTGCCATTAAATATACCTTTCAACTCACCCCCAGTATATTTACACCACCACATTTCAGAGACAGTTCCGTACTGACTAAGAACCCTCGCAACCAGGCGCTGATCGACCTCGAAGGGAAGGTAAAGCACTGTCACCGTCACAGAGCCATCATATGGGGTGACAGTGAGCCCCTCTACCCCCTTCAGGCATGACACACCCTTAACACGGGCAGCATCAGACTTAAACTTAAGGTCATACGTGTTTCGAGCCTCGAGCGCCTGCAACATCTCTATTTCTTTAATTTCGACACCATTGTCTTTTAACACAGTAAACGCCTGTGGGGGAGGGACACTCACCTCAGACGAAAACTCCAACTTAACAATTGTGCTATCCCGACTTCCGGGCATAGCACCAGTTTGTGTGGCTCGAGGCCACGAAAGAAGGAGAAAAAACCTCAACTAGTTTTACAAAGGACAAAAAAGAGGATGAAGTAAGAAAAACACAAGCTACACAGAAACAAGGCGCAGTTGCAAACAAATGGACACGACCAGAACTACTTATCAACGACAACACAAGCACGCTATAAGGTTTTAAAAACAATTGCAATAAGTAGTACAGCTATCACACAGTGATAAGGTTGAACACGGCAAAGCGACGAGAGCTCGACGAAACACGTCTGCTCTCGTCGAAGACCTGAACAGAATAACCTGAACTACGCGTTTACGGTAGAACCTACTCCATACCACGGTCCTTGTCCTGCCTGCACAAAACTTGGGAGGGGTGTGCTTTTTAAGTACGTAGAAACGGGCACTGAGAAACAAAGGGCGAGAACCCAAACCGGGCCGGGCAAAAACGCAACAGCAAACTATTTACATGCACCTACAAACAAAAAATTGTGTTGCTATGTACAAAGGACTATATACAAAGGTTAATTACATAGGACAGTTTAGTCCTGGGTAGGACTTAAAACTGCATCCGGTTGTGGAGTTTGTTTAAACGTGGTAGTAATGAGGTTACCCTTTGCCACAACTGCCTCCGGGGCACCCTTGGGCAAGGTGCACCTGTATTTGCCCCGGTGCTTTTTAAGTGCTGTTGCCTTTAGGCGTAGTGTTGCCTTCGGGCGTGGTGTTTGCCTTCGGGCTTAGTGTTGCCTTCGGGCGTGGTGTTGCCTTCGGGCTTAGTGTTGCCTTCGGGCGTGGTGTTGCCTTCGGGCGTGGTGTTGCCTTCGGGCTTAGTGTTGCCTTCGGGCTTAGTGTTGCCTTCGGGCGTAGTGTTGCCTTCGGGCTTGGTGTTGCCGTCGGGCGTGGTGATGCCTTCGGGCGTAGTGTTGCCTTCGGGCGTGGTGTTGTCTTTGGGTGTGTGGTGGATTTGGGTGTGTGGTCTTTGTGGGGCTTTGTTTTTAGTGTGACCGGGGGGAGGTTGGTCTGTGGGGTCTTTGGGTTGTTGTCAGTGTGTGTGTGGTTCTATTGTTGTAATGAACATAATTTTCTGTTTGATTTGGTGGTGTGTGGATAGTTTTGCCTTTATGTTCCTGTCCGATCCGGTTTGAGTTTTGTTTTTTGTTTGTATGTGCCGTTTCGATGCACTTAAACCCCCCCCCCCCCCACATAGGACAGTTTACAAATTTATTCACGCAAAACTACAGGTTAACTATCACCCCCGCCCCGCCCGCACCGAAGCAATTGGCCCCCAGCGCCTGCCAAACGTCGACCTTGGCAGACGAGCAAAGTCGGCCTCGACCCTCAGTTTAATCTCCGTTCTCACCGACGCCAGGACGACGTCTGCTGGCCTCCCCCCTTCCCTAAAACAATATTACATCGGTCTCTCCATATAGCTAGCTTAATGGAGGCCGAAACAAACGTATGGCCCGAACACCTGTATGACTTGGGAGTCATTTGCCGGTCTGCCAGCGGAGGTACTGTAAAAAATGACCGTAACACTTAGCATGATTTTGGAGTGCACAGGCAATCACATAGCCAACTTCATTGTCGAAACTTAGTACCAGCTAGGTTAGCATACTGTACAAAAGGGATATACAGTATGCCTTTATGTTACTGTCCGATCCAGTTTGAGTTTTGTTTTTTGTTTGTATGTGCCGTTTCGATGCACTTAAAAAGCACAGTAAGTACTGTAAATTATGTCATACAGATGCAATTTTTTGACCTTGGAGAAAATTTTGTATATTACAAGGGTATTTTCGCCTTACTACATCAGATCTAATATATAGTGTGATGACCGTCGAATGCGCGCTTAAGAACTCTACCAAATTGCAAGCATTGCAGGGAATAATCTGTCCATCTTGTGTAGCAAAATGCGATGCGATACCGGATACTGTAAATTATTCTCTGCATTGTATGGTATGTTAGGCTAGGAAATCTGACAAAATTTAAGGAAATCCTGAAATTTATTGCAGGAAATTGTATTTTCAAATGTGGAAGACGTATGCTAAGGCATTCAGACAAAATGGCTGCCCTTTATCGAGGAAAGACTAAGCAACTGTCTCTGAAGTTTTGCCTCAGCACACACCTGTGCCCTTTTTCTATGAGTATTTTTCTAAGGTCAATGAAACTAAACTGATTTGCATTGTTTTTGTGCGGAGAAGTAACGTTTAGGCAAAGAACTCGTGATCAGTTTCTGTTTACTTTTCTTCCCAGACTCTTAACTGGCTGATTTTTAGTGTAGGTGGGACAAGGACTCTAGTGCTGAGTATCAAAACAAAGTGGATGTAGCATACGTAGAGTCCTGTTCTCCTGTTCAAGGGCTAATTACTGTATGTACAGTATGAACTTTCATATAGTCATTACAGAAAGAGAAGTCAGCATACAGTAAGTATCAAGTTTACTGTGTCTGTGGATTGTCATGTAAAAGACAACATTGTACAACCGGAGAGACGTTCACTGAGTAAGAAAATTTATTTTGAATTTGAGTTTATGGAGTCTTCAACTCGCGCAGGTTTTCCATTCTATGCCGTTACTTTCCCCCTTCAAACCATTGTTTCTGTCCCTGGTTTTGGGGTGGAAAACAACTCTTTAGGTGCGGAAAGTAACGGTTGGAAAATACAGTAGTACTGTATAGTTACATAATGATTATACGAGTATAATGTTCAGAATGCCTGTGGTTACACTTATAGATGAAAGTATGGGGTGATCACACCAAAAATTTTAGGTCACAATTCAAAGCTGTTTTGGAGTTACTGTATGGCTCATTGAAAAGTCCTTACCCTTCTCTAATTAATACCACTGTCAGCATTTTTAGAGGCACTCTGCCCTCTTCTACATATGCCGCTGACCATTGAATGAAAGGTAAATTTTTTAAGGAGGGGATTCATGACCTGGGGTTGGTGAAAATTGAGGAGGCTGTTGGCTACCCATACAGTACAGTATACTGTACTGTATACTGTACATACAGTTCATGCACTATACTGTTCACCGAAGATATTCAACTGTATACAGTACAGTGTATACTATACTGTATACTGTAAGTACTGTACTGCACAGTACAGTACATACTTGTGAATTGAATAACTGCTTACAGTGACAGTATTACATGTTTGTCGAGTTAGCAGAGAATGACCCTCAGGCAACTCTATTGACAGTTTAAATTAATGGCATTGTGCTTGGAAGGCCTAGTTTAGAGTATCAAGCCTTTTAGCACTTAGAGGCCATGAGCAAAAACACCCTTGTATAATAACTCTCCGTGAAGCTTACTCCAATTTGGTGAGACTGCAGAAATCAGTTGTGCTTGCGTGGGTTCCGAGTCACGTGGGCATACGGGGAAATGAAAAGGTCGACGCACTAGCCAAAGAAGCCCTACAGATGGACGTTACCAACCTCTACATCCCCCACACTGACTATCGTCCTAATATAAACTGCTACATAAAATCCAAATGGCAGGAACTGTGGGATTCTTTCCCCGAGAACAAATTGTACCGAGTTAAACCGACGGTCGAGACTAAGAGTAATGCAGTCCCCAGAAAGCGACGAGACGATTTAGTTCTGACCAGGGCTCGTATCGGTCACACTTACCTTACCCATTCCTACTTACTTCATGGTGATGAGAGACCATATTGTATCCCATGTGATTGTGCTGTCACCGTCAGTCACATCCTCGTAGACTGTTGTGAATACTCTCATATTCGTGAGAAGTACTACACTGTGCCAGACCTGAAGACGTTATTTCAACAGACCGACCCTTATCTCATCGTAGACTTTCTCAAGGAAAGTAACCTTTATAGGACGTTTTGACATGACTCCCGCGCTTGCTTTCGTGTTGACATTTCAGATAAGATTTTGCCCCATCCTTGCCCTTTTTAGCTAACTTTCTCCCAAATTTTACTTTTACTTTTTTTTTACTTGCTGACACTATATAACACATTCGTGTTGGTGTGTCGTTAAACCCTATCTAACTAACTAACTAACCTAGTTTAGAGTAGCTTTCCAGTCCAAACATCCTTACAGTACTGTACAGTAAGTTACTGTAAGCCTCTTGTATACCTTCAAGTGCTATTAGTCAAAGGGCCCTTGTGTCGAAATGTCCCAGTACTGTACCAAAATGTGCCCTGTGAATCAGTGGTTTTATTACAGTATGGTTATTGTAACTATTTGATCAGTTTCTTGTAATTTTGTTTTCTGATGATAGTACTGTACAGTGGGCTACAGTAGTTTTCTTTTCTCTGAGGAAACGAGATAACCCTACAATTACAATTTACATGCATTTTTACTTTTTTAGGTGTTGTACAGCATACCGTACATTGGTATCCAGGCCCAACGTCTCTTTACCAAAACGGTCTCGCATTTTAGCTACTGTAACTGTACTATACCAAAAATCCAAAAAACCCTTTTACCAAAACGTCTCAGTGAGTCAGTGATGTACTGTTTGTAATACAAACACGTCCCTGCTTATAATACATGGAACTAAAAGACGAGTACAGTACTACAAGTACTACTGACAACTGAAATTTATGATTAGAAGTACAGAATGATGTGTACAAAGTGTTCCCTTCAACTACAGTAACTTGTACAGTACTAGCCATGGGTTTGCAATTTATGATAAATTTGTAACCTTTGGTTATTTCTCATTCTGCTTAAATTAGAAGGATGCTGCCCCTAGGAGCTTAAAATTTTGACAAATTTGAGATTGACTTATACTGTATAAAAGCACTGTACGGACCAACTGTATAGGTTACGTGTATACATAAACATGTATGTCCTAGTCATGGAACCCCTTACAAAAGTTACATTGGTCAGATTGCTCTCAACCACTTACTACAGTAATTACAGTATATTTATGGTTATGTTCTTGACAAGGTCAATATACGTACTTATATAGGCCTACATGTACCTTGCATTCTTCAACTGTATACAAGTGTTAACTGACTGTACAGGTAAGTTCTTGTGTGTGAGGGGTAATCAACTTTTCTGTTGATAACAGCCAATGGCTCAGTACAGATCCAATGCCTGCTACTGTAGCCCATACTGTATACGATGTAGGACACCAGATGAAAGGTACGATAGGCATATTTGCTGCACCTTTGCCTTAAGTCTAGTCATTACAAAGACTGAGTCAGGTACCGGGTACCAGGCGGCACATACAGGTACCCAAACATTAAATGAACAAAACGGGTACCCTTACGTTTGAAAAACCGTGAAACTGTTCCGTACTGTACATAGAACCAGCACGTCTAATTCTGTTTTATGCCCTAAATAATCACTTGTTTACCATGTACATGGTGTTCATATTCGGAATCAACCATTTATTTACTGGCTCTGAAAGTCACAAACTTGCAAAGTTAGTTCCTAAGAAGATTCCGGTACCTTTTAAATACCAGAACAGGTAATGAAAAGGGTTACCCGGTTGCAAACTTCTGCTACCCGCACTCAGCCCTAGTCATTATGGTACATAGATCCTACAGTACTTCCCCCCTTTCCCCCCCCCCACACCCCTAAAAAAAAAAAAAACTTTTTTGGATTGTTCTGTAGCATCCACTCAATTCTCTGTACAAACCTTACCGTAAAAATAAATTACATGTGACAAAGAATGATGCAGTCAGTTTTTAATAAGTAGGTTCATGCAGTTCCACTACAGAACTATAAATATCAAAAGTGACAGCAGCAGTTACTGTAATGTGGAAGAGTGAGACCAGTGTACTGAATGTTGTCTATTTGTGTGTCGGGGGATTACAAAATCACTGAGAAACTCAGCTGCTCTATCTTGCATCAGTTTTCACCATGGAATAAAAATTATTGTGATCACACTCTACTGATGATTGATTTATATTTTGTTTCCAGGGTTTTTACAATACTCTTGTAATTTTTGATGTCTGTCAACCATCCATGTTGAACTGCAACAGAGTATCAGTAATTGCATTCATCAACTAAGTTGTCAACAGTAGAGTATCTTCACCTCACTGAATTCTTCTTGACAAAGTGTTGTATTGGAACTTGAAGTTTACTTAGTCCTCATCCACTGAACAGTGCCCATGAGCATGCTGCACGGACTTCTTAGAGCTCTACAAAGGTACAGTACATGTCAACCAGTCATAGGAAGAAAACCAATTGGTAACTTTAAACAGTAGTTTTGAATTATTGAAGATGACTGCTCTTTGTTCTGACATATCTTTGTTTTCTGACACCAAACTTGGCCAATTGTGATACTGTACAGTAAATCCCATGATTTTAAACTGAATTTGCATTTTGTTATTGAGGCTCTGGGCCTTGTACAGTATGTCATGGCATTGACCTTTGACAACTAGAAGTTACACGTAATGATTGCACACTTCTGGGAAATCCTGTAGTGGAATGCAAGTGCAATTAATTGCTGACTGATGAATCACGAAATATGTGATTAAACAATTTATACTGCAACTCTTTAATCACAAATCGACAACCATATTATGGGGTTAGGGTCAGGTGTTGGGTTAAGGTTGTGGCCAAGAACAGGGGTAAAACTGAATTTAAACTTTAGATCTCAGTATCTATGTGTAATTTTTTAAAAATTGTAGATCTTCCACACAAATCCATACGTGCTGTGCTTTACATCTCCATGTTTAAAGTGTCAGAATATAGAGACATCAGAACAACTTGTGTTTGAATACAGTAGCTAGAGTTAACCCATTAATAGCAGGGTTTCCCCTGGCATTCTTTTGTGAGGTGGCAATCTCACACGTTTTACCACCACCTCTCAGACATTTGCAGTATAATTATCAACCTGTGCTGTACTAGCTATAGAAGTTTTGATAATTTTCCCTCACTGATGTTGCCAGAGCTGGGAAAATATTACCCCCATGGACTAAAACCACCTCACACTCTCTAATCCACAGGGGAAACCCTGTGTAGTGTCCATTAATAAAGGTGCTTTTGAGGTACAGTGAGACACTCAAAACGTTTTTTTTTCTTTGTTGAAAGCTTTTGGAAGAATAGGTTGTGTTGGTTGCAATGTATACATGCAAAGATGTTCAATTATCAGCAGTATTAAACACCACAGGAGAAACTTCAGCCATACTGTAAGTCTAAAACAGTACAGTAAAATTGCAGCAGCCCAAACAATTTGTAGCAATCTTGACTCAGTCATTCCACATCTAATGGGGATACATTGAAACAGCATATGGTAGACAGTGAGATGTTCTATTTCTTATATAAAGCTTATGTGATGAAACCTTTGGTATAGGAATCATTTTAAGGCAAGGTAAAATTTCTGAGCAATGTTGTTGCACTGTGAGGCATAATAATACTTTGCCACAGAGTTGCATGTGTTAACTGGTTTTTGGTTTCCACATGTTTGTGAATTTCAGATTAATGTGTTGGTACCTATTGTCACTGGGCATGACTTGGGCAAGGCAGCCACAGCAGTGATGAGGGCCACCATCTCGAATTCGGTCATGTCACTCTATAGTTTTCGAGGGCAGAAAGGTGGAAAGAAACCATTTAAAGAGACAACTCTGTGTAGGATCATATTAAGTTTAATGACAATTACTTTAAAGTTGAATATTATTGGTGTCTTCAGACTAGCAATTCAGCTACAGTGAAAAACCAAACGATAATGTTTTTCGTCTTCCATTTTCGCCATGATATGCCTTTTTGGAAGATTTTGGAAGGGAAAATCACTGCTTATGTACCATTTTTCAAGAACAAGAAGAAAGGGATGTTTCATTGCACAATAGGCTAACTGTTTCACCTTAGAATAGGGATGTACTACCTCAGTTACTGTTGCCTATTACTGAGGGACGAATGTAGTTGTTTCTTTCATAGCACAAAGAACTTTGAAAGTTATTATGGTTACTGTTTTACAATGGAATATTACAGTCAGCACTGCAGGAATGAATGACTGGCCTTGAAAACTTTTAATCATGGCAGGAAGATATGGGATGAAATCATCCTGAAGTAGTAATTTTTCATCCCATTTTTCACTGAGTGGGTTTTCAGGGAAAAGTTGGCTTATAGTCATAGAACATGAAACCTAGTCTTCTTGTACAACTTATAGTCCAAGTTAGTTTTACATGGAAGTTGTCTGATACAAGTTAATGAGTACTCCTTTAAGCTACAAAGAGGGTGCAGTTTATTTTACTCTGATGTTGGTTGCTTAATTGTAAAATTTACAGGATGCAAGATTTTACACTTAACTAGCAACTGAGGAGCTAAGGCCATGTTTAGAATTAATCAAAGATGCAGTAAGGCAGGTCAATGCTTAGACTATATCAGGGATGTAGCTAGCAAAATTTGAGTGCCGGTTAATTGTCTGATCTGGGGAGAGCACCTCATCCCACCCCATTGCATCTACCCCATTTTTCAGCCATTAATTTTTCATTTTTCCCTCATTTTACTTTAGGGAGTAAATTTAGGGCTAGTTTTAGGTCTCGGTAGGCACCTTTGTGGTGAGCGGGGGGAACGTGTGTTTGCCTGGAGTACCAGGCGGGAATATCGAGTGTTGGGTGTCACCGCCCACCGTAGCTACATCCCTGGACTATATGTTTCATTTGCTTTAAGCTGCACATGAGTTTGTGAAACGATCTTGAAAGTTCTAAGAAATAATTATGGTTTTGATAATTGCTATGCAGCAGTGAAAGCAAATGCCTTATCCGTCATCAGACTTTATTTACTCTTAGGTTTGAGTTGAAATAACTGACATTGTACAATGGCTTCACAAAAAGTGAAGACGTCTTCGAATACCAGGATACAGGCCTGCTCACCAAGGTTGAAATGATAATTTACTGAGTGAACTGCATTGCAAGTTATGCAGTTAACTGAAATTAAACCTGATGTTCACTATACTGAAGCCCTGCAGGCAGACATGCTGCGTACTTTTCGCTAAAAGCGTGCTCCAAGATTTAGTGATCTGCATTTCAATCGTAGTCTCAATGGACATTTTTAGAGATCTGGTTTTTTCTTACACCTTGCTATATCATTTTGTGAAGAGGTTATTTGTCCCACAATTTGTCATTTTCAGACATTGAAACAGGTTCTATTATTTGTGGGCATTCTTGGCTTCCTTGCTGTATGCATATTGGCTAACCTCCAAGGATCTTTGCTTTGATCCTTCATTTTAAATTGTTTTGTGGATGAGCAATACATTACCTGCACTGATGTATGAATTAGTGTATAGGGATATATCATTGCTTTTAGGACACTATAGATGAGATGTCATGGTAATGTCATTGGCTTAAAGTTGATTTTGTTTCTTAAATATCTAAAACTTTCCTGTTTTGTCATGGAATAGGAAACTTTGTATTATATTAAATATGAATATAAAATGTGCAACCTATTAGGCTAAGTAAAAAAGAACAGTTGATCATCCCTGCCCGCATCCATTTTGCTGCCGCATTAATTTTGTGTTTAATTTTTATTTCTAAAAATTACATCTTGTAGTTTTATATTGATAAGTTGCTGTACAAAATAATATCAAGTTCTGTAAATTGAAGGACATAAAATCATCTTTACTATCTCCAAGTGATCATTATATTGTGTATGTAGGATGTGTGTATTGTCTCTGTGCATTACAGAGCAACAGTGACTTTTCACAGAAACAGGAGGCTATTTTGAATTATAAATAAAAACACCCTGCATGCTTTCCTTTTTAAGAAAGTCCGGGTGATCAACTGTTTCTTTTTTTTTTTTTAACTTGGCCTTAATGCTGTCATCCAATTGCTTGTCTACACAGAATGTTTGAGAAAAGTTTTTCCTGGAGCACGTGAGAAAAACATCACGTTTGAAGTAGGCGAAGTGCTTAGGCATGCACCCAACAAGCCTGGTGGGAGCAACTTTGAAAAAAAAGGTAAATTATATTGATCATTTAGTGTTATTCAAGTTGAGCAAAGGTCGTGGTAATGAGGCCCCCCTGATGCTTATGGACTGGTTTTGCAAGTGTCTGATGCTGATGGGACTTTCTATTCCCCCTGAGGAAGGTGTTAACATTTTCAGTTCCCTTAATGAACATCATTGTGCAACGCCCTTGGTGCAACTGAGATGCAGTAATAATGAATAATAATGAAAAATTGTATTGATTCAGTGAAAGGGAACTCGTGTGGCATCGCAACTTATTTTGGGTAAAATCACTGAATATGACACTTAATTAGTTGGAGGAAGCTTTTCCTACTCTTACACACTAGCTATTGCAAATAACGAATATCAACACAATATCTGATATTTTTTGTATTTGATTATTTTCGTGTATGTAGCTAAATACTGTCATGTGATTTCAATGGTGTCTTTCTTTATTTTCTTCAGAAGAATGCAAAGCCAGTTGAACAAGATGAAGGAACACCATGATAGAAAGAAGCCTGAGGAGAGCCATATCTTGCCAGTTTCTATTATTATGATACTCTTTTAACTGTGTAAAGGGCTAAAGCCATATTAGTAAAATTTAAAAGAAGCCTTTTTTTGTAGTTTGAATGTAATTCACCCGTGCCCTTTTTGACCTTCGGTTGAATAATATGTACGTATAAACTTGAAACTGCTGTGTAGTATTCTTTTTTGTGAAGAAACTTGAAAGCCGATAACACCATACAAGAACACCTCATCAGTTTGAAGACAACACGAAGATGTTACTTTAAATACCAAACAACTGTTCTCATGATTCATTCAAAGAGACTAGGTCATATCCTTTGGTATCTTGGATGTTTGGATCATCTCCCTTTTCTGTTTTTAAAATCCTTCTATAAAAATAACTACAAACCAGAAACATTAAGAAAATGTTTTTACATGTAAATGAAATATTTTTAAAATGATAAAGCTCTTATTGGCAGCTCCTTCAAAGTCGGTACAAACTATTATAAAACATTGGAATAAGGTGTTTTAAAAATGCCATTGCCATTTTTTTGAAGCCTGTCTTACCCTTTTTTCGAGATGTCTTTTGAACGTTAGTGTGAAGTCTTTCAAAATGTTGCTTAAACTTTTCACAGAACGATGAAAACTGTTTCAAGTTTTCTAAAAACTTTTTAGAACATTTATTTGAACGTTGTTGAACCTTTTTCCGAATCTGCCTGCAGTCTGTGGGGCATTGCTAGAACATTTTCTCCGACGTGCTACTAGCAGGTTTTCTGTAACCTCACCAATACCTTTTCTAGAATGTTGCCTGAACCTTTTTTTAGAATGTGCCAGCTTGTTCTCTAGGGTGTAGCTTGAGACGTTTTTATAACCTTACTGAAACATTTTCTACAACCTTGCCAGAACATCGCTGGTAGTCTTCTGTAATGTTATTTGGAACATTTCTGAAACATTTTTAGAAACATTTTTGAAACGTTTTCTGAAATGTTACAGAAACGTTTTTTGTGATGCTAGGGTGACTCCACATTTAACATTTCTGAAACATTCTTTGTAACCTGTAACGTTTTCCAAACGTTGCTGAAATGTTTTTCATTGAACATTGTTGAACTATCTTCTGCAACATTTTTTAAACATTTTTGAAACGATTTTGAAACGTTTAAAATGTTACAAAAATGTTTTTTGTGATGCTGGTGCGACTCCACATTTAACGTTTCCGAAACATTCTTGGTAATCTGTAACGTTTTCCAATCATTGCTGAATATTTTTTAAAACGTTGCTGAAATGTTTTTGTTACACTGTTAAAACATTTTCTGAAACATTGGTGAGATGTCTTCTGCAACATTTTTTAAACATTTTCGGAAACATTCTTTGTAATCTGTAACATGTTACATTTTTCAAAACGTTGCTGAAATGTTTTTAATTCACTGTTAAAACATTTTCTGAAACATTGTTGAAATGTCTTCTGCAACATTTTTGAAACGTTTTTTGAAATGTTACAGAAACGTTTTTTGTGATGCTGGTGCGACTCCACATTTAACGTTTTTGAAAGGTTTTTTTTAAAACGTTACCAAAACATATGTTTTTGTAAAACATTTTTTAATGTTTTTAAAATATTTTTCTGTTAGCTGGGTTACCCTTTACCACAACTGCCCCGGGGCACCCTTGGGCAAGGTGCACCTGTATTGCCCCGGTGCTTTTTAAGTGCTGTTGCCTTTTGGCGTAGTGTTGCCTTCGGGCGTGGTGTTGCCTTCGGGCGTGGTGTTGCCTTCGGGCGTGGTGTTGCCTTCGGGCTTGGTGTTGCCGTCGGGCGCGGTGTTGCCTTCGGGCGTGTTGTCTTTGGGTGTGTGGTGGTTTTGGGTGTGTGGTCTTTGTTTTTAGTGTGGCCGGGGGGAGGTTGGTCTGTGGGGTGTTTGGGTTGTAAGTGTGTGTGTGGTTCTATTGTTGTAATGAACATAATTTTTTGTTTCATTTGGTGGTGTGTGGATAGTTTTGCCTTTATGTTCCTGTCCGATCCGGTTTGAGTTTTGTTTTTTGTTTGTATCTGCCGTTTCGATGCACTTTAAAGCCCCCCCCCCCCCATCCAAACCAGACCGGGCAAAAACACAACAGCAAACTATTTACATGCACCTACAAACAAAAAATTGTGTTGCTATGTACAAAGGTTAATTACATAGAACAGTTTACAAATTTATTCACGCAAAACTAGTTAAACTACAGGTTAACTATCACCAGCCCCGCCCGCACCGAAGCAATTGGCCCCCAGTGCCTGCCAAACGTCGACCTTGGCAGAATAATCTCCGTTCTCACCGACGCCAGGACGACGTCTGCTGGCCTCCTCCCTTCCCTAAAAACAATATTACATCGGTCTCTCCATATAGCTAGCTTAATGGAGGCCGAAACAAACGTAAGTATGGCCCGAATACTTGTATTGCCTGGTGGGGGCAGTAGACCATACAAAGCATAGTCCTGGCTGACCGCCCAGGTGGTACGAAACGTTAGACGGTCAGCCAGGCCTTGAAACCACTCCCAGAGGAGGGCCACAAAGCCACAATGCCAAAACACATGTGGCACACTCTCCCACTTTGTGCACCAAGTGCGGGGGCAAATGCCATCTCCAAGACGCCACCGAAGGCGCTTGAGATTAGTTACGATGGCGTCATGTGCAATTCGCCACAGCAGGTCTCGCCGGCGGTGATCTAGTGACCTGCTGTGCACCACGCGCCACACCTCCGGCCCCAAGGCGTAGTGGCTTGGTTGGACCCGGCCAGCCAAGCCATCAAAGATGGCTTGGTACAGGTCCCCCGCACTGGACTGCAAAACGTCCCCTGCAGTTGACATCATACGGAGGGTGTCCCTCATATGACAATATGTCCTTGAGGGTCTCCCGCTGTGGGGTACACTATTACTAAAAAGGGACGGAAAGAACCCACGGAGTGACAATCCCCCCCAATAGCGGACAAAGTAGGCAAACAGCATCTCACTGTCGACAGCGCTAAAAACACACTTAGTCAGGAGAAAACGGAGCTTTGAGGGAAAGTGCACAAGGCCCAGTCCCCCATGCCTAAGGTCCTGGTACACCACCTTTCTTCTGACCAGCTCCGTTTTCCCTGACCATAGGAATTTAAATACGGCAACCTGAACAATCTGTTAATGTAAATGGGTATGTAAATAGTTTGCCTTGTGAGACTAAATAGTCCTGTGTGACTGGCTTGAGTTCTGGGTGGTTTTATGCACAGTTAACACAGAAATTTTGTTTGCTGGCGCAGTGTGGGGAATTTTGTAAATAGTTCACTGTTATGTTTTTGTCCGGCCCGGTTTGGCTTCTTTTGTTTCTGCGTGCCTGTTTGTATGTACGTAAAAAGCACACAGGATGAAGTAAGAACAAAACACAAGCTACACGGAAACAAGGCGCGGTCGCAGCCAAATGGACAAGGCCTACTAATCTACTACAACATAAGCACGTTATAAGGTTCTATGCACAATTGCAATTAGTACAGCTATCACACAGTGATAAAGGTTAAGCACGGCAAAACGACGAGAGCGAAACGAGCTTTTTAAGTTCGTAGAAACCCTGTCGGATCACAAACAATGCCAAACAAACTACTCACCATGCAACAGGGAACACAAAGAGTCTTAGTTACTACTGAGGTTCAGAAACTGCCACTGCAGCCAACCCCAAAACAACACCCTAGCCCATAAACCACCCCAAAACAAAGTCCCACCCGTCAACCAACCGGCCACAAAGGCCACCGCGCCCGAAGGCAACACCACACGCCCGAAGGCTACTATACGCCTGAGGACAACACCACGCCCAAAGGCAACATCATGCCCGACGGCAACACCACGCCCAAAGGCAACAACACTTAAAAAGTACTGGGCAAATACAGGTGCACCTTGCCCAAGGGTGCCCCGGAGGCAGTTGTGGCAAAGGGTAACCTTATTACTCCCACGTTTAAACAAACTCCACAACCGGATGCAGTTTAAAGTCCTACCCTGGACTCGAACTCACGTCCCAAGTAGTCGGAGTCAAGCGCCTAACCAACTGGCCAACTACAGTGCTGTAATGAGCTAGGTTCGTTCGTTGAAAAATGACACCGCCCCCAATTTACAGGGGTTGCCGAAAACTGCCTAACGCAAAACCGGCAGTGCAGTGGGAATTGGGATACCGATTTCGCGGTATGCCGAAACCCCCCCCCCCCTCCCAGGTTGCCGAAATACATTAAAGCTCACTTTCATTAATGAGTATTTACGTAAATTAATCTCTGTGCGTTACTTTTATTTTAAGCAAGGATGAAAAATAAGGATATATTGTCAAAAACAAATATTTTGCCAACCAACAGATTAAATATGCCCAGAAATAGATACCGGACCTATAAACAAAGTAATGTTAACGGGGCCCTAGAAGCGGTTCGCAAAAAAAAAAAAAAAAAAAAAAAAGCTTGTCCGTTAACAAGACTTCGAAGAAGGTGTAAGGCGTGCCAAGGAACCCCCTTCAGGACAAATTGAACGGGGCAGTCCCAGAAAAAGCTGAGTCTGGTCCGATGCCCATCCTGAGAGTAGCCGATGAAGAGAGGCTAGTGAACTGGGTTATAAGAATGAACAATATCGGGTACGGGCAGACAAAACGCGAACTTAAATTAGTTGTCAAGAAAATCCTTGACCAGGACGGACGAACAACTCAGTTCAAGAATAACCTCCCTGGACGGGATTGACATGAGCGGTTCTTGAAACGCCACCTTAACATTTCTGAAAGAGCGGGAGAGGCTTTGGGGAAGGAAAGGGCGCAGCTGACGGAAGAAATAGCAACTTGGTTTGGAGAGTTTGAAAATTACATGAAAAACGACCCGGCTTGAATGGAAAAGGGGTACAAGTCTTGAGTGACCCAAGAAGAATCTATAACTGTGACGAAAAAGGGTTCCCCCTGTCCGGGAAAGTTGAGGAAGTCTCAGCTCCAACTGGTTCCAAAAACGTATACCAGCTCACCAACAGCGACAAGCGGCAGATTGCAGTCCTTGCCTGCATGAGTGCGGCAGGAGATTACATTCCTCCTGTGCTCATTTACCCGGGGGTTCACTTCAGGTACGACCCAGGTATTTTTCGAAGGTTGGCGAACCATTTTTTGCCAAATGTCAAAAAGAATGGAGTGGAGTTACCTGTGCTACTTCTTGTAGATGGCCACAGGTCACACGTGAGCCTAGAGGCAGCAGAATTCTGTCATGAAAATGGCATTATCCTGTACTGCTTTTTGACTCATGCACCACACATCCTCCAACCGTGTGATCTGTCACTGTTCAAAAGCCTGAAAAGTCACTGGATTCAAGAGGTGAAAAACTTTCCAACCAGAAGCAACGGGCAAACGGTGACTAAGCTGAATTTTGCAGCACTATTTTCCAAAGCCTGGAAGAGAACGGTTACAAAGGAAATAGCAAAGAACGGATTTCGGTCTTCCGGATTTTTTTTCCACTGGACAAAAATGCGTACAAGTCTAAACTACTTCCAGGGGATGTCTTTGCGGCACCAGAGTCGACTGTTGTAGTTCACACGGCAGGGCGAACACCTCAGCAGCAACCTGCTGTGGCAGCCTAATCGTCTGCAGAGGCTGCCTTGGATGTTTTGCAGAGCTGCATCAGTGATGAAAAGAAGTGGCTCTTTGAGAAAAGGTTCCAAGAGGGTTTTGTCCTCGAGGTGGATGAGCTTTACAATGTTTGGAAGAAGCTGAAGCAGCAGTTTGTGGATAGCCTATTAACTGAGAGAGATCAGCATTCACGAACAAATGCCACAAGTCTAGAAGGTACAATTAGACCTACATCAAAGGCTGGCCCATCTCAAGTTTCCCTGCCTTTGATAACCACCTACGCTTCCCCCAAGGTCGCACCAATTTCCACTTCTGAAAAGCAAAAACAAAATACTACTGCAGAAGAATTTTGATAAGCGATCAAACCGACTGCAGTGGTCAAGTGGTTAGAGCATCCGACTTGCAGCCGGAAGGTCTAGGGTTCAAATCCTGGCCGGGTCATACCAAAGACTAAAAATGGAACCTACTGCCTTTGTGCTCAGCATAAACAATGGAGTACGGAAAACAAGCCAGTGAGCCACAACTGGAAAAAGGCCGTGGTCGTCTCGACTTGAACCAATTGGTTGGAAACTGGGGCGTTAAACCTCATCTAACCTAACTTGATAAGCAATCAATGAATGTAAGTTTTTCAGCCATCTCTTTGTTACGCCGGTCAATAAGTTCTGTCAGTTTTTGTTTGCCGCCATCTCTTGGGCAAAATGGTGTTGTTATATGGAGGCACATTCGGGAAACATTTCTTCTCGTTACCGTACCTGTAGAAAAAAAAAAAGAATACATATTGAATACAAAATAAGTCATGATCCCCCGTTAATAAATGGTTAGAGCATAATTTTGTCACGGAAAGTTTGTATACGTTCGAATTGTGCAATTTTTTGTGCTGCCGAAAACCCCCTCATATTATGCCGAATATCTCTGCACTCCTGCCGAAAACCACAACATTCACTGACCAAAATATTTCATTCAATAAAATACTTATTCCAGCAGTTGAAGGATCTGAAGTAACATGAAAACAAGGATCGTATATCAACTTTCCTACAGTTGACATGATACGGAAGGTATCCCTCATCTGGCAGTATGCCTTCGTGGGCCTCCAACTGTGGGGTACACTGTTGGTAAACAGGGAAGTAAAAAACCAACGAAATAATACCCCCCCCCCACCCCCACCCCAATAACGGACAAAGTAGGCAAACGGCAGCTCACTGTCAACGGCACAAAAACCACTTGGTCAGGAGAAAACGGAGTTTCGAGGGAAAGTGCATGAGGCCGATTCCCCCACACCTAGGGTCCTGATACACCACCTTTCTTCTGACCAGCTCCGTTTTTGCTGACCACAGAAATGTAAACGGCCCTCTCGAGTTGCACCAGGACACCCTTAGGAGCAGGCAGAACAGTGCCTGGATACCACAAGAGAGGGGAAATGAAACGATTGATTACTGTTACCTTCTCCCAACAGACTAATGTAGCGATCGCTGAGGTCCGTTAACCTAGCTTCCACCAGGTCCACTTTCTCATTCCAGGTAAGAGACTCGGGTGCCGTTGATTTTCAAGGCATCGTCAACCCATGATGCCGCGAAGGGCTGATGTTTCGACCGCCACTTCCCTAGACGGAGTCCTTTGGTCTTGTTGGAGTTCAGTCTGGCACCTGTCGCCCTTTGAAAAGTAGACATCGTGCCAGCAAGGGCCCTGAAGGAGTTAGTTGGTACACACCAACACAAATGTGTTATATAGTGTCAAGCAAAGTTTGAATACGGTACAAGTCCTTCCCTTTAGTCGCCTCTTACGAAGGCGGGAAATACCGTGGGCATATTCTAAAACCCCAGCCCACGGAGGGGGGGGGGTCAACCATGGAGGGGCTTGCTCGGTTTTGTGGCGCCGACAACTCGCCAGTCGTGGGATGAGTAATAACGGTCTTATGTGCGCAGTTTATAGGCGATAGTCGGGGACAAACTACTCGCCACACACGACCTCCTCACCTTACCTGGATGCTGTTTAACGTCATACCCAGTACGGGGCCCTGAAGGAAGCTAGGTCGGAGACTACGCATGTGACTTCATCAGCATACTGGAGGCACTTGACCGGCTCTTGCGAGGGATTCACTAAACAATACATAGAGTACAGGTGACAGGGGACACCCCTGCCGTACCTCACGTTGGACTCTGAAGGGGTCACACTTATTGTATAGTCCGACACATGAAGTCTTACAAGACACTCTCGAACCAAATTGACTCTTCCCCTGCCACGCCACGGATAAGAAAATAACCCAAAGGAATTTTGCAAGATTCATTAACACATACAGCCATCAACACCAGGGCGTCTTTTGCCACAGGTCTTCGTATCTCCCTGAGCCAGTACCTACAAATCCTAGGTATCTCCCTTGTGCATACTCAATATGCTAAAGGATACTCATTTCATCAAGCATTACTGCATAAACTGTCTCTTTACTGTACCCCTTACCCTTGTTGTTGTTCTTCACCCTTGCCTAAAGAGTAGTAAGTGACTTTTGTGAACCCAGGGCTCCCATCTCCACTATACCATGATCGAATCTGGCGTTGATGAGATACGGCCAAGTCAAAGGTTTCCTTGACATAGTCATAGGCTTTTGCTGAATAAACTAAATTCATTGCAAATGCCTTAATTTCTTCAGGGTATACACCAGGTCTTTTCCCTTGCTTCAGATCACAGGTTTCCTCAAAAATTTCCTTGGGGACGCAGCATCTGTGCACGGTTTGTTGATATAAGCTGCTTCGCACGTAAGGAATCAACTACAGTTTTCAAGCTTGATACTTGATGTTGCATGCGTCTACTCAGTTGCTGTTCCACCTTCAATTTCTTTCTGCAACTGAGAAGCATACTCACAGTTTTGACCAACTTTCGCTTCAGTTCCCTTGGAGAGCCAGTCGTCGCATGGAGAGTTGGAATGTTGCGCACTTACGCAAAATACTGGAGATTGCGTAGACAAAGAAGGAAAAATAATCGAAAATGTCACGGAAATCAACTGTGTATTTCTTTCCTGCAACCTAACTTGCGAATTTCTGGAGATCAGCACGATTTGCTGAAAATACTGCCACGTTTTTTACTGGTACCGTTGAGTGATTTCGAATCATGAGAGAGTCATAATGTTGCACACTAGGGTAAAAAGCGAGAGCTTTTTAAGTACGTAGAAACAGGCACTGAGGAACAAGAACCCAAATCGGACCGGGGCAAAACGTAACAGACAACCACCCACAGAATCGCCAACATACTCTCACCATCCAGACCCAGCAAAGGAAACGAAAGTCTTTGGCACCGCCAACAAACAGAGACCACCACCACCACATCCACCATCAACGATCACAACAACACGAGGCCAAAACAACACACGCCCAAAGACCTCAACATGCCCAAAGACGTCAACATGCCCGAAGGCAATCACAGCGCAGAGGGATATGGGGCGTCCGCCTGCCACACTCAAATCACTATTTACAGTTTATTTACAGTGTATACAACTATTTACATGCAACAAAAACAAAACTCTCAAAGAGATCGAACGATCCCGGCGGGGGATCGGGAACGTCCACTCCCTACGGGAACCCAAACTGAACTGGGCAAATACAGGCGCACCTTGCCCAAGGGTGCCCCGGAGGCAGCTGTGGCAAAGGGTAACCTCATTATCCCCACGCTTGAACAAGCTCCACAACCGGATGCAGTTTAACGTCCTACCCAGGACGTGTTGCGTGTTGTTGCCTTCGGGCGTGGGGTCGCCTTCGGGCGAGAAGTTGTCTTCGGGCGTGCTGTTGCCTTCGGGCGTGAAGTTGCCTGCGGTCGTGGGGTCGCCTTCGGGCGTGGTCTTACCTTCGGGCGTGAAGTTGCCTTCGGGCGTTGTTACTTTCGGACGTTTGTTGTTGCCTTCGGGTGTGTGTTGCTGCCTTCTGGCGTGTGTTGTTTTCCTGTTTGTGAATGGTTTTGTGTGGTGGGTGGGCTGGGGTGTCGTGTGTGTTGGCCACAGAAATTTTGTTTTGCTAGCTTGGTATAAGGTAAATGATTGTAAGTAGTTCATGGTTGTGTTCTTGCTGGTCCGGATTTGGTTCTTCCTGTTTGAGAGTGTCCGTTTCTATGCACTTAAAAACCACACCAGTGAGTCAGAAATTTGCAGTTGGTGCCACGAGCATCTCGTTTTTTGGCCTGATCGGTTTGCCGTGCCCATTTTTAAGCACATAAGTAGCACTGCAGCGAAAAATCATAGATGCCCATATTGAGAGGAGAACCCTATTGTTTTTGGTGGGGTCAAAGGTCACCTGGGGTCAAACTCTGAAAACCTTGTTATCACAATATGTTATGGGAAGCTCTGACAGTTCTCAAACTTGATACATAGATGCCTCATATTAAAAGGAAGTACGCTATTGTTTTTTGTGGGGGTCAAAGGTCACCTGGGTTCACCGCACCGGGGTAGGAAGCCTGGATGAATTTCATACTTTGTATGTAAATGCGTTATGGTAAGAGGAAGAACCCTATCATTTTTGGTGGAGGTGAAAGGTCATCTGGGGTCACCAGGGTCAAACCCTGAAAATATTGTTAACACAATAACTTGAGTTACAAAGGTGGAATGAATTTCATACTTTGTATGTAGATGCTTTATGGTAAGAGGCAGAACCCTATCATGTTTGGTGGAGGTCAAAGGTTATTCGGGGTCACCAGGGATCTAACGCTGAAAACCTTGTTAACATGATATCTCCAGGTAGGAAGCTTGGTTAGTTAGATAATATTTAACGACACACCAACACAAATGTGTTATGTAGTGTCAACTACATAAATTCGCTTCAAGTCCTCCCCTTTAGTCGCCTCTTACGACAGGCGGGGAATACCGTTGGCCCCAACCATGTGTGGGGGGGGGGGCTTGCTCGGTTTTGTGGCGCCGACAACCCGCCAGTCATGGGATGAGTAATAACGGTATCATGCGCGCATTTTATAGGCGAGGAGGACAAACTACTCGCCACGCACTACCTCCGCACCCCACCTGGATGCAGTTTAACGTCATACCCAGGATATAGGTAGGAAGCTTGGATAAATTTCATACTTTGTATGTAGATGCCTTATAGTTAGAGAAAGAACCTTATCATTTTTGGTGGGGTTCAAAGGTCATCTGGGGTCACCTGGGGTGAACCCTGAAAACCTTGTTAACACAATTTCTCAAGGTAGGAAACTTGAATAAGTTTCATACTTTGTAGATGTGTTATAGTAAGAGGAAGAATCCTATCATTTTTGGTGGAGGTCCAAGTTCATTTGGGGTCACAGGGGGTTAAACTCTGAAAAACTTGTTAACACTATATCTCCAGGTAGGAAGCTTGGATAGATTTCATACTTAGTATGTAGATGCGTTTTAGTGAGAAGATGAATCCTATTGTTTTTTGGTGGTGGTCAAAGGTCATCTGGGGTGACCAGGGGTCAACGTCTGAAAACCTTGTCAAC
Organism: Holothuria leucospilota; assembly: GCA_029531755.1. Lineage (NCBI taxonomy): Eukaryota > Metazoa > Echinodermata > Holothuroidea > Aspidochirotida > Holothuriidae > Holothuria > Holothuria leucospilota. The sequence goes on along the minus strand of CM055961.1, from coordinate 66,356,044 downwards.
ACGATATCTCCAGGTAGGAACCTTGGATAGATTTCATATTGTAAATTGATGTAATATAGTGAGGTGTACCCCATTGTTTTTAGTGGAGTTCAAAGGTCATCTAGGGTCACCGGGGGTCGAACACTGAAATGGAGAAAGCTTGGATAGATTTTAACTTAGTATGTGGATGCGTTATGGTGAAAAGATGAACCCTATTGTTTTCGGTGGAGGTCAAATGTCATCTGGGGTTACCAGAGGTAAAAAAGCAATTTCTCTAGTATTCCCAAGAATATTACATGTGTTCACCAGAGGTCAAAACACAAATTTCCCATGACTAAATAGGAATACAAAACTATTTTTCCAACATGTTAAGATAGCATTTGACCATTGACTAAAAGATATGGGACATCCTGGCTTTATTTGGAACAGAGCATATATCATCGAAACCTCAATGCATTTTTGCATTCTGGTTATTAACTGAATATTATACCTCGTGTGTAGGTTTTTGGAATTGTCTTCACAATTGCGTTGCAGTGGAGAAATCCACGAAATTAGAGGGGTGTGCAACGTTATGTAATGCGCAACACTGTGTATCGCGACTATGCAATAAGTGTGACCCCTTCAGAGTCCAACTTGGGGTGCGGCAGGGATGCCTCCTGTCACCCTTACTCTATGTATTGTTTAGTGAATCCCACGCAAGAGCCTTTGTTCCAACCATTTCACATACCCGGTGGAGCCGGTAAAGTGCCTCCAGTATGATGATGACGTCACATGCGTAGTCTCCGGGAAGTGGCGGTGGAAACAACTACCCTTCACGCCATCATGGGTTGACGACGCCATAAAAATCAATGGCTTATTGTTTGATTATGGTTAACCCGAGTCACTTACCTTGAATGAGAAAGTGGACCTGGTGGAGGCTAGGTTAAAGGACTTCGGAGATCGATACATTAGTCTGTTGGGGAAGGTAACAGTAATGAGTCGTTTTGTTTACCCTCTCTTGTGGTACCCGGGCACTGTTTTGGCTGCTCCAGAGGGTGTCCTGGTGCGACCTGAGAGGGCCGTGTTTAGGTTTCTATGGTCAGGGAACACGGAGCTGGTCAGAAGAGGGGTGGTGAACCAGGACCCTGTGCGGGAGGGGGGGGGGCGGGGGCGAGGGATTGGGCCTCGTGCACTTTCCTAGCTTTTTAAGTACACAGAAACAGAAACAGGCACTGAGAAACAAACGAAAACTCAAACCGGATCGGACCAAAACGTTACTGAGAACCACTCTATCCACACACCAACTATCAACAACACAAGCCCAAATACAACAACACACGCCCAAAGGCAACAAAACACACCCAAAGGCAACACCACGCCCGAAGGCAACCACAGCGCAGAGGGAAATGGGGGGGGGGGCATCTGTTTCATTAAAATCACTATTTTAAGTTTATTTACAGTATATACAAGTATTTACACGAAAACAAAACATCCCAAAGAGATCGAACGAGCCCGGTGGGGGATCGGGAACGTCCACTCTCTTCGGGAACACAAACTGGACTGAACTGGGCAATATGTGTTTATTAGGCAAAGATATGTGGAAAATTTCTAGTACGTCTTTCGCTTTACTTCTAGTTTTCGAACGTTACCCATTCACACGCACCGCGTGCAAATATTTATGAGCTGTCTTTTGACGCTCATTTCTAGAGATAGGATAGGCTATTATACAGTATAATAGGCCTATGTTTTTCGTTATCTAGTATAGGGGCGGCGTGATGTTAAACAGGCATCGCGGGGCTTGTTTCTGGTGAAAAGTGCAATTTAACAAAAGCATGGTACGGCAACTGACAAAAGCAACTCCATTTCAACATGATCGTGAATGAGATGAGGGACATCGTGAAGATCAAAAGGGAAAGATTGAAAAACGCTACCCGGGTAGTAATTTTCTACCCGGGTAGTAACAGCGTCGCTCAGGTTCCTGGGTTCCCGATGCAAACACTAATCAATTCACTGCAAAAAACAACCACCTCCAAAAATGGCCGTCGTGCCCCACCATACAAAAACATTTGGCCTTGGTGCCCTTCCTGATGGCCCCTTGGTGCCCTCCAAAATTCGTGAATGACCAAGGCCAAATGGCTGTGCCCTCCTCCAACCTTAATTCCAGCCCTGAGTTATGCTACAATATTTCTTTTAAAGGCACCAAAAGTGAACATACTGGGACCTTGGAAAAGTGGTGAAATAACTTGAAAAAACCTGGACTTTTATGTCCATAAAAGAGTGGGAACAATGCAACTACTGACCATTCTGTACTAACCAGAATACTGCTTATAATCCTTTCAAGGGCTCTCTGTGTAATAATCAGCCGATGAAAATTATTTGTGCATGCAATGAGGCTGCCTCTCAGTGGAAGTATGAATTGCAGTCTGTTAAACTCTGTTTGTACTTTTTAGGTTGAATGGCTAAAATACCACCCACCAACTAGAGAAAAGTCTGGAGAAATAAGAAAAACTTTCAAAGCACCCTACAGCTACCGCCAGGCAATGATCAAAAACACAAACCCAACCATCACAGATACCCTTAAAGCTTATCCTCGGTATAAGGATATGCCATCTCTGGTAAGTTAATATCAGGTTTGGTAGTAAGGTTTAAAATACTTTTGTGCTTGATATGATGCAAAGATTGACTATGACAAGCTGCAACTCACACACATCTCATGCTAACAATGTACAGTAAGTTAAACAGTGCTTGTACACAGTACCATGATAAAGCTACAGAGTCATATGATATACTGTAATGACGGCTTGCCAGTAAAATTGACCAACAAACACAGAGATGTTGAGGAAAAGTTTATATGAAGCTTGTCCTTGGTTTCATGAAAGTGTTAAAATGTGTGGATACTGTATGTGATTTAACATTTAAACTATAATAGGGTTTCCTGGAATTGATGCTAAATATTGTATTGTTGTTAAAGCCTGAATGGTTTGACTACAATCATCTGCACAAAATTACTAATAACTGCACCTTTTCAGCTGCCTAAACTACTGTAGCCATTCTGTAAATATTCAAAAGAAAGAGAAACACTGTATTGTGTTACAAAAAAAAAAAAAAAAATGGAAGTGTACAGATACCTGCACAAGAACATTTTGGAAGTGGGAAACCCCCTCTCCCTCTACTTTTTTTATTTGATTTTCTTATGTGAATACTGCCCCTAATGGGATGGCCTACGTACATCTACCATTTTGATCTATAGGCTAGTGAAGGTCATCATGTTTTCTTGCTTGAAACACACAAGTCTGAGTTTCAGGGATTGATCATAAGGAGCAAATTACAGTTTTGTCATATTGGAACCATGTTACACTACAGAACTTCTAGTGCATGGGGAATGTACAGTACCTTGTCCTGTTTGTCCTTCACAAGTGTATTAATTTTCACTCTCTGAGATATGACTTCACTTTCTGACCATGTTGATAATGGCACTGGTCCTTGACTCCTTGTACAATGGGCTTGTTAACTACAAATTATGTCACACTTCTAAAACTAGCCCCTCTGTGGTTTGGGTGGAGCATGGTCAAAAATTATTTAATTGGTTCTTAAACGAATCCCAGATGGTAGGAAAAGCACTTTCAGGTGATGCAGCTTAAGGCGAACTAATTTTGTGAAGGTCTTTTAGGAGAGAAGTCACAGAAATTATCCTACGAAAAATTTTGATCCATTTTGATGTGGTAAACTAAATACTGTATAGATACTGTACAGTGTACAATTGGCAAGACTGGCTTATATTTGCAGAAAATGATAGCAACAGAATGTTGATCACGAAGAGTAGCTAGGTGTGCAGAGCAATATCGTAAACAATAATGATAATGGATGTAAATGATAAACAATATCTGCTTGTCAGTTTACTTACCAATTAATCTGTGTAATTTCTTTCCAATTAATAAAATGGATACAATATTTATGTGACATACATGTAATTATATGACACTCATGCTCTGGGCTTAGTCAAATTGTTTGATTTCACACAAATTATGTAATAGTTGTGGTATTGGCAAGTGCATCTTTGTCTATAAAGGGTGAATAGGATGTCTGTATTGTGTAACTTGTGGATGGCTGTAATGTACCTCTCTGAAGTGATTCTAAAGGTGATTACTTTGTCCATAGTCACTCTTGAACCAGATTCCAAAGTTAAATGCAAGGTCTGTTTTGCATAAGGTCATTATCATAATTATTAATTTTATAGCCTAGTGGATGTAGGAATTTGTACAGAACAATTTTATGTGGGATTTTTTTTTTTTTTAAATATATTACAACAACAGCAAGGGAGTGCACTATCTGTACAAGAATATACTTTTGTACTGTACAGTACAGCGTATGGTCTATACGGGTGTGTAGCTTTGCAGTAAACTTACTTCACATGCGAAAAACACTTGAATTGCCACACGATTGTGCTTTGTGACAGATATTTGTTTTCTTTTTGTGCAGCTATACAATGAAGAGATTCTGGATCTGTTTGATGCTACCAGAGACATTGAAGCAAGTAGGGTAAGTGTTAAAACTAAGTAGCAGTGGGGATGGATAATTGGGTAGGGATGGGAAGAAACTTCTCCCTTGTGACTCTCCTGAATGTTAGTGTGGTAAATGTGAGTAAACTAATGAAATAATGTTGGATGTGTACTCCTTGGTGCCCTCCCCTCAATTCCACTCCTTCAGAAATGCATATATCACTAGGAGTGGAAAAAGTGTTTATTTCCCGATAAGGGAGTGTCCCATAATTCCCTTGTCAGTATTTTCTTATACAAAAAGGTGAATTTACTATCAATTGCTAGAAATTTCTTCCAAATACCCACCTTTAAGAAACAGCTTAAGACTTAATTGGTAGCAGTATGGAAATTAAATTTGAGAAAAAAGAAATACCATGTAGAATATCATATGAGACATGATCTTTCTCTGTGTGTGGGAGGTATATAGCTTATTAACGCATTACATTAAGTAAAGGGTAAGCAGATGTTTGCCTACAGTTGTGGTTATACTGTTAAGTTTATTCAACATTCGATCATGTTGCATTAGACATTTCACTGTCATAAAGTTATCAGAGAAAGCCAACACTTTGACTCTTGACTTACAAATATCCAATTTCAAGGATACTGTACGATACATACATGTACATCAAACATCTGTTTATGCAAATCCTTGGAATACAGAGTAAAAGAGAGAATATATTGATTGATGGTTTAACACTATCACACTACATTAGATGTATGTCATACTTCACAGGGTTGCAAAGTTGGCATTTTAAATGCTTAAAATATTGAATGTGGCAATTTTGAGATTGTCTTGGCTGGAAATTTTAAAACCTAAAGGATGCCAATTAATAGCGTTTGGATGGTATTATGGCCTGGTCATATTGATTACCACAAACTTTTCCTTCAAAATGCACATATTTCCCACCATTAGTTCAGGAAATTATCATTTACGTGTACCATCCTTAAAGGGGGGGGGGGTATGATGCCATCAGTGTATAGTGATTGAATGGGCATGGTTGACTTTAATTACATGTTCCCTTACTGTATCTCACTACTCAAGTCTTGAAGTTTTCCCAGTTGTTACCTGAACGTTGTTTCAATGTCAACCAATTGCGTTTGGCATTTTGCAACCATACAGAATGGCTAAAACTGCCCTACAAAATAACAGCCCTGATATCTACTTCTTTTAAAGGGAGAAAGCAGTTGCCCCAAGTTTATTTCCAAAAATCTGCTAAATCTTACAGATCTCCTCTGATTTCACTCACAAGTATCTTTCATTGTTTCTGCATATCAACACACTGAATACTGAGAGAAACCAAGGAGTTATTCTGGATGCCATTTAAAAAATAAGAAACAAAAATATTTTTACATGATTGATAGGAGCCATTCCTGATGTAGGATGATGGGGTACACTAATTTAAATTGAGGGACTGCATTTTCCCTTTAAGAATAGTTAAACAGACTATTAGACAGAGCTCAGGGGTGGGGTGGGGGTTGAGGATTGAGGGTTGAGTCTGTTGGCCTTCCATAAACTGGGAACAAAAACCATTGCAAAAGTACTCTTAAGTATTGTGAGATACAATCAGTAAAATAGACCAGTGCTCATGATTTTTTGGTAATTGTCATCCCTTCCCATGAATACCACTGTTCTGCGAAGGGAAACACTGTTGAAAGGGGGGGGGGGTGGGGGGAGGGTTGTGTAACGTGAAAAACGTCCACTTTCTGCAAGGTGTTTCAGTTAGTTGGGTACAAGACATTCAAATTTCTATTAATATCAGATGGTCAAGATGGGCTCTGCACAACATTTAGAATTCAAGAGACAACAGTATTCATTGAAACTTACTGTTTGTTCACTAGAAGTAATTTCCCTCCTAGTGCCTACCATACACTGTACACATCGTCAACTCAGTACGGTTTTAACTCTACAGTGCACCTGGCAAATACGCAGGCATGCAGTGTTTTCAGCAGCATCTTCACAATAAAACTGTATCTTGTCACAGCAGGCATCAGATTTCTCATTGACTACTACCCCTGGAGACTCCTCTATTTATGTTTTGTCCTCACACCTGAACAAACACATTCATCCCCGTTTCTCTCAGCTCAAGTTCGCATCTTAAATATTACAGTATACATTGTCCCTGTGATGAGATTCCATCCTTGTTTGTATTCATACATCAAAGAACAATCCCTAGCAACCTTACAAACAGACCTCCCTCAAGTCAAACGGCAAGATAGACAGCAAGCCATCAAAAATGATAAATACTTCTGTGACGGAAATGAGAGGAAATGTTTATATGGAGAGAGCCAGCCTAGAGGGTCTGTGACTCAAGTGATGTCTCACATTACAGGGTACATATTCAGAAGCTTACTCATTCTTAGGTCTCACATACAATTAGCCAGGGTAGTCCTTAAAGGGGTAGTCTTTCTTTTTGAAATTTTACCGTACAGTAGCATTTGCAATAGCACGTTGAAGAGGTGGGGACTTGTTATAGCTGAAATGTGCTGTTGAGGGTATGAAATGGAGCGGCAGAGTCATCAAGTTCCTCTTGAGAGAAGCAACATGAAACTGCAGTTTTAGAGATTGAAAGTTTTAAACCGTTTTTATATGTGGATGCAAGAAAATAGTGGCTTCTATACTGTACAAGGGGAGATAGGTTGTTTTAGTGACAAACTGTGAGATTCAAAGTAACCTTACAGTATGCCCTAGGCCTTTATATATTTGCATAAATTTAGAAATGAAAGATGTAAGGGCGTGGAGGTGTACATGTGTGTGTTGAGGTGTATGTGTGGTGGGGGCTCTGCTAACTGCCATGCTTCTTGGGACACTCAGTACCACTCAAGGAGGAAAAAAGTGAAGAACTAAACAGTGCTTCTTTTAAGCCTTTGTACTTGAACAGTGTTACAGGGTAAAGGTATATCTCAAAGACAGGTCTCTTCTAACATGAAGGCTACAGCCATACTGTAATACTTCGTACGTTTTGCTGGTTTACTTTGTAAAATTTCAAACTTGGTTTTAAAAACGGATGGTCTCTTTCCTGTTGTAGTAATTGTGTCACTGATTTGAAAGTCAGCAAGTTGTGTCAGTGCCAACAATTTGTTTCGACTCTTTTAATTTATACTGGCAAGGTTATATTGCAGAATACAGAAACACAGATTTCTTGTCAAGGTGAAAAGTAACCTTGTTTTTTTAACAAGGTCTGAATTTCCCCATACAAGACATTTTACCTCCGTAGTATGGTTACTTCTAGCCGCTTCTTCCAGTTTTAAAAGTAGCCGTATTAGACCTTTCTCTTACAGTAATGTAGGCACTGGTTGGCATAAAGCATGTGCAAGATCATATATTGAAATATTGAAGGTTGTATAACTGTAGCTCACATTGAAACCAAACTCAAAGATGGAGCACATACGAGTACCTTCATACTGTATGTAAATGATGTTCAGGGCCATGCATTCAAGATTTTTCATGTACAGTAGATCACATGCTATCATTTTAAAAAAAATAATGTGTATTAAAGTGACTTATCGAGTTGGTTCACTAAATCCATGATCTTTTTTCACACCTGTTGAAATTTACACACATCTTGATGGTAAATGGTCAAACTAAAGAGATTCCGCACATCTGATACACAACTGAAATGGCCAATGATAGGGTAATTAATGATCAAAATCATATATTACAAATTTGTGACCAGACACTTTTTACCGTTCGGTACTGTATTCCTCATATGCAGCACCTGTCCACAATGACTACAATTTCTCGCATTTTGGTAATTGTAGGAAGTGATACATGAGTAATGAGGCTAATTAGAAGCATTGTCATGCAATGCTGGATTTCCTTCAAACTCGCCACAAAATAATAGATATCAGCTCAAGTCTCAATAAGCCCCTTTAAAATGTAACCTGTATTAGCATGTGGCCCTATTTACATAGCGCTATTTTTCCTTTAAAAAAAACATCTTTTTGGTTGTTTTTTAGGCCAAGAAGTCACACATTAAAATTCATGAAGATGCTGAAGGTGGGATCTATGTGGTTGGTGTCACTACCAGACTGGTCACATCAGAAGAAGAGGTAAGTATGGTAGTTTGAGCAGGGTGATTGCTGGGGGAGGGGGGGGGAGGGAGGGGAAAGAGGCATTGAGGGGGAAAGCAAGGAAGGATTTTATAAATAGTGATGTACCGATATTGTAAGTAGCTGATATCACTGATACACTGATACTGATACAGTATTTCAGTTCTCATATTGGCTGATTTCGATCCAATACCGATATTTGGAAAATAAGCCTTTGGCAACTAACCATAGGCTATGGGACACCACAATGAATTTGTGTGTCATCTTGATGAGGTAAAATTTTTGAACTTGCATTCAAAAATACTAAAATAGTGTTTAATATGGGTTAGTTAATATCAGCATGTAAGTTAAATTTTACCGATACCGATCGATATAAAATGAAAATAGTGAATACTGATAATTGTTCGTACACTAGTTTATAAGCAATGCTACTGGCTTCAGTATAGTTATTTAATTAGTAGTGATGACAAGTGGAAAGATGAAATCATATTACCACTGACGCTAGTCGAGGAGCTGCCTCTGCCAACATTTAAAGTATATAAAATATAAAAAATTTGGTTGGGAACACTCTTGTGTGAACGTTGCCGTGATATACAATTTTGTAATGTTCATTAGATTCATATGTCTGTGTAGGTAATGTTTTGAAGACCTGTACTGAATCGTATTTTATTCATGTGACTACTTTTGCAAAATTTTAGACCAGAAATCTTCAAAGGCTATGGATGGTTCAAAATTAACCCATCCGTAATGGTTTTCTACATTAGGTTTGTGGAAAGACATGGAATTACTTAATTATCTTGTAATGAGTAACAATGATCCTGGTTTATTATTTTAACAAAAAAAGCAAGGTTTATTGTCCGTCAAGGTCAGATACTTCTGGTGTATTAAGTTGAAAAGATAGGTAGAATTTAAAAAAGGTACTGACACTTTGTTTTTCAAATATGTTTATGCCCTTTTATTGGATCTGTTGTTTTTTTTTTTGTGCATTTTAGACACTGCAATGCTTGAAAGGGGGCGCCCTTTCCAGGACTACAGCAAGTACCAACATGAACACGCAGAGTTCCCGATCACATGCAATATTTACGTTACATATTAAACAACAGAGGGTCGTTAAAGTGGTAAGTGATATGTGTATGACAGGAAGAAACTTATTGTTAACATTGTCTGTAAAAGATGTGTCTACCCTTCATAGTTGGGTGGTACGGCAGTACACTTTAGTGACTGACGTTGTTTGCATGACAGTCAAAACGTATTCTTGTGAAGTTTGTCAGTTGGGAAGCTTTGCGTACATTACTCAGGTTGGACAAAGTGTATGCCTGTTGCCACTTTTATTTGTGATGATGGTGCCTGCATTTGTACACAGAATTTGTACTGATTTCAGACATTACACAGGGCTGTATCTATTTGATACTCAGTGCTGGGTTAATTTCAACCATCAGTGTGGAAGGGTATAAAGGGAGGGAACATGGTGTGCCTGTTCGCATTAATACAAAACTGACTTTCAAGCTCCCTATATACAAAATGGTGTAACAGGTAGTTTCATTTCTAGAATGAACAAGTCAGTGTTCTGTACAGGGTTGAAAAGTATGATAAAGAGGGCCTTGTAAATTTGTCTGTTTATATGTGAGTGCCAGGTATTATGCATGAGTTTCGGGGGTCATAACCCAGCACTGCCCAGTGTGGGCACATTTCTGATCATGTTTGTTACCCAGCAGGGGTGGCACCAGGATTTGCCTGACAGGGGGGCCAAGCTCCCCGATATGGAGGCCAGCAACCTGAAGCCTCAACGAGGGCGATAAAGTGCCGAAACAATTTTTGAAGGAAAATTGAAGTGCACCGAAAATTTTGGGACCTTATTGGAGAAAATTTTAAAAAAAGTGGGCTTTTCCATGGAAAATTTGAAAAAAAATTGTTTTTAAAAAAGAAAATTGGAAAATTTGGGGTTTTTATTGAAGAATTTGCCCTATTTTAAGTAAATTAAGTAAATTGAGTAAATTTTAAGAAAATTAAGTAAATCGTCGGGGCGACTGGCCATTGTCTGGGACTACATATTTTATAGTATTCATAAAATTTCCCCGATGGGGCCAGCCTTCCCCGACGTGGGACCATGGCCACCCTGCCCACACCTGGCGCCACCACGGTTACCCAGGTTTTTAAATACTTCCGTTCCTACACTACATGCAAACTTTGTGCATGGGCTTACTGTACCTATATATGTAGATTTACTGTTGACATAAGGGAGCCAACGTGGCTCCTTCTGTAGCAGATCTACTAGTCTGGGCAGATTTTCGGGAGCATCAGGCCAGCAGGCTTCTGCTGTTTCAAAATCTGCTCATGTGGACTGCTGTTGAAATAGCTTCATTCTGGACACCTGTCCTGCCTGCAGTGATATGACCTGTTCTTTACACCCTACAGAAAGCACAGCATTTAAACTGTATCTGTGTGCATACTTCTCTCTTTGAGAAAATTCAGTAGGGAAGTGAAAGAGACCGGCTACAAAAATTTTCAGTTTTCAGTCAGTATTTTAGACAGAACACATATCACATACAGAAGTTCTTTACTGCATATTTTTCACTCTCATCTTTCACTAGTGATTTCCTTTATTAATAAGTGTTTTATGAGCATCATCTTGGCAAACTTCCTTGATACATTCTTTAAATTATTAATGATGATTAGTTTAGTCAGGCTGTGTTTCAGTTTCTGATTGAATTCCTCTCATCACTATATACATATAATGGGTTTTGTGTTGTGCTGAAGTTTGCTTTCACACAGCATAAAAACCCAGTTACTTCAGTTAATTTAGACGTCATTCTGTTGAAATACTACTAACAGATGCAAGAATGTATGTTGGGAAGGGATTGGGAGTAATGATTTTGAAGGAAAGGTAATTAGAAAGCAACTGAATTGCTGCTAGAAAACTTCTTCATCAAAGTGGTATTCCTTTTGTTAAGAACAAAAAGTCACAGTTGGGAAAGAGGGAAGGAATTGTTGGAGGGGGTGTAGGGTGCATGGGATTTAAAAATCTCCTTTTCAAGCTCACATAGACTGGCATATGAACTTAAGTCAAGTTGGACCAGTGTTACCTTGAAGCTAGGTCAAATAACACTTTCATATCTATGATGTGAAATTATGTAAAATATTTCAGTAGAAGTTGGGGGGGGGGGTGAATTGAAGAAGGTTGGAGAGCAGTAAAAATTTGGAAGGAAAGATAATTAGGCTTAACTCAATTGCTTTAAGAGAACTTTTTGATCTCTAGTATGTTCTTTTGTCAAGACCACAAGGTCAAAATTGATGGGTAATGGGGGGGGGGGGGGTGGGGGCAGATAGTGGAGTGGATAAATGCAAAGTAGCACAGTTGGTGAAGAGGTAAGGAATTGTTGAAGGTGGGGGTGGCTTTCAAATCTTCTATTCAAGCTCAAATATACTGGCATATGAACTGAAATCAAGTTAGCTCATGCTACCTTCAAAGTTAAGTGAAATTACAAATGTTTTGATGTCTTTGACATGGAAAATGGTGAGAATATTTGTGAGTGTTCAGTCCTGCCTTATATTTTATTTGCTTAATATCTGATGCACCCTCATGGGATATTACTCTGGTCAATAATAAGCCACATACTTTCTCTCATCAACTATGGGTTGTCTGGCATTGGATTAAATCCTCTCAGGATGTGATTGCAGCTCAGTCACTCATATAACCTCAGGATAGTAGATTGCCATTTAAGCTAAGCTTATAGGTCAGAAAAATTAAACACCACACCCTCATTATTAGTATTGTACTGAATATTCATGATATGCTTCCCCCACAGAGTTCTGAAGACCAATCAGAGGTTCAGACCAATGACAATGAAGGCATGCAAGAGTTTGAAACACTGATGGCCAAATTTCATTTTGTGGACCTGGCTGGTTCAGAGAGGTTAAAACGGACCGGAGCCACGGGGGACAGGGCAAAGGAGGGCATTTCCATTAACTGTGGCTTGGTGAGATGGTTTTTGCCATTTCTTAGTTTATGTTTGGTTGTTAATTGTGACAAATTGCTTATAGATTGTTATCAGATTGGTTTGAGTTTTAAGCAGGCACTGTTCTATGCAACAATCGGGACCACAAACATGATTGACAAACCAGGCTTACTACGTGTACAGTTTTACTTGGAAGGTTTACTCCTAGTGTTCTAAGCCATCCTAGAAATTAAGGGCAAACCTAGAAAAGGCATTTCCCTTTTCCCAGTCAGGGAAGAGTCTGGGATTTGTGCAGTAGAAAATGCTGCTAATCAGCAAAAAGTCAGGGAATTTGATTGGCCAAGAAGAGAGTTATCAGCCTGTACATTTTGCCTTGTGCCCAAAGGGCTGATGATTTGTCAAACCAGAAATAGATCAAACTAATTATCCCAGAGTTCTAACAAATCTTCAGGAAAAGGTAAAGGAACTTCCGTTGTATCAGATGCTGGGAATTCAAAGCTTTGTGAGTAAAAAAGACCTTCAGTGATGCACTGGGCTTATGACCAGTAGTTTACATGTTAGGTAAAAGTCAGGTAGCACTGCCTATTAAAGGATAGGAAAGCTGTGAGGGGGATGGACAGTGGAGTACCTAGAGGGGGCAAAGGAGCGGTCGACCCCACAAAGCCTCTGAAGGCCCCTGTCGGAAATTTTTACCACCTTAATTAAAAATCCTTACAGTGGAAAGGTGGAAGTGTTTTTAAGCAGAATTACACATCGAAATGGTTACTGGCAAGGCCTGGAAGTGTCATTTAAGGCAATCTTGGAGATAATCTAATTTTTTCTGCGTGCTACACGCCAGATGATGGTGGCGCTATGCTTAGATAGTACATCATTACCTCAAGATAATAATCTGTCGGAAATTCTTTGCTTTTGCCCCCACCCAACAAAAATAGCAAGCTATGCCACGAAAACTTGTGACTGTATAAAGGAAAAGACCAAAAGAGCCAGATGTGTTGAAAATACTTCATTGAAACTTGTAAAATAACACACACAAATGGAAAGTGCAAATATGATTTTGTGCATATTTTTGACACTGTTGAAAAATTCCCTAGGAGTCATTATATGAAGGAAAGTGGGGTTGTTACTTGACTCCTAGACAGGAATCACAGCTTTGAAGTATAGATGGATAAGTCCCCGTACCCCAGTACTTATACACTGATGAGACAGATGTTACTTAATACTCATACTTGGATTAATGTTGAATTCACTGATCCAATATTCCTCCCATGCTATTTGATACCTCAGATTTGCATTGCCTTAATGTATTCAGCAGGCAACTCTGGCAGAGGAGTAAATCTGTTCGCTATTGGCAATCTTGTGTCTAATAACTGCATACAGATCTGTTCACAGCTGGCTTACTTTCCGGAATACAATGTAAACAAACTTTTTTCCCTTGCCTCTGTGCTACTGACAATATTCTCTGGGGCAACAAATCAGCAAAATGGCAGTCTGATGATAATGTGAACCGTGATTGAAAAGAAGGAAACAGTGCCTTCAAAAAGTTTTTCTCTGAGGCGTATTGGGATTTCTCGTATGCTGGTTATTGTCAATTCAAAAGGAGATATTAGGAACAGAAATGAGAATTTTTATTTAATCCACCCCAGGCTTTATTTACTCAGTGGTTATGTTCAAATTTGCTGCTAAGTGGAGGAGGGCAAACAGTGGAACCCTCAGGGTCAAAGGTCAACCATTCCATTCTCTTGTAAATGGGTTATACTAATGTCTGGGGGCTGAATGAGGAACATATCACACTCCGTACAAAGAGAAATTTCAAAGAAGGTGGGACCTCTTGAGGATGTATAAATTATGGGACTTACATTTTCCATTCAAATGAGACACTTAGTAAATTAGGCAGCCATTGTTTCATGTAATTTAATTTCTCCTTTTTACTTAAAGTTGGAAACAAACTTGTGAGACAACCTTCCAGTATGATTTTCAGAGGCCAGTTGGAAAGAATACTGTTATCCTGCTATCTTGCTTTTCTCTAATACTATTCTTCAGTGAACAATTCACCCTCCAGCCCTTAAAATAACACAGAGACATTAAAAATATCCTCTGAGTAATCAAACTTATTACACTCCTTCTGTGTTTTAGGGCTGATATAGAAAAGGAAAAAGAAGGTAGAAGGCATGTTTTAACTAGCTAAGCATCTGCAAGATCAGAGAAGTCTTGATGCTGTGAAATGTTAAACGTAACAGTATAGTGTACAGTACATGAGGTTTCATAATTTGTAAACATTTGAATGCATATGGGCAAATACACAGTAAACCAACACAGAATTATTATATATGCATATTTTGTTTTGTTAATTAGTTTCATGTGTTTTATTATGTTCAGTGCTAATCCTTAGATGTACAGAGATAGCCTAAAAATTTTCAACTTGCTACCTCAAGTTTGAAAAAATATTTCTGTGTAGGTCCTATGGAAAATATAACGGGCGAACATTGACATACATCAAGAAAAATAATAGGTGTAACACATTGACGTACAAAATAGAAATGGCTGTTTTTTAGAAAATTTATCATGTACATACTTTTTGCCATTTTCCGAGGATGATATGTAGCAATACTTAAAAACAAACCAATTGGGGGCACTTTTTGATTAATATTAAGTTCAGGAGACCATAAATTGTAAATGTATATCAGTGTTACACCCGTTACGAAATTGTGTTGGCCTGTTATAAAAAATGCTGATAAAATGCTGAAATTACAAAAGTTTACCATATATGGTCCATGTTTTTATACCTTGAGGTTAATACGTATATAATAATTGATAATAAACAAGGTGACATCAATTAATGATGTCCACAGGGTAAATTATAATTGTTTGACATACATATGCTGATATGCATCACATACATGTATGTCAAATAATTTCAAATGTGCTCCATGGATTCTATTTACATCATATTTTGATGTTACCTTGTTTATTATCAACCATCACCACATAGCAACCTAAGTTATTGGCAAGGTCCATTACATATGGCAAACTTTTGAGTTTCGTCATTTTTTTATGACGGGCGAACACAATTTGGTAATGGGTGTAGCATTGACATACATTTATAATTGACAGTCTCCTGAGCTTCATATTCATCAAAAAGTGCTTCTGCTTGGTTTGTTATGAAGCATTGCTAAATATCATCCTAGGAAAATAGTAAATACTATCCACATGATGAACTTTCTGCAAAATAGTTTGTATGTTGTATGTCAATGTGTTACACCCATTATTCTTTCTTGCTGTATGTCAATGTTCGCCTGTTACATTTTCCATAGAACCTCTATAGAAGTTTTTCTCAGTATTGAGGTAGCAAGTTGAAAATTTTCGGACTAGCTCTGTACATCTAAAGATTAGCCTTGAACATAATAAAACATACGAAACTAACATAGAATGGAAATTAACCTTTTGTGATGCTGCCGTGTTGGTTTACTGTGTATTTGCCCATAGAACAATATAAACTGGAGGGAAGGGTGGTCGGAAAAATAACTGTAGATAGCAGAGATCCCGGGTGTCAGTACAGATTTCATGTTTTGATGTTTCTGGCACTAGCTTTGGTGTTCAAAAGGATGCCTTGTACTCAGTTGACGAAGGACTGAGTGGCTGTGATGGGTATAGCGTTATCGGTGTAGTAACATTTTATTTGCAGAGTGAACTATGATGACAAAAATTTATATATTTTATGGGGATTAATTTCTCAATGTTGGGGTTAAGTCAAGTATCCCTTTCCCAGTCATCTGTTTTTGTGCTATCTGCTACTGTACTGTATAAATATTTCAGTCACCATAGTCTCTTACACATCAAGTAGAGGATACAAAGACGAAACTGAAACTGTTGATGATACTGTAGAACTGAAAAAAATGTAATTTTACAACTTTCACTATTAGTTTATACAAAGAGTGTACTGTGTGTAGTTTCAATTACAGACAATTACCATGGGCCTACTATGTGGGCAGTAAAAATGTCTTAAGTGTGAGGTCATTTGGTACTAAGATTCCTTGCCCAAGTGTATGGCAGGAGTCAGTACATTGTCTTTGATAAATTCAGACTTAAAAAAGGAAGACCTTTTACATTTGTTACAATTTTCTTACAGCTTGCCCTAGGTAATGTCATCAGTGCCCTGGGAGATCCCACTAAAAAGGCCACCCATGTACCTTACAGAGATTCAAAACTTACCAGACTTCTTCAGGATTCACTTGGAGGGAACAGGTAAATTTTTGCATGATTTGATTAGTTTGTTGAAATGCTATTACCATCCTCCCACTCTGAAAGAGATCATTTAGCAGACAGAGGCACTTCATGCTACTAGACTGCTGGTCATGATGGCTGGTGCAACAAAGGTGATAATAGTGTGGAAGACAGTTTACTTAAGTTTTACTGAATACCCTAACCAGACGAGACGTGGCATAACATCAGAGATGTTTTGATGCTGATCATAGTGTTTATTGACTTGCCAACTTAAACTAAACTTGTGTTGATAAAATTAATTGCAAACTGATATTACTTGGCCTCACAAGCAGTTTCACAATGCATCTGGTGATAAACTATATATTGCATACTGCTGTGTTATGACTTTATGGAGATAAATTGAAATAAATTCATTTCAGTTGAACAATGGTGTTCTTGGTGTAGGTGATTGACTTAGTCAATTGCCTGATTCTGGCCAGCATCTTAATTGATAGTTTTGATGGATTCATGACCATTTCCAACGCTAAAGAGGACTTACTTGGGGGAAAGAAAGCTTTTCAAATCCAGACCGGATTCCTCATCAGCTGTAAGGCTCCCCTTCTGTCTCCTCTGGAAACACTGACAACAGTAGTGTTGTGCTATTCAGAGCACAATAGCTCTGAATAGCACAACACTACTGTTGTCAGTGTTTCCAGAGGAGACAGAAGGGGAGCCTTACAGCTGATGAGGAATCTGGTCTGGATTTGAAAAGCTTTCTTTCCCCCAAGTAAGTCCTCTTTAGCATTGGAAATGGTCATGAATCCATCAAAACAAAGTTGAGCAATGAATATTTC
Source organism: Holothuria leucospilota (assembly GCA_029531755.1). Taxonomy (NCBI): domain Eukaryota; kingdom Metazoa; phylum Echinodermata; class Holothuroidea; order Aspidochirotida; family Holothuriidae; genus Holothuria; species Holothuria leucospilota. Next base: position 66,338,488 of record CM055961.1, on the reverse strand, counting down.
AAAAAGTTAATGAAGCTCACCAAGCTTTCTAACAGTCTCATTGTTTCATTCTCACTGTTCTCTTCTACAGCCTTACTCATGTTCTTGCAAATGTGAATTTCATTTCCTTTTTCTGGTATCAAGTGGGAAATAAATAGTTGTTTTTCTCCTATAGACAAAAAGACCTGGGGCCTGTTTCATTGATCTTAGGGTCGAGATATCATTCAAAATCTTACTGAAATTAAAATTAAGATTAAACATAACACTTTACGTACAAAATAGGGCCTTGATGGAAATGTACATTAACAAGGATTGGGCTCATAATGCTAAATCAAGAGTTGCCACACTACTAGAACCTTCATCACCACCATGCAATTCTTCTCGGCTGGAATAAATCTGGATTTGGGGAAGTTTCTTACAGGGAGATTTTTGATATTTAGAGGTAAAATTTTTGAATGTGATGTAAATTCGGCTTTCTTTTTACATGAAAACATTTAAAACTGCATGGAAAATTGAATTGCTCCCCAGGAAATAACCTTTTTTCCAAAGTGCTGTTTTCTTTTCTGATATAAATGTTAGCTGTTCTAATCCACTTTCAGTCGGACTCTGATGATAGCCTGTTGTTCACCGTCAGACCAAGATTTTATGGAAACGCTTAACACCCTCCGATATGCCAACCGTGCTCGTAATATCAAGAACGTTGTTGTAGCTAATCAAGACAAGACAAGTAGACAGCTAGCTGCTCTCAGAAGTGAGATAAGGTTACTGCAGGAAGAATTATTGGAATACAAACAGGTAAGAATGTGTAGTAGTTGAAAGCATGGTGAATAATTGGTGATGTACAGTACTTGTGTTGAAAGGAGTCAGAGTTAGATGAGGTTTTATGGCTCAGTTTCTAACCACTTGGTTTAACTCAGGCTGGCCATAGCCTTTTTTCCAGTTGTGGCTCACTGGCTTGTTTTCCCTACTCCATTGCTTAAACTGAGCACCAAGCACATTGACAGTGGGTTCCGTTTTTAAAGTCTTTGGTATGACCCGGCCAGGTGTCGAACCCCAGACCTTCTGGCTGCAAGTCGGCTCCTCTAACCACTTGACCATGCATTGTTGAAAGGACTGCTGGTAAGATTCATCTGAAGTCATTATGTTTTGTTTTGGCCCAGGTACATTATCTCAACTGCTTCACTCTAGCTCAGGGGCTCTCAAGTGTTTTCAGCTGCCAGCCATGTTTATTAGAACGTAAGCTTTATCATTGTTGCAGAAGCCAGCAGGGGTGAATCCAGGGTTTGAAGGAAGGGATTAATTCGGGAGGGCAAAGCCCATAAATCAGAGCTCCAGTTTGCCTGCATAGCAGTCCCGTTCTTCTTAATTTGGGTGACTGTTCCTCAAGAGGGATGTTGTTTGGGGTCAAAGCTGACTCAGTCTTACCAAGGTTTGGGCAGAGATGAGAAAATTTAGCATTCGAAAAGCAAGAAAATGCACTGGGCTACAAAGTAAATTTGCCATCATAGTTCTTTGTCTGCCATGAGTGTTTCATCAGTATGAGGGAGAATATTTGGCATCCCAACCACCCTAGATGGTAGGAAATTACACACTTAAAGCAAAATTTTGTCATTAGAGGTTTGCATTTATCACGCATGGGTCACCAGTACGGGCAAAAAATTGACATCCTAAAAGCTCTAAATTGGTGGACATCCCACATAAAGCCCAAATTTGTAACTTAAACTTTTGCATGCACCATGTGTGAATCACCAGTTAGCCTATGGAAAAAATGTGGCATCCAAAGGCTGTAGACTGCCCTCAGAAAATGGGATGTAAAAAGAACTTTCTGCCTTTTCGAATCTTCCGTGGGCCAAATTAATGGCTGTTGCGGGCCGCTTTGTGAGAACCTGGGCACTAGCTGGATATTAAGTGAGAACCTGTCAATTAAATTGTCATTTTGATACCATGTAACTACAGTTGAGGTGATGGAGGAAGGGGGTGGGGTGTTCATTGTCAGACTTTTCTAGATATTTACATGTATTAAATTAATTTTTTTTAATAAGGTAAGAGCTACCTAGCATTTAATGAGTATTTACTTCGTTACAGAGAGAAATTATTCATGTCATGGGTATATTTTTATGGATTGCAATTTGCTATAGCTATTGAGCATTGGTCCTGTAGAAGGCTACTCTACTGGAAGGAATTCAACACTGGTCCCTCCCTACCCCCCCCCCCCACATTTCCTTTTCCCCTCCCTCTCATATTTGCTCTCCCCTTCTCCTTTCTCTGTAATGTATATCCATAATCTTCTTTGCCTCAGATAAGAGTGAAGCTTGTGTAAATATGGTTACTAAGAAGTTATGATAGTTGGTACATAGATGCATTAAGGGGCTCATCTATTATTAGCTCAACAAGTTGAGCTATTGTCATGGCAATGCGTCTGTCTGTCTGTCTGTCTGTCTGTCCGTCTGTCTGTCCGTCAACATTGGAAAAAAGGCTGCTGTCTGCAGGTGCTTTGACCGTTCCTTCTCAAAGTTGGTGTGGGTATAACACATATCAAGGGCTTGATAATTATGGTAACAGGAAGTAGGTCAAAGGTCATTGGGGGTCGTGAGAGGTCAAAGAGTGAAATCACGCAAAAGCCTTCAACTCCTTGTGGTTTTGTTGGAATCTTTTCAAATTTGACAGGAATATTCAGTAAATGATTGGTCATCAAAGTTGTTCTTTTGAAGTAGATCAAAGGTCATTTGGAGTCAAAGAGAGGTCAAGCAAAAGGAGGTCAAACAGTGTAATCACGCAAAAGCCTTCAACTCCTATGGGTTATGTCTGAATTTTATCAAATTTGGCAAGAGTGTTAAGAAGATAATGGGTCATCAATGTTATACTTTTGAAGTAGGTCAAAGGTCATTTGGGGTCATGCAGGGGTCAAACAGTGAAACCACTCAAAAGCCTTCAACTCCTAGGGGTTATATCCATATGTTATCATAATTGGTCAGGTGTTTAGTAGATAACAGGTCATCAAAGTTGTACTTTTAAAGTTGGTCAAAGGTCATCTGGGGTCAAGCAGGGGTCAAACAGTGAAATCAATCAAAAGCCTTCAACTCCTAAAGGTTATATCCAAATCTTATCAAAGTTAGCCAGAGTGTTCAGTAGATGACAAGCTGTCAAAGGTGTACTTTTGAAGTAGGTCAAAGGTCATTTGGGGTCAAAGAAAGGTCAAAAAGTGAAATGTTGTAAATTTCTTCCATTCTTAAGGGTTATATCCATATCTTATCAACATTAGCCGGAGGGTTCAATTGATGATAGGTCATCAGAGTTGCACTTATGAAGTAGGTCAAAGGTCATCTGGGGTCAGAGAGGTCAAACCGTGAAATCACTCAAAACCCTTCAACCACTAGGGGTTATATCCAAACCTTATCAAAGTTGGCCAGAGTGTACAGTAGATGACAGGTCTTCAAAGTTGTACTTTTGAAGTAGGTCAAAGGTCATTTGGGGTCAAGGAGAGGTCAAACACTGGAATTGTGCAAATGCCTTCAGCTCCTAGGGGTTGTGTCTGACTTTTATCAAAGTTGACAAGAGTATGCAGTAGATGAATTGATGGGTCATCAGAGTTTTACTTTTGAAGAAGTTTAAAGTTGTTTGAGGTCAAAGAGCTAGGGCAAACAGTAGAATCAAGCAAAAGCCTTGAAATACTCATGGTTGTGCGGAATCTTATCAAAGTTGGCCAGAGTGTTCAGTGGATGATGCATAGGTCAACTTTGTGTTGATGTTAATTAGTGTTTGCACTGGGTACCCGGGTACCCGACCGATGATGTCAGGACACTGTTCTCAAATTGCTACCTGGATCCAAAGTTTCACTAACATAGATTGCATGTGTGACAGAACACCTAACATGTTACTTTTTCCTGGCAAAATTTTATCACGGACACTCCTAAGAACACTTGTCATGCCCATACGTAAGATACGTTGGTGTTATAATATCAACTTGCAAAGCAAAATTTCTCATTATGACTTTTATGACTTTAGAACAAACTTGTAGCCTAACATAAGTTATATTTTCGGGTACCCGACCGACCATTGAGTTCGGGTACCTGGTTCCGAATTTTGAACCCGGTGCAAACACTAATGTTAATTGCCATTTGGGGTCACAAAACATCATATGGTGAAATGCATGCTAGTGCTTCTCCATAAGGGTTTATGTTTTGTATGATGTATACTATAGGAATCATTTTTTTGACAGACCTGACAAATTGGGGTATAAGTAGCCTAATTTTTGTCAGCAGAATTACCTATCAGTACTGTGCCCACAAACACTTAACAAAAAGTCGCAAGCCGGACAACTCTAGCAGATATACCACTGCTGTGGCCATTTACATCTATAGCACTGAAGTTCCTAGATCATGACAATCTACGACTCCTTGATTTGGATCCCTAGTGAAACTATATAACATTAACTGTGTGAGAGAAATTGTAGTTGAGCTTCAGCATCATTGATGCTCTTGTCAGGGTTTCCCCTGGCATTCTTTTTGTGAGGCGGCCACCTCACAGTTTTTGGCCACCACCTCACCCAAATTTGCTATACTTGCCATAGTACTGTACTAGCTGTGAAAGTAGTGACAGTTCTCATTCACTGATGGTACCAAAGCTGGCATCATATTACCCCCATGACTCATACTAACTCACACTCTCTAAAAATCAGGGGAAACCCTGATTATTATATCTCAGTTTGCTATGCAAGGTAGTTACATTGTTAGGCAAATGAAATGAAATGAAATGTGTTAACAGCATTTTTCTGTAAGTCTCCAATTTTCCAAAATGTTGTCATGAAGAAATCAATCAATATCATGGCTGTTATGAAAAATTCAAAGACTGAATTATTCGGCCAGTATATCTATTAGAAATAAATGGAATCCTTGTGAATATACTGCCTCAATGGATTGTGTTTGAATATATGTGACAGTGATGCCCATCAAATTTTTAATATCAATATAAGAGGGTGGCTTTCAGCAGTGAAGAGTTTGTTTCTTCAATCCATGACCTGATCATAGTAAGGTGGGTTTTGTAGCAATGAGCATTTTACAGAATTCCCATCTGAAGTGACCTTATTGATTTGAAAATTCAACTTGTTGTAATTTACAAGCTGTTCCAGCTTCTACCAAATTTGATAATTGAGCGCTGTAAAAATAAGTGCACTTGGATACCTAAATTATTGTGAGTTACGTATTCTGTCTCTTTATACACCTCAGGGTAAAAGATCAGTCAATGCTGAAGGGGTGGAGCAGGTTAATGATCTCTTTCATGAGAATACTATGCTACAGACAGAATCTGAGAGAATGAGGCAAAGAATCAAGGCTATGCAGGAGACCATTGATGCTCAGTCTGAACGGATTGCTATTTTACTCACACAACAGGCTAGACTTGGTCTGGATAAAGATATCGGTAAGTGATAATGAGACATTTAGTGTGAGTACAGTGTTATGAGTTCGAGTACCAATGAGTCACTGAGTACAAGTTTGAATATACATTTCTATTTTTTGTTGGGGGAGGGGGTGTGGGAGCATGATACAAAATGTTTTATTAGAGCAGTGTGTGCTTACGAGTACAAATAGAAATCCATTTGAAGAATATGTGTCCAAGAAAATCTGCCAAGTTTAAGTGCATTTCCACTTGAAGTCAGACCAAAGGCTACTTTATACTTCAAAATTTTTGGGCTATAAAGCTATAAGAACCATGTATGGTCATCCTGTGCTCCTTCAGGCTAATCATGGACATAGCTTAGAGTTGAACAGTGTTAACTTTCATATATTTGTAGCACTATACTGAAGTATGAATGAGCTCTAGTCTAGTGGCAGTTCATAGACTAAAGTTAGTTAATAATGTGTTATGTTATGCAAACAAAACAGCTATGATATTTTATGGTAACTTGTCATGACTTAATTGTGTTCCATGGTAAAATCTTAGTTGCAGACTTGTTGTATGAGTATGACCACTAGTGCTGGTAAGTACTACTTCTCTTGGTGGAACAGTTATGAAGTTATGACAGTCGAAAGCAGATGTCCCTTTTAACTACCTTTTTGTTTTCCAGGTTTGAATTAAAGTAGTACCACCATAATGAGCATTGTGAAACAAATTCTGAGTAAATGCAAGCTGGCTTGGTTTACTCATGACTCAGTGGTACTTAGTTTAGGTGTGAGTGCTAAGTATAATCATAGTTACACAGGTGGTTCCTGTTCGACTCCCTTTTGCATAATTCCCTTTTGTCAAAATCTTAACTCCCCCCTACCCCTCTCAGATAATTCCCACTCAAACAGTTTACTCCTCTCTCTCTCCATAGGATAATTCCTACCCTGAACAATTGCATATTTTCTGGTAGTGAAAGTTGTCTGAGGGATGACTGTCATGATTGAGAACATGGGCATTGTCCAGGTGGGAACTGACTTGCGTGGAAGTTGTCTGGGGGAAAGTCATGTGGGGAGGAGGGGGGAGGGAGGGTTTCACAGAGGGCAACTGTCCAGATGGGAATTGTTTAGGAAAGTTGTTCAGCCGTGGTAAAGGCTCTTCTTTCACTCATGATTTGACCCTGCACTCAAGTTATCCATTTTCATAAGTGCATGCTTATTCATAATTGCTGTGTTAAGTCACTTTTAATTCATGGCCATACATTTAATAACAATAATATTTTTCTGTCACCATTACAGGAAGTGAGAAGGGAGATGATGACAGCAACCTTACTAATATGATGCAGGGATATATTGCAGAAATAGAAAACCTTAGGTTAGTACCAAACCACTTTTGACAAGTTTTAGGCTCCTAACATTTCGTCTCTTTGCCTGGTCCTAAGATTTGATTAGCCATCACCCAACCTTATCTTAAAACATCAAGCTAAATCTTTTAAGTCCCCTTGTATTCCCTTTAAACTTTTATCTTTTTTATAATTCATCAAAACTTAAGTATTGCATAACAGTGGTTGAGGAATATTCTGCATAATTTAATAATTCAGAAGTCCCTCCCCCATCCCTTCTCCCCCCCCCCCCACCCACTTATTTTGTGTGATTGAAATGAGCTGCACAAGAATTATGATAAAGGGGTATGCAAATTCAAGTGAAGGTGACTGCTTACACAATTCTCATAACTGTCCAGCAGTCAATCTCAAAGGTGAATTTTTAGTGTCTGAGGCAATTTCACACTCTTTGAGTTGAAGTTGAAGAACATAGCAGGAAATCTGACCCTGGGAAGTAAATTACCCAGGCTACTTTCTCTTACATGAAGAAGTAGTTATGTAATACACAAGGTTACATTCAAACAAGTGACCTTTAAATGTGATCTGAATGCCACTGGCGTTGAAGTCATGGCAGTCTCACTGAAGGGGGGATTCTCAAATGAAATTCAAGTCATGGAATGTGAAAATGGTTGAAAAAATTGTGATATAATCCAGTTAAGTGCAGTCACAATCTAATCCTTAATGCAATATAGATGAGAAAAGTTATAAAATGCTTGCTGTAAAGGTCATGGAAAGCTATGGAATCATAGCAGGAAGGGAAAGTGAGAATCTTCACACTTATTTCAACTCTGGAACTTATTACTTTCGATTTTACTTCTCTTATTTCTAATGCTTAAACTTGCAATAATTTTCCCATTTCTTCCTTCAGAGCTAAACTGGTTGAGAGTGAAAGTATAAACTCATCTCTTCGGAGGCAGACAACAGAGTCATCTCCCATTAGAGCCTCATCCAGAGCTACACTTAGCCCCACCCACATTCCACTCTCTGCCCGTTCAGTTGGTTTTGGGTAAGTTGGAATTTGAATGCAAAGTTTGCGAACAGGAAACATCATGTAGATGGGAAAGGGCTATGGGTATTTTTGTTTAACTTTTAGAAGTTTGATGGTTATATGGTTTTCTTTTCCTAACCATTTCTTCTTGTGTTATGTCTTTATTGTCATGAGATATGTAGGTCAGTATGTCTTAGTTTATTATTTCCCCTTCCTCTGCCCGTGTCCCCCCCCCCCCACCCCACATCCTGCTGCTGTTTACATTTGGAGGAACAAGGCTTATAATCTCTTGAGAGCTTGTATGGATCTGTGAGAAGGATCTGTAATTAAAAGGAAAGCTGTATTTTTTACTTTTTTTTATTTACTTTTTTTTTGTGATGGTGAATGCACCTATCATTCTCAGCCCTCTGGTAGATCCTCAGTGCTGGTCTGTATTTGAAAAAAGTTGAAGAACCTTGCAATTTAGCTTTAAATCTAAGAGGCAATAAAATATCTGCTCTCAAGTCAAGTAAGTACAAATTACATTAAGTCTCATAAATGTGGTTTCATGCATTAGTTAATTTATAACTTACCTTTCTTATTAAAACTTTTGAGAGGAAAGTAAAATTAATTCATCAGTTATTAGCAGCTCATGGGCAGCATTCTGTCTACCTATTTACAAAGTGAGTGATATTTTGCCTCAGGTTGTGAAGCAATGCCCCAGAATTGCTATTCAAAGGACACAGTTTATATGGCTCAAATTGATGCCAAACCTATTAGACACAGTTACAAACATTTAGTTTTGCAGGCCTACATGTGGGAAGGGGGGGGGGGGGGGAGGAATGGGGGCCAGTTCAGAGTCCTACCCAGTACCGAGGTAACTGTATTACATTCTGTTATCTCTCTGCATCATTGTGTACAGTCATACAATATGCTGAGTTTACGAACCAGCATAACAATTTCTGGTTTAAAATTATTTTCTCAATGAATTTTTCAATCATTATTACCACTTCTATCGTGTTTTTAGATATGAAACAGAATACGCTGATGATGTAAGAGTTGCATCAGTGCTTTCTGAGGCAAAGAAACAGGTTGAACATGATCAAGAGAAGTTAACAGAGGTCAGAGCTAGAAGATCATCTATTAAAGACAGGTGGGTCTTATATTGTCATCTTTTGAAATGAGTTATCTAATATCACAAAGCAAAATGCTACACATATTGCGTAACATTCAGTGCAAAAAAGCATGTATGTACCAACAAGTCTTTTTGCTCCCCACTGTTTGTAAATTTTAGTAAAGAAAGTATTCCTTTTTGCATAATTTTATGATGGGTATAGTTTACAAACCTTCAGTATATTCTGTGAACTCTGTTACATTCAGGATGGTAGTCTGTATAGGGCATGATGGTTTGTATATCATATCCTGGGGGAGTAGATAGATTATTGGAATGGCCAGTTAATGGGTTTGGTTTTGAAGGAGAAGTGTGATTAGGGAGTTGACAGCAATAACTTGCTATTTGCCCAAAGCTTAGTTTAACGGTATAGTATTGGTTTATAGTATGATGTAAACTGTCGTAGATTATGTGTGTTCTTCATATGCTACATGGTTTATTCCGATGGTTAAGTCTTGGGTGCTGCTGCACAAGATGGGTCCAATTGGGCAGAGTATAAATTTGACTTCAGCTATGGTTAACCAAATCCATCACTTGGTGGGTAATATATCTAATCTGGTTTGCCATCCTGCTAAAATGTTGACATCATGTTCCTTTACAGTGATGATGACTCATCGTTATCAAAAGATGTAGAACCTACCAACAATGTTGAAGCAGAGGCAGAGAGTAAAGGAGAAGAGAAGGAAGATGGGAAAGAAGAAGAGGGTATGAGGGATTCTGAGGAGATGGGAGAGGCAGAGGAAGATGAAGATGAGGACGATGATGATGAGGATGATGATGATGAAAGCAGCAGTAGTGACTCTGATGAAGAGGGAGAAGATGGTATGTGTACTTACCTTCATTCCACACCCTTTGCTCTCCCCCATAGACATCTTGTACTGAACTAGATGGAACATATCAATGCAATGATATGCTGATTTTGAAGCTCAAATAGAAGGGGGTGACCTTACTAACAGGTCTTCTTGACTGGAACATAATGTTCTCTAAACATATTGCTGAGAACATCAGTAACCACAAAGTCAATAGTTTTTCTCCTGACTGTGAGCCTAGCTGTAACCTTTCAGTAACTTATATTGACTGTCCTTCGTGAATTCATGTTTTAAACAGAAAATACCAAAAATCAAGGAGCATAGATAATTGGACCAAGACTAAATGTGACATTACAGCAGGTTTGCACACTGTGTGTGCTGGTGGAGAGCATACCCAGTTGAGCCCCCATTAGTCGCTGTCACAACCATGGGACTCCATGTTGTAATGCATGGTGAACCCACAGTGAAAGTGAATTTAGATGTTTAAAACTGAATTCAAACTCGCCATTACTCTGCGGCTACTTGAATATGTGGAACACTGCATATTCTTCAACCGCACAGTGTGGAATGATCTATCCAGTTCAGGGTTTGTAAAAAGTGGTCGCTTGCTTGCTAAATGCAAGCAAAAACAGCAGCGGACTAGTCTAATAGACAACTAGAAAGTTGTTATGGCAAGATTTCTTACTGGCAGTTCTGTATTTTTAAAATTGATAATAGCAATATAAAATCATTTACTGTGAAGGTCAGTGTAACATATAAAATTTCTGGTTGAAAAACACTCCTACTGTGGGAGCACAATTTTGGTAAAAAGATGATAGTCTCTTTGAGGTTTCTTTTTGGCTGGGACTTGTGGACCAGTGAAAAGGAACTGAAAAACTACCCAGAAGTCTGGTTTACTAGTCGGAGTGGTGAGTGAGACAAATAATTCAGGGAAACCCTGTAGTTAATAGTATGTGTCAATGTCTTCCCCTTGTGTGTATGAGCTGGACTTTTTATGCAGCTGCTTCCACTTCTCACAAAGTAAATTTCTTGCTGTAATCCAAAATTTCCTGAAATATGCGTGGTATTACATTACTGAAATTTGCAAAAATGATTTGTACATGCTATTTGTTGTCATTACCTGACATTTGAACGTTAAAAGCGAAGGTAAAACAGATACCCATTGTCCATGTAAACAGAAAGGTATAAGGGCAAAATAAAACTTGCTTTTCTGATTTAAATAAAAATATTGCTCCTTTAAATTTCTGAATTTCCAGAAATAATTCTCTTAACAAACAAGTACCAAAAACATCAAATTTCTAGAATTTCAGGAAATATCATGAAAAGTGGAAGCACTGCACCCATCCAATTTTTTTTTTTTTTTTTTATTTGGAGCATTACGGGAAGCCTGCATGCTGTGCTCAACTTGTTTCAGTTGTAACCCAGCAAGAGGTATAAAGGAATGGTTTACGCAAAAAGAGTAATATCTTGACAAAATCTTCAGGTAGTATTTGTGATTTTCTTACACCTACAACAAGTCTCTTTCACTATTTTGCATTTGTGTAGCAGTTTAACCAGGTTGTGTAGCAATAGGCTATATGCTACTAGAGGAATGATTCATGCCTCTCTTGTATTGTCAAGGTTTTCAAGTGGTGGCCTTTTGGCTATTTTCAGGAAACAATGTGTTGATAATAGAGCTGTAGAGGGTTTGCTTATCCTAACAAACTTAGAAGTCAAACAACGGTAATTTTAATTGAGTTCTGACTAAAACAGTTTTATCATGTAATATCCAATAATCCAAAGGACTTGAAAACCTCTGACCTACATTGCTTGGTAATGGTGAAGTGGCAAAGCAAATCATTTTAGCCTAGCAATTGGTATCTTAACCAAGCAATGTCCTATCATTGTGACTTGTATTGTAGGAGAGATGAAACTTCAGGAGGAGCTGGCAGAGATTGCTTGTGAGATCAATATTAAACAGAGATTGATTGAAGAACTAGAGACCAGCCAGAGAAGGTTACAGACGATGAAAGCACAATATGAACAGAAACTAGAGTCACTTCAAAATAGAATCAAAGAAACAGAGAATGAAAGGGATAAAGTATTGGCAAACTTGGGTGAGTAATGCTGTGTATTGGATTGTGGAGTAACAGTTACACTTTATGAACTTGAATTGACAAATGTTGTGGCTTGTAGTTGTTTTCATACTCCTAACTTAAGGTGATGCACATGCTCATGTATATGCAAGATTGTGCTATGTACACATGTCTGCTTATTGCTTTATGATAGCTCATATGCCAGTCAGCAAGTGCACATAGTACCATATTCTTATCTTCTAAATGCCATGCAAACAAGGTATGCTCACAGGTGTAATGTCCTGTCCTTTGCAAAGAAACTGTTGTGTCTTGCATTTCACTAGAGTGGCAAGTTTTCTGTAGAGAGAAAATGGTCAAGATCAACATTTTTTCTTTCTCAAATTCTGTGATCTACTTATCGTTGTTAAAGCCGTGTACATCTTTTAGGTGAAAACAAAATACTAATTTGGACATGTTATTTGCAGGACTACCTGCATGGTAGTGCTTATGATTTTTTGGATTTCAACCTTTTATTCTTAGTGAAGATCCCTTTGATATGCTGTGGTTTCTTATTGCACTCGATTGTCGTCATCATTGCATGCCTGTTTTTCAATATCTCAGAGAAAGTGGTTCCCTTCACTACACATACCTAATTTGAGAAGTGTTTGGTACAAGGACAACCCTGATGTAATCAGTGTATTTTCATCCTTGTTTCAGGATCAATGGCAGAGAGCAGGACCAAAGAAAAAGCAGAGAAAATAAAGAAAGAGTTTGAAATCAAGCTGAAGAAATTATCTGAGGAGAAATCCAGATTACAGAAAGCTTCAAAGGAACACACCAAACTGATGAGAGATAAGTCTCACCATGAGAGACAGATGAAAGCACTTACCAATGACCTGGCTAAAATGAAGGAAACGAGGGTATGATGAAGCATGAATACTAATAATAGTTGATAGTTGTTGTATTTGTAAGGTGACCATAGTGGTAAGGTTGGGGGGGGGGGGAGGGGGATACTACCCTGCATGGCCTATGGACATAGAAACTTTGTGTGGGTAGTCATCTTATGTGCAGTACATAATAGTGATAGTTAAAATTAGCAATCCATTCGGTTGCTCTTGCGGGTTGTCGTCAAATGCAGTGGGCTGTAAATGGTAAATTGCCCGTCAGTTAGCCATTTAAGCTGGGGAAGAGAAACATCTTACCCAAAGAGAATGTAATGAAGGAAGAAGAAGTGGAACCAGCAGTCATGGGACTACAAGTCTGAAGGGTTTGCCAGTAAGACATCTCCAAACTAGTTCATAGTGCATACTCCTGGATTGCTCTGTATATTGAAACCTCACTTTAGTTTATCATAGTCAGACCCATACTCCACACTCCTGGATTGCTCTGTATATTGAAGTCCCACTTTAGTTCATCATGGTCAGACCCATACTCCATTCTCCTGGATTGCTCTGTACAATGAAATCCCACTTTAGTTTATCACAGTCAGGCTCATACTCCACACTCCTGGATTTGCTCTGTATAATGAAATCCCACTTAAGTTTATCACAGTCTGGCCCCTACTTCACACTCCTGGATTGCTCTGCATAATGAAATCCCACTTAAGTTTGTCATAGTCAGGCCCATACACTACACTCCTGGATTGCTGAGTTTCATTTCTTCCAGTTCCACTCCCATTATCCACTTTGTCATCAGTTGTAGTATACATTACACTTTACCAGATAAAGGCATGAATTGTAATGTTTATGTATTTTCATGTTGGCTTTTAGGTAAAATTGATGAAACAAATCAAAGAGGAACAGCTGAAAGGAAGAAAGAAAGATACAGAGAGTAGGAAGGAAATACAGAAAATAAAGAAACAGTCTAGACAGTATGAGAGTAGGGTGAAAACCCTGGAAGCAGAGGCAAGGCAGAGGGAGATTGTACTTAAGAGAAAACATGAAGAGGTAAGGATAGGTGGTATGACTGGTAGAGTTTGGTAAGGGGGTTGAAGGCAGTATGAGAATCAGGTAAAAAGCCCTGGAAGCAGAGGTCAAGCAGTGAGAGACTGTAGTTTAAAATGCCTGAGGAGATGAGTGGGGGTGGGGGTGTGATTGCTTGTAAGAAGTAAGGTGGTTGAGAGAAGTAGTTGGTATAGAAAAACAGTCAGGTAGTATGAGAATGGGGTGAAAACTTGTGAAGCAGAGGACTTGCAGAAAAAGATTGCAATATACTTAAATACAAGAAAAAAGGATGCAGTGTGGGTGAGGATGGAGAGGGGTATGGATGGTTCTGATATTTAATGGAATACACATACAGGACAAACGATAAGTTGGTTAGGGGTTATGTAATGAGGAATTTGGTTTGGTAGGGGTTGGGGTGGGGAGGTTGGGGGGTGAAATAGTAAGTAGAAATGTTGAAATTAGATGTTGGATGGGGATTATGTGGAAAAAATGAAAGTTGGAGAGTGTAAAGGATAGCTAGTAGAGGATATTAGGGGCTGGGGGAAGAAGAACTTGTGATGTTAGGGGCTGTGGGGAGAGGAACTTGTGGGAACCATGGAGTTCATAGTTACCCTGTGGGAAATTTAAAAGTTCCAGAAAAAGTGAAGATGTTTTGAGTGAAAAGGTTGGGAACAAGCTGCAATTTGTGTCAGTTTGCCTAATTCAGTGTTACTATTCCTTTTAAAATATTCAGCTCCAGGCACTTCGTAAAACCAAAAAGCCTATGTCGGATAAGGTGGCTGGAAGAGTAACTCAAAGACCAAACTCAGCTGGGAGTCAACGGTCAGACCCACTCAGTAGCAGGTCTGTTGCAAAGCGAACACTTAACAGGAAAGGCATGCAGGTCCCACCTCCCAGGAAACGAGAGAGGACCAACACAAGTGAATATTCATCGAAAGCAGCTAAATTGAAATGGCACAATGTTGAAAAGAAGGTATGATAGGAACAGATCAAGCCCCTGTTTAAATAAGTGTTAGACTCGGTCTTAAGTTAAATATCAATAGGACTTCTGCATGATAGATCAAACTTAGTATAGATGTAAGGTCTTTATGAAGGACGACTCTGTTTAGTTTTGAGTTTTCTTAATGGTCTATTTTATGTGAGGAGCATTGTAAAGGGAAAAGCAGTAACATTCCCCACCAGTACTCTTTTTTATAAGACAATACCAATGTTACATGAATATTGAATAAATATTAGGTATGTATGTAAAAGTATGAAGTAAAGGGAGGGACTTACACTATCATTCTAATGTTGTCCTTTGTGCAACCATTATTTCATTGACAGCTGTAGCATTAATGATTCTATGACTGGACAAACCCACACACCAACCCCACCACTGAACAATTTTCACGTCGTCAGTTTTCCCTTGGACAACTCCCATCCCCCTCTCCCCACCCCCCTCCACCCCCATCTACCGTCAGACAATTCTCAAATCCCCATCCAGTGCAATTCCCAACAATAACAGTTACGTCTGGACAACTCCCCATCCTGGAGAATTTTTAAAAAGCAAGGTTGACAGTATGTCTTCAAGGACTGCTCTTTTGTTGTGCCATCCACAGAGATTATCTATAGTAACGCTGTATTAGCACACACAATTTTGGTATAACAATTGTAATTTTAACGTGTTGTGGGGTAAAGTAATTGACTTGCAGTAATTGTTATCCAAGTGTGTGGTGTAGTGAATTCCTTATACCTGAGATGAAGATGTTGTATAGGGTAATATTATATTGGAGAAGAGTACGAAACAGTGACCTGAAGGGCATGAATGATTGCGAAAACAAAGGGGGAAACAGTCTCTTATTGCAACAAAATTCCTTCCACCCATTGCAAGTCTTCAATATTGTAAAGGACTTCCTTCACTTATGCAAATGGCCTGTGGACAACTCCTTACCAGACAATTCCCATGGGACAATTTCCATGAGACATCTCCCCAGGGAAGATTCTTTTACAGTTCTCACCTGGAACATTCTCACTTGGGACAATCCCAAATATTTGTGTGGGAGAAGTTGTGTGAGGGATATTTGTCACTGTTGAGAATTATCCAGTAGGGAATTTTCAGGGTTGGGGATTGTCGTGGGGGAGTTGTCGGGAGGGGGTGGGGGAATCATCCCAGGGAGTTTGCCTGTCACACCTAGAAATATCCAATTGAATCTTATTTGCTTGCCTCTCAGATCAATCACATTGTCTCTCGGAAGCAGACAATATCACTAATGGAGAAAGATATGGAAAGGTTTATGCACCATAGAAACCGTTTGGGGCGACAGCTAGAGAAAGCAATGATGGAGCGAGAAAATGCCATGAGAGAGGGCGCTACGGAAGATATATTGGAAGAACTGAAATCACAGATAGTGGGACTACAGGCAAACATTGAATACGTGCAGGATCAGATTACTGAATGCCAGAACAGTATTATGGAAGTCATGGAAGGAAAGGTAAGAGAGGTCTATTTGATGTAGATATCAGGTCAAAGGTCATGTTGATGGTTTCATTATTCAGGTTGTGATGGATATAAGTTCAGTTGTGGGTGGCATCCATAATACCGATTGATGATTAGTTTCTATATTTAACACAAATTGTGTCGTTTAGTGTGCAGTATAGGATGATAGATAAATGTGGTCAAATGATTTACAGAGGAGAGCCCCACTTCATTACAAGAGGGTTGAATTGTGGATAGGGCCGGGACTGAGGGATAGGGCCAGGGGTGAAGGAAAGGGCTGAGAAGGGGAGGGGGCATGGAGCTGGGGGAGGGGGAAAGAGTAGGAAGTGGGGAGGAACAAAAGGGTCTGAGCAGACTTGGTAAAGGTTATATTTGGAAGTGTTATTGTTTAGTTAGTCTGGGGTATGAAAAGCGACGTGCGTTAGTGGCAGTACAGCTCACTTCTCAGGTTAGCAGGTTTGTAGTGGCTTAGCACAAACTTAAAGGAAAAGTTGTGTATCTATCATGGAAGCTCTTAATGGGAAGTGTGACTGGTACCAAAAGTAGGAGAGGGTCGCAACCATTAAGAGTTTTGGGAATTTTCTCTGTAAGGGTTTCGTTTGAGAATATGGTTTGAAAGTAGTTCAGGAAGCATGGAATGTTTGCTGTAGAGGCCAGGATTCTAAGATGTGTCACAGACGAATAGTAATAGAATTAGCACACTTACAATAGGTGAAGAGATTTTTTTTTTGTTTTTTTTCATATTTTATGTAAATATTTTGACATTGCACATCCATTGTTTTGTGGTTGTATGCTTCCTAAAGGTCATTTTAGTTGCATTTTATTTCACCTACCATTTTAAAAATCATCCTTTGAAATATTTCTTGGTGTAAAGAAACTTTATTATTACACATCTCCAACATGTTAAGTTTATATGTTGGCCTTTCTCAATTTGATCACTTTCTTTTTTGGCTTACTTAAATTTGTATTTCTTTCTGCAAAGGATGGCAATTGGGTAGGTACTTGTCTAACTGCATGAGTATATACCACCTGTAATTTAAAATAGTACAGTGGGTTGGTGCACAGAGCATGATATATCATACTGTGTTGTTTGTCTGTTTGTCATGTAAATTTGTACCAACAAAATGTTGTAAATTCATTTTGTTGATATATGTAGTAAATAACGATACCATAAATTTGGGGAAAGTTAGTATTACAATGACTCTCTGAACTGGTGTCCTGTCATTCACATGTTTGGAATAGTTCAGCAACTGCATGCTTTGAAATGGAATTACACATGGCAGTTGATATAGTGTTATTATTACATAGACCCTTTTCCAAATAGCAATTACAAAGGATTGTGGGATAGTGTTTTGGTCTGCATCATTCCTGTCTACTGTAAAATGCCACTGACAAAAATAATGCACACAAAAACTCTATCCCACAATCCTTTGTAACTGCTATTTGGAAAAAGGTCTATTGACAAAACTGCACAAATACCACATTGTTTGTACAGGAAACACATGTGCACAGTGACATGTTGTGATGTGATATTGATACAGATTATTGTTATGCAATTGTCACATTGATAATGCATAACAATATCATGTGGTTGTCATATGAGGTAATGCAAAGCAATATCATGTTGTTGTCATATGAGGTCATGCAAAGCAATATCATGTTGTTGTCACATGATTAGACTTGTACAAGTTCTACATGTTGTGGAATTTGATGGTAAATAGCAATACAATGTTGTTGTCACATGATGTAATCAATATAACTATTACATGTTTTATCAAATATGATTGTACATCACAATGTGTGTCCCTTGTCGCCAAACTTAATGTCCACCACATGTGACATTTTGACTCATACATGAATAAGTTATCCACAGAATACATCTCATCTTGAGATGATTTCAGGGCAATTTTGCTAGTGTTCACCTAATGCATCGACCCTCCATTGTGATTGTTTCTGGGAAGACTTGGAGCAAACAAATCCCTTCCTTCTGTCTCTGTTGATACAGACTTTGGTGGAAGAAATCAATTTCATTTTTCAAGAATCATCAAAACTTAAAACTTTCCTCACATCTTGTATAGAGCAACTTTAAACTTTCAGCACTTCAAAGACCCTTAAGTTCTTGGGGCAAACTCTGTTTCTGAGATGTCTTCAGTTTTCGTTCACCCATCTCAAATTCTTCCATCTCTCCTTGCACCCCCTGTGGGCTGGGGGTTGTAGAATATGCCCACAGTATTTCCCACCTGCCGTAAGAGGCAACTAAAGGGAAGGACTTGCACCATATTTAAACTTTGCTTGACACTATATAACACATTTGTGTTGGTGTGTGGTTAAATTTCATCTAACTGACAAAATCCATCTCTCCTTGCTATCATTGCGATATAGCATGTACCTTTAACAACAAACAGTGTAGTAAACCTTTAATCAGAGCAAAGTCTTAGTATTTTTACACTACGATAGTAGAATCAGCAATTTTATCACTTAAACCATATGGCACATTCACCTTGTCTTACTTTAGGGTAGTCTATTATGACCAGTTTGGCAGCCTGTTAGGACCATTTTGGTAGCCCCTTCGACAAGTTTGGCAGTCTGCAATTACAGTAGCGTGGTTTTGTGTATGGCTGCCAGATGAAACTCATCCTTTATGGCCAGACTGTCCTCTCAAATATGGCCAATTCCGAGGTCTGCTATACATTCCTACATTACATCATAACACTGAGGAATTTCACACGGCCAACTTTCATAGCAATGTGTGTTCAAATAAGGCCAAATTTGCAATATTTGGCCATGAAAATGGACAAAGGGCAGCCCTGGTCTTGTGTTCTCTCCTGTGTTTTACACCTTGTAATACCTACCAGTGGTATACACATTTTTCAGAAGTATATACCCTTTGTTCTCCACAAGATGGGCTACAAACCCCCGCCCACCCACCTCCCCCATCTAACAGTCACCTACCCTCCTTGATGGTAACCACTCTCCACCCTTCTCCCTCCACAAACATGCAATCACCTGGTGTGTTAAGGTTATTTGGTTATTTCAATGCATGATCACATTTTGTACTCTAACAGTATGCTATCACTTTCCCTTTGCTTGCATTTTTCCCATTGTGTTATTGTGCAGTTTGTATTTCACTGTCTGTGTATGTATGTGTGTGTCAGTAAATATTGTGGTGAAGCATTGCATTGGTTTGGGATTTCAACAGCTCTGTACATAATCAACTATAAAGTTATGACATTGTCAATGAGAGGCTTAGTTAGGGCACAAAAGTGAGAGATTCTTTGAATAAACTACTGTAAATGGTGATCTGAACAAAAATCAGTGTCTTGTAGACTGATACAGTTGTAAATATATCTAGGCTGGTACAGTTGTGTAATGTGTAGTAATGGGTCTGAAGCGTTTTAGTGCAAGTGTAACTTTTCATTGAAAGACCCAAGCAAAGACAGTATGAAAAGTAGAGCCCCCTCCCTATCCCCCCCCCCTTTTTTTGTTTTCAAATTTTTGTCTGTAAACATCTTTTTGGAACTTTTTGCAAGCTTATTTTAAAAAAGTCAATGATAGCTGTGTACACAAGAGATTGTCTTTACTCATTGCAAAGAGTCTGTGTCAAAACAATGAAAAATACTGCTGCAATTGTGAGTATGGATTATGAGCCTCAAAATCTAATGTGAAAAAAGGTAAATAGACTGGAATTCTAAATGTGAAGAGCACCAAGAGTATTGGGATGGGGGGGGGGCAAGGAGGGGTTGATGAGATGGTAAGGGTTTGAGAGAAAGAAGTATATACTGTATGCATATTTGCCAAATAATGATCTGTTAAACTATTTTCATTTCTGATTTAAGGGTTACTACATTCAATGACTAAGTTGCTTTTCATTCTGGAGGTGCACTGTGGGTGTTTACATATTACTGTACTTGCTTCAGGGTTTCCTCATGGAATGTTGTCTCATTTCTGTTCAGTGTTGTGGCATTTAATTTTTTTCTTTTTTTAACTCTCTGGAGGTGCATTGTGGGATGTTGCATATGTATTCATCAATTAGGTACCAATTTCAGGGTTTGCTCTAAAGATATCATTGCTCTTTATTCTGGAAGTGCATTGTGGGCATCCATAAGATATTTTTTCAAGGTTTCCTCTTTAAATGTCAACTGTTCTCCATTCTGGGTCTGCGTTTTTAGAGTCATTTAGATACCTATACTTATTTCAACATGGTTTTCTCTGTAAATATTATCTCATTTTGATTCCCTGCCTCGTTTTATTTTTGTGCAGGATGAGATAGATTCTACAGATGCTGCTGCTATCATTGATAGCTGCAGTATAGATGAAGCTAAATATCTCTTGGAACACTTTGTCACAAATGCCATCACCACGGTAAGTAATGTTTGTACCGGTCCTGGGCCCTCTTTCATGAAGGGGGTACATTTCATCTTAAGGTTGATTTCAATAGGACTATTGCATGACCTCAAACTTAAGATGGGTTGTATGGGTCATGTGTTTATGAAACAACCCCGAAGAGAGTTTCAACTTGGAACACTTCATATCGCTATTTCCAACAGTATGGCTAATCTATTCCATTGGGATTCTAACACAAGTTTTTTAAGTAGAATAGGAGTGACTGTTGTATTGTAACAATTTTTTATGCAAGTGGAATTCTGCATACTGCGAACTTCTTGTGGTAAATTTTCTTCTTACTGTATGTTGTATTTGAAACATACTCCATTGTAATATTAGTTTCCCAAACTGAACTGTTTCATTGTTGTAGGTAGCCCCTTTTTACACAATGCTGGCCCAAGGACACTGATCTATCTGCCACAGTGGTGGTCATAACTGATCAGCTGCCAACATTTTTGTCCCAGTATTCTGCCCTCCAAAAGAGTACTTTAATATATTCTTCTGAATGAAAACTGTGCACACTCCTCTCAAATGTTTGCAGGGATTTCAGAAAGCCCAGAGTGAGTCTAATGTGAAGGAACTGACTGCCAAGCTCCACCAGGAAGAGCAGACTGGATTCTTACAGCAACAGCTGTTACAACATTTAATCTCTGAACAGGAAGGGGAGTTGGAGTTAGAATTGGATGGACTATTTACTAGGGAAGAACCAGGTAGGTTAGCTAGGTAGCTTGATTGTACCATAGTATGACTGGATGGGTTCTGTAAAATAAAAAAATACAGGTCAGCTGGAAGAGTACATATCACAGTATAACTGGAAGGACTCTTTGCAAGAAGAAAAGAAAGAAAGAAAAAAAAAGAAAAACATAAGATAGGCTAGCTGGGAGGGAATAGTGTATCACAATGTAACCGGACAGGCTCTTTAGAAGAGAAGAAACAGGTAGGTTATCTGGTTCGGAAGAATTGGCCACAGCTTAGTACACAAGCCTTATGAGTCACATTTCCTTGTAAAATGGCTACAGAAAACCCTGCCCAGTTTTGAAGTGTAGGTATGCAATTGTGAAAGTGAAGGGATGTATCAAGTTTCACAGTATCAATTGGAACAGGCTGCACTGGTGGATAGCAAGTCTTGCATAGCCAGGCTTCAGAAGTAATGTTGGATTGGTTGATGATGTTCAGTGTCCTTATGGGACAATATTCGGTGTATTTATCCTGTATTGGTATCAGAGAAATTAAGTAAAAATCTTGATACTACTGAAATCAAATCAGATTTAACCTTTGACCCCACCTGGTTCTTTGGAACCTTATGAGTCAGAATATGCCTATTAGAATAAGAGCTGAATTGGATGAATTTGGGTTGAATGAAGCCAGCGGGAGGCTGGTTGTCCTGATACGGGGATGAAGTTCAGTAACTTTCCAAGTGAGCAACCACTGTGGTATGTTTGTATGTGTGTGTGTGTGTGTGTGTGTGAGTTGGGTGGGAGCGAGAGGTGCTAGGCCAGTAGTCAGAGAGTTTGAGGCTCAATTAAGGAAAAAATAATCGAAATAAAAGTGTAAAAAAGCCGGAGTCAGATCTGGAAAGTGGGTTGTAAATTACAAAAGGTGACGGTTGGGACCGTCGGAGTAAGAAGTTAGAGGGTGGGCAAAGGTGGCCAGAGGGGAGACATCACACAAAGGTTAAAGGTATGTCTTAATATCTGAATGTATGTACCAATTTATTACTTGATAAAAATGAAAGGGCAGTTTGAGTACTCCATAATAGCCTTAAGGTTTGTGAACAGTACACTCATTTCTAAGATATCAGCATCATATGGTCATAGACTGATGCTGAGAATTGAAACTGGGATATGGGTAAGACGAGTTATAAGTAATATCTTTACAACAGTTCGTAGAAGTATTGTGAGATATCTACTACGCCATGGATATATTCCGTATATAATATTCTTGATTGAATGTTAAACTTGTGGCATGATTATTTTCTTTTCTATTAGGAAGAAATTGAACTTTACAACTTTGCACTTAGGAAAATAGGTTGGAACAAGTATTATCAGTGTAACCTCACTGTATTTGCAAGCTCTACAAAATGATTTGCATATAAAACTAAAATTGTTTCTATTTTGTTTTCTTTAGAGTCCAGTAGCAGTGCTGAAAGTTCTCGTGCTTCTTCACCAACAGAAAATCAAGTGTGAGTATCTGACAGTCTCTCTTCATGGTATCAAGAACAGTAGACAGGCAATCCTGCAGTACAGACAGTATTTGATTTACCGAGTGTGATTTATGTTTTCAGTAGTCCCAGGATTTTAAAGGCTTAGTGTACACTATGTTCCATAGGTCATGGTATGGCTGCTGTATGGGAACCTGCCAGAGGACACATGTAAATCTGCAGACAAGTTTCAGTCAAAATGTTGGTGTCAAAGAATATGTTGGTGACTATTCAATCAGATGGTCTAAAAAAATATCTGTACTAGGAAGTGAAAAGTGGGTCCACCATTAAAGTATGTTGCCATTTGAAAGATGCAAATTTTGGATGAATTGCTGCTATTTCAGTTTGCACACAGCATGATGGTAAGTCCGTGATGTCATCTGGACAATTTGATCACACATAGCTTTTGTATTGCCTTATGAAATTGACACCACTATTGTACACATGTCACAGTTCTATACTAGATCCACCCCGAAAAATATTCAAACATTTCGTCAGTTTCATATGTCAAGGACAAACAAAGTATTTAAATATAAAGAATACCAAAAGATCCATCTCTGAAGCAGTTTGCCCACTTTGCACCACATTCTTGGACTGTAGGAAATCTGGAGGGGTATCATAAGATAGGAATAAAGGTTTGCATAGTAGAGAAATCACCAATTTGTGAATGTCATTCAGTTTGGATACTGCTCTTACAGTGGCTTTATAACCGTCCAGTTAGTAGCAAAATGATAGGAGAATATCACTTTGCATGTGAATCACATCAGTGCTTCCTTTGAAATGCTGGCATAAATGGTATCATTTTCTTCTGAGTAAAGTAATTATTGTTACTAACACTGTATAGAGGTGTTGAGGACATGAAAAAGTTTCATTAATCACAGTTATCACCTGTCAGAGAATGTTCCATTAATGGACAGGGGACTCTGTTACACCCAAAACATGAAAATGCCCAACACCTTCTTAATCGGCAACTTGAAAATTCTCCCACTGTGTTGGTCAAAATCCTGGAGAATTCATGTCATTTGAAACTTGAGAGAGGTATGAACCATGTTAATCTTTCTGCATGGTATAAGTGTCAAATGAAAAAAAAAAAATGTGTTTCATTAGAGTCAAGCAAATTATAAATTTTGAGTGGAGGGAGAAAAGAAACTGAAAATGAGAAATGTGGGACAAGATTCAAAAGGTTATTATTTAAGAGTTTATTGATAACGATTTTTTTTTACCATCTAAGATTTGAAGATTCTAAACATTGTATTTCAACAGAAATGGTAAATCAGATCTCACATCTAATCGTATTACTACTTCTAATTCAATCTCGCTGCCCGCAACAAATGGAATTTCACATCTTCCTCAACCAACCCGCAGTAAAGTGGAGAAGGTCAGTGTACTTGATTTCTTCCTTTCATAGTAAATGGGACTGGTGTGTTAGGGTTGTTGATTGTATCATTTCCACATTCATACAGTACATGCTCTCTTGTCCAAACCCCCTCCCCCTTTGAGAGTGTCTTTTAAAGTTTGAAAAATAAGGATTTGCAACATGAAAATCATAATTTTTTCATACACTTTGAAAAAGCGTAAGTGCATCATTGACCCTCTCCCCACAAAGTGCATAATCTTTCTTTTTTTCTTGATTTTAAAAAAATTTATGTTGGTTTTTATGATTTAATTAAAACTGCAAAAGAGGAGGGAAGTTAACAGACATTTCTGGAAAGAACTTTATATTGATTATGCAGTCACAGCAATGTTATATTAAAATATAAAGAAAATCTTTCAAATAGCCTCCTGTTATGCTTGATACAGGTGTAGTTTAACCTTAAAGCACATGTCTCATATCCATATACAAGTATGCTCTATCCCTGTAGAATTTGTGTATCTTTATAGGAGTATCTTATATCCCTGTGCATGTATGCTGTATCTCTATACAAGTATCTTGTATCTTTGTACAGGTATCCTATATATCTATATCAAGTATGTTGTATCTATATGAATCTTGTATAATGCTTCATAAAATAAGATACATATTTATGTTAAACCTAGAAGTTTTCTTGCATAAATTTAACACTTCAGTGACAAAAATGTTGTCATGTAAGTGAAAGAAACCATACACATGTATTTAAATATGGGTCACTGCATCTGCCTGTTAAAAGAAGGGTCTAAGCCTGAATCAAGTTTTGATATGTTTAGAGGGGCACTTATTCTAAGCATTCTGGTGAAATTTGCATTGAAATCCGATGTGTGGTTCTCAAGATATTAGCAGCTAAAGTTGTCACATTTTCAACACAAAGTGAACTTGTAGCAAGCACATATGACATAACCTCACATTAATGAGCTTTCTTTTGTTTTCCTTTAATCTTTGCAACCAATTTTCTCCTCCATAATCACATGTTATCAGATTGTGAATGCGTGAGTGGCATGGGAATTTTACAAACTTCAAATTCTTTATGGGGCTCCTATCCTTATTAAGTTTAAGGTCAACACAACAGACTGAAAAAAAAAACAAAGGAAACAAAGCATTTCTCATCAATGTAAGGAAGTGATATAACTCCTGCTTGCCTCAAGCTCACTTTGGGTGACAAATGTAGTAACTTCATTTGCTGGTATCTCGAGTACTACATGTCTCATCTGAATGGAAGTTCCACCAAATTGCTTAGATTTAGTTCCTCTGTCACATATGAAAATTCAGTTTTTGCTTAAACCCTTCCTTTAAGTAATATAGCAATATTTGAAGAAAAAACAATGCATGCAGACTTAGAACTAGTAAAACAATGTTAAGCACCATTTACACCTTACCCGTGTTTGTGTCCTCAGAAAGCTTTACCTATAAAGATAGTAAAGAGTAAAGCATGAAGCTGTACCTTGCTACATTGTAAAACATAATATGCACAGTAAATACTTCTTACTGTACTGTATTAATGAAATCACAGAGGTTAATAATTACCCCTAGATTTTGGTCATTTGTACCCAATGTTAGGTTTAATACCATTACTTGATTTACAGGCCAGGAGGCGGACAGCTACAAAAGAGGACTTGCTGTATGCAGGTGGTAGATCTCTGGAAGGGGGAAGGGAAACTCCCACCCTCTTCTCCTTGGTAGAGGTTGATGAACCTGTTGAAGATGACAGTACCATCACCCTACCCCCAAGAAGTGCTTCCTTAAAAATGGAACAAGTTACAAAGTGAGTGTCGATAGTTTTGTTTCAATGTGTGGTATGTTGCAGACTGTCTTGCATTTTGTCATACAGCATGTTACAGACTGTGTTTATATCAGTATAATGTTTGTTGTTTTTTTGAAACAGACTGTTACATACCAGTGTTGTAATGAGTCATGCCTCAAGTCACTAATTTTCTAAAGAGCAGTGACTCGAGTAATTGTATCATAAATTTTCTCATAGAAATAATACAATGGCTGGAGTCACTGACTCGACTTGAGTCACATTGAAAGTAGTAAATGACTTGACTTGACTGCAAAATTGAGTGACTCGTTACAACTCTGTTATTTACTTAATATGAAGTTCTTACTCTGCATTGGTGGTTAGTGCTTCAATCATGATGTGTTTGTTGAAAAAGCTTTGAATGGCACCACTATCAGTGTTTGAATAGTACCACTATCATTGTTTGAATAGTACCACTATCGGTGTTTAAGAATGTCAGTGGACTTCATATAACATTTGGAATTTGTACACATGTTTTGAGTCTTGCAAGAAATTCTTTTACATTAGTGTGCCTCCATATTTGAAACTGTCAGTGTTATACTGTATAATATGCATTGTTATCAGTGTTCCAAGAGATGTAGTCTAGATGTGTCAGTTACTTGTGTCAAAGCTCATGCTCTTCATTTCTTTCAGTCCTGTGAGATTGTGAAACACAAGTATAAAATTTCAAGATTTTTTTTTTAAAAAACAGTGGGGGGTTTAAGGAAATAGCATCATACTTTCTGGTATTGTGTCATGGGGGGTATGCCACATAAGATGTTTGAAAACTAAAAGAAAATACATCTCTTACAAAAACAAACAAAAACAAACAAACAAACAAAAAAAAAAAAAAAACGTGGGTATCCTGTGCCCGTAAATACACAGGATAATGGATGAAAAACTGAAGGACTCACACATACTCTCAGGTGGCAAACCTGTGTATATGGAACCCTCTGAACGCAGGTTTGACACACCTTTTCTTGCCTTCAATTTCAAGCCACAGGTTTTGTCTCCGAATTTGTCCTTTATATTGGTTTTTAACTGTGACACTTTTTGCATGTCAAATTTGTGAAAACCTGTCGCAAATTGTGGTAACTGGTCAACCTGTGTCAATGTCAAGGGGAATCACAGGTTTATGTGCAAAATATCAGTGATTACCCATGGCAGACATATGTGAAAGCCTGAGGATTTAGGACCAGTTGACACAAGTCTTTTGTAAGGGAAGGGCATAGAATCAGGTCTCATATAAAAGAGTTATTTTGTACCTACCTACAATTACAGAGTATTTGTTATTTCATTTCCTCTTTAACCATCTCTTTAGCCACCAGAATAGAAAGCCCCCTCGGCCCCACAGCGTTCCAGGGCTGAGGGAGAGGCCCAAATTCTACATAGGTCGGGTTCGGACGACTCCATGGAGTCCCTTGCCGTCTGACATGTAATGTCTTTCATCTTTGCCTTTCAGCTCACTGATGTACACATGCAACTAGCTCTCAGTGACATGCATGAACTAGTCACATGATTGATCACATGGTCCATTTTGGTCATGTTCACAATCTCATGAATATGCAAGTTTCAGTTGCCACAGCAGCAGGCATTATCACAAACTGGGCTTTGCCATATTTTTTTTGTTTTGTTTGCATTGGTCATCTTCTGGGGAGACAACATTTTAGTTTGTTAATTTGGGGTTTTGTGCATGTTTTGTTGGGTATATTTTGTAATGTTTGACAGTTGTAATGTAAAAGTGGGGTAGTTTCATTTTTTTCTTTCAGTATTACTCGTGTGCTTACATTAATATGGTCAAAGGTTTTACAAAGCTGATGACAATAGAGATGAGTGCTTTATCTGGGTAGATTCAAGTAATATTCCTAATATTCCTGACTCTAGTATTTCAGAGAACTGCTCCCATCAAAACGGTTACTTGAGTCAGTGACGTGACCACAGCCTCTGTCAAGCTTTTGGTGACTTGACCACATATGGAAGTCTAAAGAATTCTTTCTGGAATTTAAAGTTATTTTAGGGTGATACTGCCACACCAGCAGTGTCTTTGCAACAAAGTATGTAGGGCTTAAGCATAATGAAAAATAAAGGGTACTCTTGATTCAGAAATGTCAATATCATTTCCCTGGATTGGTTTGTATGAAGTATATTCATTGTGATATCAAGTCCTGACATATCAGTGTCTTGTAATATTAATTATTGATACTTGTATAAAACAAAGTTTCTGTTAACATATGAAATATCAGTCACTAATATTATAAGACATTGTTAGGATACATTTTATACAAACAAAGGAAAAAGAAAAGAGAATTCTCCACTTCAGGTGCTCTCAATTTACAGCTTGATATTGTAGCTTTGCACCTGTTTGTCAGATTCAAGTACTTTACACCTACAAGGAAACAGCACTTATGTTGGATATTGATTCAGCTATGTGTAATTACAAGGAAACAACAAATGTTTGGCAGTTTCAAAAGTTTCCAGCCATAAAAAGGGATCATAAAACTTGAAATTTGTTGAGAAATTGCATTTTAGGAGGGCAATCCCATGCCCTATTTATGGCACAAAACTTTTGAGCTCCTGGGAACGTGGAACTGAACCCATGTCTATGGTTTTACACCTTGACCCCGTGCGCTGTGTGCGCTGTGTGCCCATCAGCAGGCTGCTAGATCCCACGGGTTGGTGACTGATGCATAGTCAGCAACAATTTTGTCATATAAACCTTCAAAAATGTAAGAAACCATGCTGTAATGCATTTAACCTGCAGAAGCAAACAGTTCAAACAAAATACATTTAACAGAGTAAGCTGGACAGCTTGTACTGTGAAACCTGCAAATAATTCAATCAGTGCAGTGGTTGAAATGACATATGAAAGAAAGCAATGTCTTTATCCTGTGAACTAGGTTTTCAAGCAGTCACCAGCAGGCCATGTAAGGCCAGTGGCATGCATTTAGAATGACCTGTGCAAAAGATTTGATAACCCTGAAATGTTTCTGAGTTATTTTTGCTTGGGTAAGGTTTTGACTGCTAGTATCATTTAGTATGAACCTGAGTGTATAGACGAGAGAAGCACTTGGGAGTGCTAGTACATGACAATCATTTAATAGCATACTATATTGAAGCTCCACCTATAATCCATTCTAGTCTGTTTTAACACTTTGATGTAGATACCAAATTGCAACCATGGCTGTATTAAGCAATCACTTCATGGCATACAGGTGTTTACTGTAATTGTGTACAATATTCTACTCTACTTTACATAGCCTGGGAAATCCTTGTGATAAGTTCTCCATGTTTACAGCACTGGAGAACCTTGTTATGGTGTAAACTTTTCAAAAGTTTGCTTGATCTTTTTGCCATGTAAAGCTGCAGACATAATCAGGTGCACCGTTGGTGATCTTGCCGAACATGGTCGGTACAAATTACATGGGTTTGCATGATCTCTTTATTGTACGTCTTCTATTGACTTTAATATGTAACCCTTCATGGAATTAACATTTAGGGCGATAGCACCATTGTGTTTGTGGTACCAGGGTTTATATGGCAGAAGCAACAGGGAACAAGTGGTGAAGTGTCATGGTGATGAGATTTGGGGGTAAATTGGGGTGAAATGATTGGGGACATGGACAAGATGGTGGAGGGGGAGAGGAGATAACAGAGGTCATTTAATGAGGAAAAGATAGGTAGGTATTCACAACGGTCATTGCTGTATGTCAAGGAAAGCACATATGAGTATTTAACTTTTTATGTGATTCACCGCTCATAAACTACCAGTTGAACTAATTTTTCTTTTATAAGTCTGCTAATTTTGAGTTAATATGCATAAAACTCTAGGATAAGTTGCTGAAATCCATCAAGCTGTTGTTTATGTTACAATTGATTTTTGTTTTAGCCTATAGCAGAAAGAAAGGTTTGAATATTTTGTAGATAAATCTGTCAGTTACCTTTTCAAAATTTTCAGTTTACAAAGATGATCTGCTGTAACAAAGCCCCAGTTTTTTGGGGTCAGGATTCATTTCATTGGAGATGAACACAATTGGCTAAAAGCAGTGAAGTGAACAACAGTGGGTGGAAAAATTGGTGGCTCCTTCTAGGCAGATGTATTAAACGGAGGAAAATTTTTGGCAATTTGAGAGAAACTTAGCATCTTTGCACTTGATTATTCATGAGAAATTGTGAGAGACTTCCTTCCTGGAAAATCAAAGGTTTTTTTCCTCCAGTCCTAGTGAACAACATTTGGTCTTGTACAGTATTTTCTGCTCTGTGGAAGTTTCCATGACTATGATGTAGCAAGGATATAATTATTTATGTACTGTTTATAAAGTTGTATTTTTGTACACTAGTGTATGTCATAACTCTAGATGTGTCTTTCTTTCTGTTTCCATAGCGACATTACCCCCTCTTCCACCCCACCTAGTTCTCCTCCTGTCAAGAGCAAGAGTGAGAATGTCTTCTCCCGGCTGACACAGACCACATCACCATTGAATGTCAATAAAGATAGGTTGGTGTCTAGAATTTCTTTAGACAACATTAACTTATACAAAGTATCAGGGCAGCGTAGTAAGATAATGTGTTAGGTAATATTCCTGTAACCTGTAAGTTAAATTATGTAACCATTTGAGGAATCTGTCCACAAAAGGTTGAGTGGTATTGCCTTTTTGTTGGTTCCAAAACTGGATCTCATCCCCATCCCCAATTTGATTTGTGAATTTTTATGGTATATCTTACTAGCAGGGACATGGCTGGTGGAATTTAGGATCAAGACTGTAAACACCTGGAGCATTTGGGTTGCCAGGTAAAGCAAAAAAGTATGAATGAGCGTCAATGCGGATTGACTAGACAAGTCATTCCACCGCCCCCCATCCCAGGACTATTCTTGTATTTTTTACAGATATATTTCTTTTTAAGATTATGGAAAGAACTAGAAAGAAACCTGTCATTGATAATGTAGGATGTGTTGCATAGTCCCTCATGATTTTTTCTTTGGGAATGTCTTGAAGATTTAACATTGGCATACACTGAATGAGTTAAACCTGTTACATTGCTTGTCCTTGTAGGAAGACTTATGTATATCATTTATTCTCATCTTATAGGGGAAGTATTAATCCTGTTTCCACTAAAGTCCAGAATGCCAAAGCACCTCTAACATGTAGCTTTGTTGCTGAGGGTCACAGTAAAGCCGTCCTGTCTGTCCAGGCTACAGAGGAGCATTTATTCAGTGGTTCCAAAGGTAGGGTTTCAATAACTGTGCTTCCCATTGGATACACTCTAACAACATTTAAGTGTTTTAATATGTAAAGTATCATACGATAGGTACTCTTTAGCAGCATGCATTTGAAGGTGGGGTGTGGTGAGGGGGGGGGGGGTGCATAGTTGTATAAAGCAATGGGCTCACTATCATTTCCATTGACGGTTTCCAGGACATAGGATTAGTGGGATTCTTTTGCCTAGTAACATGCATTTGGGGAGGGAGGGGGGAGATTTATGTGTATAACACAGCCATGCAGTGGGCACCTGTCATCTCTTCAATCCTATGAAAGGTCTCCATGACATACAAGTGGTATTTTCTTTGGGGGGAGGGGGAGGAGTGTTTAACCATAGCTGTATACAGGTGATCTTTTATCAAAGTCCACTATGGTGGATGAGGGGGGAAGGGAGAATGGGGCCTAAAAGCCTGTAACTTCAGGGATTTGTGAGTATTTTATATCTGTGTAAGTTGGAGACACCAGCAAAAAAAAATTGTTCTATTAGTGACCAACTATTCGTACAATCATAGCCCTTACCTGAAATATGAAGGTTAAACCCTTGCCTGTTTGATGAGGAAAGCCTCCCCACTTCTCCCATTAACTCCTTCTTTTTCCCCATGGACACCTTGTCACCTTCCTTGTCAGTCAACATATGAACTGTACTCATGGTTCCTGTTACAAGCCCTGACAATGAGAAAGTTAGTCACATTGTTTTCACTTCTTTTCTCGACTTGTCTCTTCCTCAAGCTTGCACCTTACATGAATGAAAATTTAGAAGTGCATTGTCCTTTGACTTACATGACAAGTGTGTTTGCTTTACTTCCTTCAGACCGATCGGTCAAGATTTGGAAACTGGACACCAAACAGGAGGTGGCTACACTGGGTGGTCATCCTAACAATGTGTCTTGTGTCAAGTACTGCGAACCACTAAAACTTGTATTCACCGTCTCTACAGCCTATATACGTGTTTGGGACATACGCAACACGACAAAATGTATCAAAACTTTAAGGTAAAGTCTTCTTTAGTAACAGGCTGATCGTAACATCTTGAGATGAATCCAGCTTATATGGAGGGCAGTAGACAGTTTAATTGAATTGTTGGTCTTTTGAAACCTTGGTAGTATAATTCCTGCTTAGATCTTTAGCTTTTGATGAAAGGCTTAACCTAAGTTGCCTCTCAATGTCTTGAGGATCTCTTAGGTGTCTTGTCAGTTGGTCTCACTTTACATTGCACCCTGTTGAAGGATTTGCTGTACAGGTTGAAGTACTGTGCCTTTTATTAGGTAGGATTGTCTGTAGTCAGTAGTTAATGTGAATACTTTAATGAGTGAAAAAGAGTATACCTGGTCACTTGCAATCCTAGTTTTATGCAGTGTTCATGTGGGTAGCTAGAGGTCCTTGTATTTATATACGTCGTAAGATTGCCTTGGTACAATGATATGGATGGTTTCTTTTCATGGAGAAATGTTTCTATCTCAGGGACATTCATATTCGGAATGAAGGGTGAAGCCATTCAACTAAATGAACGTAAAGGATTAGGGCTGCCTGTGTTAGTGTTGTATAGGAGCTGTGTGTATACTTTGTTACATGAGGACTACCCTCGCAGTTGTTTGAAGTGATTTTCAGGGAGATCAAGCAAAACTGAAACATAGCTGTAGAGCTAGCAAATTCAATTATTCTTACAAAAAAAAAACCCAATACATTTGAAAGTTGTGATCCTTCTTAAATTTGACTATATAAACAGGAGATGGTTTAGAATTCCAGCATTGATTCACAAAACTGGCTGGAATGTAGGGATGTCAGGTAGATTTTACCAGTGTTACGTTGATGGTATACATATATTTTGCACATCACAGCTGTGGGGATATCAAAATGCAAATGTGTGTTTTCTCTCTCTCTCTGCAGTTCTTCTGGGTTCCTTCTTGACAGCAATGCAGGTGCCAGTTCATCCAGAACTCTAACCCTACCCCAAGGAGAGAACCCCATTAGTGATATAGCATTAAACCAGACAGCTACTAAGCTATATGCAGCATCTGGCAACCTAGTTAGAATATGGGATTTAAATAGGTATGTATGAAATTCATTGAAATAAAACTGATGAAGTAGGGAAAATGGAAAAGTCTCCAACTTTTGTATGATCTTGAAAGTTCTTCAATTTTGGATATGTAGCCTGGACAAAATGCCACATTGTCTGGAATCTTGGGTTCCTAAGTTAATGTGCTTTAGATGAAGTTGCTACATGTCTCCACTGTGTGTAAATGTGTAGATATGACTGCAATTTTTCTTTCCACTCAACGTGGGTTTTAAAATATCTTGGATTGCAGTTAAAAAAAGGGTGTTGTGCTGCCCTTTGCCCATATATGATTTGCATGGAAGGTATCTAATTTGAAAATGGTGTAGTTGGGTATACCTACAGCCACCAGCTTAGATAGATAGGGAGAATGGAGCCATACCATCTGGGTGGAACTTTTGGGGTGCAGCACTCTGATTTCCTGCTATGAGAAAAGTAATTAACATGGTGTCCAAATATTTTTGGCAGGTTTTGCATTATATGTGTCAGTAAACTCATACCACACTGGGCAGCACATACTCTAGCTATTACTTATATTACTTGTAATAGTATAATTGATAACATTTTTCACTTTATAGTAGATGCCTACATGATACACAAGTATGCTAATGGTCTGTCTATACTTTCTCATCAGCTTCAACTGTATATGTAAGTTATCTGGAGGGCCATCAGCAGCTGTAATGTGTGTCTGTGTGAGCAGTCAGGTCTTTAAGGATGTGGACCTGGTTCTGGCTGGGTCCAAGGACCATTATGTAAAGGTGAGATGGTCCTTTTAAAATTGAGCATTGTGGAATAGACTCTTCATAAGAATAAGAAACTTTGATTGGAATGGACAGATGTTGTATTTGCTACAGAGTAAATAGTAACACAGCACCAGGGTTGTTCCCGTTACGCTTTGAAAGTAACTCGTTATAGTTACAGTTAATTCCGTAAAATTGTAACTCGTTACAGTTACTAGTTACAATGTTGAAAAAGTAACTAGTTACAGTTACTTTTGACTAAAAAGTAACTAGCTACATTTCAAAAGTAACTCGTTACTTCAAGGTGAATATACGGTACCTCGGTACCTGAAATGGAGGGGGGGGGGGGCATAATTAGATAGTAAGACGGGGCACATGAGACGACCGACACCTCATTTGTGCCGGTTATCCTTAGGTGTTCCCCAAAGAAAGTCAATGAAGCTAGCTGATCTTCAATGGGCATTGTCGCAGAGGCTCCTAATGCTCAACATGAAGCAGCGAATCATGATACTGTGTCGGAGCTTACGCAAACTATTTGTTAGAGGAATATGGTTATAACCAAAACTTTTCCAGTTACCAAAGTACTTCTTTGAGGGTTGAAATCTTTATACTCCCATCACACAGTCGGCTAATTTAGAGAGGTTAGCGGCTATGCCGGAAAGGGGAAGAGCGTTGTTTCAGCAGTAAAGTCTTCACACATCTAGAGCATAATTATGGTATATATAAGAGGATGAATACATTTGTTAGCAGTAAAATTTTAAAACCTCACCGCTAAGGTTGGGCTAAGTGATATTTCCCATAAATTTCAAGTTTCACATTGTGTCGATATAAAACAGTGCATAGAAATGGTGATACTATGCAGTTTATACATGCAGATCATGTGCACATAATTCACTTTCCCTTTACAATAGGTAAAGCTTTAAGTCGGACACTTCTCTTTCCAATTAGCTTTGTTAGGATACTTTTAACGCCATTGACCATTTCAATATTCTGCTGTTTTTTGTTTATATTATTCCAGTGTAAGGAGTACGGACATTGAAAAGAATATGATATAGCCTAAATTCATACGTTTGATTCATCAAATAAAGATACCATACATGTTAAATTAGATGCATAAATGGATGCACGGTGTTTACCAACGCTTGGCACCGTATAGATTTACTGGGCTCCAACGCAAGAGTCCGGATTCGGTTAGCTTAATGCCGGTCTCAAGAGCGTTTTTCTAGATTAGGAATTTGCCCGGGATAGAAGGTTCCGGAATCGAAATTTTTACGGAATGTGATGTAACTGGACTCGGACTCATTCCAGCCGAGTTCTCAAATATGAAAGTTACATTAAAAGTGTTTAAAGTTCCATTTGTGCACAATGTACAGATCTAAGGTATTGTCACATACAATCAATAAATTACTCAGGAGGCCAGGCTATGGAAGTGAGTACAAACGATGACTTTATTAATGGTGGACATGTACGATAGAATTAAAACATCTGTATGTGTGATATGATATACATTGGCAAAAAGACTGGTCTCGGAATTGGTGCCATTGGAATCAAAACTGGCAGAAATTTGAGGATCCTGAGTAGTACCATGCTCGGAAAGATTCGGGAATCTAGAATCGCAGTTAGCTCCGACTCGCGGATAGGGTGAACACGGGTCCAGCCCTAACGTCTCAAGAGGCAATGATTAAACTTTCAAAGTAAGCTGGTATTTCTCACGGTACACTGTCTCCACTGTGTCCTCTAAAGGACAATATGAGTAAACCAAGGCCCAGCTGACTTTACTTAGAATACATAAAGTCAGCTGAGCCTTAGAGGACCGTTCAGTATTTTTCAAATAATCGCACAAATCGGTCTCATGGATAATAAGCATTGATCTGTCTAATAAGTATTTTGACATACAGATCAATTTTAAACTTATTTCAATCAGGGAGTTGCTATTTGACAACTCCCTGGTTCAATAGACAATCAAGTGGCCCGGCCTGTAAGCCTGCAGCGTGTGCATCTAATATCAACTTCTGATTCTAATCGTGAATAAAATTTGATGTCGGTGGGGGCGACGTCGATAATAGCGATGAATGATAAATAGCCTATATCGAAAATAATTTTACATTTTACCACCAAAGTGTCATCAATTTGAAAATTTTCTGTTATTCTGTTATTAGCTCAAAGAAAATGCAATTTGTGGTCATTTTGACTATTTGTAACGGGAAAGTAACGGGACCCAAATGTAACGCCGTTACAGTTACTTTTACACAGAATTGTAACTAGTTACTTGCTCCGTTACTGAAATGCAAATGTAACTCGTTACAGGGTTCCGTTACACAAAATGTAACTCGTTACAGTAACGGCGTTACTTGTAACTCGTTACTTCCCAACCCTGCACAGCACTGCCACACCCCTCACTCGCCCCAGCCCAAGTGGTCCTGTTTCTTCTATCACATAGGCACATCCCACAGCCCCCATGGTCCCATGTCTTAAATCTCATTGGCAGGGTGAGAACACCAGTTTGGTACATGTTATGTAGTACCTAGCAATTGGATTACCTATGGTTACTTAAACTTGTGATAGAGAACGACAGTCGAGTGTAGGGTAGATTGCTTATCTGTAGTGTTGGTTACAGTGTTGGCCTGGGGTGTTGGGCTGTACAGTTGGGTAGATTGTTGGTTAGATGGTTAGCCTGGAGTGTTGGCTATGTAGGGTGTTGGCCTGGATAGTTGGGAAGATTGCTGGCCTGGAGTGATTGCTGAACAGTTAAGCATGGAGTGTGGCTGGGTAGGGTGTTGGCCTGGACAGTTGGGTGGGTTGTTGGCCTGGAGTGTTACATGTGCAAAGTGTTGCTCTGAAGTGTTGGCCTGGATGGAGTGTTGGCTGGGTGGGTCGTTGACATGAATAGTTAGGTGGATTGGTGGCCTGGAGTGGTGGTTGTGATGGGTAGAGTGTTCCTCTGGACTGTTGGCCTAGACAGTTGGGTGAAGTGTTGGCCTGGTGTTTAGAGTGTATGCTTTCATGGAGAAGTCTGAGGAACAAATCTGGTGGAACTACCTGCAAATTTTCTGGTGATTGAAAATACTGTATTTAACAAAGCTGTTTACTGTGATGGCAACAGGGTTAAACCATGGTGATTAGCAAGGGACTGTGGCTGGTCAACTCTCGTTCCAGGTTGCTAAGGCTGTAGTACTGAGCAAGCCCTCTCAGCCTAGCAGAACATGGCCATAGTCTGTGTATTCTTTTTTGTCCGTGGTATGGGGATAGTAAATGGTAACCTCAGGAGAAGGACTGGTTGCTTTAAGTTACCCTCTTGTAAAGGGGACTGTTTCTCATGAACATTCAAGATCATCTTAGTAAAGGGTAGTCAGTGAGTCCCAGTGTAATCCTGACTCTTGAGTTCACTTAACTATTTCTTCTTTGGTGACAGCTGTTCGAAGTACCAGCCCACTCTGGTGGGTGTTTGATGCCTCGGGCCAATCTTGAACCCCCCCATTATGATGGGGTCCAGTCCATGGTGACAGACGGCCGTCTTCTCTTCAGTGGTTCCAGGGACAGATCCATCAAAAAGTGGAATATTATCCAGAAAAATCAGCAGAAGGTTAGTTCTAAAAAGTTACTTTCTTAATTGTGACATATAAAAGTGACAGACTCATTTAAAACATACACTAGTAATCTAAAGTGTGATGTTAATGTCTAAACAGAAGTTCAAAGTAAGTCTTTTGTCAAAGATTGTGTGTTACCTGTTTACAGTCTTCAATTGATATAAAGCAAAATGCCTTACATTTAATTTGTAAAACTGTCGAAGCTATTTTAAAGGAATTTACATACTCGTAGTAGGGATTTTTATACCCAATAAAATGTGCATGGTGATGGATTTTTCATAATTTGGCCATGAATTGGTCATGGAAATGCCATTGAATTGTAGTGTCCTCAAGATACAGAACATTTAAAAATGATGTTATAAGAATATGTGCAAAAAAGCAAAAGTATGTGAAGGTATAAATTTGCAATGGATAGTCATGTTGTCATCAAATAAAAAAAAAATTATTCAAATTTGAGTGAAGATTTTGTTTAGTTTTTTTTTGTTAATCTGCTCAACATGAAGTAATTATCCATAAGTCGTAATAGATTTATTCCACCCTAGTGGTTGCTTAGTGTTGTGGAATAAGTGCCTCAAGTCCTTAGTTACAGATTTGTCACTTTGTAAGTGTATATTGTCATGTAATTTTATAATAAACATGCACACCTTTTCTGATAATTTCATGTTCACATCTAGTAGTTTGGCTCATCATCTGCTGCAAAGGTCTTTTTTCCTTGTTTACAGTAGCTTAAAGGGAGGTGTTAATCAGCTGGTAGAAGGGGGAGGGGGGACTATTTCGAATATTTTTTATTGCAATTAAGGCCATACTAGCAATGTTTGGAAATGTGCAATGTGTTAGAATGTCATCATATTTGCCTTCCCCCCTTTGCCCCCCCCCCTCCTGGTGTGGTCCCCTTAGAGAAACCTTGGACCCCTCACTGATTAGTAAAAGATAGCATTTGTTATTTGCAATAGTATTTTTAGTATGTAGATCATTTCACCATTGGATGTGTCAAGTCATGTTAGATCATTGCCCCTCCCATTTAACCTTCTTTCCTCTTAGAAGATGGCATCAGTAAAATGACTTCCCCTTTAATTTTTCTTTTCGTTTCATTTGTCTTGCTTAAGGAGGAATGTATGGTAGGTACCCCTTGGATGACTTGGTCGTAGTTCTCTATTCCCATAAACCTTCCAGAAATGATGTGTGTGAACATCCCTTTGTGCTCATACCTTCCTATGCAAGATGACTTTAAATAGCTGATTGTGTTTCATGTGTGGTGTTCCTTGCATGGTGTGTTCCAGTGTAGTTTCATATTTATATGAAGCTTTATTCATGTCTTAAAGGGTCTGTTGCATCACTCCAAACATATTAGGAATCTCCCCATATCTCTCACAAAAGTTGGTAACTGTACTTTGATTGACAGTAATTCAAACTATAGTTTGGCTCTGATTGGTCAGTGATAACTTATGTCATTAGCAGTGTAACATAATGCATAGCAGACAGCTCTCACACAGTAGTGTGTGAATATGACCTTGAGCAATTTAAACTCAGCATAGGACTACTGTAACTTTGTCTGTGAGTTGCACTCGACAGGCTTTAATATGTTTTTAATATGTGAGGAGGGGTACTGGTAGAACTAAACTTGGAAGAAGTTATACACTCTGGGCAGAGGTTGTTGACCCTTAATAGGCAAAGAGTTGGACTGAGACTCCCCGTTTGTTATGTTCCTTGTTTGTGGATGACAACATAAAACACTCTTTTGGGGTTTAATTTAACTGAACCATTCTATAGTCAAACATAATTGAATAGTGATAGATTTGTGTAGGAAGCAGATTGTGTCTGGTACCTGCATCCCTCCCTAGACTAAAGGTGGAACCCTTAGAAACCTGATGATTTTTGCATCCATATTTATGAGGTTAAGCAAGGGCTGCTGCACCATTTGTGTTGAACAAGTGATTTTCTATTTTGTCATGTCCAGTTGTGCAATAGCAATTTTTGAGGTACCTGATCGAATCATTGCAACAGGAATTGTTGAAGTACTTGATTGAGTGGACTGTGAATCACCCATTGATCAACCCTGCCTGATTGTTACCCCTTGCCAAACTGGAATTGTGACACACACATATTGTGTGTTAGTCATTGTTTACTTGTGAATACTTTTGTATGCTACTGTATGGCCTACACTGTATATAAAGCATGTTTATCCTTGCATGGTTTGTCCATATGTTGCAGTGGCCAGTGATTTTGTATGAAAGTGTCAGAATAGGACACCTTTGAATGTTTATAACCCATCATAAAACTCATTTTTAGAACTTGGACATTTTGATGTGAATTTAAGAAGAATCATTCTAAATTTAAAGAATAAAGATGTTTCTGAAAGCTTGACAAGGAGTCAAAATACATATTAAAGAAGCAGATGTTCAAATTATTTTGGTACCTGTGACTTTAAGATACATCTATGTTTTTATAATCTTTTGTATGTGTAGTGGTAGTTATCATTGTTATTATGATAATTATTACCTTGGCAAGGATATACTGCATAGAACAAGGTTTAAATATTGAGGGTCAGGTATGTTTGTTTGGTCATGACTTTAGGTCAGCAAAATTTGATACAAGCAGGAAAAATTTGCCAGATTGACATAAGGAGAAGTGAAACCTCTTATTCCCAGTGAGATCCTTGCTCAGAATGGGATGCAGTGTGTTATCATGTATTTTCTATAGGTAGTGGACATTCTACATAGTACTTGTTATGTTGTCTGTGTTTTATCATTGTTGTTTTTGTTGATATCATTATATTACTCCATTATTTCCTGATTTACATTTTAATAGTCAATCACCAATGCTCACAAGGACTGGATCTGTGCCCTGGATTTCTTGCCAAAGCGTGAGTGCCTTATCAGTGGGTGTCGTTCAGGATTCGTCAAGTTCTGGAACAAGGACGATTGCTCTTTGCTGGCCGAAATGAAAGCTCACACCAGCCCCATCAATTCTATAGCCACAAATTCCACACATGTATTCACTGCTTCAAGGTAATTTACCAAATTGTGTGTGGTAGGTCATAATGTATCATAAGTTTTCTGAAGAAAGTTTTTGAAGCTGGTAGTTATTTTGTTCATAAAAAATATTGAAAGTAGGGAATTTAACTAGTGCAACTTTTGGTAAATATTACCAGCAGAGTGTTACAGTTAGATGAGGTTTTACGGCTCAGTTTCTAACCAATTGGTTTAAGTCAGGCCCGCCATAGTCTTTTTTCCAGTTGTGGCTCTCTGGCTTGTTTTCCCTACTCCATTGCCTATGCTGAGCACCAAGCACAATGGCAGTAGGTTCCATTTTTAAAGTCTTTGGTATGACCTGGCCAGGAGTCAAACCCCAGACCTTCCTGTTGCAAGTAGGATGCTCTAACCACTTGACCATACAGTAGAACTTCATTCTATTAGATGCCTTCAAATGTGGTTTGGATTTTTTTCTCCTGTATGTCTTTTTTTGGTTACACTTGTTTTGTGTCACATGTTATCCTAAAATATATTGCTCTGTGACCTTTAATGAAGGATTCTCTGAGCAATCCACTCAAGAAGGAAGTGAAGTAGTCAAAGACTTAAATTGCGGAACCCTCAGGAACCCTCATTCAGGGTTGTCACCAGGGAGGGGGACTTTGGGGGCCCATTTCCCTGAAAAGTGCTTTGCCCCTTATAAAGATTTTCATACAATGTTAAATTGTAGTTGAACATTCTGAGGGTTGATTCCTGCCCCCACCCCCTTCCCCAATAATTTTGTGATAGCTCTACTTGACTGAGAATCCTGGCTATGGGCCTGCCTTCATATTTCCCATTTTTAACTTCATTATGTTTTTATTTCGTTTCCCTTTCAGTGATCGGACGGTGAGTGTATGGCGTCCACAAGGAAGTTTAGAACAGCTGGTAGGATCATCTGGATTCAGGTAACCATGGCAACCATGCTGTGTCCCTAAGCAAGTGGGAACAGAATTTTCTTTGTCAAAATGCAGTAGCTCTGTCTATTAATGTGCTGTATGTAGCCTTCAATGCTTCAAGGGACTTTCAAATGAAGACTTCAGACAAAAAGCCAGTGCAATGTCTCCATAATCATAGCAAAGCGTGGATGGTCATGAATATTCATACTATTTTATGCAGATCATAAACCATTAATATTTCAAAAAGAGAGCTCAAAGTTGGATGTCATGATTATTCATACTATGCTATGCAGATTAGGTTCCATTGATGTCTCAACTGGAGAACTAAAAAGGCTGGATGTCATGAATATTCAAGTCTTTTTTCATACAAAGCTTGATCCTTTCATATTTGCAAAATAAGCCATAGAAAACTCAATAGTGAAAGTCAGGAATCAGTGTGAACATTCTGTGTGAACAAAGCCAAGGTAGTCATGAATATTCATATTCTAGGAATGGGTTTTATTACCTTTTCATGGATGTAGCAGAGATTTATCAATTCTGAAATGCATTAACGTTAAAAACCTTGTGTTTTCTTATATATCATAGCTGTTACAGGTCATCTGTGTGAAATTAGACAATTGGGCTAAGCTTTAATCTTAACCTGATGCCTAATGAGAAGCTTTACATGACATGATAGACTGATGCAATTTTAGAACTGTGTTTTGGTATTTTGGGTACTTACTCTGAGAAAAGAATTTGTTGATATATGTAATGATCCCTTACTTTGCCTAAAAAAGGAAAACAGAGTTTCAATTTTTATCAATATTACTTGCATGAGTTTATAATGTATCATTATACTGTCAGCATTAATAACACACTAATTTAGATTTATTGTTGAAATGTTGAAGGTTCTTCACCTAGCTTAAAGGGAAACTGCAGTCATCTTTAATTGAATGGTATCCCTTGGCATGCTAATTCATGAATGACCCTTTTTAATCATGTGACAACTGTGTACCTGAATTGTTAAATTTATATAGAATTTAACCCCTTCTGTAACCTTGAATATGTCATATTTATGTTGCAAAAAACAACATGAAAAATACTAAGATTGAAATAATAGGAGATTATCAGGTTAAGTTGTTATGTTAAACTAGATTTGAAATGACAGCTTACTCCCTTTATCTGCGAAGAGTCACAGTCACGATGTTCCCTGCTGGATACTGTATTAGGAGTGTCGTATCTGTTTAGTGATGGCTTTAAAGAATCGGTATTATGTTACAATACCCTCTCATAATATCTCAGTGCCACTCTGGGATCTGGCAATATTCATTCAGAACTGCTGGTGAATACCCGCAGTTTGCGCCCCTTGCTAAATATTGTGTTCAAATTCTGTGGCACCATTCAACATGTATGGCAATGCCAGCTCACGTATTGTAGATTGTACAGCTTGTAGAGTATATTATTTAATTTTGTACAGCAATATGTGTGCGGGTATCTCGTTTGTGTCGCTTGAACCAGGGCACGCCTGTGTTAAAAAAATTGTCGTTTGGTCGCTGTGTAAATTTATGTATAATGTTGTCATAGTCGTATGTTGTTTAAATGGTATTTGATAGTGCCAGCCGATATTGCTTTCCATTAGAGAAACGTGAAAACATTGCATTTCATATAAAAAAGAAGAAATATTTATATTGAACATGAAACACGTTTCATACTGACACTAGTTTGTGGTTAAGGCAGAGTTAGATTGTAAAAATTTTTGGAAGAAACAGCTGCTGGTATTCAAATTGTTAAGATATTGTGGCATATCTAAATATTTTGGTTGTAAACAGAAATATTCTGAAACAGGTTATTAGTCGATTTTGAATATGGGGAAGGGTAAGCTTAGGGTGAGCTTATAAGGGACTGATAGATTGCCCCATGGTGTAAGTAAAATGGGGGTGGGGATGGGGTAGGGTTTAGTTTTAAGGGGATGGATAGATAAATTCTTAGGTAGAAATGGCATGGGTTAGGTTAGGTAAGATGAGGTTTAATGGCCCAGTTTCCAAAATTGGTTCAAGTTGAGCCGGCCACGGCCTTTTTTTCCAGTTGT
This sequence comes from Holothuria leucospilota, assembly GCA_029531755.1. Classification (NCBI taxonomy): domain Eukaryota; kingdom Metazoa; phylum Echinodermata; class Holothuroidea; order Aspidochirotida; family Holothuriidae; genus Holothuria; species Holothuria leucospilota. The sequence goes on along the minus strand of CM055961.1, from coordinate 66,294,942 downwards.
GGCTCACTGGCTTGTTTTCACTTACTCCATTGCTTATGTGGAGCATCACGCACAATGGCAGTAGGTCCCATTTTTAAAGTTTTTGGTATGACTCGACCTGGAAATCGAACCCGGGCCATCCGCGTGAGAGGCGGATGCTCAACCACTAGACCAAACGAGGGAGAGGGTTATTTGTAAGAAGGGTTAATTCAGGGTCCTCTGCATTCGTAGGACCATTTTGCTGTTAGAATGACTTCATTGTACCCGTATGGTGTTGATGAAATGAAACCAGTGTTGGTTTCAGATGAACAGTTTGGTTTAAAGTGGTTTTCAACTCTCATGTGAATATATAAACTCTTAGGTGCCATAACAAGGTTTATTTATCCCTGTTTTGTACCATATGTGTGATGATCCATGATGGCCCTGAGTCATGATATTTCATATATAGCAGTGGTGAAAATGAAAATCGTGAACTAATAATGATAGATGAATGTAAAAGACCTTCAAATTACTACCAAAAACATATAAGAGACAGTGTGGTATTGAATTGGATTTCACTTTTGAAGGGGCAGACGATGTTCTCTTTTGCAGCCATGGAATTCAGTCTTGATCACTTAGCATATAGCAAAAAGGTATATCTGGTGATGGTCATGTTTCTCTTTAGGAAGAAATGAAACTGGCCTTCCTTGTGTTTGCTGTCACCCTGTACTTGGCATGTTGGATAAACACCATGAAAATTTGTCTTGTGGATATTTCTCATTGGAATGGTTAACAAATTTATGGAGAAGTGTCTGCCCATGCCTTGTATGGATACAGTGTGTAGTAAATTGGTATTGTTGATCCTCAGCAATTGTTCACATAGGAAAACAGATGCTAAACTGGGCCTTCAATTGACAGCAAATTGGGAGCTATTGACACTTCCCCAACCATTTTCTGGAATGATTTTACTTTTTCCACTTTCACTTTTCGGAATATTTGGCTTGGGTAAAGAAACCGAAAGCTAGTGATCCCAAAACTTCAGTTTTTTTGCAGTAGATAGGGCCCACAGGTTTTGTTTACCTGTTTTTTTTTTCATATTATGAACTTCCTGTTTAGTGGCAGGCCATTGGGGCAAAGGAAGGCTGAACTTTTCCCTCACCCTTCGTGATATGGCTTTAGACAGTTGATGACTTCGTGGCCTGGTCTTTCTTTCCCTGAAAGTGCAAAATGGCTGCCCACTGGTGAAATTTAAAGCAGCATGTGATATTTTTACATGTAATTTGCATAGCTGTAGTTTCTTGTTAACCCAATATGTTTGATATCACTATCTTTTTCAACTGTGGGGCATTCTTAAAACAACTCATTCTTAATTCTTGCTTAACAAAATAAAACCATTGTGTCTGGTGAATTTAAGACATATAATCAGATTTCATTAGCTCTATAATCTATGCGTAGGGTATAAACCAATCAGCTATCAGCTTGCATGTTATTGTATAAGTTACCAATTTGCTTTGTGTTGTAAACTATTTATAGATGTGTGCCAAAGCCGCCCAGTCATTATTGAAGTGAAAGATCTTAAAAAATGAAAGCAATTTTAAACTAATTCTCTGACTTTACTGTCAAGAAAATTGGTTGTCTAAGCATAAATTTCTAGCAAATGGGCCATTTAATATAGAAATGCATCATTTATTAAGAATATGACCAAACAGTTATAAAGAAACAAATTTTATTTATTTTGTGTATAGCTCATACTTTGCATTGCCAACTTCAGTAAATAGCATGAAATGTTGTGTTCCGCAAACAGATGATTCTGTGGCCAAGCGTCTTTCAGTTAATAATGAAGTTATTTTTCTTCGCTTGCAAATTATTTACGTTTCAAAGTTTTCTCAAACCACTGGTTTTTCTTTCACGGATTTCAACCTCTAATAATGTGTGTGAAGCTATCGTTAAAAGGCTGGTGTGAATGTTTTGTGTTAAAAGATTCCATTTCAGAGCTTGAAAGCTGTACGGTATATTACGACAGTTTTATCGTAGTATCATTCATCAGTAGTCAAATATTATGAAGTAACCTTGTGTGCAGCCCTATAGACCAAATCCTCCATACTTGTGTTGCCTGCAGTTGTGTACCAGTAGGTGGATTGAAACCCAGGGCTTATATACTTACAAAATGGAAATCTATCCTTTTGTTCTACCATCCCTCTGCCATACAGATGGATTAAAAAGTCATTTGTGTATGTGAAGTTTTGTTTCTTTTTAAGGATGGGTCACAAAAAATACACCAGTACTCACATGTGTGTATTAAACACATCAGACACCAAATTCATTACACATACACCTTACCGCAAGTATACCATGTGAACAAAAGTAGGATAAAAATCCAGTCAATGAAGTTAAGGATTTGAATCCAATGATAAAACTCCATTTTTTTGGTACAAACTTAATATGTGAGCACATTTCAAATCAGATGCGTTTGTGCTTCAGAATATTTATTCAATAATTTTGTAAAGTTTATTTTGTGTATGCATAACATTGTGCGAATGTGAGTCTCATGGTTTCATACAGGGAGAGTGATAACATATGCAAGTTATACCAAAGAAGGGAGAGGCAGAGTAAGTGTTTGGAGGGAGTCTATTTTAGAAACATTAGTGAAAGTGTTTTCATGAAAATTGTCATTCAGTGTCCCTCCAGGGACAATATCAAAGCAAACAATAGTGACCTTAAAGGGGAAGTATGATTTGTGATTCTCATAAGTGTGTGCTTGTGCACAGCAAACATTTCTTTATAGTGGTGGTAGATTCCAAATCATTGATTGTAATTCATCATTGATAGACCCTTTTCCGAATAGCAATTACAAAGGATTATGGGATAGTGTTTTGGTCCATGTTTGTTTTTTCAGTGGCATTTTGCTTTGTCAAAAAAAGATCCATACCAAAATTCTATCCCACAATCCTTTGTAATTGCTGTTTTGAAAAGGGACTGTTGACATGTTTCAAGATATTTTACTACAGAAATGTAAAAGGAAGTGCTACATTTAAAGTTACAGTGCATATATCATGAACGGTCTGAACACCATATTAATCTGAAATGATTCTGACATATCGCAAACAACTGTTCGTGGTAAATTGTAACAGAGTGTTGTAATTAATGTCGTGTAATGCATTTGTGTATGTGAGAGCACATGTATTGAACACAAGCATGTAGTTTTTGTGTTTGATTGGGTAGTGCAGCTACTTTGAAGTCTATTTGCTGGGGGCACCCCTAGAACCCCCCCCCCCCCCCAGCTATCCCCTTCATTACCTTCTCTAGCCACAGACCTGCTACTTGCACACCATTATGGTGCTACATATGCAAGCTGCCCTGTTCTTTTTGTAAGCTTGGAAGTATTGCAATGGGTTGGTTAGGACATCTTTTTTCCGGCGTCAATGGAGGCCATATCGATAGCTCCTTGCTGGCAGAAAGAGTGCTGTGCAAAAGAAGATCGTGATTACGTCAGGCGTCAAATGCGAAAGCGCCCCCATTTTATATAATATCATATCGTTACAAAATTGTTCATGCGGTTGGTATAGAGGTTTTTCACGTGACATCAGCGCGTTTCAATTTGGCATACTGGCTGTCATGCACTGCTCATGTGCAGCAGACTGCAGGATCTTAGTTACGATTGTTATACACTGGGCATCTGGCCGTCAAAATAGAGAGACGCGCGAACGCGGTGACGTCAGTGAAAAAACCTCTATAAAAATCAGAAGATGCACACGTACAACAAGCTAAAAATAAACTAAAGAAACGTAAAGTAAATGTGTCTTCTTCTTTATTGTGTTTAATGGAATTGCTTTGAAATAAGATTTGTCAAATATCATGCAAGAGCAGACATGAAATTCTATCTGAAGGAGATTTTATAAAGATATAGATAATGCTATGTTACCTGGGAATTGGGCTTACCATCAGTACAGCTGCACTTGTGTATCCCAGGGCATAAAAGACAGCATAGAGCTCATCATTTTTGGTACACATAGGAGAATCTATACACATTTGGTACAAGAGAATGAAGAGATCAACTGTCTCGCTGGCTGGACCTTATCAGGGATAACGTGTATTGGACTACATATCCAACTATCTACCAGATGAAATTGTCAAATCTTTCACTACATGTCGCTTACCTACCCTACGGTGAGTACAAAAGAAGAGAACAATTATCTGATTGATGATGAAATCGCCTTCCTTCCTGAAGGGACCTTCTCGTTGGGCTTGTAAATTTTTAAAAGTTTGGGTTTTTATTTATAAATGCGCCCTCCTCGAGTCGAAAAACATATGCACCGCCCGGCGACTGATCTCATCAGGAATTACATACATCACTGTACTCACTAGGCGTTCCCCGAAAATGGAAAAAAATCACTGGACAGAAGGGGGCATAGGCAACGCTAGTGTGTCCCTTGGCATATGGGATATGACAGAATCCCATGGCGTACCCAGGATTTTTCAATAGGGAACCGGCGCAACTGAGTGGTCGGTTTGGACGTCTTCAAAATTAAGTGGGTAGCCAAAGTGCGCACGCTAAGCGTGCGAAAAGCCTTAAAAGTACGGTGTCCAGGGTCTCCTCATATGGTCCCTGGTGAGGTCAATGAGGCGCAAATCAAAAGGAATGCAGAGGAGCGTGATGAAGTGTACCTGAAGTCTAGAATTACAAGAACATATATTTCAGATGTTGGAAACTGAACCTTATTTATCCAACTCGCATTGTCTTAGCTTGTTGACACAAAATGTTCAAATTTATCCAGCTGATGCGCACTGTCTAAGAAGGTATTTTTGGATTGGCTGGTGGTATTGTATTGTATCGATTGTATCCTTTGTTTAAGGTTAAGGATTAGTAAGGGATTAGGGCTAGCGTTAGCCAGTCATAAAAAATTCTTCCTAAACAGTGCGCATGGGCCCAGTTTATTCTCTTAATTTGAAGTCCATTGCGCAATAATTTGTGATGTCCTTCTTGTACAACTCACATTACCTACTTTTGTTTCCTTTTTAAATTAAAATGTTTATATGACCGTGAAAAGCTTCCTGTTTTCTTGCATAACATTGTGTAGAGAGAGGGCTTGTATAGTCAAGTCATCTTATAACAGTAAGAACGTGATTCCATTTTTGGCACAAGGTGCAGTGGATTCCGGAAAAACAGAAAAATAAAGACGTAATTTGAGTAGTACAAGAATGACATCACAAATTATCAACCATTTCATACTGAGTGAATAAACTTCAACATTTCACTCCTTAGCTCAGAAATATCGTATGGAGGTGGGAGTTGTTCCATTTAGAATCATTTTGCAAGCTCTGTTACATACATTTTTTTTTTTTTTTTTTTTTGAAATTTAAGACTTCTACACTTTGACTTCTATTTGTAAGATAAAAAAAATGGGAGAGCGGGAAGTATGTATAACAAAAGGGGATTAGAACTTATAAACAATGATTTAACATGTTAATTCTTTGCAAATGTGTTTAATAATGACCGTTGGACCGAAAGTATGTTCGAATAAGTTCGTGTAGTTAGTAATTAGCTTCAAATCATAGTCATCGCCCTACGATTGTTACTCAGAGTATTTAGTTTCAACATGAAAACTCGTCCTCTTAAGTCGATTGGAGTTTTTGGCTAGAGTTCATGATTATGAGTGTGCTAATAATTTTGTGTGTGAAGCGTGCCGACATTTTCACTAAAAATCATGGACCATATGGTTACATGCAGGTCAGCACTAGCATAATTTCAGTTTTTTAACAAAATATAGGCTATCTGCTGCCATGACCACCTCAACTGACAATCTTCTTAAAGGAAGAGAAGAGCAAATAAATCCCCTTCTCATTTATGCAATCTGCCTCTTCATAATCTCATCTGCACGGAAAAGCAATAATTGTGAGGCATTTACCGTTGAATGAAGCCAATGCGATTGAAGTAAAGAAATATTGAAAACCAGGTGAAAGCACGCACAGTTTTCGCAGTTAACGGAAGATTTGTGACCCAAAAAATTACAATTAGTTCATCGTTCGTTCGTAAAATAACCTTACCCTACTCCCCTACAGACATTTTGTAACTTTTAGGATCATTATCAGGCGCGTAGCTACGTGGGGGCCTGGGGGAGGCTGCCTCCCCCAAGATGTTTGCCAGGTTCCCCCAAAATTGTGCACCTCCTAATAAAATGTGTAAGCATTAAGGACGGCGATCGATGCCGTGACCCCATTTGATACCTAGGCCCCCTAAAAAATTCATTCTAGCTACGCCCCTGATCATTATAAATTCTGTTCGAGAATAGTTCGGGTTATAAGTGTGCCTCGTACCGACGCAACCCTTCACAGGTTGGAAAATTTTATTGTGCGATCCATTTTCCAAATGGGGGCATAGCGCTGTGCCCCACCTGGCTACGGGCCTAAACGTGACGGTTATTAAAGAAGAGTAGTTCGAGAGTTTCACCTCTCGGCATGACACTATATTATACGTACAATGCTCAGTTAATTTCTGTACGAAAGATACGCTGAGCGCGCCTTTATCTGTAGCATCAGATCTGCCAGACTATTCAAAGGGGCGGGGCACTGGGGGACAACGATCTGCTCGAGGGGCAAAGTAAAATGAAGGACTAGGCATCGATGGAACAGTCGTGGTGACGCAAAGCGCTCCCCTGTATTCGTTGGGGCCCAGGGGCCCTCCGTAGCGCCAATGGTGGGTTCGAGGGAAAACGCTCCAGTGGGGGTCAGGGAGGCGAAACCGCCAGAGGCCCTGTTGTATTTACAAAATTTTGACCATTGCAATGATGCATCTCTAAATGGCATCAAATGCTCAATAAGCACACCACAAAAATAGAAATCACAAGTTGACCATTTTTTGTTATACTTTCAATAACGATTTAATGATGGGGGAGGGGTGTTGGGGTTTTGAGTGGGGACGAAGGATCATGGTAAGGTTTTCCTTGGGCTTTAAAAATAAATCCACTCATACTGTCCAATAAAAAGAATTGTAGACTCGAGTCATGCGACTTGGACTCTAGTCGCTATTTTTGTTGCTTGTGACTTGACTCGCAAATACTAGCAAAGACATGTGACTTGACTTTGACTTGCGAAAACTTTGACTTGTGACTAAACTTGGACTTGCCAAAAATGACTGTAACCAAAGCAAGTCATAAGCTCTTTAAAAAAAAATCGATTGACGATTTGCATGAATCAAGAAATAAATTTCCAAGAGCGTGCTTCGCTCACCAGTCGTCGATTCTGGTATAACCTTACTAGGATAGGTTGTGTAACGCTCCCTGATAACAGTCTGATTGGGTAAATGAAAGCAACCTCCCTCGACTCTTTTCGTTAGCTATGAGAATCCTGACTGTCCCTGCTAGTAGTATACCGGATTGAACTTCTGTACAGTCATGGAGGAATCATCATGAGACTCCACAGCAGGGCAAAGGTTAAAATTTGCTATCAAGTTTAATGTATTTGAAATGCAAGTTTGTCACGTAATATAGGCCCTGTTTATTCCCGACAAAACAGATATGGTTTCGAAAAGATACTTCACTCAGCTACGCTGAACAGGGCAACCGCATGGTCGTACGCATCGGGGTAGCAGTGGCATTTGCCACTCTCACCACTCTTGAGTATATTTTGCTCATATTTTTTTTTATATTACTCATATCGCTGAAAACGTCATAAAATGCAAATCTCTCAGTGCGCTCCGCTCATAACCGTCCCGAGTGCTCGTTTTTTGTTCCATTACTACTTCCTGTTGTACATCCATCTCCCCCTCTATTCTCAAGTCCTTTGCGTAATCAATTCCCGTCGGCTGTTAGTAGTACGGAGAAAGGCTTTATATATTAAAAAATGTCAACCAGTGATTTTTGTCTTCTGATTAGTGCCCACTCAATGTCATATGAAGAAGCTTTAATACATCACCCTAATGTCCACAATTTTAGTGCCCTGAGCTTCAGGGGACTTCACCCTCTGAACCCTACAGAAACGATGTCTCGGAACCCTACCAGGGTGCCTAAGGTAGGCGTCTGCATCCCACGTCATTGTAAGAGTTTGGGTGAAGCATTTTTGGAAGTTTTCTTGGTACGCTACACACCAATTGATGATGGCCCTATCCTAAGACTTACCCCCCACACACACCGAAAAATTCATGTGCACTACTATGAGCGCCCATGCACGCACAGCGACATGTGCAACAAGTTTCTTTCATTTATTAGCTTACAATAGTTTGTAAGCATATGCAGCCGTATTTACCTTTTGGACACCTGTGACGTCATCAAAAAGTAAAATACATAAGAAATCGCGGATTCTCGCTTTACACCCTTAGGATATAGTAACATTACGACAGTACGTAAAATAGTACCAAGTTTGTACTTATTTGTACATAATTATGCAACTCTTCATACAACTTTTCATAGCATATTAGTAACAAATCAGTACAGTATGTGAATACAAATGCAAAAAAAGAACTTATAGCGGAGATCGCGACCAAAATCAAAACAAAATGTACCGTTCGGTAAACTGGCACTTCGTGGTTACCATAGAAATAAAAGTGAGAGAGAATGCTGAAGCACTACACCATGCATGTTTAACCGGTGAAGCCACGAAAAGTGAGGGCGCTTTCGTTGTACGGCAAAAGACGGGTTGATTGGTGTGTCTCCGTACGTACAGTGTGCATTCTGCTACAGAAGTTATAGCTTATTTTATCCGTTTTTCGAAAGATCAGGAGTAATTTTCACAACAGAAATCAGACATGGTGCCTTAAGTATTTTGTTTTATACTCCTAACTTGAAAACTTGTAGTTTCTTTGCCAATACTTGGGGTAAAAGAAATGACGTGATATTTGTATTACGCGCAGGTGCTGTTGCCTTACAGCCTAGCCATTTCAATGGCTTCAGTCCAGATCGGCAGACGTCATTCTCCCTTACTTTTATTTCTATGGTAGTCACCTAATTTCGGTCGAAGGTTTTGCGTCGAACACCACACACTTGACTCGATTTTGTTACACATTTCTTCTCATAATCAGATTTTGGTTCCATAATCTGAAAATTCCTTTTGACACCTTCGACATCGACAAAAGAGGAAAACTCGTACATTATGTATGACCGTAAAATCGAGCCCTATTTCCATAAAATTGTTAAAATAGTACTACGAATTAGCACACATTTGTATCAAATTCGGCAATTCGTACTGATCGCCAAACGATTATCCAATGAGAGCTCAGAATCTGGAGTATTCTCTGTCACGTCCGAATAATAGTATATATATCAGAATATAAAACGTGACCATAACATGTGCTATATTGTAAGCCTAGAAGCCTATGGCTTTTGATTGTACTTCTGAAACCAAATATCTTCAGTGCTTCTGTTTCTCAATGTCCTAGCAAGACAACATGCTTACTGGTAGGCTATTGGATTATGGAAATACTACCTCCAACAATATGCAATGGACGTGACCAAGGGAAATGCAAACTTTAAATGTCACATGCTATGCTCAGACCAGTAGTCACAATTTCACATACTTGTACCATCAAAAAAGCTAATTGTCAGGGTTGGGAAGTAACGAGTTACAAGTAACGCCGTTACTGTAACGAGTTACATTTTGTGTAACGGAACCCTGTAACGAGTTACATTTGCATTTCAGTAACGGAGCAAGTAACTAGTTACAATTCTGTGTAAAAGTAACTGTAACGGCGTTACATTTGGGTCCCGTTACTTTCCCGTTACAAATAGTCAAAATGACCACAAATTGCATTTTCTTTGAGCTAATAACAGAATAACAGAAAATTTTCAAATTGATGACACTTTGGTAGTAAAATGTAAAATTATTTTCGATATAGGCTATTTATCATTCATCGCTATTATCGACGTCGCCCTCACCGACATCAAATTTTATTCACGATTAGAATCAGAAGTTGATATTAGATGCACACGCTGCAGGCTTACAGGCCGGGCCACTTGATTGTCTATTGAACCAGGGAGTTGTCAAATAGCAACTCCCTGATTGAAATAAGTTTAAAATTGATCTGTATGTCAAAATACTTATTAGACAGATCAATGCTTATTATCCATAAGACCGATTTGTGCGATTATTTGAAAAATACTGAACGGTCCTCTAAGGCTCAGCTGACTTTATGTATTCTAAGTAAAGTCAGCTGGGCCTTGGTTTACTCATATTGTCCTTTAGAGGACACAGTGGAGACAGTGTACCGTGAGAAACGGGTTGGCCCATGGGCATTCAAATACCAGCTTACTTTGAAAGTTTAATCATTGCCTCTTGAGACGTTAGGGCTGGACCCGTGTTCACCCTATCCGAGTCGGAGCTAACTGCGATTCTAGATTCCCGAATCTTTCCGAGCATGGTACTACTCAGGATCCTCAAATTTCTGCCAGTTTTGATTCCAATGGCACCAATTCCGAGACCAGTCTTTTTGCCAATGTATATCATATCACACATACAGATGTTTTAATTCTATCGTACATGTCCACCATTAATTAACAAAGTCATCGTTTGTACTCACTTCCATAGCCTGGCCTCCTGAGTAATTTAGTTGATTGTATGTGACAATACCTTAGATCTGTACATTGTGCACAAATGGAACTTTAAACACTTTTAATGTAACTTTCATATTTGAGAACTCGGCTGGAATGAACTCCGAGTCCGAGTCCAGTTACATCACATTCCGTAAAAATTTCGATTCCGGAACCTTCTATCCCGGGCAAATTCCTAATCTAGAAAAACGCTCTTGAGACCGGCATTAAGCTAACCGAATCCGGACTCTTGCGTTGGAGCCCAGTAATTCTATACGGTGCCAAGCGTTGGTAAACACCGTGCATCCATTTATGCATCTAATTTAACATGTATGGTATCTTTATGTGATGAATCAAACGTATGAATTTAGGCTATATCACATATGGAAACGTTGTCTCTTTTGCTAATCTGTCCTTTACGGCGACCCTTAAGTGCAGAAGTGGGTTGTCATTATCCATAACAATCGTTCAGTTTTCCTATTTCTGCATCCTATTTTCCTTCGGGGCGCCTAGTTTTAATAAATTTAAACATTTATCTAACCAAGGATGCTAACAAAAGTGAACTATGAGTAATGTGCACGTCGGACTAGGAGTTTAAAAAATAAAAAAACTAGCACTTTGGTACGTGAAAATGGCACCAAAACATCAACTTCAGAATGCAGCAATTGTTCAACACGCCCTCACTCAGTCATTTCGAACCCGATTACAATGGGGCAAGTAAAAGCTTGTTGTGAAACTCATAAGCTTTCAAATTATGTAAAAACCATTTTGATTGGTTCCTTACTTTTATCGGACTGTGCTTTTTTGTTACTCGCATCCATTCAGAGATCGCCTAAGAAAAGGCTTCGGGCTGGTTTTCTGATGTAAACAAAGATCACGTGACTACTGATCAGGGCGACAGCACTCTCTTGTGGGGAAGTTGGTGTTGCTTGTATAGCATTCACCTACACAGTACATACGTTAGCGGTAGCCTATACAGTGTAATATTAATGTGGACCTAGTAGTTTATAATTTTCCTGCCGAAAATTGCAGTTTTTTAAATTGAACTAAATTACGATGTTTTGTAAAACACTCTTAACGCCCTGCTAAAAAAAGGAATCGTCCATTATCGAGAAAGCTGAGGTTGTGAATAAACAAACGTTTTGCAAGTGTCATTGATTGCACGTAATCCTGTGCTCTGTGTGTGCGGTTCGGTCTCTTATGAGACAAATGGCCGTAAACGTTTCCATATGATTCTTTTCAATGTCCGTAACTCCTTACACTGGAATAATAGTACGGTTAATATAAAAAAACAGCAGAATATTGAAATGGTCAATGGCGTTAAAAGTATCCTAACAAAGCTAATTGGAAAGAGAAGTGTCCGACTTAAAGCTTTACCTATTGTAAAGGGAAAGTGAATTATGTGCACATGATCTGCATGTATAAACTGCATAGTATCACCATTTCTATGCACTGTTTTATATCGACACAATGTGAAACTTGAAATTTATGGGGAAATATCACTTAGCCCAACCTTAGCGGTGAGGTTTTAAAATTTTACTGCTAACAAATGTATTCATCCTCTTATTATACCATATTTATGCTCTTGAGGGGTGAAGACTTTACTGCTGAAACAACGCTCTTCCCCTTTCCGGCATAGCCGCTAACCTCTCTAAATTAGCCGACTGTGTGATGGGAGTATAAAGATTTCAACCCTCAAAGAAGTACTTTGGTAACTGGAAAAGTTTTGGTTATAACCATATTCCTCTAACAAATAGTTTGCGTAAGCTCCGACACAGTATCATGATTCGCTGCTTCATGTTGAGCATTAGGAGCCTCTGCGACAATGCCCATTGAAGATCAGCTAGCTTCATTGACTTTCTTTGGGGAACACCTAAGGATAACCGGCACAAATGAGGTGTCGGTCGTCTCATGTGCCCCCGTCTTACTATCTAATTATGCCCCCCCCCCCTCCATTTCAGGTACCGAGGTACCGTATATTCACCTTGAAGTAACGAGTTACTTTGAAATGTAGCTAGTTACTTTTTAGTCAAAAGTAACTGTAACTAGTTACTTTTTCAACATTGTAACTAGTAACTGTAACGAGTTACAATTTTACGGAATTAACTGTAACTATAACGAGTTACTTTCAAAGCGTAACGGGAACAACCCTGCTAATTGTTCATTCATACCTTCAAATTTCTCAGTATTTTCTGCGAAAATTAAATTACCATCTTTAACACCTATAAGTTTATTTTACAAGTTGCGCAGTTCATCTTTCGAGCTTGTTAAATCATACGCCACTGTGTTAAGTGTTTGAAGTTTAGACATCCCAAATCGTGAGAACTCCTAAAAGAAATAAAAAAAGCAAAACTTATGAAATTAGTCTTGAAGTTATGACGTTTATTCGTCTTCCATCAAGTTCCAAATGCAAATTTTCGACAGACCGAAGTTGACGCCTGATTGCTTATAGCTGGTGGACAAATTTGTGACGTCACTTTTACACGTGCAAAAAGGCCGCTTTGAGATGTGCTCGGAAGAAATGACTTGTGACTTGACCTGTGAAAATTTGTGACTTGTAATGAGTTGTGACTTGACTTGACCTGTGACTGAACCAAAAGACTTGCGACTTGACTTTTGAATTTACTTGGACTTGATAAAAATGACTGTCTATACCATCTCTGTCAACAGGAATTAATGTTGAGACACCTACCTCTCAAGTATGCTAGTGAGGGGAGGCTTTCACATTAGAGCACCGACGGTGCATCCACGGCTACGGATCCGGGGCTAGAAAAAAGTCATTGAATTTGGTTTATTGGATTTGGGTGCCTTAAAATTATAATTATGACAAATATATTTCCTGCATTTTGTTCAGCCATAAATGAAAACAGGGTGGCAAGTGCCCGCTCAGACCATTCTTGGTGTGCGCGAGAAACGAACAGAAAATTTCGTGCAAGTGATTTTGTGGTATCACCACTTAATGATCCCTGGTGTAGTGCTTGAAAATGCCTCGACGAGGATTCGGGAGAGCAAAGTTCCCCTTGTCAATTTTAAGAAACTGATATTTAAAATAATGGACTTTAGGCTATGACAAGCTATTAAATTTTCCTTATATTTATTGGATACAAGTTGAAAAGGACAACCAAAGTCGCAATTTTTACAGCTTTTGAACATAACATCTGACTAAAAGGTAAGTCGATGTCGGTAATTGGAGGGAGAGGACTGAGAGCCACACTAGTCCCATACCTAATGAAAAAGATACTGAAACGATATCTGTGTATTTATGTCCCAATAAGGCAGTGCTTTGCATAGATCAACAAACAGATGGGACGGATGGTAAATTGTAGTTTTGAGAACCAGGGGCGTAGCGAAGGTCTTATCTTGGGGGGGGGGGTAGATTATGTTTTGCCGACGGATCTTGTAATGCGTAGTGCGAAAACGAGCTTTAGCGGGTGGGGTCCTGGACCCCGCCTAAGGACCCCTGTTTGGGTCCAGGGGCGCAACACCGTAAGCTCTGAGATTTAAGTATATCTCTGGGTGAAAAATTAAGTCTCAGGATGGATATATTTTGTTTCATAATGCATCATCAAATACAAACTAGATTCCACTAATTTTAATGTATTAGGCTATTCCTCTTGTCAGGCCGCTATAGTTGTAAGCGGTTGGGATCCAGATGTCCGTCAGTGCTTTAGCTACGACGTTTTCTCAATGCGACATTTACTGACCTGTGGCCTGGGGGAGGGTTTTTTGGAATTTGCAAGTTGCCTAGATCGCAAATGGTGCAATATTTGAGTGGATTTCTGCCCTAATGAGGAACCTCAAACCTCAGTTGCGTGTCAGATTTTTTTTTTGCTACATTTGTTGCCGTTTATGCGACAGCGTCCCACAAATAGGGGCTGGCTAAAACACTGGGCCGCCCCATGGCCCCGGTGGGGGTCCGGGGCTTCGCCCACGGAAGCTCTGAGGTTTTAGCATAATCTCTCGGTAAAAAATTAAGTCTCATGCAGGATTGGTATATTTTGGTTCATAATGCATTATCCAGTGCAAAGATTCCGGTTAATTCTTATGTATTAGGCTATTCCTTACTATACTTCAGGTGCTGAACCTGTCGTTCAGAATTGGAACACTATGTGTTCAGCATTTGAACACTAGACGCTACGATAAGTGGATAGGCGTCCGGCGTTCAAAAAGGGAGGAAAAGTGTTCAGAATCTTAACACAAGCGTTCAAAATATGCTTTGAACTCCAGGATCTGAAGATGGGTTCTGTATCTGTTTCATTTCGGTGTTCAAAAGTTAATTGCCTGAGATTTGCAGTGAAGGGAACACAAGCGCGGCACGTATTACTTTTTCCCGAGATGTTTGTGGGTAAACCGGATCCTCAGAAGTTTGCAAAATGTGTTTGAAGTCAAGGTTAGTGTTTAGAAGACGGGCTAAGGATACCCTCTCCATGGGTAATCGGGTGCTGCTCCCCATGGTGATGATAAAAGTGAGGAATAATGTGCAGAAAGTGGTTTTTCAAGAATGTCATATGACCTGAAATAGTGCACCTATATGGAAGCCGTTAATTTCCTTCTTTCCCCGAGTTCCCGACGGACTCAGTCACTCGTCCAATTACACCGACGGCCGTTGATACGACCGTATAAGGCCGTCACATGCATAATCAATTTGCCGACGGGCCTTCAACTTGAATGGACCTATTAGATGAAGAGCCGAAAATCGAAATAGCCGATAACAGACTGGCCCGTTCTCTCTTTCTCTTTTTTCTTGTCATTCTCCGTCTTCCCTTTCCTTCCCTTCCTTTCCCTTTCTTTTCTTTTCTTCTCACTTCTTTTCCTCTTCTTTTCCTCTTCTTTTCCTCTTCTTTTCCTCTTCTTTTCCTCTTCTTTTCCTCTTCTTTTCCTCTTCTTTTCCTCTTCTTTTCCTCTTCTTTTCCTCTTCTTTTCCTCTTCTTTTCCTTTCCCTCTCCTCTTTTTGCCGACAGACCGAAAATTTCCCGACGGGCGACCAAATATTGGGGGTGACACCCCCCACACCCCCCGCTCGCTACGGCCCTGTTGAGAACATTTTGAGCAATTTTAGCCAGTTAGCCGCATGGCATGACTGACAAAGTGACAGTGGGTCCTCGTGCCCATATCGATATATAAATCGTGTGTTGTGCAAATGATTTATTTTTAATACTCAAAATATCATTTGGGGAGCTTGCGCCCCCCCCCCCCCCCACCGCGATGCTACTGTATAAGACTGGTTGTATTATACGTACTACACATATGTAATACGTATTGCACGTATGTTCTCAATTGACTTTCATGTTTCACGCTCGATGCGAACAATTTGGGTTCTCAGAAGGAGGATAAGGTGCCAAATGTGTTGTAGCACCTTGTCATTTCTTTAGCGCCGCCAATTGACCAGTGTATTGTTATTCTAATTTGTCTAGTGTGCTGTCACTCCCAGTTTGACCAGTGTAACATTGGTATTGACCAATTGAGATGCTCAAGGAGTAAGAAAGAATTTTTATCTTCCTTTCATTAATATTTAACTCGACGGATTTGACTGTTGGACACTGTTTGTATCTTTAAATGTATGTTCTATCATTATTTGATATAAGAAGTTATGATTACAGTTTGAATAGACTAGGGGATCGAAACATAAATTTAGAGCTAAAGTGTCAGTAGAAGCAGTTGCACCAGGGAGTTGTTAGGAAGGAGATACAACAGCCAAATCCTAACACCTCCCTGGTTGTACGGAGGGTGTATTTCATGAACAAGAGCGATATGCTCAGTGGGCATGACGCAACTGTATTTGCTTTGCTGAGGTTCTATGTTTGTTAAGCCCTGAGTGGTTGACATAACACAGTGCACCCAAGGACTTGTTTCAAGTGGCTGTGTAGCTAGTTACACAATGCAATATGGGTTGATGTGATTTAGTGTTCGGTGTAGCATGTATTGTGCCTGATACAAGCGGTCCATAAATTTACATAGCCATGCATATACCCCAGTAAAGAAAAGTGTTTAACAGTTTGGGAAAGTTGTGTGCGGGCAGGAATGACGTAATATTTGTAGTATTTATATTCTAAGTTTAGGAACGATGAGTATTATGTTGTGTTGTTGATAATTATAGTTTTTAGTCTAAGATTTGTTGTGAAGTATTTGGGTAAATTCGTAATTGTATTTTCACTGTTATTGATTTCAGTGAACCGTCAAGACACGTCAAGTAGAGTGCAGTGGCTGCGCCTTCAAATAGGCCTACTTCATATTGTTGCCGTAGTATTGTTATACTTGAGACAAATAGAAGCAGTGCCAAGGACGGATCCAGCCTCTAGCTCATGGGGGGGGGGGGGGTGGCAGTTTGAAAAGGGGTGCGCAAGCAAGTGGTAGTTTTACATAATTTCTTATGACGCAGGAGGGCGCATTTTTCTTGGATTTTGGGGCCCCAGATTGGTCATGGGGGGGGGGGGCAACTGCCCCAGTTGCTCCCCTGGATCCGGCCTTGAGCAGGCTGCATATATATATATATATATATATATATATATATATATATATATATATATATATATATATATATATATATATATATATATATATATATATATATATATACAAAAATACGATCATCTCTCTAAATACTCACAGGACGGGTTTAAATAGGGATTTGGCTTTCATGAGCGGTCAAGCAGTTGGTCTCTAAACGAGGGGCTTGTATCTATATATATGTGAGGCCAGTTTTCATTTGCACTAGTTCCTACATACAACTGAGGAAGGGCTGAGACGGCCCGAAATATTTTGTATTCACTGATTTGTATATATTTATAGTTGGAAATGAATGTATCCATTTTTTGTCTTCTTTTGACTTTTGTGTACTTTACTTTCCAACATCCGCAACTGATCCTGATATCTTCAATGTGTGTATCTATATATATATATATATGTATATATATATATATATATATATATATATATATATATATATATATATATATATATATATATATATATATATATATATATATATATATATATATTATATATATATATATATATATATATATATATATATATATAACGCTAATTCCCACCTTAAGGGGAAATTGTTATATCTGCTTGTACAAAGGGCGAAAAAACATAATAAAATACATAAAAAATAAATTCGCCCTAACGTCTAAAAATATAATTAACGTTATTTCAATGGCCAGCCATCCGTTCGTGTTAACAGCTAGCTGTCCGTAAATTTGACAACTTTGAAGTAATGGCATCTAGTTTGTAAATCTAAGAGGGCGCCCTTGTAAATTTACGTATTCCTATAGAAAAAGTGTGTGGAAACGTTAAGGTGAAACTTATATTTCACCCGAAAATTTTTTTCCCCTTAAGGAAGACTTTTCAACAACAACTTTCCCCATAAGTGCCGAATTAGAGAAATATATATATATATATATATATATATATATATATATATATATATATATATATATATATATATATATATATATATATATATATATATATATTGTTGCACGAAGCTATGAGATGGTCTACGTCGTATTGTTGAAGAGGCTATAAAAGGTAATAAATGTGACGAGTTCAGCTTGTCCAACTTTGGAATTGTGATTTATTTTCCGTGAAGCTTGCCACGCTACGTGTTGTATGATTTCAATTCTCCTAGAAATGTTCATGCATTAGAAATCTCGATTTTTTTCCCTTCATTTTCCTTCTTTTTTGTTTATTTTTATATTGTTTTTTTTTTTATTTTTAACTTTTTTATTTTCCAGGTACCGATAGGGGGCTCCCTTTACGCCCCTTGCATCCGCCAATGTACCCTACAACCCACTTGATGCCACCCCTGAAAGGAACTGTTACCTTCTTTACCTGCTCCAATGTTCCGAAAATCGCAATTATTATAGATATATTATTATATATAAACGAGCATTTCATGTCACCTTAAACATAAGATAGAGCCTAAGTAACTTTTATATTGTAAGATATTAATATTCACAGACTGATTTAATGCCAGGTCATTTGTGATGTCATTTGGGCAGATTACTGTCACACAGCTTTTGGTATTGCTGTGAGCACCCAGGCTGTAGTGAGTCCGCTAAAAATATCTTTTTCAAACACCACTATACAATCGTGTAAGTGGGGTATTTCATGTTACCAAGCCATCGTCAAAGGCCGTCCAGAATCCTAGTGGGGGTCAAGACGACCTCTCACCGTAACCCATGGCCCTCTTTGGATAGTATACTAACTTCCAAAATTTCGAACGAAAGCCTCGACGACGCAACTTTGACTAGAGACAAAAACATTTTAATTCAAAGGGAGAATGCAGTCACCCCAATAAAGAATTGTATAGTAGACTATCCTATTTCCTGAATGGCTCTTGAGAATCATGTGACAGTATTTTTTCTCACTCAATTGTAAAATTTACAAGGAGCAACTGCTTGGTTTACCTTGAATATGCAATATTTATGTCCTAAAATATTATGAAAGATACCTGTAAGAGAAAGAAAAAGAAATTTGTGACATTTAGCTATTGTTTCAAAATAAGTTTGAGGCGACTGCTTTTGACCTTTAAAAACATAAGAATGATAATCGCAAGCAACGCTTTCCGAAGAAGTTCAATTACTATTAAAGATTGGATTGCAACAGCCTACCACTACATTATTAGTTGGTACAACTTGCCCTGGTAATGAACGTAGTAAATCTCACCACCCCTACCCCCACCCCCGTTAGAAGTAATCCAGCTGTTTCCGTGATCAAAGAGCGCTGTCGTACCGTAGAATGAGCAAAAGCGCCCTCTCTTATTCTGTAGACACCGCCTGGCGAAAGAGCATGCTTTGTGGCAGTTCCTGCTAGTGTTGAACCATAGAATTGATACCCGTCGGATAAGTATTAACTCCGTTTTTTTCTCGCAAAGTCTCTTCGGTTGAATACCTAAGGGAGAAAACCAAACATTACCCGAAGAGTTCTGCTTCTCAAGGCAGCTACGTCCCTCAAGGGGGCACTATGACTTCTCGTAGTCTCGTCTCAGCCGTCAGACTCTTGTAACATGTGTGGCACTGTTCTAGACTGGCCATGAAGAAAAGACCCTTGGGATAGGTATTAGCTGCATGGTTGAGAAGAGAATACCTCTTTGTCGTAAATATTAATGCCGAACCACCCCCATCGTCGAGCCATCCCCCTATCTCTTACAACGACTTCCTTCAACACTACGTTCCTTCCTATTTTAAGGTTTCAGAATGCTTGTTGGTTTGTGCACATAAATCCTATCACCTCTCTTCTACCTATAATAATTATGAAAACAGTACGAGTCTTCATTTTCTCCGAACCTTACATATTTGCCACAGCTCCCCGTTACATCAATGAAATAGATTAAAGGTGTATAAGGAAAATTATTTGTGCACAGGTGAAATAACGAGAGAATGTGTTAAACTTCAGGATGGATTAAAAACACGCATATTGGAACTGAGATCAGTTTAGTTTTGTTAATATTTTAAACAATTTCTTCCAACCCGGAACGGTCAATATTTCATTCAAAATGGTCCTCATAAAGGCCATATAATTCCACCCCAGAGAGTAAAAATTATCCCTACCGTTTAATTCTAGCCCTCCTCCTCCACTTAAAAAATAAATCCTCACGGCTATATTGACACACAACCTTGTGCGAGCTGAACTGGGAATACATTGACCGTTTAGATCATCACTGACCAACCAGAGTTGCGTTATTGTTTGAATGAATGTCAATCAAAGTGCAGTCACCGAATATATTTAAAACCATAGGGCTATTCCTGAATATGTTTGGGGGATGCCACAGTCCCCTTTAAACATAATTTTTGTGATATTGATTATTCCCAAGATTTTTTGAACAGCCTTCGGACGACTGTGCCCCTTTCGAGCAAAAATGTCAACATCTCCAGGAGGCGCGGTTACGTTGGACAAGATTCCTGTAATGAGATCTAAAGACTGAGAGTAACCATCGATCAACATAGATTACTACAGAGTAATTTGTAACGCTCACGTTCCACATTCTCACACAATTGTCAGAACTGTGTTTTTTATTCGATTTCACTGAATGACTCCAAAACGTTAAACCTTGTAAACATTATCTAAAGGAGAAAACATGTCTAAATCTCTTACTTAAGTGATTTTTTCTGTCGGGGAGGCATGTCCTTGAATTTGTGCTTTATCACTTTCACAGTAAAGCTAGCAGGGGTGAATCCAGGATTTGGAGAAAGGGCTCATTCTTGAGACCAAAGCCCACGCAAAAGAGCTCCGAAAGTGACTACACAGCAAGTTTGTGGAGTTTGGGTTTCTCAATTTGGGTAGCGGTTCCTTAATCTGGCGCCGACGGGTGATCGCCGACTTCAGCCGCACCAAGGTTGGGGCTGAGGCGAGAAAAAATGGCATTGCAATTACGCTGGACAGCAGGGAATGCACCTTACAACTTAAATGTCCATCGTAGTTCCACCCTGCAGTAACCCTGTACGGAAAGATCATTTGGCATCCGTTGTCCTTGATTAAGAAATTGCACTCTTAAAACGCAAATTGGTTATTATAACTCTGATTTTACTATAAGTGGGTCCCCAGTACGAGAAAATTTGGTACGCTCTAGATTGGAGGGAATCTCACTTTAAGCACAAATCAGGGGCGGATCCAGGATGTTACAGAAAAAAGGGAGGTAACCTGTGAGGGCAAAGTTCAAAGCTAAGAGCCTCACATGTAAGAGTAATCGATGGGGACCGGGAGGGCAGGGGGGGGGGGAGTTCCGAGGGAAAGTTTAAATTAGACTGTTAAATGGTATTTCCAGTCATTTAGCAATCGAAGTAAGTGTACATAAACTGTGGGAAGTGCAGCTTTCGGAACTATTTCAAAAAGAAAGTTGGGCCGGAGGGTCCGGAGAGCGGGGGGGGGGGGTGAGGCCGGAAAATTCTCCCTCTGGATCTGCGCTTGTAAATTTGTAACTAGACATTTGCATTCACCAGTGTGAATCACCAGTTGCCCTAGGAGAAAAAGTTTGGCATCCGAATGCTCTTGATTGCACTCACAAAATTTTGTAAAAAGTTCTAGTTCCTCGAATCTTTGGCGGGCCACATTAATGGACGTCGCGGGCCGCAGATGGCCCGCGTGTCTCCAATTGACAACATAGGTTCTAATCAGTACGAGACACACCTGCCAGTGTAAGGAAAGGGGAGAAAGACCACACCAGTCTGCCAGTACGCGGAGAGTACCGTAAATTATTGCCCCGATGGCACCCATGGCACATACTATCGAGAGAAACAGTGCTTTGAATGGGTACAGGAGACTTGGGCCTCATCTGTTTTACTCTTGGACAGTTGCCAATTACAACCATTGAAATTTATTGATAGCAATCACGTGACGTGCTTATTCCATTCAAACAGTTTCCTTGTGAGTCTCGCATAATGTACGACCATAGTCGATATCCATGGCTACGTAACTTACACGAATTCCTTTAATTCTTGCCCGATTTTGAAGGAAAATTCAAAATTTTAGATCATCTGTCCCCTGTAAAACGAATGGACGAAGGCCACCGTTCTCAATTTTCCTTTGTATCATCTTATTCTCAGAGCCACCAAAACATTAACAGTCGCCTCCAGTTTCAGGACAATTAAAAAAAACTGCAGTGTCATATGCGAAAATACCCTCCCCCACCCACACTCCATCCCCGTCTCCCCCTCGTGAAAGTGAGTTTGGGGGGAACCTTCATTTTTAGTGATTTAGAGAGAATACTCCCCTTCGCAGGTTCCATGAGAAACCTATCATTACCCACTTACAGTTATATGCGTGCCAAGGGTGGCGCCAGCGTGGGGGCCAGGGGGGGCATGGCCCCCCGTCGGGGAAGGCTGCCCCCCCCCGTCGGGGAAATTTTTCAGTTTCGTCGGGGAGCTGTTATGTATACGACAAAATATGTAGTCCCCGACAACGCCCAGTCGCCCCGACGATTTACTTAATTTTGGTCTAAATTAGGGCAAATTCTTCAATAAAAACCCAATTTTCTTCCATGGAAAATGCCAGCAACTTTTTCAAATTTTCTGCAAAAAGAGCCCAAAATTTTCGGCCCGCTTCGCGCGCCAAAATTTTCCTTCAAACATCGTTTCGGCACTTTATTTCCTTCGTTGAGACTTTGGGTTGCTGGCCCCCCCCCGTCGGGGAGCTTGGCCCCCCTGTCGGGGAAATCCTGGCGCCACCCCTGATGCGTGCATTACGTCACGTCACGATGATATGATGTTGATTCAATGTTGTCGAAGTGCATTGTCTGTGTTATTGGCCGTTGGTTACATCATGGAGCTATCCTGCAAGGTTAGTACGTCAGTTCCATGCTTGAGTACAAGAATTGACATCTGTTGTAATCCTGTCATCTATTTGCGTTTGGGTGCTTACAGAAACCGTTATCTAACATCCTGTGTTAGCTTTGTAGTTTAAAATTAAGCCAGGTTTGTCAACGACTTCCTAAATTAACTTGCCATGAAGACTACAAGCAAAGTCAAACAGACTAATTGCGTTACATTAGCCTTGAATTGTAGTAACAGCAATTAGTACAGTGCCACTGGATATTCGGAATCTGTAGGGTTTACATATATGCGGTGACTATAAGCCGTTTCAGCTAGATTGGACGTTAAAACACGGTTCATCTCTATCTGTTCACATCAGCGTGATAATTCTTTCTCGTTAGTGAAGTGTAAACTATATACTTGTTTTACGTAGAGGAAAATGTCTTCAAAGGTTGGACTACGTCTTACCAGGGTGGTGTTACCTTGACCACCCCCCTGGTCTTACTTCTACCGACTTTTTTTTCAAGGACTAAATCGGCTTAAAGCCACAAACGTCAAAGTACGTGCATATCGTCATTGCGGATGTTTGCATTTAGAGCAATAATTTGCGATACCGGGAATTTTGCTGCTTGTAAAATGCTGGAAACCGGATTTCTGGATTGAACTACTTTTGAGGGTGGTTTTCCTTGCAGTAGGAGGTAACCAACAGAAATCTCTGTATAGGATAATGGAACACTCGTGTGACTGTGTAGTTATTTTTCAATGAGAAAATGCTCACAAAGTGACTCCAGTTTTTGAATGTTTTATAATTTAAAACGTGCACCACCCCTTTTGTTATTGCGATTTTGCTCTGCGATAGACCTTCGCAGGTAAATCATTTTCTCAATCACCTGAAGTCAAAAACGCCAGAGAATATGACTCATTACCGGATGGTTACGTTATGAAACTGTAACAACAAAGGAGAAGTTTTTGAAAACTTAACTACGTCGTCGAGGAATTTTATTGGGGGTAACTCGATCCAACAGCTTTTTCGTATCGCTTATTTTGCCATTACAAATTTTGCGATTGCCACTTAATAACAGTAATCGTCTTTTATATTGGTGATTCGTCGACATTTCAGAGTCTTATTGTCCTCAAATATATCATAGGAAGTACGGAAATAATTTGCCTTGTGAATCACTGTGACACTGTTAGTGTTGCATGCTGGTAAGTTATGAAACGATCCCGTTTAAAGCATTTCAAACAGATGAAATTTTAAGGAAGTCTTGTCATCCTGCACTGCTTTTCCTTTGTCGTGTGTGTCCTTTAGGCTACTAATAATATTTGCGGAAGAAAACGATCAGTGTGTCTTACTAAGATGCATCGAGCAAGAGTGGTAAGAAACGCAGATTCGATATAATAATGTCTTAAGATGCTAACGCACTCAAATGAAAGGAGTGTCCTCCCTTATGTTGAAGCAGTAGTTACATCCTACAAACCTTTTCGTATCTCCCGACAACTATTTGTCATGATGCTTTAGGACAGAAAAAGCACACAAAATTTAGCAAAGATGGTTTTCAAATACTAAAACAACTTGCCTGTAAAATTAGACTTGAATTAGGCTATCATGGGCCACAGGCACTTCACGGGCACCCCCCACAGCTCTCCGACTCAATATATTTTAGACACTTTGTGGTCGCTTGAACACGAAATCAAGTGGAAACAGTGAATATTTTGGGTCTGATCGTAATTATTTTCTTATTTTTGTGAAGAATTTTTTATTGTGTTTTGTTTTTACTTCTTCCGGTGCTTTTCCACCATACTGGCAAGCACTCTTGTGCCAAGGATTGCAAAACTCATGTTTATAAAACATTAATGTGCATCATTATGAATGGGGATTGTTAAAAAGTTTTTACACAATTTTTGTAAATATTTCATTCGTTTTGACGGGTTCCAACATTAGGATGGGTACTGAACAATTCAACTCTGATATGAAGGGGTCCGATCCAGTCAGCTCCGAGATTGGGCATTTTGTGAGGTAATTTGGACGTTTCAAGAAAACAAACTTTCCAAATGAAAAATGATTAGGCGTGCTAGACGGCGAGCCCCCTCCCCCTTCTGCATCTCAGCTGTACTCTCATTCTTTCTTTCACCCTAGTCATTCTTTGTTACTTGTTCTTTTTTTTTCAATAGAAATGGAAAGTATTACACCAGAACACGTCGCATTTCCTAAGACACAACCAACAAGAGTGGACGGCTCAGGTAATCAGAATGCATCCTCGTAATTTTAAATAAAACTTGAATTTGTGAACATAGGTATTACCAAAGACAGTATAGCGCCGTAAGGCGCAAGACCGGTTACTCACGCGAAAGTGCACACAAATTTTCGTAGTATGCAATGGAGCAGATCGTCCGCCATTTTAGTAAGCAGCTTTGATGCATCGTATGGAACGCGAAAAACAGTGTGTGTTGTAAATGCGTTGACCTGACGTTCATAAAATCAATATCTCGATAACCAACGATGCTACGTCAATGGGAGTTTCACTGTTGGGTTTGGTATTTTCATTTAGTGTTAGACTTTTCTTTTAAATACTAATTCAAAGAACAGTCCAACACTAAATGAAAACTACATATATTATAGGCCACGGGCAAGAAGCACCTCAAGGCACCCCAACCCGCAACTCTCCGACCCAATATTTTTTTTTGGAAACCTTAGGGTCCCCTGAACGCAGAATCAAGTGGTAACAGTAAATATTTTGGGTCTCACTTATTCAAAATTACTGCCAAAAACAAAATCTTGGCAAAATTTATGAATATTTTGTATTAAAATATATTAAAACTAAATATATTCCTGAAAATATTTTGAGGCATCGACTGTTAAAATTTGGTCATATTTTATGACAAAAATTCCAGAATTAATTTTTGAGACTGTTTTAGTGAGATGCAGTGAACCAAGATGGCGGAATTTCCAAAATGGCTGTCCATGTAATTATTATAATATATTGAAATAATGTGAAAAATATTCATGAAAAATATGTTGGACGCACCGACTCTTAAAATATGGTCATGGTTCATGCCAAATAGTTAAAAAATTTTTAGAACATTTTTGTTGGAATTCAGGTCAACCAAGATGGCGGAAAAAGCAAAATGGCCTCTTATGGTATAGTAACAATGTAGCATAATACTAGATAATAACTTGTAATCATTAAAAATATTTTCAACACATTTACATCTAAACTCTGTCCATTTTCTGTGAAAGTTTATGGATAGATTTTAGGTTTAAAGGTGTTACAAATATTTTTTAAGGATGATTTGCCTTATTTTTATAAAATATCACTGGCCGCCATTTTGCTTTTTCCTCCATTTTGATTGACCCAGATTCCAAGAAAATGTTTTGAAAAATACGTTCAAATTAATTGGCACAAAATATGGCCAAATATAAAGAGCAACTGCCACAAATATAATTTTAAGGATGATTTTCCCTATAATTATGATATATAGAAATTTTAACATTAGAGGTCATTTTGCTATATCCGCCATCTTGGTTGACTGAGATCCTAAATAAATGTCCAGAAAACCTTTTTGCATATTTACAACAGGAAATGGACACAGGTTAACTTTGCCTGTGTTCAAAAGTATTTTTCATGAATATTTTTACTATTATTATGTTATATTGGCATAACTATTGCACTGGCCGCTATTTGGTTTTTCCGCCATCTTGGTTAACCGAAACCTCACCAAAATAGTCTCAAAAATTAATTTGGAATATTTGTCATAAAATATGACCAAGTTTTAACATTCGATGCCTTAAAAATATTTTTAGGAATATTTACTTATTATTATTTAATTCAAAATATAATTTTTGCCGCCATTTTTGGGAGCCATTTTGAATGAGTGAAATCGAAAGTGTTTGCTGTTACTTCTTGATTTCGAGTTCAGGGGACCCATAAGGTTTCCAAAAAATATTGGGTGAAAGATTTGTGCGGGGGGGGTGGAGGTTGCCCGTGGGTGCCTCTGGCCCATGGCCTGCTCCTATTATGGAGCAAATTTCCACTACCAGTAGCTGAAAACCGCACATGAATCCGTTCGGTAGTTTCGGACAGTGGCGTAGCTAGGGGGGGGGGACAGGGGGGGGCGAGTTTCCCCCTCTGGAAAATCTTGGGGGAAATTTTGAAAGTGAATATATGGTGAAATTTGAGCATGATCTGGTAAAATTTTCAATTTCTCAACCAGTATTCTTTACTTATTTAAAAGTATATGCCACACTGGCACAACCAGTCCTTATAGTTGTACTAGTTATGTTTTACTATCTATAGTGTCTTTGGGTATTACTAATTCACTCGCGAAACTCGCGAAACTCGAGAAATGCCAGTATTTTGACAAAAAAAAAATCAAATATATACTGTATCTTCCAGTCACGTGACCTGCGGGCGACAGTAGGTATCGATATGACGTACCATCCCCTTTTTCATCCTTTAATCCTTTACAGATCTGGTATAACGGCTAAGCGTACAACTGCAATATCCGTATAGTTAATTCTCCAACACTAACACAGTGGCGTAACCAGAATTTCTTTGTTGGGGGGGGGGGCAAGACTTTTCTCAAGGGGAGCAACGTAAATAAGCATTTTATGCACTTACTGTACTGAAGCCTAGTGCAACGTGCAACGTGCAGCATGTACAATGTACAGTATATGTTGATACTGCATGCATGCGTTTAAGCGATGTTTTGACAAACTAGACCAGGGCTGCATCATTTTTGTTATATTTTTCAATTAACATCTCACCTGTCATTTGGCCAAATTGATTAATTGCCGAGCTGGTCATATTTGTCAAAGTTTGTATATAATGTATATGTTGTATTTTTGTCAGTCAGAGAAAACGCTTCCCGTTTTTTTCTTTTAAACACATCCCTTGAAATTATTTAGGGGGCAATAACGTGTTACAAAAAGTGTTAGTGGGTAGTGCCCCCTGCCTCCCCCCTCCCCATGGCTACGCCACTGTTCTAACAAATTTGGGTAAAGATCTAACCAACACTGGGCACGTATGTGAAAATACTACTGACATTGGGTAAAATTTGCCCAATAATTGTTGCTTATTTCGTCCGTCAACCGAGAGGCTGATTAGTACCCAATTAAGTGGTAACTAAGTTTTTGGTTAACCCATTAATCAACAATTATTGGGCAAACTTTAACCTATTTCAGTATTTTAGCAGACGTGTCCAGTGTTGGTGAGGTTTCTACCCATTTTTTTTAGAGTGTACACGTTGGTAGTATATTCCATACACTTAAATGATGCAAAATGTGATAAGAGGTCGAAATTTTCCCTTTATAAATCTGCAATGTTATTGATTTTCCCAATATTACTTCCGAAAAGCCACGATTTAGGAAGTAATTTATAACGTCAGAGGTAGTCATCAGTTGGAGGATCCTTGTTTCTCACTGACAGTATGAGTATACATTGGTCAGTTTGTGAATAGGTATTTTATTACTGTTATTACTCCAAATACGGCTACAGGGCTCCAAATACTCAGAGAAATCAATGTTTTTTTATGACATCAGGCCAAAAAATCGCTGTCATGAGAAACCACATCAAATGCTCCGGTGTATGAGGCGGTTCTAGCAGTCCCTCTGAGGAAAAAAATCATTCATTTCAAGGCAAAAATGCCATTTTAGAGCAAATTTCATGTACTGATCATTGGCATACGCGGCCCAGAGCTGGGTGCCGCAGCTCCCACTTCCCGCAGTTCGGGCTGAATATATTTTCGGGCAAAATCTATGCTATTTTGGCCCAGCATGCATCAAACTTTCTGGTAAAGGTGCTGCAGCTCCTTAGTTAGCAGTAGTCCAATTCGATTACGGTCAATCTGTCTACCAGTTAGGGAAAATTTCAGGGTAAACGACTCCCACCACCTTGTGACAAGTTGTTTCCGTACTCCAATGTTCGGAAGTCGGATTCATACATACCGCAAGGTACGGAAGCCGAGAACATCGCGGTGGTATGAAATCTGACATGCCAGTTTTCCCACCCCTTTCTTTGGTAAACATGGGAAGGAGAAATCAAGATACGATTTCTCCTCACCATTATCCACCGATAATGGCGAGTGGAGAAAACCAAAGTTAGTGAGGGGTACTTCAAGACCATTACATAGTGTCTATTTTCGAACACCCTTTTCATAAATGGACGCGCCCGCACATGACACGGATCCTCTTTTCAATTTAAGTAACATAGCTAGCTCGCTCGTCGACGATTTCTCCGTACCACGGTGGGATCATCCCACGTTGGTAATAATATAACCAAAGTTATATAGCGTCAATCCGTGTCATGTGCGGGCGCGTCCATTTATTGACACTGTGTAATGGTCCTCCCCCTCACTAACTTTGGTTTTCTCCACTCCCCATTCTGGGTGGATAATGGTAAGGAGAAATCGTATCTTGATTTCTCCTTCCCATGTTTACCGAAGAAAGGGGTAGGAAAACTGGCTTATCAGATTTCATACCACCGCGATGTTCTCGGCTTCCGTAGCAAGGGAAACTATTTTCACTAATCAAAACTGGTTTCGAGGCCTCTTAATCTCCACTCTAAACACGTCCGGATAAAATTTGAACCTAATTCGGATCAAAGGGGTACCGACCCAAGTCCACATCATTTGCAGAAATCAGATTTGGATAAAATGACTCAATCCGGATCATTTCTGCCCCAAATCTGATTAAATAAATGATCCGGATCTGGGGTCGTCGCCCCTCTGAGCCGAACGTTTTTAGAGTGTCGTGTACCAGGCTCTTCGGATCTTCTAAGTAAACGGCAATGGGGTACAGCTATGTCATTTAATTTGACATTTTCGAGCAATGTAAACCGTATATTTGAAGGGCCTTTTAGGTTTAGTGGAAAAAACTCCTAAAAGTGGAATGTTCGGTCATCGGTTGGAATGCTACTGGCGATGGATTTACCTTTCGCTAAAATCAATGATTTTATTAGTACCTGGCGGCAGTATAGAAAGGGAACGTAAACATTTTCCTGACCAGAATGACTCTTTAACCGTAACTTTATATAACGAAATTATTTTGTGATTGTAGAAAACATAACACTTAAACCACCAATAGTCTCACAGGCTTAGGAAGGTGATCACAGTTGGTAGAGGCATGGGGGGGGGGGGGGCTGATTATAGACCGTCTTTCTGGGGGAGGGGTTGAAGCGGAGGTGATTCCCGTCGTCTTTTGAAAAAAATGAATTTCTGATGATCTCAGATGCAATTTCATGCTATATTTTGTGCATTTTTTGAAGTACAATTTATGAAAAATGTGTCATTGAAAAATTCTAATTTAAATTCAAAGTTTAAATTTCACAGAGTGAACAATTAAGCGGTTTTCGTCCTTCGAAAATGGAGGCGGAGGCATATTGTAGCCCCCACATTTTTTACTGAGGACTTCAGCCCCAGTCCCCTCGCCGCTTCTTACGCCTATAGTTAGTTTCTGTTGACGTGGACAGCCAACAGGTGTATTGCGGAATGCAACGCCTATCAGGGATGGCGCCAGGTGGGAGGTAGTCCCCCGTCAGAGAAATTTTGGATCTTCGTCGGGGAACATTAATGGGTACGATAAAGCATGTAATCCCTGAACCCCAGTCGCTCAGACAGATTACTTGATTTAGTTCTTAAAGAAGGGAGATTTTATAAAATCCAAACTTTTCAATTTTTTTTACATAAAAACTCAAGAAGTTTCAGTTTCTTCAATAACAGCTCAAAATTTCAAATTCCATTTAAAAGCCTAGAATTTTCGAATTTTCTTCCAACAAAATCCCAAATTTTCGGTGAGCTTTTGCCATCCTTCCAGCAAAGAGTGTCCTTTGTCAGGTAGTAAGGTTGCTTCTCCCGGGTCGAGGAGTTTGGCGCCCAGTCGGGCAAATCCTGGCGCCACCCCTGATGCCACCTAGCAGTAATGTCGTATGCTGCTGTTGTCCATTTTAGTGTCAGTGACCGGATCTCTGGAAAATCAAGAACTTTTCATCCATGCAACAAATTCATGTTAACCTGAGTGACGCAAACTCCATTGTAAGGTATAGTTATCAAACATTATTGAGCCAAATGACATCTAGAAGGCACTTTAAACATTCCGAAGGAAAAAAGTAATGGGGATACTTCGACTTAAACCAGGTAACATATGAGTAACAGAAACATGTGGTAACAAAAATGAGGGCGATTTCTATTTTGTAGTATCAGGGTTGTGAAGTTTCTTTCAGTGATTTGCCTCTACTTTCAGACATTGAAACATTTCTGCTTGACGTCAGGGGTTTCCTCTTAAATGACGAGATACAGATGTTAGCGACTGCGCTGAACTTTAAACCAGCAGAACTGGACAAACTTGAAAGAAGTGAGGATCCCGGGTACATGTTCGTTCATTTGTTGAAAAGAAAGGGGGTGATCAGTCGCACGAATGTCTCGGTTCTGACAGAAACACTCAAGTTTTGTGGTCTCCATGGTGTTGCTGATGACGTAAACAATTCATTTGAAAGATACCAGTCTCAAACAAAACTTGAACCAAGGGAGGCACCTGATAAGAAAGGTAGGCCCTTTCTCTTTGAAGAATCTTTCCACCAAACTTTAAAGCAAGTCCACTGGCTGACACAGGGACACAACAGTGCTAGCAACTGACACCTAAAAAGGGAGTGAGAGAGGTGGAGAGAGAGAGAGAGAGAGAGAGAGAGAGAGAGAGAGAGAGAGAGAGAGAGAGAGAGAGAGAGAGAGAGAACGAAGAACAAATGTTTCCAATTATTTACTTTTTAATCCTAGATCGATGTGTAAAAGACAAATCCGATTTCCTCAATGATTGTTCCGTTTGTTTATTCCTTTTTTATTCCCCTGAGCCGGAGCACACGTTCAGTTGGTCCCTCTTCCATTGAACACTCCTGGATACGTCACTGTCTTTCACTCTTAAAAACTTGTTTCATTACTGAAGTGGTTCTGGCCCATAATGGTGGTTACCATGGGCGTCCGCAGAAAAAATTCAAGGGATGGGCAAAATTTTTTAGGCGGCTCAATTTTTTTCATGGGAAATATATTACTCCCAGAAAAGAGTTTAGATGCTACTTTTCATACAGTGTTGAGAAAGGCATGGCCAGGAATTTGTCAAGGGGAGGGGGGCGAAGCCCATAGACAGACTCTCAGCGCTTCGCGCCACCGTGGGTTGGCGCGGAGCGCAAGAAAATTTTGGCCCAAAATGCTTCCATATCACTGGAAATGGCACTTCCAAGATCTATTTACCGAATATAAAAAGGAAAGGAGAAACATAAGCAATATCGTAAATATAAACTTGAAAAAGTACCAAAAATATGCTGGGGGGGGGGGGGCTGCTGGGGCCTGAGTGTTGATATTTTTATTCAATTCCTGTTTTGAGAGTAGAAATTTACACTGATTGAACTGTTAAGAAATGTTGATGTTATATTTTCTTCGTCTTTTTCTTTTTTTTTTCTTCGTTTTTTCAAGTTTTTGGTTTTCCGGGGGGGGAGTGCCCCCCTTGCCCCCCTTCCGGACGCCCATGGTGGTTACTCACGTCTACTCCCTGTAGGTCCTGGTCAGCTTGAATGCAATTATTGTTTCAAGCTCTGTACAAACTGACGTCGTGCTTCTTTCCCACTGGCAAAACAGGTTTATAATCTACTACATTATTGAATCGAATGGCCTTTAGTCAGATATAGGGAAGGAAGATTAGAGGGGTGGGGCAAGTTTGACAGTTGGTATGGGACCGAAAAATGTCAGCAGGGTTTATCACATGTGGAAGAGTACCGATTTCGAACATATGTAGACTTAACAACTTTTTCCAATTAACTCTTATATTCAAAGTGTGATTCTTTAAAACATGAAACCTCAAAACAACGCCTCATTTGGAGGCATTTTTGGCAAAAGAGGTTTGGTGCGCTACATGACAAACAATACCCGTCACTCCGCTTACATGATTTTACGTCAACCCCATTCCCCCACTCCCCCAC
This sequence comes from Holothuria leucospilota, assembly GCA_029531755.1. Taxonomy (NCBI): domain Eukaryota; kingdom Metazoa; phylum Echinodermata; class Holothuroidea; order Aspidochirotida; family Holothuriidae; genus Holothuria; species Holothuria leucospilota. The sequence continues at coordinate 66,262,248 of CM055961.1, read as the reverse complement.
TCCCTTACTCGATCCCCCACTCCGCCACTCCATCCGCCCACTTTTCGAGCGGATAAACGTCATTGTCCTATTACCAGCCGAAAAATGCCAAGGATTTGCCTTGTTATATACTTAAGTGTCAAGTCGTGATATTTACGCTCATTCTGATTAATGCACATACAATGTAAAGATGATAAAATGCTTCATTCTACTGTCCACATTTTTCTAAAGAGTAAACGCCCCGAGATTTCGGAATCTTCGCCCTGGTCTTTTGCTCAGGTGATACACCCATCGACATCACAAACCATGTACCTTACGAATAGATACTTTGACCCAGGGACCAGATTAATTGGGGACATCAGGGGGACTTGCTCTGAGCCACTGTCATAGATATATGTTGAAGAAAAATGGGTTTGTGCTACTAACTTGAAAAGCAAATTAACATTGAAAGTGACTATTTTAAGCTATTGCTTTGGGCTCAAAAGTAATAAAGTACTTTGTAAATAGTATGTATCAGTACAATCAACAAGGCCTCGGAAGTGTTATTTATTACACTCTGAGAGACACTTTTTCTAAAAATTCTCTTGGTATACCACGCGGATGCTAATGGAGGTGCTTCACTAACGCAGGGTCACACAAGGCCCCCCCCCCCTCCGAAAATGTCCCTAAAACTCTGATTCCTCTTGAACCCTGTGCATAAAAGGCCGGCCTGCCATAACTACAAATTTCATTCTCGTAGCATCAAAGAATGTAGGCACACCAATATAAAGCACATACCGCCAAACACGGTATCTCACAAACCCCCAAACACGGCACCCCACATCCCCCAACACGGTATCTCACATACCCCCAAACACGGCATCTCACATAACCCCAAACACGGCATCCCACATCCCCCAACACGGTATCTTACTTACCCCCCCCCCCCACACACACAGTATCTCACATACCCCCAAACACGGTATCTCAAACTCTGTTTAGAATAAAGTGGTTATAAGTAACTCACTCAAAACGATTATGGCTTTCCAAATTAAGACGACAGTCATTTATCACAATACTAGCCCTTCACAACTCATTGAACATAAGCCTAACATGATTTAAAATGAAATTTATATCACCAAAAATTCAGTAACTTAAAGTACCAGCTGTATAATTCTTATAAATGTCAATAGAAGTTCTGATTGCATTGAATGTTATGTCCCCCATAATTTCACATTTCATAATTTCTCTTTTTTTCACAGAAAAGAAAACCCAATTTGTAACAGAGCTGAAAAATAAGTACAAGAATCTGTGTGGAGGAATTCAACCAGCCCCGTTCCTTCGTGACAAATATGACATTGACGAACTTTTTGTTGAAAGCGGCATCGAATTCCTGGAAGAAAATTGCCAAGAAGGCAGAGACAAGGCAAAATGGAAAGGGTTAAAGAAATACAAATCGGTGTTTACAGACCCTCGTCTCAAATCGAAAAGGCGCATTATAGACGGAGAACCAGGCTACGGAAAATCAACACTTGCCCTCCAAATAACGCATGACTGGTGTAAGGAATTGCCCCCGATGACAGATTTTGAGATAGTGATTCTACTCCGATTGAGGCAGTTCAGAAACTTATCTACAGTGTACAGTGCAATCAAAAGGTGTCTCTTGCCGAAAGATTCTAAACTCACGGAAGCCGATATCGAGAGCATACTTGACAATTCGTCGACACTTATTCTCTTAGATGGATACGATGAATATCCTGACAGAGGAAAGGAAGACACTGACATTGAGCTTATCATCAGAGGAGACATGTTTCTGAAACAAGAGGTTGTACTAACGACGAGAACATCATGTCTGCCTCCGAATTGTTCACGCGACACCAAGAGAATCAGGTTGACTGGATTTGACGACGCTTCTAGGAAAGTGTACGTAAGAACTGTGGTAGCACGGGGTTGTTCTTCTGTCGCCGATAAAATCAGCGAATTTATCAAATTAAACCCAGTTCCTGCCGATCTTTGTAGGATTCCTTTGTTCTTTGCTATGATTTCTTACATGGTAAACAAGAGTGAACGATTTCGACATCTAAAGACCGTCACACAGTTTTTTCGACATGTAATCAAGTGCTTTCATAGTCACAAGGATATTAAGGTGAACGAAGGAAATAAAGAAGACGAGTTAGATCACAGCAAGTTAGATGAAGCAGCGTTTGAAGGACTAAACGATGATGTGCAGCAAATATCCTGGGGTAAGAAGAAACTCAGGGGTAAAATTGGAAAGGAACTCTACGACGAATATGTTCGCATCGGAATTCTAATCGAAGAGGAATGCTTCGACTATGATTCGTTAGAGTATAAGATAGAAACTAGATTTTTTCATAAGCTGTTCGGCGAGTGGTTCGCAGCGCATCATTTGGCGAAATTAGCTGCGCAATCTGAAGTTGAGTTTGAGCCGTGCTCGGGAATCCAAATTCAAGCTGCAGACACACCTCAGCCGCAACAAGCTGCAAACAGCGGGAAGGTGTATTCGCTGAGAAATCTTAATCCACACGACGTGCATTACGTGTATCGGTACGCATGTGGTCTCAACTATGGTGCTGCAGTAAAGATTATTAAACACCTAGCAACAAAGAAAGAGTATGATCAGTATACATTGCTGTGTATGACAGAATGGGGTGGTAAGCTAGAGGCCATAATGAAGACAGTTACTACCCTTTGTTCACGGCAAATTCATATCAGCGACAGAAACAGCCTGTTGCTCCAAAGATCTACTGTAGAACTCATGGAATTCGCTTCCAGCCGACAGGTATGATTATTAAACTCCTCCGTCTGCCTGTCCCCTCCCGCCATAACAAGTTACACCCACAAGATGGAAACTGGGAATATTTAAAGGGAGAAAAGTCGCTCAAAGTATTTTTTCAAATGATCTGTTACATCTTTTAAGTCTCCTCTAGTTTCGCTCACAAGTATCTTTCATTATTTTGGGGGGTATAAAAACATTGTATACTGAAGGTAAACCAAGTAATTATTCTAAATGAACTTAACAAATAAATAACAAACATTTGTCACACAATTGATGGGAGCTACAAGGAACACTAATTGCAATTGGAGGAACGGTATTTTTCTTTAAAAAGAAATATAAACGCAGGGTCGTCGAAACCGGTGGCGGAGGGTACAGCAACCTGCAATTTTTAGTCTGAGTTTTTTTTTTTGTCTTAAAACGTCCAAAATAGGAAGTTAACTGGCTCATGACCACCCCCATCTTAGAACCAAGCTTCGACTGCACTGAAACTTTTAAAACAAGACTACATAATGTCAAGAACTGAATGAAAGGCAGGCGCGGATCCAAGGGGGGCGTCCTCGTGCTCAGCCCCCCACCTTTCGCCACATCAACAATAACAAATACGCGAAAATTATCATAATGTTAATCCAGGAGATTATTCAAGGCGGCTTTCAGCCCCCCCCCCTTTTCGAAATGTCTGGATCCGCGCCTGAAAGGAGTTATGTAATGCCTTTGATTGAGCACTTTTATTAGCGTTGTAAGTTAATAGCCAGGGAAAGAGCTTGGACAATACAAACTATGACCACTTTGTTTCTTGTTCAGATTAAAAAGTAGCCGGTCGGTACAGCTTGAGAAAAATGAAGACCATGTGACTGATTTTATTCCTTCCTCCTTTCTTTTTGCAAAGAATAGACGAGTTTGGAAATGTTTCCACGCAATACAATATGGAAATGGGTCAAAGGTGAAGTGCACCACGCTTACAGTGTACGTCCCAGCGCGGGTGTTGCATGACGAGCATGCAGAGCTAAACACGTTGCCCGTTGTCATGGTACACTTGACCTTGTGACCCGGCCGGAAGTGCCGAATTTCCCAACACGTCTATTATATGTTTCTTCAATCTGTGCTATCTTTACCTTCTTTATTTGGTTTATGGTATCGATTTGATTCCTGATTGTTTCGTATTCGCGGGTGCCGTCTTAGCCTAATGGATGTGGCGCTAAAGTGGGTGAAGTCTCTTTTCTCATATCGTACACTACATGTGCCAATTGATGGACATAAGTGCGTGCACATAAAACGCAAGGCTCACTTGCGGTGTACCTCAGGGGTCTGTGCTGGGGCCATGTTTGTTCACAATGTACATGATCTCACGGGATGACATGATGAGAGAGCACGATATCCGCTTCTCAGTCCATAATTACGCTGACAACACCCAGCTTTACTGCGGGCTTAACGATCAAAAGTCGCAGATCATTCAGGACCCTGATCTTTCGGTTAAAATCTGGGTGAATTATCATATGCTAAAACCAAATGAAACAAAGACTGAGCTGATAATTTGCACCCCAGTTCCTCTCCAATTTCCTCCATTTCCCTAAGTGTCTGTGTTGTGGGCATCATCTCATCATCTACAACAGCAAGAAATCTTGGAGATTCCTTTGCTCACAAAATGACCTTCGAGACCCACATAAACAATATATGCCATCATCCCATATTCAATTAATTTATATTTTCAAGGTCTGAAAACCTCTCTCAGAACACTTGTGAATCATTAATTTATGCTTTCCTATCGCCACGATTGGATAGCTGCAACAGTCTTGTCTATGATCTTCCAAATACTCAAATTTCAAAGTTGCAACGCATTCAAAACGCAGCTGCGGGAATTCTGACTGGTTCAAAACGTCATGAAGGCATTACTCCTGTTCTGTAGGCACTCCATTGGCTGCTAGTTTGGCAAGGCATTTCTTATAAGCTGGCCATTTCTACTTTCAAATGCATTAAAAGTTAAGCCCCCCCCCCTTACCTGAGTGATAGGGTTCATTACTATCAGCCAGCTCGAAATCTAAGGTCACAGTCTCAACGACTCCAAGGTCAAACACCAAATTAGATGATCGCGCTTTCTTGGGCGGCAGCACCCAGATTAGGGAACACTTTGCCTTACAATATCAGACAAATTGATCCTTTGAAAAGTTGTAAACGTAAGGTTAAGGCATACTTTTTGAGCTGGCTTTTGATTAAATTTTATTGTTTTGATTTTGTATTCGTTTGTTATTTCTTTCTTGTTTATCTACGTCTGTGATGCGTTTGGAGTTTTTGATTTTAGCGCATTGTACATGTTCATTACGATGATGACGATGACGATGACGATGACGATGACGACGATGACGATGACGATGATGATGATGATGACGATGACGATGACGATGACGATGACGATGATGATGACGATGATGATGATGATGGTGATGATGATGGTGATGATGATGATGATGACGATGATGATAACGATGACGATGACGATGACGATGATGATGATGATGATGACGACGACGACGGCGACGACGATGATGATGACGATGACGTTGATGATGATTCTCATATAATCTCATTTCGCTTAAATCTCCATTCTAGATTCCTATTTCACGGGTGGTTCTGTTAAACTGCCTGGATGTTGGTTCTACACTTCGTGTAAGGCCGTCTAACATATCTCTACCAGTTATCGATGCTTCACTCACGTTGTTATGGATAAACGAACTTGGCTTAGAGATTACGGAGAAAGATACCAGCAGTATCTTACAGTATTCAGCAAAGTGTCTAGGCTTGAAGAAACTATTGTAAGTGTTGCAGTTAATGGTTATCACATATTGAATGCATTTTGTGTGGACCTTCTGAAAAACCAAGGCTTTAGAGTCCTGACTCTAAACAATTTTAACAGAAATGAAACAAGAACTGTAATTTTTTGTTCATTTCAAGTGTAAGAAGGGTAGGCGGTGCCACTATCTGACGTTACACTCAGTCGGTGAACCATGCACATTTTTAGGAAAGGCCCGAAATCATCATTCGTGATTTCATGCGAAAGATTTACTGGCTTTTTAACTTGCCGTGTGTGAATATTTTGGAAGGTTGGCTCTTATGACCAAACTAGACCGGTTTCTGTTGTCTCGCGCATATTTCATATGGCAGCAACTTCATCAGTAGCGAGCCGTCATTCGCGGCATGAGTTTTAAATATTCTTGCTTTCAGTAGAGCAATAAAAGAGTATCTAATCGTACCTCTCTATTTCCGACATTCTCAAACCTTGATTTACAAGGCAATCTTTTAGATTTTCGCCTTCTGGTAGGCAGGGTGAGATTTCGGAGAGAAAATGTAGACAAAGATAGGCCGTTGTTTATAAGCAAACTGCTTTTTGAGTCACTCGGGTGCGGAGGGTTTGTCATTTAGCATAAAACATGATTGGTGGCGCTGTTGTTTTCCTCCGTGTGAGTTTAACTCTGATTTGAGCACTGAGTGTGATGAGAATTTATGCTTTCAGTTTTGCAGTATTAAGTAGCAAATTTTCATCCTTTGTTATCCTTTTGAGGGATGAGAGGATTTTTCTTCGTACTACGTATCTCGGGGGTTGCTTGGTAGGCCTGTGCCAGTGTTCCCATAGCTCTCCAGCCTTGAATTAACAAGGCAATCTTTTAGATTTTAGCCTTCTTGTAGGCACTGAGAGGTTTTTGGGAAACTAGTCTAAATAATTGCAGACCAGTCTTGACAACACAATAAAATAAAATGCTTCGAGTTACTCAGTTCAGAGGGTTCTCTTTTACCTAGGTTCTGGTACTGTCTACTGCCACAGTACATCAAAGTAGGCGAGTCTGTGTCTGCTCTCAGATCAAGACACGTTGAAGGTAACATTCACTATACTACTAGTCCTACACTGCTTGCACTGACAACAATTGAGATGTCTACAAATCGTTATAGAGATGGGTTGATTTTTGTGATGCAAAATACATTAGTTGAATAAGGGGTACCAGTCCTGCTCACTATTTAAAACTGGCTGGTCGTCACATTTTTCGTGGAAGGTGTAACAAAAATTTCAACACGTTATATGAGGATACTGGGTGAAGTGAACGATGATACAAATCATAACGTGCGAAACTACTAAGCACCACAATGACGACCATGCATTTCCACTGTCATTCTGCATAATATTACACCTTTAAGCAAACTCGCAATTTCTTGTTTCAGAAACATAACAGTGAATAGTTTGAGTGAACAGTGACAGTATAAGTGATCGGTGTTGTGACTTGCCTGTATTTGTGTATGCGTGTTACATTTTCACTCTTCTGTGTGTAAAGCTAATACAAAATTACACTTTAAGCTTTTAAATATTATTTAAATGAATTATTTTGATAAAATACTCATGGACATTGCAAACCGTAATTTTCCAGTTTTAAAACTTTGTTTGTACTTCATATACTCTCATTGTTCAATATAAGCTTGATTTTTTTTTCTTTGGTATGTGTCATCCAGTTTGAGTCCTTTTGACATTTATTCTCGTGACTCTGGTTTGTTTCAGTTGTATGGATTCCTGGCGGAAGCGATGGGAACTATCATCTGAATTTTGAGTCCGGCCAATGGGAATACTGGAGGGTGAGTTTAAATGATGATAACAAATTGTGACTGGTGTACTACTACCTTTCAAGCTACTATTATAATTAAGTCGATTTTACACAAATTTTAGAAAATCTAAATAGTCGTGGAAATATAAAATATCTGGGTTGCGGGTATAAAAAATTAATATTACTAAGAAAGAAATTAATGTGAGAATTAAGACGTGAAATTGATTTTAAGAGTGTATGTTTTCAAAACAAGTGTTTGGTGAGTGGTTTTATTTTATCAAAGTTTTTATTGGCTTAACTTGCATCCCAAAGAGAATTGACATTTTGGTCGCAAAGGGAGGTATCATTTTCTCGGTGCGTATTTCAATGTTCGGTTTGCATGTATGAAAGAAAGTGAAACAGGGCTCACGAGAAGTTGTATATGAAAATGATGAATTGCAGTCAGGGGCGTATATGCATGAATTTGGAGGGGGTGTGAACTATTTTGGGACCAACTTCATGTCTTGGGACCGACTCACATTCACATAGTTGTCAATCCAAATTTCCTAGATAATTACAATTTACAGGACGGTAGTAGTAATCATAGGCGTATGGGACCCTTCCAATGGGGGGGGGGCAGACATTTTTTTGCCCGAATGTCAAAATGTTGCCCGAAACTCGTTGCTGTTCAGGTGCATAAAATAGACCACTAAACCAGTACATGGGCGGGAAGTGCGCGAAAATTTTTGCACATTTTTGGGGGCATTCGATCAAAAATTCGGGAACTCAGTAGAAAATTCGGGCAATCTTTTCACTTCAAAAGTTGTTCATGTCTGGTCTACTGTTACAAAGGCATACTGAACTGGCTTTGAGACCGACTTTTTGGCGCTCAGAGACTGATTTTTGATTTTCAGGGGGAATGTCACCCCCGTAACCCCCGTATTTACGCCCCTGATTGCAGCAGTATGATTATAACTCTTTCCTTCATTAAACCAATGTTCGTGTAATAGCAGTACATAATTTATTGCCAGATCGTTATGTTTACCTGTGCTCTCCATCATCGTTCACTTTTATTCCAGAAGCTGAATCGAAACAAAAAAGTAGAGAAAAGATACGGAGTAGAGAAACATTGTAAGGTTGGCATCATTTGGAGCAAGTAAAACCGACGAAAAGGAAACCTTTTTCTCTGTGTCATCAGTATTCCATGATTGATTGTATTTCATTCGTCACATTATTGTTAAAAGGTTCAAGGCCTTACCTTATTATAATTCTATTTACAGGATCGTAAGCCGATGACAGAAGAACAGTATCAGCAACATGTGAGTTGTTGAGATGTCACAATTTTTCTTTTGGCCACAATCAAGTAAAAACTCTATAAAATGCATCTCCTGATTCTTTGAAACAACTAATTGCTTCAATAACCACATGTTGCTTGATTTATGAAGAGTCTTTATAGCTACAACAAAGCGCTGATAAACACGGCGTTAACGATGCTATCTTAGTTCATGATGGCTTCACGATATTTTTCTTGGATTATTTTGGAAAAGAAAACTCTTTAAGAAAGAAAGGTCTCTCCTCGTCAGGCACGTAGCCATGAATTTGTCCAGGAGGGGGCGAAGCCTGTAGGCAAACTGCCTAGGCGTAACGCCACCACAGTTGGCGCGAAGTGTACAATAAATTTTGGCTGAAAATGCTTCCAAAATCGCTGGAAAGGACATTTTCCAGGCCTTGTAACTTGCATCTAAACATTTTTATTATTTGGAGTTACTAGCAATATCATAAAAAATCATAAAAATACAAAAAATATGTCCAAGAGGGAGCGGCGACCCCCTTCGCCCGCCCCCTCCTTGGCTACGCGTCTGCTCCTCGTGGCTGGAGTCAGATGGGTGGGATTGTAGTTTACTCTTCACGAAGCTGCATTGTCAGTTTTCACTCAGCGTTTTCAGCTCTAATCGTCAACTATTGGTAGCCCCCTCACTGTAGCAGGCTTATATCCTAAAGTAAACTTTCCGATGTATCTCTTTCAACAGTTCGGATATCAACTCCCTGGGCGTGGTTAGTTACAATTCTTGCATGTAGTAAGCAGAGAGCTGTCACTCTGCGCAGCAGCTCTTTGCAGTAAGTAACGGTGATTTGCAAGTTAAGTGAATGTCAAGTGCGACGTAACATGCATATCATATGTCCTCCAACATTTCTCAGATAATAAAGAACTCTTCTTGGCTACCGTGTGCTAATAAGCACCACAATGCGATAGACGTTAGGATCTTAAAGGCTTTTCCCGGTGGTTTTTCACAAAGGCCCCATGCGAAAGAGGAACAAATTCAGTTCATACCCTCTAAACCCCGTAGCAATACTCTTTTCCTAACTCGAGATATCTCGAATATTGAAGGCTGCTTATTTTTGTCAAAAGATACCTTCAGTTCTCATGAAGGTCACAGAATGTTATGTAAAGTGGGCACATTGCCTCAGATTTCTTTTGTTTTCCTTTATAAGTAAATGCCCTGTTGTCCTTGAAATGTGATACTGTTGGAATGTTTGAATATCTTTCCAAGTAGGCTTAGCCTAAGTCTACACCATATTTATGACACAACAACAATGTTGCTAAATATTCCCTACAACAGTGTCAGTATCATGAAGAAATTCAATGCTTTGTCAAATTAACGTGCAGCCGCAATGACATCACAGATTTCCTATAATGCACTCCATCTTTAAAAAAAATTGCATTGCTTTGAAAATGAGTATCTTGCAAACGCTATAAGCTTTCAAGGTGCGGTTTTTTCACCTCCTAGAAGAGAAAAATTTTCTGCATTTTTTGAAGTCATTGATTTTTGTCACTGGCAAATCCCTTTAACTAACTTTTATGTTATCGCTTGATACAATGCCATTGGAGAGACTTATCGTATCACGCGCCACGTTAAACATTTGAAAATATACAAATGACTCTAAGCATAAAAACAAATCTGCCTCCCATTGGCGTAACCCTAATTTGCAAGCTTGAGACTGAATCGCGCTGGACCGTACTAACCTCAGGAGGCCGAGGTTTACGAAACTGTTTACTCCAAGTTCATTTAGAAGTGTGTCACAGGAGAAGACTGCGGCTTTGATTGGTCGCTCAAGAAACTTTAGCTTACGGAATGATTGCTTGTGCCAAAATTTGTGCTGCTGTTTTTTGTTACTCTGCAAATCTTCAAAGCAGTTATCTTCTTGTTTTTCCTTACACTCATTGTATAGGTGGAGTACGTCCGAATGTGGTCAGAGGTATGATTTTATTGATTTTGACACTATGAATCGATAAGGTGAACAAGATAGTGACCTTGTATATTTTTCAAATTAATTTGTAAGGCAATAAAAATCCTGTTTGGAACATTTGTGTGACGTAAATTTACTGAATAAAGACACTCAAACAAGTAGCGGTGTTATTAACAAAGCAGTATTATTGTGTTTAAAGTCTTACTAAAAGAAAAAGAGTTAATTGATTGAGTGAAATGTATATCACTAAGTCGCCTCCTCAAGAGCCTTGAGATCATGGCACTATGGTATTATCTACGCACAATGTAATTACTAAGTAACAGGTGATAAAGGGTCGCTCTAGTTGGGGGAAGGAGGCCATACCTTAATCGGGGAAGGTTGCTGCCCCCCCCCCCCGCAGGAAATCTTCGAATCTTGTCGGGGTGCCTTAATGGGTGCAATAAAGTTGCAGTTCCCTACGGCAACTGCTAGTCCCAACGGTTTGCTTGCTAGAGGACATGCAAATTTTTCAATAAAAGTCCCAAATACTACCATTTTCTTTAATAAACCCCCAAATTTTCCAAATTCTTTTCATAACAACCCAAAAATTTCAGGATTTGTGAGTCCTTGCCGAAGGCGAAAGGAATATATGCAATCACGCGAGAGTACGTATGTATGTGTATGGTGCGTGTGCAGGCGGGTATCCGGGGGACACTGGGGGCACGTGCCCCCTGGTAGGAAGGAGGAGAAAAATCAGAGAGAGAAAAGAAGGGAGAAGAAAAAAGGAAAAGGAAGAGGAAAGAAGAGAAATAAGGAGAGGCGAGGAGGAAAAGAGAAAAAGGAAGAAGAGAAGGGAGCAAGAGAGGGAAAATAAAAAGGATAAGGGAACGGAAATGACCCGTTTGATGAAATAGTAGCAGCGGCATAGCTAGGTGCGTTACTGAACTGCCTCTGGATGTTTCCGAGCTTATTCAGCCCGTCAACTGATTCGTGGAGGACACAATCGTCAGCAACCCGTGTGATGTGAGCCTCAATTTCCCCTTTTGAGAGGTCCCGGTGGGAGATGGAATTTTTTATTATCATGAGGGGCGGGATTTGGGGTGTGAATGTGGGGGGGGGGGCAAAGCAGGGCGGAATGTCAAACAGCGCCGAAGGCTCCATGGGAGGGCGAAGCCCTCCCCCTAACGGCGTGGGGTCCAGGGGCTCGCCAGTAGGTCCCTGGCGGGGCCCAGCGGCAGAGCCCCGGTAGGGGTCCAGAGGCGAAGCCCCGGAAGCCCTGGGGGTATTTACGAAATTGTAGGCATTAAAATGATGTATTTTAGCTTGAACTCCAAATGACATAAGAAGGGCAATTAATATAAGCCTACCACAAAAATCACAGTTTGACTTTTTTCAGTTATATTCATACTCCATGAGACTAACATTCATATGGGATCGACAATGCTGAGGGCTTGAGAAAGTAGGGAAGAATGGATTATTTTGAGGCTCCCCAGGGGATTTGGAAAAATAATTTTAAGAATGGGAGATCTAGAATTCAGAATGGGTGCTGGCGAAGAGCGCTGAAAAAATCGCATTTTTTATACATTTTAGTAATATGATTAATAGAAATGCTAAGAGGAAAAGTATCGTCAAGGAGAGGGCTCTTACCCCCGTTCTCTAAGTGCCTGTCCCTTATAAAGGTACCGAAAATGACACTTTTTGTGTCTTACAACAATCGCATCTCGCACCTCATCTCAACAGTCTTTAAAGAGTCGGTAAATTTACGCAGATGGATAGTAATAAAAATTTTGCTTTGAAGTTTTGTTTCTGGGGAGGGGGGGGGGACTTTCCTAACGCTGCATACGGCCATGGGGGCATTGAAGCTTTCAATGATAATAGAAGAGTTTGTACGGAGCTATGAAAAGAAGGATATTCTACAAGAAGTAACTTCAAAACCCCGAAGAAATGTTTAAAACGGGCGCGCAGAAGAAATCAGCGACATTTAACTGTAGCCCATTGTTTTTTTTTTGTTAGTTTTAAATGCAGTATTTTCATTGCATAAAAATTTTCCTTCTTTACCCAGGTCCCTGTTCTTTCCATAGAGCAGGATATGGAAACCCTGGGGTCCTCCCAGAAAAATCCTTTTTAAATTTGACGGCTTTTGTGGCCATTTTGGACCATTTCTTGAGAAAAATCCTGCAGCCCCCATGTGTAATTTGAAATGCTAATGAAATAGTTTTCTTATTGTAAGATATTAAAAGCCTTGCGACTCCACCGTGTAAGATATTGGTAAGGGTCAATCGCTCCTGCGAAGGCTTTGGGGTGAGCTCGGTACGAATAAGCAAAACAGCAGAAGATTTACGTTGCAGTTTGTCCATGATTTATTCTCGTGATTCTCCTCTCTCAAATTAAATGTTTACAGATGATTGGTACATGATTTCTTTTTCAATTACTGGCCGGCCATACAAAAAAGATTTCCCGAGCTACAATGCTCCTAAGTAAAACTGTACAGAGGTGGGTCTGCAGCACGAGTGAAACAGGGTCGCCAGATTGTTTCATCATTCACCGGCCAAATATGTGCCAAAAATCAGCCAAAACGGTATAAAATATGCCAAATGAAATTTACCGGGCACACCGACACACGCACACCTGTACACACGTATGATGCAATTACGCAACCTCTGATTATGCCTGAAAAATGGCTTACCTGCGGGACAAAAAGTTATGCGCGTGCGGCGTATTCTATATCAATTGTGTCCTGTCACTCATGTTGCAGGCAGAGACCAGCTGCTTAGAAGCATATGCTCGCGTCTGATTGTCTGACGTGTTACTTCTCCCCGCGTGTGCTAAAAATAGGGAACTATTCTGGCCGGAAATTGCGTGTGGTCTGTGTACGATGAATAATCACAAACCTCATAAGAAATGATGAATACATTTATTACTAGCTGCATACCCGAAATCAAAATCGGCCAAAATCAGCCTAAAATCGGCAAAAATCGCTTTGGCCTGTAGCTGAGAGGTTCAAAATATGCCAAATTTACGCGATTTGGCCGGTAATCGGCCAATATGGCAACCCTGGAGTGAAAGCTTGCGGGCTGGGAGCCCTTCTCGTGCTTCCAAGCCACGAGGGTTGTGGGAAGATCCAGGAACTAAAATGAAGTCTCCTGATTGGCTGAAAGTACCATGCCATCAACAAGGACAAATCACAGGGGAGGGGGAAACCAGACAGACTAGGTGTTGTGTGCATTGTCTTAAACTTATGTAAATGAGGTATTGCACCATGATCTGCAATCTTACTGAGAAACAGCAAAATGGCGGTCAGCATCAATTTACACTGAAGGGCCCATTATACATACTACATGACATTATGATGATCTCAAATTTAAGATCATAGTAACCACCAGTCAATTTGCCGGGAATGATGGTAGTTGGTGAGGAAACTGAACAGCGAGAGATTAAGTGAGGAATTTGGAAATGGTATTTTAGTCAAGCTGTCCTACAGGAAGTAATAACGACACAATTCCACCAAAGTTTTCCTAGGCACAGCAGTGCAACAGTACTAATGAGACATAGATTTATATAAAGCTCATGGGAAACACGCGATTTTCTTTCTTTTTTTTCGAAAATTACGATTCCCTATACATGGGTAGGATTTGGGACTTTGTTTGCAAGGGCCATGGTGAGTTATATCACGTACATTAGTAATTTCAGTGACCCTTATTTCAGAGCTTCAAGTCATAATCGTGTGGCGGGTAGGAGGAAAGAAATTATACGGTGCCAGACAAAATTTTCAACTGTTAAGTCAGTTTTCCCTGAAGGTGAGCGCGAAGCGCGCCGAGAAAAATTTTCCTAGCAATTTTATAGTTTTTGACATTAATATCTTCCTTCTTTAAACATTGCAAAATTTAATCATAATTGGCTATTGAAAATTCTCTTATAATTTCTCTGGTCTTGCTTACTTTCGCTCATTTTCATTGTTTTTAGTTTTTAAACTCTGGAAAAAAGTGGGGGAGGGGCAAGTGTCCCCGCTTACCCCCTCCGTAATCCCCCCTATGCTTATCACCTATGAACATTATTAGCATCAAAGCAGCAGTGAACTTTTCTAGCATAAACAAGGTGTAATCTTCTACTACATCATCCCCGAAAATTAAGCACTCGACTCTTCATGTACTCTTGCGGAGCTGAAGAAGCACCATCATAGCCACAGCCATGGTCCGTTCATTTGTAAGACTTTCCACATATTCCACGTCTCTGCATTTCAAGAGAAGGGGAGCTGTCGCCAGGAAAGGGGAACTTCGCGCACTTAGGACGCACCTTCATACGCAGGCCCGATTTCTTAAAGTGATGATCAGGGTACGTTCTTGAGTTATCATCCCCTTTGCTTCCCGCAAACTGCCATCATCTGTAGACACCACTAGCTGTAAACATAGGCTAAACTTCTTCAGCGCCCACCTTTGCGTTACCACAGCCCCCTATGTCAGAATCTCTCGCCACGGGCCTTCTCTTTATCCGGTTTCACCAGGGTCAATGGCAACATAGCCCCTAAAAATGTCTCTACAACCGCGCCTGCACAGCAGCAAAAGTTGAAAGCTGTTTACGAATTACCAGGTAAAAGACGGGCTTTTTGACTGGCATGTAGGTTTGTTGGGCAATCTGAATGCAGGTTTTGTCATGGAAATCTTAGTTAATGAAAAAAAAAAAATTGGCACGCTTCATGCGCATGCATCACGGTTTACACTCCATCTCATGACCGTCATTAAGGTTATTATACATGGAACTATATTCTGATCAAATACTTTCAGAAAAACAGAGATACATCGCCAAACATCTGTAGGGGTCTCGCATCAATATGGGATCTTTCAATCTAATTTGTAGCATTATGTGGAAGATTAAGTACGTATTTGCCGTTATACATTTTTCAATTTTTTTACGAAGCGCTTCGCGCGCAGCCGTTATCTGTATAGATGGTATTTTTTTTAATACACTTACCAGGAAAAAGCATTCTGAAACGCGCTCGTTAGTCCTTCACACATTTTGCTATATCTTTCAGGGAGGTCTAGTGTCACCTTCCTGTACCTATACTCTCCCTACCGCCCATTCCCCACTGCTGGAAGCTGTTTGCCTGGATTTTCGTTTAAAATTAGTAAAAATACGATAAATGTTGTAAAGTGCTTGGCGTCATAGTCTATATCAGGGGTTCTTATTTATTTATTTTCGTTGGCCGGCCACATTTCTTATCATGAAAATCTCGCGGGCTACAAACAGGCCCGTAAGTTTGTCCCTGAGGGTAAGTCTCATTTTGACATGTCTAAACGACGCCACGGGAAAGCGAAGCGTCCCACTTAACGGTGTGGTGTCTAGAGGTCCTTCGAAGTACCCCCAGAGAGGTCCAGGGCAACGCTCCTCTGGAACAACAGGGCGAAGCCCCAGAAGCTGTCATGTATGAGTGAAACATTGTAAAGCTGAAACCCATAATAATCCCTTAATTCCATTTGAGGCGCACTGAACAGACGAGTATCACAATTTGATCATTACTTTGGGCAGTAACGAAATCCTGGGCAATGCAGAGCGGATATAAACTCATTCTAGATTCAGGGGTGAATATCCACCTTGAAAAGAATGTGTTTGGGCACATTTTAGTTATGCTCTACTCTATTTTGGGTAACAAAAGCGAGCCTTCCACACAAAAATATATCTCGAAAAGATACGCGATTATTATAGACTCATTTGTGTTTCCAACCTCATTTTTTGTTTTAAACCTCAATATCTTCGCGGGCCGGATTGGATCGCCCCTCGGGCCAGAAGTGGCCCACGGGCCGCCATTAAAGAACCAAGGCTCTATATTATCATTTGAATGATGCAATTGCTCCATTTTATATAACTGATCAAGAGCTTCTAGGAGGCCTTATATAGGTATCTGCCAGCCTTAGATGCCCTTTTTAATGAACAATGAAGGAATAGAAAATTTTCGTAATAGTCCACGAATGTTTCTGTTGACTCCACGTACGTATTTTGGGTAAAAACTTTCCCGAATTAGAAGGCAGTAAAGTAGCAAAAAGAGAGACTTCAGGAGGTTTTTTGACAACGATATTTTCTCTTGGACAACATACATTCTTCTTTCACCTAACCAAAAATTAAAATTCACAAAATTATAGACATTTTCTAGGCATATATGATCAGCGCCCAAAATATCCCAAAGATATCACCATTTTGCATCTAAGCGACCTTAAATTAACGAAAATTTCCCGAAGGGGAGGGGACACCCCTTCCCTCAGAACGGCACTTCTATGTAGTAACAAAGGAAGGATCCCCACTGGTGTATACAAAACGCATGAGAGGGCATGGCTTAGGGGGAGTTTGTTGACAACGTGTTCTTCTCTTAAACAACATACTCTGTTCTTTCACCTTACCAAAAATTAAAATTCACTAAATTATGGACATTTTCCAACCATATATGACCAGCTCCAAAATTATCCCAGAGATAGCACCATTTTGCCACCACGCAACCTTAAATTAACAAAAATTTCCCAAAGGGGAGGGGCCCTCCCCCTTAAACCTCTGCCCCAGGAGGGCACCTTTATAAAGTTACAACTAAGAATCCCGACTGCTGTATACAAACGCTGGGCGCATATAAAGTGCAATTCACGTGCCACCACTGAGTTGGAAAAAACATCCAGCCAGTCAAAATGTGGGACCTTCACACACCTCAAACATATGACCCGAGCTACGGCCCTGCATGGAAAGGGCCATTTCTGGCCATCTGGGAGGTATGAAAAACAACATTTTCTCGGTACGCTCCGCTCCAAACTATGTTGGCGCCCCGCTTAGATGTTCGGCCCAAGTCGTGCCCCCGGGTACAAAATTCCTGCAAACGCGCCTGGTGTGCATGTGTGTCTGTGACGCTTGGCTTGTAAAGACCATATCTCAAGATAGCAGTGATGGATAAATTTCGTACTTGGAATAGAGAATTACAATATTGAGAGAAAGATCACTGTTGTTTTTCATGGAAGTCATAGGTCATGTGAGGTCAACAGAGGTCAAAAACTGAAAACCTTGTAAACACGATATCTCTAGGTAGGAAGTATGGATGCTTGGCATGTGGATGCGTTATAGTCAGAAAATGAGCCCTATTGGTTTTGATAGAGGTCAAAGGTTATCTGAGGTCACGGGAGGTGAAAATACGTAATTCTTAAAAATACTTGTAAACACGATATCTCAAGATAGCAGTGATGGACAATTATCATACTTGGTGCATAACTCTAGCAGATTGAGAGGAAGAACCCTAGTGTTTCATTGGAAGTCAGAGGTCATTTGAATTCATCAGAGGTCAAAAACCAAAACCTTGAAAAACACGATATTTCAAGACAGGAATGATCTATACTTTTCATAGTATATAGATGTATTTCTCTAAGAAAGAGAGAGAACCCTTTGGGTTTGTTGGAGGTCAAAGGTCACCTGAAGTCATCAGAGGTGACACTACGAAGACCTCTTAAACTAAATAAACAGTGAGCTCACACAAACAGCCTGGGCTCGAATCCCTTATAACACACATTTTTTCTTCGTTTTTTTATTCACTTTTTGGTGGGGTTCAAAGGTCATGTAAGGTCAGCAGAGATCAAGTTGTGGAAATATCGTAAACATGAAATATAAATTTGAGGGCTGAACTTCAGTGCAACAAAGCACCCTCTAATTTCGGCAACGAATCACTAAGCCTTTGAGATGTCTAGCTTCAATAAGTCCCCGAATTCTCCTTTTTGCATTCGTATTAAATGAAAAAAGACCGTGTTTAAAGGATTTTGAATCATCCTATGTACGTTCAAGCAACAACTGCATTCCACTCAACACTTCAGTATGTCCTTCTATATGCTCTGCCCTTACTAGAAGACATTAAGAAAGGATAAGTTAGCGAGTGTTAACAAAATCATAGGATTAACTTGAACAAAAAAGAAAGGGCTGTCCTACTAAATTATGTGTGCATGGTAACTTCATTTATATTTTTAATCACAGGAAAGAAATCAAAGGCTCGGTGAAGACTGAACGTAGAGGACCAACTTCTTTATTGGTATGAATCAGAAGGGCTGGAACAGGGAAGTCATCAACTGACCAATGAAAAGCTGAAAGAAAATAACATTTCAAAGAAGCAAAGAGAATATAGACAACCTGAGGACCGGACGGCGTCAAAGATATCAAACGCGTATGCTGATGAGAAGCCACCAAGAGTGCAGCGATTTAACATCATAACTTAACGAGGAAACTTTCAAGTGAAGATTATATTACGCCCTTCGTGCGTGCTGAATGTTGCCTTTTTTTAATTTCAGTTGTATTAATAACTGGTCAGTGTCAGGAGTGGAGGATGATGGATTAAGGACTTAAAAACAGAGGGCGCTTCGAAAAGGCATTCAGGTGGTTGTGCACACGGACTTGTTTTACATATGGACATAGCATACTGCACCAACGCCCATGCGTGGAGTGTTGACACCGTAAGACACGTTTAGGCTTACCAATATGGTTGTGTGCTTTGTTTTGTGTGTTAAGTTTGGAATTACTCAAGCGGTTAAGTATCGGCAGACTTTTCAAGAAACTTGGGAAAAATTTTCAACAAAAAAAAAAAAAAAAATGTAAAGCTAGGTCAAATTCAACAAGCAGAATGAAGGACTGTGATGCTGTTCTTTCATTCGTGTTTGCATTTTGTCTTAAATGTTGCAGATTTATTGTCAAATTACAAGAATGACAGTAGAGCGGCTGCCATCTTGGATGCGAATTAACCACGTCGTATGCACCTATCTAATACATCGTCTGTACTTTAATTCACCCTAATTGTTAGAAATGTCATTCTTTGTAGTCCATGGATTGAAGTACGAGAAGTTTTGAAAAGATTTGTATGTAGCAATTAAAGGGAAGGGAGGACCTTAACAGTGAATCGCTATGTGTTAAACAGGAAAGTCACAAAAATGGGGGGGGGGGGAGGGGGGGGGAGGCTTTAGTTGGACGTCAAAATATCAACTGATTTTGTGTGTCTTCATGCGAACAGTATACATTCATCTTCAAAGCTTTATGTAGTTTTATGCGTTTTAAGAAAAACTAGGAAGAATTTACACAAAGATAGAAGTCATGGTACCACACTAGAAATTGAAATAAGGAGAATGACGTCTGACGATCTGGACTGAAGTCATTGATTTGACTCTCGATGGCAACAAAGCAACGTCGCGTAATACAAATATCACGTCGTTGCTTTTGTGTCACTTATTGGATGAGAAACAACACATTTTCAATTAAGGAGTATAAAACAAAACACTTAAGGCAATATGACTTATCCCTGTTGAGGAAATTACTCCCAATCTTTTGAAAAACGGATTAAAACGACATTTAAATTTTGAAGTGAAATGCACGCTGTACGTTCGGAGACACGCCAATCAACCAGATTTTTGCCGTAAAGCAAAAGCGCTGTCACAGTTTTCGTAGCCTCACTGGTTAAACACGAAGTGATGCATTCTGTCAGCGTTCTCCGTTGCTTTAATTTCAATGTGGTGCCCAAAGTAAACCAAATGAGCATTATACAGGTAACTTAGAAAACATGAAGTTCCTGCCCTAGTAACTGAGTCAAGGGCAACGACAAATCACAAAAGTCCATCCCCATACTAGCCTACTCTTAGTCTCAGTCTTAGTCTACTAGACTACTATTCGAGAGACACCAGTAAAGTAATTCAATTAGTTTTAAGGTTAAGGTTAAAAGTTTTAAGATTAGAGTACGGTTGCTTTACAACATAATAGCCTTTTGAATGTTACATAGGAAGATTCAAATATAGTTAAAGCATGTCTGTTGGGCAAAGCATTGCTGTATTCAGACTAAGTGTCGTTACTTGTTGTTATGATCGCAAGGAAGCATTTTTAAAGGAGGCAGTCTTCCGAATTTACATTACTATAATAACAAGTTCTGATGAGGCTCGGTTGTTGCGTCCTAGGTCTGTGACAGGAGAGTAGCAACATTTAAAAACGTTGGGGGCAGAATATATAAGGGCACTCTTCAAAGTCCGGGATAAACATACACACACCCACACACACACACACATATATATATATATATATACATACATACATACATACATACATTCATTCATTCATTCATTCATTCATTCATTTATTTGTTTGCTTTTCCACGTTATCAAAAAATATACAGACAGAAGTATCAAACAAAATAATATGTGGATGGAAGTGAACTTAAAACCCTTGTGGGCTTAACAAAGAAGATCACTCCCGTAAAAGAAAAGCTTAAAGACAGACAGTCATCACTGGCTTTACGTTCAGAATCGGATCGAAATCCTCCTTTTATTAAGCAAACTCTAACATTGTCAATGCCATGTCCAGGAAGGTTAAAGTGTTGAGAGACCGCTTGGAGCTGGGAATTTGTACGTATTGTCTGTTTGTGATTATTGAATCGGAGTCTAAAAGGTGTTTTGGTTTCTCCTACGTAGTTACCATGGGGGCAGATGCTACAAAAGATAAGGTAAATAACATTAGCTGAATTGCAATTGAAGGGGCCTGGATGTAAGTTGATGTCGGTTCCGGGAACTGTCACTACACTCTCCGTTACAATGTGTTTACATACTAAGCATCGGGGACCATTGCATGAACTAAGACTAATAAAGAAGCTTGACACCCTTAACAATGGGCTTAATAGAGAATTATCACACTTGGGTGCATTTACTTGCCTTCGTTAGAATCTATTCTGAGCTGGTATTGGCACAGTTTTGGTGTATGCTGATGAAGAAGCAGGGCTTCGAAAATTTTGTACGTCTAATAAACATGGTGCAAATATGTTGGTATCTAAGGCATTAACTGTTCTTTTTGCAATTTTATATATACTATACCAATACACGGAATCTATCACTATGCGCTTTATATATATATATATATATATATATATATATATATATATATATATATATAAAATTGCAAAAAGAACAGTTAATGCCTTAGATACCAACATATTTGCACCATGTTTATTAGACGTACAAATATGTTGGTATCTAAGGCATCAACTGTTCTTTTTGCAATTTTATATATACTATACCAATACACGGAATCTATCACTATATATATATATATATATATATATATATATATATATATATATATATATATATATATATCCCTTGATGGTTCCTTCTTTAGGCGACAATACGGGGGTGAAAATGATACTTTTAGGTGACATTGACATTATGGGTACATAAACGTGCCGCCTAAATGTTTACAACCAGTTTAACAACCATTCCCTGCATGGGATTTCAAAAATTTTGAAATAAATTAAAGTATCCTAGCGCCCTCTGTTTGGGGTTACTAAACGTAAGTTGCACTAAAATCCCATGACGTACTAATTTACTACTGAAATTTGGGGGTGTATATCATGCATGTGAAAATTGGTAAAAAATGGTACGTTTAGGGTACACACCTTTATTGAGTAATATCTCTTTATTTCTGTCATTTCATTAAACGTTGTGTGTACATCACACAGGTGAATAAACATATATGCATGTTTAGTGTGTTGCTGAAGATCATTCAGTTGTTTTTTGTTAAATTTTTACATGCATGAATATGCAAATACATTTAAATAACTGGTTGTCGCCCAAAGTGACCATCCAGGGTTATATATACAGTGGCCAAGTGGTTAGAGCATCCGACTTGCAGCCGGAAGGTCTAGGGTTCAAATCCTGGCCGGCTCATACCAAAGACTTTAAAAATGGAACCTACTGCCTTTGTGCTTGGTGCTCAGCATAAGCAATGGAGTAGGGAAAACAAGCCAGTGAGCCACAACTGGAAAAAAAGGCCGTGGTCGTCTCGACTTGAACCAACCAAACTGGGACGTTAAACCTCATCTAACTAACTAACTATATAGATATATACAGGGGCGGCGCCAGGGTTTTTCGATAGGAGGGGGCAAAACATGTTGGGTCGGACCCAGTTTTATTGTTTGAGGGTGCAGGCATTGAAGACTTCCGAGCCTCACCCTACCCCCCCCCCCCCCCCCCCCCCCCCCCCGTGTCAGAATCTGCATTTTTGGCGTTTTCATTTTCTTGGACTTTATTTTTCTCTCTCAAAAATTTTTTTTCTAAAATAAATACGAACTGTGAGAAGGTTTGGTTGCCTGTCAGTGAAAATCGGTCCCTCACTGAATGAGACGCTTCAACTATGCAGCAGGCGCGGCGGAACGAAAAAATATTGGGGAGGCTGAGTGCAGCACCATCAGCGCCACCATCAGTTGGCGCGGAGCGTACAAGAAAACTTTTGGCTTCACAAACCCTCCAGATGGCCGGAAATGGCACTTCCCTAGTGTTCTAAGCTGCATGTACCCAGCCTTGAAATATGGATCATATGTCTGTAATTTCTCAATTAAGGAGAAAATAAATCTATGAAAAATGGTAATACATATTTCTAAGCGGAGTGCCACCATCGGTTGGCGCGGAGCGTTCAAGAAAATTTTTGACTTTGCAAACCCTCCAGATGGCCGGAAACGGCACTTCCCGAGTGTTCTAAACTGTATGTATTCATCCTTGAAATATGGATTTCATGTCTGCAATTTCTTAATTAATGAGAAAAAAATTAATCTTCATCATGTGATTTTCTTCTTGCTTATAGAAAAGCCGAATCACTGAGGAAGGGTTATACGCAAAATTGAATGTTATAAAAGGGAGAGGAATCATAACTTATGAAATAACATTCAATTTTTACCTATAGTTTTTCGAGTTTTTGAACCAATTAATGATGTAACCAAATTTACAAGCTAAAGTAAACTTTACGCAAACAGGAGTGACGTCATTTCCTCACATTGATAGACTGATTTATGTATATCGTTAAATTTAAATCCAATTTAGTGTCCTTCATAATCGTATGGTATCATTACGAAATATGCATAGGAGATATTGAAATTTTGCAAATTGTACCCTTAAGGGTCTGTAAGTCAAAACGATTGAAAGGAACAAAAAAGGGAGAACTGATCATCAATGTGAAAATGTGAAAATCACTCCAGCTTGCTTTGAGTTCACTTTGCTTTGAAAATACAGTTAAATCAACTTTTTATATTGAAAGAAACGCATAGAAAAATGCATTTTTTTGGTCTACAAAGAACTGCAAAATTTTAGCTTAATTTAAAGTGTACCTAAAGGCTACAAATTCAAAAACATAAGTTGCAAAGCTTGAAAAATGAATCCAAATGGTCTAACTGCCATCTTTACAGGAATTCCTGAGCTGAGATATATAAAATGTTGGTGCTTATTCAATTTAAAATGGTAGATGGTGCAATAATTTGTAATGTCATTCTTGTACTACTCAAATTACATTCTTTGTTTTCTTTATTTTTTCGAAAGTCTCTGCACCTTGTTCCAAAATGTGATCACTTTCTCACTGTTATAGGGTGACTTGACTATACAAAACCTCTCCGTACAACAGTAATTTTTGCAAGGTTATATAAACATTTCAATTTCAAAAGGAAACAAAAGCAAGTAATGTGAGTTTTACAAGAAGATCATCACAAATTATTGCGCAATGGAATATTTTAAATAAAGTGAATACATTTTAACTTTTCATATCTCAGCAACAGGGTGAGCTATGAAAATGAGAGTTGCATGAGTGAAATTCGTTTCCAACGTCTAAAATATATATTCTTATAATTCTACACTTTAGGTCTACTTTGAACTCCTAAAATGAAACGTGCATGTATGGGATGAGAGACAAAACTGATTGAAATTTATTTTATTGCAGTATTATTTATGTAAAATTTGGACTTAAACCTTAAGAAAGGATTCACAGGCAGAGGTACAAATAATTGGTTGGGATGGCGTCACCAGGGAGGGAGAGGGAGGAGGGAGGGAGATACCGTACCATAACACACGTCAGTCTTAAAGCGCATGTCACACGTCACCGGATTGCAATAACGGAGAGGAAACGAAGACCCAAAATGGCACTCCGTTGATGTACGTCAGTATCCGTTTAGTCTCCTGTTCTCCTCCGCCGACTTCGTTTCATGACCGGGAACGTCCGGTATGAACGGCGAGAGATTTTGAACATGCACAAAACTTGGACCGGACGTCGACCGAAAAGGTCCCCCTTACGTATTCGTTACTTATCCGTTAAGATTCCGTTTTATCATTTTCTCGTGCGTTTCTCATACTGGACTTCTCCGTTAGTATCCGTTCGTCTCCGGTGATTGGTATTTGTTCACCGGATCATTACCGGACAACAAACGGATGAAACGTTGAAGTACAGTACCTGTACCAAATGTTCGACGGACACTACCGCATAAGTAACGGAAGCGTAAAGGAATAGAACTGACAATGAACGGATAGGTAACGTACGTTTAACTGAAGAAACGAAAAGACACAGGCAAAGAAACGTATAGGGGACGGACATAGACCGAAGATGCAGCGTACTTGCATCCTGTCCCCTCCCCATACTATAGCTTAACAAACGTTTTTGCCGTTTTTTCTTGGATCTTTTGGGTGCGACTGCATCCTCCCCCTGCATCCGCCCCAGGCATGAGATGAGTGATCGCGGTTCTGAGGGAGAGGTTAAGGGGAGGAGGTGTGAAAGATTTTTTGACTACCGGGAAGCCTTAGACGCAATCTGGTGCAATATTTTGCATCTTTTGAAGTCATATTTTTTCTCGAGAAATCTAGTTTCTAGATAAGTAATCCAACCTTCTTTACTTTTGGCCGACTACAGTTTTCCAATTTTGTTGCACTTATTGTTGACGATTACATAACAAACGGGCAAGGGCGGCGATTTGTGTTGGCTATTGGGGGAGGCGCGCAGAATGGAAGTTGCCATCGAAGCGGAGCGCCATCATAGTTTGGTGCGAAGCGTACAAGTGAATTTTCGCCCTACAGACCCCCCAGACTGCATGAAATGGCACTTCTCGGGATCTTGGAGGCAGTTTTGAACCGTACAATACTTGGTACGTGACGACTGACAGGCATGAGCGTGTGAACGGCGTTTGGTTGCGTTGGTATAGAAGCGGAGCGCCACTAACGGTTGGCACGGAGCGTACCGTTTAAAATGTTGCCAAAATGGCTTCAATATCGCAATTAATGGTCCTTCTCAGACCTTTCAAATTGCACTGAAGCCAACTTGATATGTGGCATGATTTCTATTGTCTGGCTGCGCCGATAAAATTTTTGCCAAAACAGCTCCCAGATCGCAAGAAGTGCCCTTCCCAGATATTTTAAATTGCACTGAAGACATCTAGATATGTTACACGCCTTATATATATTTTCCCACTTTCACGGAACTGTTACTCTTCCTCTGGTATAACCTTCCCTGCGTACCAGTTTAACCATTTTGTGATTGTTGTGACATGGTTGAACAATGTACACGGAAGTGAAAATCCTACCCCCCCCCTCCTCCTCCCCTGGTTGGATACGATACTGCACTACAGACATGTCACTACATGTGTAGGGTAAGTGTACAACTAGGTCTGGTAGGTCCATGTGTACTGGATTTACACACTAAAATATGATGTAGGTCTACTTCTCCGTGAGCCACGGTCGTGAAGGTAGCCATGGAATTCGTAATAGATACCACATTCGCGCGTAGTCCGAGAATTTACAGAATATTCACAAATACTTCGGTCAAATACGGATTTGAATTAACTTTTAATCACTCAAATCAGTCAGTTTAGTGTTGAAGACTATGTTTTGCTTGCTTTCAAATAGCAATTTTCACAGAATCTCGCCAGGGGATATACTGTATTTTGGCCCCCTATTGTTAACGCTACTTGGTATTAACCCTTAAACGACAAAAAAAAAAAAAAAAAAACTCAGAGAGAAATTCAGTCATGGGTCTTCTGGGATGTAGAAGAGCCTTAAGTGTAAGCTCTGAGGTGGATGAAGATAGGCTATATAGCAAATGATGAATGCGTGTATACTCGAACATTCCAAATATTTGCACGAAGGACTATTGCAGTATGGAGCGGATGTACAATGAGTTAGACAGAGAAGACAACGCGCGCGAAGCGCGCAAAATTTTCGAGGATTTACACCGAAAACGTCCTGTATGCGACGGATAATGTATTACAATACTTTATTCCATGATACTGTTACACCTCACCCCACCCCCTACAAAAATTATGTGTCTGAAAACGTTATTTAGACGATTTTATTTTTTGGGTCAAAAACCATAGGGGGGGCAAATGCCTGCCCTGCCCCCCTGTGGCTCCGCCCCTGGATATATATACATACAAGTACAATTTTATTTTCATGGGGGGGGGGGGGGGATTTTACCATTTTCAGAAAAAATGGGGGAAAGGCAAGCGGTTCCTACAACTTAATTGGCCTGTGGCCATAAACATACGATTGTGAAATTAACTACGAAGTTTACTGATTCTAACACACAGGGTAGAATAGGGTCCCATGGACATAACGGGTTCGAAAATTTTACCCATAACAGGGTGACAAGGAAAAACTTCGAGGGCGGTCAGCAAATCTGGATCCAAATTCACAAAGTCGTCTTGTAAAAAGCTATAGGCTAGTCCTATGGCTGTTCTATTTTCATAGCTAGCACCCGCATTGTAATAAACGTTAAAGGGTTCCTTATATATCACTTTGAAGCCTGTGTATAATTTAAGTATTCTTTGGGATGACATAACGCAATTTTATGAAACTAGTTTCGTAGCGAGATAGAAAATAAACATAAATTTACCATTAACGTTTCGAATGATTGATGATAACATCATCACAAGTTTTTAGAGGAACAATCATAACATTAATATACAACATTTTAGTGCACTTTACTATTACGGTTATGCTAAAAATTTCCATTGGAACGAATTCTCAACGTACTGACTGTATCCATGTTATCGTTAAATCGAATATTCTTTGTCTGAACGATCACAGTGTAAGCCACAAAGAGACTATTACCAAACAAATGCCATACATAGTTGTGCAAATCAAGGGTGGCGCCAGCGGGGGGGGGGCATTGCCCGCCCCCCTTCGGGGAAGGCTGGCCCCCCGTCGGGGAAATTTTTCGGTTTCGTCGGGGAGCTGTTATGTATACGATAAAATATGTAGTCCCCGACAACGCAGAGTCGCCCTGACGATTTACTTCATTTTGGTCTAAATTAGGGCAAATTCTTCAATAAAAACCCCGAATTTTCCCATTTTCTTCCTCAAAGCCCCATTTTTTAAAATTTCCATGGAAAATGCCGGCAATTTTTTCAAATTTTGTCCAAAAAGAGCCCAAAATTTTCCGCGCGCTTCGCGCGCCAAAATTTTCCTTCTAACAACGTTTCGGCACTTTATTTCCTTCGTTGAAAATTTGGGTTGCTGGGCCCCCCCGTCGGGGAGCTTGGCCCCCCTGTCGGGGAAATCCTGGCGCCACCCCTGGTGCAAATACAACCCCCAATATTGTAATCAGTCCCTTCGCATTTCACAATTTTAAGTGAGGATAGACGCATACAATGGGCTGGCATGGATATAGTTGACAATCTTCGCGGGTTTGTGGAAGTAGTGACACCGGCATAGCCTGTCTACTGACTGAAGTTTGGATAAAATATTTACAGGGTGGCAACAACGGGCAACAAGGGGCGGGGGAGGAGAGGGGAAGCATCTGCCCGAAGCCTTGATACGGGAACGATGACGGACAGAGTGACAGAAAAAAATTTCTACCACCACTTTTTCATTGCAGGGCATATTTTATGTAATATTCGTAGATTCTTTAATAGAGATAGGGAGTTCGAGGTCGTTATTTTTCTTAAATTGCAATTTTCAAAAAAAAATAGTATTAAATGCTGAACTAAACTCAATATATAGAACCCTGGCATAAGACATCTGTACCTCAAGATGGTGTAAAAAGAGATGGCGTCACCAACACTTCTGTTACGATTGTGGGCAAAATGGAAGGGATCAAGTTTATATGGCAACTTAGTATTCAAGAAACTTAAAACTGTTTGTCAAATCATTCCATGACAACCGAAGTAAGTGCAGCTGGTCTGTAGTCATATCGGTACGAAACATAATTTTTCTCAGGAATAGGTATAATAATAGCTTTTTGAAATATGATGGGACAGTGCAGAGACGAAGTTACCAGTGAAAATTTCCGTGAACCGGGAACAACATAATTTTAGTGAACAGTGGCGCCGCCAGGATTTGGTGATTGGGGGGAGGGGGCACCACAGATGACGTCAAAATGCTACCTCACTCCCCCCACGTCTGCGTAAATTATACCTATTTATGCGTTCCTGCGATTGTATACAGTAGTGTGGAATCCTTCCTTTGTCACTACATAAAGGTGCCGTCCTGGGGGAGGGGTGTCCCCTCCCCTTTGAGAAATTTTTGTTAATTTAAGGTTGCTTAGATGCAAAATGGTGCCATCTTTGGGATATTTTTGGAACTTATCATATATCATATATGGCTGGAAAATATCCATAATTTAGCGAGTTTTGGTAAGGTGAAGAGGAGAGTATGGTTAAGTGGAAAAGGAGAGTATGCGCCCATGCGATAGTTTACAGCAGTGATAATCCTTCCTTCATCACTTCAATTAAGGTGTCGTTCCGGGGGAGGGGGAAGGGGTCTAAGGGGAGGGGGTGTCCCCTTGAGAAATTTTGTTAATTTAAGGTTGCTCATATATGCAAAATGGTGCTATCTTTGGGATATTTTTGGAACTGATCATATATGTCTGGAAAATATCCATAGTTTAGTGAATTCTAATTTTTGGTAAGGTGGAAGAGGAGAGTATGTTGTTTAAGGGAAGGGTATGCTGTCAATAAACCTCCTGAAGCCCCCCCCCCCTTTAGCTAATTTAATTAATGCCTTCTATTCGAGGAAAGTTTTTACGTAGAAATACGTGCGTGGAGTCCATAGAAACATTCTTGGATTATTACGAAAATTTTCCTTTGCTCCATTGTGCATTATAAAAGGGTATCTAAGGCTGGCAGACAGCGGTACAGTCTCTGGAAGCTCTGGATTGATTATATAAAATGGTGCACTGACATGGTGCTTATTACCTGACATCCAAGTTACTAAGTTTGAACGAAAATCAAGACGAACAGTTTCTAGCAATGGGGAATGGGAGGCTGAGAACAGGTGCAGGGAGGTGATATTAGACCTCTCTATCAGGTGTAGCAAACGGGGTTTATGACTAAAAAGCGCATTTCAAAATGATTTTCCGTCGTAGGTGTATGTACAATCACCATCTATACCGGTAATGGCTTCCTACGAAAAATGTATAACGGCAAATACGTACTTTCAACCTTCCAGATCATGCTACAAATTAGACTGAAAGATCCCATAGGCCTACAGAGGTCGGGGATGTACTTATGTTTCTCGGAAAAGGGTTGTGATCAAAATAGTTGCATGTATTATAACCTTAATAATTGTCATAAGATGTTGTGCAAACCGTGACGAATGCGCGCGAAGCGCGCCGAAATTTTTTATTGCATAAGATTACTATGACAAAACCTGCACTCATGATCCTCTGCACTGAGGCACTTTCAATTCCTCAACAAACATATATGCTAATCACAAAGCCAATCTTTTACCGGAGAATTTGTAAACAGTCTTCAACTTTTTTACTGTGCTTCTGCGGGAGTTGCTACCGGAATTATTGACAACAAGGATATTACTGAGGTAAGGTTTAGAGCGCGCGGAGGGCGGGAAAATTTTGATAGCTTGCGAAAGATTTGGGATAATTCTGATACTTTGAGTACCATTTGTTATAGAAAATGATTACCACAGATCCATCACTCGGTTAAAAAGACACCTCACCCTACCCCCTACAGAAATCTATAGCTTAAACGCCTTTGAGATCATTTTAAAATTCCCCCCAAAATCTGAAATCGATTGGGAGGCACGCGCTTCCCCATGCCCCCCGTGCTGGCGCCACTGTTAGTGAACGTGGAGTAAAGCCATCTCGGGTCGTGGCGGTATAATACACAAACCAGTAAAAAAGAAAAACAAAACAATGCAGAATTCAATTTTCTCTCCGTGTTACCATGGTAACACGGAGAGAAAAGTGTTACCATGGTAACGTGGAGAGAAAATTGAATCACACGAGGTATTTGTAGCCTGTTTGTCACTTCTGTGAATCACAAGCCGAACTGGTGTAGTGGTCACAGACTCTGCCCGGAAAGCGGAGGATGGCGGGTTCAAACCCTCGGTACGGCTCAATTTTTCTCCCTGGTATTTTCTCTGAACCTTTCCTGCTTTGATAAGGGCTACGCTCTATCTAGGATTGGTATAAAAATTCAAGATCGAATGTACTACTATTTACCTTTCGACCTACACATTCTAACTTCGATCTACTAACCTCGACCTACTATATATATATATATATAATATATATATATATATATATATATATATATATATATATATATATATATATATATATATATATATACACTAAATTAAAGCTAGGCAAGTGACTCCGAAGGTTACTTTGTGTACTTATCTGTAGTTTTGGCTGGGCTAGTAGTGTGGCACTCGCTCCGATGTAACGTTAGGCTTCTCCCTAATCTGGTTCATACGATAATGTTATCAAGCAGCTTATAGTAGATAGAACGTTCTAGATTCGGTGTATGAACTTGTTGGTGATCCCTCTCAAAACAGTCAAAGTACGAGTCTGGTATGTATTCGATCGTTGAAGCTTTTCGAAGTTCTAGGTTGAGCCAGGGAGTTGTTACGGATAGAGTTTAAAGGTGATCGGTCGTCTTGAAATATTGTTTGTGACGTCAGCCTTTTCTTGACATGTTCTGTAGTCGTAACTGTTGAACGGATACACCATACAAGTAGCTATGATGACATCGGTATACCTAGTAGGTATGCAGCTACATGCCGTCTCGTCTTGCTTACCGATTAGCTATACCACGCTTGTACGGTGTATCTGTTGAACAGTGACGCCTCAGAAACATGTCAAGAAAAGGCTGACGTCACAAACAATATTTCAAGACGACCGATCACCTTTAAGCACCTAATCCATCAGACAATACGCACTTGAGAAAATTTTAATCCTTTTGTTAGGGGAGATTTTCATTAACAGGTCCTTTAGTTCCTTCTCTAGAATTGTGTTACCTGACCTTCCTTATCAGAGTTTCATCCTTTGATATTAAGGTAATCCTCAGACGAAGAGTTTATGAAGACAATGCTTTGAAGTGATCTGCTCCACCGACAGATGTTAAACCTTTGTCATCTTTCTAATAGAAACGACTGTAACTGCACTTTGATCCAATTTCTTTATTATTCTAATTTTACGCATGTAATGTAGCATTCCTTTTTGATGAAGCCGGCAAGTCTATATTTGTCTACAAAAGTTAAAAAGAAGTTCCGCATTGTTCCTTAAATTAAGAAACATGAATCCATGTTCAGAAAGTTATTTAAAGCTTTACTGAGCCCTTTTGAAAATTGTAAACTGGCGTAAAGAGATGAAAAAATATTTGTTTTCCTTGACAACAGGCAATATCATGGCAATGGGTAAAAGTATACCAAAACTGTTTGAGGAGTATAGCAAACGACAACAACCATTGTCGTCACATCCTGTAATCCCTTTTAAATGGTACTAAAGAATTTGAAAGAGCTAGACAAACGGTAGATTATTGTCCGCAAACCACATAGTGCAAACATGGAGCTTATTCTTGGACAGGAGAAGAAAGTTCACAAATCCCTTTGAAGACGATCATACGGCGAAAGTCAATCCCATTAAACTATTTAACACCCCTAGTCCCTCTCCCTTTGTACTTCATTGAAGATTCAATAAGCTTAAAAGATATTAGGAACTAAGTACAATAGGTACATGTCATCTGCTACATCTTGAAGAGGACAGAGGACAGGAATTTTGTCTATCACTTCAACATTGCCAGTCTCTTTAAATGGAAATCAAAGTGCTCGTTTCGTCGCGTATTGTCGCTTTTACCCAAGTATTGCTTTCATTCCTTGTTAAACGCTGAATATGTAGGGACCATTTACAACAGGGATGTGCAACCTTTTCGAACACCGGGCCAAATCATATTGCTGTGACCATCTGGGGACCGGAGTGGAACAGAGATGTGTATGCGATGGGGGCGTCTCACTCTCATCCCTTCCCCCAACCCTTCCCACCCCTCCCCTTAGTGACCAATATGCCCTTCTAGGCAGACCCACATGCACTCGAATAATATTGTAGTATGGGGCCACTAACCGTTGGCGAAAGTTGTCCCGTGTATTGCATCTCTATTTTGTCGACAAATACAGCATGTTATGATTCAGATTAAGAATGCGTTTTACAAGTGAATTCTTTAGTTTATCAAATCATGAAATGGTCAAAAATGTGCACCTTACATCAAAGGAAGTGATCGTTTCTTTTTTTTTTTATGATATCCTGTACTTACGTCAAGTTTAAGTTGTGGTCAAATAACTAGACGTACAAAGGCCAAAAATAGGCAAATCGAAATTGGTTCGCGGGCCGCACAGGAGAAAGTCGCGGGCCGCAGGTTGCACACCCCTGCTTTACAATATGCGCAATTATGCGAAAATTGGTGAAAATTCACCTGCAAAGTATAGACTCGTTACTAGTCTGCTCATTTGCATATAGCATTAACATTACTCCTAGTACCAGCATCTATTCTTACGAGGCAATAACCAGTCTTTTTGAATTTTTACTCTGCATTTCTCATTTAGCTGTCGGCAACTTCCTCGGTATCAAATGATTGTTCGATTTAATACATTTGTTAGGGTATCAGTAGAAATGAATAAGGTTGCCAGTGATAAGAAGTGTAAACTGTGAGTGCCAGACAAAAGAACTGAAAAGCCGTAAGTCTCATCATCGATCATTACAGGATTATCTCCTCACGCATGTCCGGTTCTAACTGGATTAGCATAAATTAAAGTCGAACTTTTCTTCTCCTCTCCAGGTAGTAGCTCTATGGTGCAAAGGAGGAATATGTTTGCTCTCTCATCCGTAACTACTCCCTGGTTGAGCAGAATCTTTCTAGGCTAGGGAGAGAATGTCACCTTACATCATTTTCTATTTTTATCACATCGCGCTTACAAAACAGTGACGTTATCCATAACCCTCGCGGACGTTCCTATCGCGACTCAATATTCGCAAGTGTTTGTCGGGACTCCTCTGCAGTATTGTGAAATACATGCTGTAGTACGCTTGTGTAGTAATCTATACATATAGATACGAAGCACGGAACTTCTACACCAGAATTCAGACATGATGTATGTCCGTTTAATTGTTTCATGATTTGATAATATGGAGAAAAAGATATCAAAGTGCGGAGAAATATGAATTTGAATGTTCCTCAGACACTTCCCTCCATGTTTTATGTGCTTCAGTGAGCTGAAATGATATTTCACCTATTTTATCCCATTTATAAAACAAGTGTTCAAGTATCTGGTCGTTTCGCCCCATTACCAGTTCGCCCTGGTCATTTCCCCCTGTCAGTTCGCCCTAAAGTGGAAGTCGTTCCGCCCCTAGGTACCCAGCAGTCCCCAGCTGAAAGCAGTTCTTTTTGTCAATGATTTTAAGACAGGTTTCCCCCCGTTCATGCAGCAAAGGCTCTGAAGAACGGGCTCTCGGTCATTCCATTTATGTCACTCAATGATTTGTTTTCTCTACCCAGTGGCGTACTAAAGGGGACAGTTGGGCCTCAGATACCACCCTAGGGGAGTTCAGTGCGACAGTTATAGAATTCTCTAAAAAATGAGAATTTCCAACCATATAATCAGTAATTAAATTTATTTCCCAAAGATAGCATCATGTTTTGCATTTCAGTCAGGGCAATTTTTTAAAACTCGAAACCGACCTTACTGACATAAAACAAAGATGATTTTTCTGTGTTTCCTGAAGAACATATTTCAGGACATAGGCGCAGGAAGCTTTTCGAAACTGGGGGATGGGGGTGAACCTTGTTTCGGATCGCCGTCCTGGGGGAGGAGTCTAAGGGGAGGGGTTCCCCAAAATTTTTTGGGTATTTGAGGGTCCTCAGATGCAATTTGGTGAAGCATACTTCAGCTCCCCCCCCCCCCACTGGAGGCTAATCCCCCAAGCCCCCTCCCGCTTCCTACGCCAGTGTTTCAGGAATATTTTTAGCAAAAAAGTTTAGCAAAATTGGCCAATGTGTTAAATATGGATATAGACTACAGTGTCCACCAGCCAAATTGTTTGTAACATACTTAAAAATCTGAGAAAATTAGACCAATTGTGTGATAAAATTTCCTCTCTAAACGCCAACATTTGGCCTTCAGGCATCATCAGAATTCAGAAACATTGTACTCCCTTTATTCCTATTCCCAGCCCACAGGTCTGCAAAGAGACAAGCCAATTATAGCTTTCCTTAATCAACATCCGTCCATCTTGAAGTGTATTGTAGCACGTTTATGTAAGTTATGGATAACATCCGGTACTATTTTTCCCCTAAAAAGTGATTTTAGCATTCATCTTTATTTACTTTCTGGGAGAATAAATTTCTACAAATAATGCATGTTCAGATGCAGCTTTCAAGACCTGGGAAGTGTCATTTCCGAAAATGTGGGCAATCGTCATAACCTTAGCATTTGAGTATACACAGATATTATGCAAATATGCTCTCCAATGAATTGCTTTGGTACAAAGATTTTCTTGGAGTGCAAGGCTAGTCATCGGCCAATTCTCCAGTCGACATCGTTCCGGCAACCCGCCACCCCTGGCGGGGCTGTGACGATTGTCACACACTCCTCTCGGGCAAATCCTGGCCCCACCTGTTCATTGGCATCCCAAAGCACTAACACTTATACAGCGTTTGCTTTAATGAAGACAAAAAAAATTAGTTTAGCGCCTGCAAACATAATTTCTTCATATTAACGTTTTGAGTGTGGGACTTGTCACTATTAAATAAAGTATGAAAATACAGCAGTGACTCTTTACTTCAACATACCTTGTGAAGCATTTGCTTATATGTTACCGTAAGAAACTTTAATTTTCGATCGACTGGGAGCATAGAAAGTTTCTTTTCAGCTGGGAGGCCGGTGCAAACGTTTAGGACAGCCGTCTTGGAGGAGGAGTGTCCCCCTGTCCTTTGAGAAACTGAATATTTGAGGCTTTGGATGCGTTTTGATACAACATTCGGCACAAATTTTAAGGAAAATTACTGAAATTTTGACGATTTTTATAGGGAAAAAATAGTTCGTTCTTGTATAGACAGGAGGCAGATCGAAGCACAAATTGGTCCCGCAATTTCTGACTGGGGGAGGCGCGCCTTATCTCCCTGCTCCTCGCTTCCCACGGAAACATAGGCCTAGATAGCAACAAAACATGATGATCGTCAGCCGGTGAAAAGCCGTACAAATAATATAGTATCAATATTGTGCACATGTATGCACCCGGACAACGCAAAACCTACGCCACTGAGCGGACTCAGTTTGCTAAGCCCCTCTTTAATGCTAAGTTCACAGGGATATGACCAGGAGCGTCGATCCGTATTCAAATGTGTGGGGGGGGGGCATACATGACTTAACACAAACCAATCCCTTTAGTTTTGAAGAGGGGGTGTCTTCCTATAGGCCCTTTCCTCCTCCGTTATGAAGACTGACGTTGTCCTATTCTAATAAGAATTATTTCAAAGTTAACATGACCATCATAGATGATCTGCCAAGTGAAATACACGGAGTCCACGGAATTACTTCAAGATGTTATTTTCACCATGTCCCAAAATAGCTGAAACCACTCCTCGCAGCGTGGATCATTGTCGAAGATCATGGACCCGACCAGGCCCGTTGCTAGTGTGATATGTTTTGGGGTGTGAAGGTCCCAAATTCCGACTGGCTGGATGCTTTTCCATCTGAGCGGAAGCGTGTAAATTGCACTTTGTTTATGAGCTCTGCGGTTGTATACAGCAGTGGGGATCCTTCCTTTGTCACTATATAAAGGTGTCATCCTGGGGGATGGGTCTAAGGGGAGGGGGCGTAGAGCAGCACTCCCCTTTGAGAAATTTTTGTTAATTTAAGGTTGCTTAGATGCAAAATGGCGTATCTTTGGGATATTTTTGGAACTGGGCATCAGTGAGGGGGCATGGCCCAATGGGGTGTCCCTATCCCCTTTGAAGATCTGTGAAAAATTTGGTGCCCTTACATGCATCCTGGTGCCAAATATGCTACCTTTTGAAGTAAATTTCTGTTAAAAATTTTTCGTATTTTTAGGAACCTAAAAAAGTCGGAATCAGTGAGGGGGCATGGCCCAATGGGGTTCCCCCTCCCCTTTGAGAAATTTTGAAAAATTCGGTATCCTTACATGCAATCTGGTGCCAAATATGATACCTTTTGAAGTAAATTTGTGCCAAAAAAAACTTACGTATTTTTAGGAACTTAAAAAACTCGGAATCAGTGAGGGTGGGCATGGCCGAATGGCCCTCCCCTCTGCTTACGCCACTGATTGAATGACCCCATATTGATGCGAGGCCCTACAGATGTTTGGAGATGTATGTCTGTTTTCGGAAAGTGTTGTGATCAGAATAGGTCCATGTATAATTACCTTTTCAATGGTCATGAGAAGGAGTGCCGTGACGCATGCGCGCAAAGCGGGCCGAAATTTTGTCATTAAATAAGATTTCCCTGACGAAATCTACATTCAGAATCTGCATCGAGACACTTAACAATTGGCCAACAAACCTACATGCCACTCAAAAAGTCAGTCAAATAGAGCCACGACACTACTCTTTTACGCAAATCGGGGG
This sequence comes from Holothuria leucospilota, assembly GCA_029531755.1. NCBI lineage: Eukaryota > Metazoa > Echinodermata > Holothuroidea > Aspidochirotida > Holothuriidae > Holothuria > Holothuria leucospilota. Next base: position 66,225,053 of record CM055961.1, on the reverse strand, counting down.
GGGGGGGATTTGATATTGTGTCCCCCACCCATCGAAATGTGGGGAGGACTTGTCCCCCCCCCGTCCCCCTAAAATTGACGCCCATGGATATGACTGACCAAGAATACGCCGTACAGCCTGCTACGTAGGTAACACAGGGCCTAACTTAGCGGCGAGATTTACTGTATACGAAGAATACGTACGAATCGACATGTGTACATTCTGGTTCGGTACGCCCTGTATGCATTTGAATACTCGAAGCTTTCAAAAGACATCTATTCAAATACTTAATTACAATATCATTTTCCATTAGAATTTATAGTTTGGAAATACTACAATGTACAGTATGCTTAGGCTACGACATTTCGTCTGTTGTCGCTGCTTTGCACCTCCCAAGTTAGTCCAGGTGTACTTAATTACTGTACATCGGATATGCGGACAAAGGGGGTATTACGGGGCAAAAGGGTCACTAGTCCCTCCCCTTTTTTCCAGAGCTTAAAAAATAAAAAATAATAAAATAAATGAGCGAAAGGAAGCGAGAACAGAGGAATTATCAGAACATTTTCAAAAGCCTATAATGATTAAATTTTGCAATGTTAAATGAAGGAAAACATTAATGTCAAAAACCATAAAAATGCTAGGAAGATTTTTCTCTGCGCGCCTTGCGCGCACCCCCAGAGAAGGCTGACTAACACAATTGAAAATTTTGTCTGGTACCGTAAAATTGCTTTTGCCCTACTGCACCACACTGTTGTGAAGCTCTGAAATAAGGTGTAACCAGGGAGTTGTTCTAACAACTCCCTGGTGTAGAATATGCTCTGGTGCTAGTTGCAGTTTACAACACCCGCATTACTTATTAACCTATGTGTACCTCCGATTGTGCTTGTATGCACTCACGAATCACATTCCAATACCCGGGCTGTTTTGTCCAGGCTAGCGAGTTGTAAACACATATCCGATCCTTACTTAGTAATACACGTGTCTGTGTCATCTTTACTCACGTCCCGAGTCTTTGCACAAGGGTCACTAAAAGTACCAATGTACGGAATTAAATGCACCATGGTCCTTGCAAACGAATCTACCCATGTATTGGGAGTCTCTTTTCTCGAAAAAAAAAAGTTTCGGCGTGCTTCGCAAGAGCCTATATAAATCGATGTCTCATTAAAACCGCTGCACTGCTGTGCGTAGGAAAACTTTGGTGGAATTGTCTCGTCATTACTTCCTGTAGGACAGCCTGAGTAATTTACTGTTTCCAAAACCCTCGCTACACCCCTCGCTGTCCACTTTCCTCACCACCTACCACTATCCTCAGCAAATTGACTTACGGTTACACTCTTAAATTTACGATCATCATAAGAAAACCATTTCATTAACATTTCAAATTAAACCTAGGGGAAGCAGGATTTTCTCAAGAAATGGTCCAGAATGGACAGAAAGTGGTAAAATTTAAGGAAAATTTCTCAGGGAAGACCCTCAGTCCCAATCCTCCGGCTTCGGGCCTTCAGGGCTCGCGGATTAAGGCTTCGCCGGCCACAACTTCCCAAGATGCATCTCCAATGAAAATTACTTCCCTAGCACTTTAACTGCAGATGCCCTTGGTCATGTCCATATAAAAACTACCCATAATACATTTCATTGACTTTTTAAAGTATCACATAGTCTATAAACTTCAAAATCGACCATACCTTACTTTTCACACTAATAAAAAAAGTTAAGGGGGATTTGCCCCGGATCATCGACAAAAATGAAACAAAAGAAAGAACCATACGGCGGGATATAGGTTCCTGTATCCTGCAATATGGAAAGAAGAGGCACCTGGGGAAAGTAGGAAAATTTGCGCTGTCTCAACGCTGTTTTCTTTGGCGCGCTTCGGTTACCCCCTGCAGAACATCTTGGTTGTCATAGCTCCGCACAAGCTCTTCTAGATCATTGAAACCACCAATGTCCCCATGACCATACGCAACGGGAGGTTCCCGTCTCCCTCAGAAATTTTCAAAGCAAAGTTTTTCTCAGTATGGATCTGTGTGAATTTACCGACTCTTTAAAATTGTTTAGATGTGTGAATTGTGTAAGGTACGGGTTCCGCGCCATTTCCGGTACGGTGACATGGGACAGACGCTTAGCGAATGGGGGAGGCAAGAACCCTCTCCTTGAAGATACTTTCTTTAGCTTTTCTAATATATTATTCCTATCGCTAAAAAGTCTGAAAAATGCTTCGCTCATACCCACTCTACATTCTATTTCTCCCATCCTCAAAACTATTGTTCCAAAGCCCGGGTATATTCGCCTCCTCCCTCAAGTCCCCTGCATTATCGACCGCGGCCTACTGTAAATCATATGGAGTAAGAATATAACTGAAAAAAAGGCAAATCGTGATTTTGTGGTCTGTTAACTACCCACCTTATGTAATTTGAAGTTGAAGCTAAAATGCATCATTTTATGTCTACAATTTCGTAACTACTCCAGAGCTTCGGGCCTTCTCCCCTTGACCCCCGTCTGGGCTCTGCCCCTGGACCCCGCCAGGGGCCCAGAGGCGGGCCCCGTGACTTCACATCGTTACGGGGAACGCTTCGCACTCCTGCGGCGCTTTCGGCACCGTTTGGCAGTCTACTCGGGTCCCCCCCCCCCCCTTCCAGACACCAAATCCCGCCCTGTGCGGATAGCAATGGCATGCATGCCAGCGCGCCATTATTTACATCATTATCGGATACGAAGTCGCGACTTTAGCTTTCGCATAATGGCGAACAACCTCAAGTCGATGAATCTACGCTTGCGCAGTTGGGCTTAACTTAGATATCACGTAAGGTGACGTTCTCTCCCCAGCCGCATGTTTTCTAGGCTACGTTCTTTAACAAGGTCTGAAGTTGCAATTGGATGTATCATATACGAACTTGGACAGCCCGTAATAACGGCGGTATGTCAGTCTGTCTCAGTACAGTGAATACGTCTGGTGCTGTGTGTATTGCATATTGAATTCTATCCCTCGGTGTCTTCTGTACGACTGATAGCTTTTATAAGACCAGTGGAATCGTTCTAGTATTCAGAGGAAAAATCTAGCAGTCCTTGCGAACAATGCCTCGATGAAAAGAGTCTTTCCGACTGGATATACGCATCACTAGAAATACTGTTACGCGGAAACCAGTCCCTTTTGTAAACATCGAGGTCTGTATGTTATGGAGTTAGAGTTACATGAGGTTTTACGGCTCAGTTTCTAACCAACTGGTTTAAGTCGGGCCGGCCACGGCCTTTATTCCAGTTGTGGCTCACTGTATGTTATGGAAGCCTTGAGAATGTTCTCGTTTGTTGTACTGCATAGCAGGATCGGAGTTAAATTGCTAAAAACAAGGTAGTGCCTCTTAACACCTCGTGTTTATCCAGTTTTTGAAAGAAACTATAGGCTGTATTACGGGGGGGGGGGGGCAAGCGGGGGACTTGCCCCCACTTTTTCCAGAACATAAAAACTAAAAATGACAAAAAGAATGAGCGAAAGTAAGCAAGACCAGAGAAATTATAAGAGAATTTTCAATTGCCGATTACTATTAAATTTTGAAATGTATTAATATCAAAAACCATACAATTGCCAGGAGATTTTTTCTCGGCGCGCTTCGCGAGCACACCCAGAGAAAACTGACACTATTGTGACTTAAAGCTTGGAACTAACGGTCACTGAAAGTACTAGTGTGTGTCATTAAATGCACCATGGTCCTCATGGGCGTCCGCAGAAAAAAGTTCAAGGGGGCAAAATTTTTTAAGGGGTCCCGACTTTTTTCATGGGAAATATTTTACTCCCAGAAAAGAGTTTAGCTGCTACTTTTCACACAGTGTTGACAAAGAAAGAAACTAGGGTCGCGCGTAGCGCGCCGAAAATTTTGGGTTCTTATTAGAGAAATTGTTCTCATGAGAGCAAAAAACGGGTAAAACGAAACTGTAAACTATCGCGATTGGGGGGGGGGGGGCAAAATGACATTTGGCCCCCTTCGAAACACATTGGGGGCCATGTCCCCCTGGCCCTCCGGTTCCTACGCCACTGATGTAAGTCATATTAATTTGCAAATTCCATAAGATCGCAGGTACATTCCCTCAATGACCGCTAAGATTTTATAAATTTTGTGTGCGGTACTTCCCTGAACGTATTGATCGTATGTCGCTAATTGAGATAGAGTCGTATACATCTTCCAAATATGTAGTGCGTTGAATAACTCACATGCCACTACACGTGCAAGCTACATATGAGGTGAAAATATGATCATATCTTATTAAATAAGCATAACTAAATCATTGACAAAATCAACAAGCCTTTTCATTCTGTCCTTCGTTCATCTTCGTTTGTCCCTCCAACAGCTTATTGTTACACTTAAACAATATTCGAGTACTGCTGTAATCTTGTTTAAATCTTTCAAAGGTCACGGAACAAATATCCTAAATGTCTATTAAATATTCATTTTTAGGTCATTTTCAGTATGAATGGTGGGTGCCCTCAAACTCTCATTACAAACAATCGTAACACAAAATAAAATGAAAGGCCTTTCAATAACAAAATAAATTAAAACACTGAGATTATGCTTTAGATTATGCGGGAGGTCGCTGGTTCGAAACCTGTTTGAGACTAAGTTTTCCATTCACAAAGAAATATCCTTTTTCAGTGTAAAGGGTCGGTCACACTTAAGCGATTTTCAATCCGAAATCCGATCCGAATTTTTCTAAATCGGACTAATAGTTTTTTATTCAGACTTTGTTCTAAGGATGGTCACGCTATATCGATATCTCATCCTAGTTCGTCTCACGATAAACTGTTCTGCTACCATTATATAACTTATACAGCTCAACAGAGCGGTATTTATTCGAAAATCAATCCGATTTTTTTTTTGCACGCGTGTCCGATAAACGCTGTTTGCCAATATGACGACACGAAATAATTAGTTCACAATTCATTTTCGTAGTCCTCTGATGCAAATCATATATTTACACATGTTGGCAAACTTTTGGCTCTTTCCGACCAGGGATGAAGAACATTTTAGCCAAAACTTACAAAAATCGGACCGTAATCCTATCCGAAATCGCTCTAGTGTGACCTGCGCTTAAGGCAAGTGCCTATGTTAGAACAAAAATGGCCTTAGGTCTCTGTGCGACTATTTAATGTAGCGTGGATTGACTCATTAATATAAAAGTCGCTACGTCACTATAATTACTCAATACTCGTTCCTATGACGTAACAATGGAAAACTTAACCCAGCAGTATTTAAGCTCAGTTGGCCACTTTCTGTCACATAGGCCTCAATGGCTCAGTGGTCAGAGCATCCGTCTTGTATGCGGGAGGGAGGTTGCTGGTTCGAATACTGCTTGAGACTAAGTCTTCCATTCACAAAGAAATATCCCGCAGTTTAAAAACACCCTTAAGGTGGGAATTAGCGTTATAAATATATATATATATATATATATATATATATTATATATATATATATATATATATATATATATATATATATATATATATATATATATTAAAATCTGTTGTAAATCTTAGGCTGTTCTCGTTAATATTACCTTACGCTGCCAGTGTTAGTGTAAGTCTCGGACAGCCTAGGCCATAGCAAGATACTAGGTATTACCGAAGTACAAGAGGCAGTCCCCCCCTTACCTACCAGGCCTACTTCTGTCACCTGCCCTTGGATTAAACAACGTAATTTTGAATCAAGATTATCTAATTTATTTGAGGATTGGCCCGGGGTCACCCAACTGTCTAAGAGAAAGAGTTTAGCACAGAGGCAACTCTGATTAACCCGTATACTATGACGGAACTATGGAGATATTAGTGGAAAATCCTGCAGAGAACTGATTGCCAGTTTGTGGTTCCTGCCCCCATCCCCCCTTCTTCTCGAACACAGAGATAGTATCCCCCGGGGGCATCCCTAGGGTGCCAGACCACTAGAGTGACAGTTCAGCACACTGAAGAGTCAGCCGGCTGAGGTTAGCGCTCTGAAGATCGGCAGTTCAACGTACTGAAGGGCCAACCGGCTGAAGTTATCAGCGCTGTGAAGAGTGGCATTCAGCGTACTGAGAGTCAGCCGACTGAAGTTGTCAGCGCTCTGAAGTCTGGCAGTTCAGCGTACTGGGGGTCAGCCGTCTGAAGGTGTCAGCGCTCTGAAGATGGGCAGTTCAGCGTACTGAAGGGTCAGCCAGCTGAAGTTGTCAGCGCTCTGAAGGGTGGAATTTCAGCGTGCAGAAGCCTGGTGTTTCGACCCTCTGGAAGGCTGATGTCAAGGTTTACCATGCGAGTGCTACCGAGGCTGGAGTTCCAAACCTGATCAGCCAACCAATCCAATCGTTTTAACATAATCATATAAATCATTTGTATATTTATAATTTTGGAATGTAATTCTCACAAGAAGCAAACAGGTTTACTTTTGATATCTCTAATTTACTTGTTCTCTCTTATTTGCGTATTGTGTATTGTGTCTCTCAGTTGTATTGGCCAGCAGAATTAGCCTATCTCCTTTGAACTCGACGCGGGGCCCGCGTTACAGTATGTTTAAGTCTCTCTGAATAAACCTTATCACAGAGGTTGGGAATTAATTTTGTAATCCTCCTCTGTACTCCTTCGATTAAGTCTATATCTTGTTGAAGATATGGCCTCCATATCTGGGAGCAGTATAATCAAGGTGAGGCCTCACTAGACTTTGGTAAAGTTGTAAAATGTTTGGCTTGCTTTTGTCCTCATAACACCTTTTAATGAGCCCTACAATCTGGTTTGCTGTTTTGACAGCTTCAGCTACGTGACCACTGACAGAAAGTGACTTATCAATAATTACACCAAGGTCCTTTTCTTCTGACACTTCAGTAAGCTTTTGATAAAATAGTCATAATTTGGATTCCCTTTTCCAATGTGCATTACTTTACACTTGGATGAGTTGAATAACATTTGCCAGTCCTTGCTCCAATCCACTAATTTGCATAAGTCGTTCTGTAGGCAAGCCACCTCTTCCCCTCTACTGACTTTCCTGTAAATTTTTGTATCATCAGCAAATTTTAGAATTTTGCTGCAAACACCTCTGTCAATATCATTGATGTAAAAATAAACAGTAAAGGTCCTAGCACTGAACCTTGTGGCACAACACTTGAAACAGGACACCAGCTTGAAGGAACCCCATTAATTACCGCTCTCTGTTTCCTATCACATAGCCAAGCTCTAATCCAATTAGTAATACCAGGGGCTGATTTTGGGGGGCGGCCGGCCCCCGCCCCCCCTCCAAAAAATTTTCAAAGTTTTTAACTTCATAAAACAAAAGACAAGGCCTTATTCCAATGAAATAGGCCTATGAGATGTGTCAGAGTGAAACTCAAACTTGTTCATTATTTTCTACCTCAGGAAATAAGTGTTATGTTAATAACGCTGCTACTGACTTTCAACAGATAACATTTTGGCTTATATTGGCCTCAGTAACTTTCTATGGGCATTGCAAGGCGTTACTCATGAGCGCTGTATTAATGGATTGCTAACTTCAGTCTATTACCGGCCAGGCTCACAGCATTGGGAGCGCTGCTTCTACTTTCAAGGAAATTTTAGAATTCTTTAATATTTAGAGGAATATTTTCGACAACAACAGGCTTTTAACTATAACTTGCTGCAATATTACATTGTAGTGTCTTATTTAAGCCTTGTAATTTATTTTAACGAAATGCACTGTGAATTTAGGGTAAAATTTAAAATTCACTAAATTATGAACATTTTCCAACAGTGTATGATCAGTTCAAAAATATACTAAAGGCATCACCATTTTGCATCTAAGCAATCTTAAATTAACAAAAATTTCTCAAAGGGGAGGGGACACCCCTCCACTTAGACCCCTCCCCAGAAAAGCATCTTTCACCAAACCAAAAATTAAAATCACTGAATTATGAACGCTTTCCAGCCATATATGATCAGTTCAAAAAATACACCACAGACATCACCATTTTGCATCTGAGTAGCCTTAAATTAACAAAAATTTCTCAAAGGGGAGGGGGTGTCCCTCCCCTTAGATCCCTCCCCCAGGACGGCGATTACTCATCACATGCTTTGCCCCCTATCAAAATACCTTGGCACTGCCCACCGGGACACCCCCTCTCCTTAGATCCCTCCAAGATCGGACTTTTATACAAACCACTATGACCTCAGCCCCCCCCCCCCTTTTTGCCAATTCCTGGATCCGCCACTGAATACGTGCATCAATTCCATGAGCAAACAACTTTTTCAGCAATCTTTCGTGACGTGGCACTTTATCAAAGGCCTTGCTAAAGTCCATATACAAAACATCAACTGGGGAACCATCATCAACATACTTGGTCACATCCTCAAGAAATAACAATAAATTTGTAAGACATGATTTTCCCTTACGGAAACCATGCTGTGTCTCATGAATAAGTCTGTTCCCTTCTAGATGATCAGTAATACTGTCTCTAAGGATGGATTCCATGACTTACTACATAGAGAAGTCAAGCTTACTGGTCTATAGTTACTGGCTAGGCTCCTTTGCCCTTTTTTAAAAATTGGCGTAACGTTAGCATTCCTCCAGTCTTCAGGTACCACGCTTTCCTGAAAAATCTTTGAAAAAATGAAACTGAAAGAGTCTATGAAGTGACTAATTACAGCCATTTGGTTTCATTCTCTGACCATATCTATCACCAAAAATAGCCCTCACGTTAAAAAATACCGCCCCATGAAAGAGAGATGCTAAAACGAAATGGTACCCCTTCCAGCACAACAGCTCAAAAAGTGAAAGTACATTGACCCAAGAATGACGTCAGCTCCGGAACTCAACTTCACAAGGGTTTGCTGACAACATTCCCTAGTTGAATGAGCACATCTGGACAAATACTATCAATCCCAGGAGCTTTACCAGACTTGAGGGCTTTAAGCTTTTCCAAACCTACGTCACTTGGAATGAATGAAAGAGTTAGGAAAAATGGACGGATTATCATATATAACTGAAAAGACTGATGGGAGTGGGCATGGACTGAAGATCCTCCGTAGTAAATACTGCAGCAAAGTAATTATTAAGCAATTCTGCTGTTTCCTCATCAGAGGTTATAGTCACTCCATTACTAACTGTGTACAGCTGCAGGTATTTTGGGATACATAGATGAGGTGCTGAGGTCATCCTACTGTCCTGTTGTGTACTGTAGTACCCAGGTATATTCCAGGAGATGACTATAGACTACTACCCTTGCTGGTTGTGCTGGTCTTACTCTTTGCATAATATTACGTAGCCAAGGCATGTCCGAAAATAACTTTCCATTCCCATTAGGCTAGGTGAGTCACAACTGGAAAAAAGGCTGTGGCCCGACTTAAAGGCAATAGGCAGTCGTCTCAAAATTTTCTTTCAAAAATCAGCAAACTCTTGCAAATCTCCTCTTGGTGCATTACAAGAAACTCTGAAGACGTTTTGAACATAACTATTACAAACAATAGGTAAAACAAGGAGAAATTCTCCTTGAATTTCACTAACAAAAATATTGTCACATGATCAAAATAGGCCAATCGTGAACATGAACTAGAGTGACCGGGTACACTCACTCTGATTGGGGTGACTGCATTTTACCTTTAAACCAATTGTTTATGAAACTGAGTAAAACCTCATCTAACTAACTAACCAATAAGGCAAGGTTCAGTCTAATGAAAGCATTCATTAAACTTTTTAACCATTGCTTGTAAGTAAACAAAATATAGCAAAAGACTGATTTAGTGCTATAGCCATAACTACAGGCACAGTTGTTACTTTTTCAAAGGGACTCAATGACTTTCTTGCTTCTCATATGGATGCTCAATTCTGGATTTTGATAGGATTCCCCTGAAACTTTAGGGATCCTTGTGCTTCTTTTTTCATGATGAGTCTGGTTAAAGTATATCTTAGCAGTTTAGTTGCTTTGCCTGAGCAGTAATGACTCTTTCTATGCATTTTATCTGTTTTAACAGTAATACACCCAAGAGGCCCTTTTGGAGCTGCTGACTAAGCATGAAGCCTTTCCTTATGCAGTATCTACTTTGCCACCAGTTGTTTGTAGTTATCCACCACATTAGCATGAAAAGCAAAGAGTGAAATGACCACCATCAAAGTCCAGACTCACTCCAGCTATGAACTTTCATCAGACTTTAAATCTTCAAGTTCTTCATTAAACTGCGATATTTGAAAGAAGATGATTATTGCATACCAACTGTACCAAGGTGAATATTGAAAATTCAAAGAGCCAAAGCAGCTGTAATTGTAGGGAGCAATAACTGTCAGTCGCTTTTACGGACTGCATACTTTAATTATCATACTAGTTAGTAACGCCTTCCTGCCCAAGACTGGAAAATACGGAGGGGGGGGGGGCTGGTGCACGGGAAATGGGGGAAGTATAGAGTGGCAACAGGTCTTTCCCTGAGAGGTAGGGGAATAGCTGCTGCTGTACAGTACTGTAGCTGTGCTTTCAGTGTTTGAAGGTGCAGTATCAGCAATTGTCAACATAAAAGAGACATTCTTGGTTACACATATTATGCTTCACTTTTTGTTGCTTGTTTTGTAATTTATCGTCCTAGCCTAGTAATTTTGTCAAGAAGTAACGTTGCAATATTTTCTCCATGGAGAAATTTCACGCTAGAAACAACCATCTTTGCAACATGATGGCTTAGTAAGTATGTGTATTTGGGATAGGAGCTGCTATGATTAATACTGACATTCTTTCCAAGAAGAATTAAAGAAAGAGTATCCTCACTGGGCCTCTTTTCCAAAGTTTCCTTTCACTGTAGCCTGCAGGTAATATAAAATACATGCACTCTGTTAATGATCTAAACTACTGCTGTTTGCAATTGTTTGCAATTGTTGAGCACTGAAATACTTTCTGTTTTTGTGCTCCCCTGCCAAAGGGTTGAAGAATATCCTTGTATCCTTTGTTAGTGTTAATAAAAGCAAAACTAAAGCAATGAAATTTGTACTATATAGAGATATTACGGCTCAAATGTGCCCCTAAAAAGGCACACATTTTCAAGGAAAAGTGAAGAAACGAGCATTTTGAGGTTTTTTTTTTTAGTTTTGGCGTGCTTTTCACAACCATTAAGAATCATATTCATGAAAGAATCATTTTTTTTTGTTGACAAAGAAATGGTTTGGTTATATTTTAATAACATTAAAAGAAAATATTTTAGTAAAAATATTTTTGAAATGTTAATAAAACATTTTTGAAATATTTCAAAAACATTTTTCCTCCATATTTCTCTGTAAAATTTTTACGCCTTAAAAATTTTTTTTCAAAAATGTTTCGTGTTTACTGGATATAGAGATATTACGGCTGAAATGTGCCCCGAAACCCATATTTTCAAGGAAAAGTGAAGAAATCCCAGACTTTGGCTTTCCGTAATTTTATGTCCATTCTCATTTGGGAATCAAAATTCTTTCTGTGTACTAACAAGGCACTAGACTGCCCATTTCATCAAGATGGGAGCATCTTGTAACACAGTATCAGAGATATTACTGCTCAAAAATGCCATTTTACCCATATTTTTTTACTAAAAATGAATAAATTTGGTTATAGGACTACCCATTAACAAAAGTTAAGGTCGTTGGAATACACACTTTAAGAGAATCTGGTACTCAAATTTGTCCCCCGGCGCCAAACTTGCCAAAATTGCCGGTTTTTGGCGAAAAGGGCCATATTCGACAGGTCACTACAACAAAACGGATCAATATTTTGGGGAAAACTTTCAGTATATTGTGGGAGACTGTGTTTATTTTACCACTTTTACTCCTAAAAAAGTTTCAGACCCCAAATGTTGGCGCAACAGAGCCTATCTTGAGCCAAATCAGCCAAAATGATCAAAATGGCGGCCATTTTGAATTGACTGGCTACCCCCTTGCACATGAAAAAAAAAATGGATCACATACTTTTCTGATTGTCTGATGTCTACTGTACATCTTTTCAAAGTTTTATCAAATATAGCAAAAAAAAAAAAATGCAACAAACCAAAACATCCCTGACAATAATATCAACGTCAATGCACATATCGTACAGTAAGTGGTTTGCTGAACAAAAACACTTACTTGTGAGGGGAAGTCTTGAGCCACAATCATGTCAATTTTGACGTCACACTGTTTCTCAAATCTAAAATATCATTACTGGTCTGCCTTTCACATTTTTTCCTGAACGTTTCATGTTTTCATAATAATGATAGCGAAAAATGCTGAACAAGTACACATTGTCCTGCAAAATCCTGGAAATTATTACAAATTTACTTCGTAACCACTCACATAAAAATTGAAACGAAATTGAACTTGCGTATAACAGAAGTTATGATTGTTTACAGACAAAATATACATAGATTTGTAGTCAGTGATGGTGAGAGTAAAGGATCCTTGCTCGAAGAGAAGAAAAGTGGAATGTCAAGCTAAAACTAAAAGCATTGTCGGGGTAACGTAATGCACGCAATCTCATGGCGACAGTTTCGGAGCTTTTGACGGACACTCTGCAAATATGGTCAGCAAGGAGATTCTATGAATATATACCTACAATGTAGGCTACTCTGCAGACATTTGAAACTAAAATGAAACGTTCACAAAATATAACGTTTAAGAGTGCGCTGATGATATCAATATATGAGTTTCTAGAGAAATAAATTAAAAAACAATAAGTAATAAAGCATCAAATCATCACCTGAATCTAAAAAATCAAATACACTTTGAAATTTGAGACATCTAAGCTACCCTTATGATTACTGTTTATGATATATGACCTACATACAGAGAAGCAAATATGATTAAAAACTCTACGGTAGAAATTAAACTTCCTTAGGTAAGGCGGGTCATTCCCGTTCACTGCCAATTTGGTTTTAAGTGTAAAATGTATTTAAGTATTATGCTTTAAATGGTCTTTCTTCGTTCGAGATAAGGCAAAAAACCATATTCGTTTTGTACTATATGAAAATTTTCACGTGTGTTTTTCTGTGTACAGTTTTGATTAGATTCTCCGGTATAGATTTTGCAGGTAAATGAAACACTATCATTTCGCACCTGTATGCGGCAATTTCTTGTTGATCTCGATAGACGCCTACATAAGGGCGCACCCTCAGTCGCTTAGTATTATATAAGAAGTAATGCTTCCTTGAAATTGGTCCACTGATGATACGGTTACCCCTAGGAACGCCCTGGAAAACCCTTTCAATAACCTCAAACATGCTTTTCTTTGTTTTTCAATAACCACTCCAGGGGGTGTCCTTTATTAGAAGTGTCTCGGTGCTTTGCGACTTTTGCCATGGTCAATTATTTTTAATACAAAATTTGGGCGCGCTTTGCGAGCAACCTTTACACACAAGCCTGATATTATATATATATATATATATATATATATATATATATATAAATATATATATATATATATAACGCTTATTCCCACCTTAAGGGGAAACTTTTATATCTGCTTGTACATAGGGCGAAAAAGATAATAAAATACATAAATAAATTCGCCCTAACGTCTAAACATATAATTAACGTTATTTCAATGGCCAGCCATCCGTTCGTGTTAACAGCTAGGTGTCCGTAAATTTGACAACTTTGAAGTAATGGCATCTAGTTTGTAAATCAAGAGGGCGCCCTTGGAAGTTTACGTATTCCTATAGAAAAAGTGTCTGGAAACGTTAAGGTGAAACTTATATTTCACCTTAAAATTTTTTTCCCCTTAAGGTCGACTTTTCAACAACAACTTTCCCCCTAAGTGCCGAATTAGAGATGTATATATATATATATATATAATATATATATATATAATATATATATATATATATATATATAATATATATATATATATATATATATATATATATATATATATATATATATATATATATATATATATATATTATAAGTAGAGGGACGTAGCGACTTTATATGAATGAGTCAAATCAACGCTGTATTAAGTCGCATAGAGACCTTTGGCCATTTTTCCTCTAACAGAGCACTTGCCTTATACTGAAAGAGGATATTCATATGTGAATGGAAAACTTAGCCTCAAGCAGGATTCGAACCAGCGACTGAAAGAGGATATTCATATGTGAATGGAAAACTTAGCCTCAAGCAGAATTCGAACCAGCGGGAGGTCGCTGGTTCGAATCCTGCTTGAGGCTAAGTTTTCCATTCACATATTAATATCCTCTTTCAGTATAAGGCAAGTGCTTTGTTAGAGGAAAATTGGCCTAAGGTCTCTATGCGACTATTTAATACAGCGTTGATGTGACTCATTTATATATATATATATATATATATATATATATATATATATATATATATATATATATATATATATATATATATATATATATATATATATATATATATATATATATATATATATATATATATATATATATATATATATATATATATATAATATATATATATTTCTGAAAAGTGGAATGTCCGGCTAAAACTTAAAGCATTGTCGGGGTAACGGAATGGACGCAATCCCATGGCGACAGTGTCGGAGCTTTTGACAGACACTCAACAAATATGGTCAGCAAGGAGATTCTATGAAATATATACCTACACTGTAACCCAATCTGCAGACATTTGAAACTATCATTAAACGTTCGTGAAATATAACGTTTATTTGTGCCCTGATGATATCAATATATGACATTTTAGAGAAATAAATTAAAATAAATAATAAAGCATCAAATCATCACCTGAATCCAAACAATCAAATGCACTTTGAAATTTCAACATCTAAGCTACCCTTATGATTACTGTTTATGATATATAGCTTACATACAGACAGGCAAATATGATATAAACTATAGGATAGAAATTAAACTGACTTTGGTAAGGCTGGTCATTCCCGTTCATTGCCAATTTGGTTTTAAGTGTAAAATATATTTAGGTATTATACTCTAAATGGTCTATCTCCGTTTGAGATAAGGCGGAAAACCTTCATATTTGTTTTGTACCATATGAAAATTTTCACGTGTGTTTTTGTGTGTACAGTTTTTATTAGATTTTCCGGTATAGATTTTGCAGGTAAATAAAGCACTACCGTTACGCATCTGTATGCGGTAATTTCTTGTTGATCTCGATACACGCCTACATAAATGCGCACCTTCATAGTCGCTTGGTATCATATAAGAAGTAATGTTTCCTTGAAATTGGTCCACTGATGATACGGTTACCCCTAGGAACGTCGTTCTGAAGCATATCTTAATAAAGAATAAACTACAGCAATGAAAGCCGTAAGAGACTTGTTACGTCATCAAAAGGATACAATACATTCCATTTTTTGTTTATGAGATTGATATGTTATTCCTGAAACACATTAATACTAAAGTCCAAATAAGCCTTCATTGTGTATAGCCTATATTCTGAAAGGGATTGATTAGGCGAAATAGCCTCCATTCATTCTGGAAGATACCTGCAATATCTGCATCGAAACAAAGTAATAACTCTCTGTCTATGATGCTTCACATGCAAGACAAAAAATCTTGGAAAATACACATAAAAACATCACAATTAATGATCCATCAATCGGTGGGATGCGATATGAAGTTGGGGTGATCTCAGTAAAGACGGGTACTGGTGTTGAATAAGGGCAATCCTTGGGCAGTTTGGCGTCATAAATGTTTTGGTTCTGCAACTCCTGAGGGGATTGACAAGATGGAAAACTTGAAAGAGGCATCGCCGAGAGACTCAACCATTTTAATAGAGGCACTGCCTGGCAGCCACATAAAATGGGGTTACCATGGATGAAAAGTTGTACATCTGTGTTCAGACTATGTAAAACATGCGAATTGATAATTTGTATGCGATTGAACTGAATCTCCAAAATGTCAATGTTTTTAAGATGCTGGAAAAGTTGCCTTGGAATAGTATTAATTTCGTTGTCGCTCATAGAAATGACAGTTAAGTTAGGTACACTTCGGAATGCGTTCTCCTCAATATGACGTATACGATTATTTGCTACACTGATTCCATTTAAGTGCGGGAAATGATCAAAAAAGAGAGGTGAAAGTATCTCAATGACGTTACACTGTAATGAAAGAACTACTGCTGATGTTTCATTGTTTTTGGAGTATACTCTTGGTGGGTCTTTGATGCTATTTTTAGTATAATCGATGGTGTCTAAAGATTTCAAGTCATGAAATATGGATGGTTCAAGACTTACAAACATGTTAGAATCGAGTGCCCAAAATATTAACTTTGTGTGCCGTTGACTATGATCACTTATGTGTAAGAGTCGGTTGAATGAAAGGTGGAGATATTTCAGGTTTGGCATGGACTCAAGAACTTTTGCTGAAAAGTAAGAAATTCTGTTGTAAGATAAACCTAGCTTTGAAAGAGTTTCCAATCCTTTGAGCTGTTCTGCTCCCACAGCTGCTATACGGTTATTACTCAGAATCAAATCATTGAGTAAAGGGAAATTCCACCTTTCCTCTCCAATACTTTGTAATTTATTACAACTTAAATCTAGGTAACTTAAAGACATTAAATTCGCAAATTTCTCCACTGGAAATTTTCGTAGGTTCCCAACCGACAGTGAAAGTAGTTTCAGTTGGACAAGATCTTTTAAATAAACAGACTTGAGTGAGATTCCCGAGATTTGATATTTTGTGATTGTTGAAGGACAGCTCTTGTAAATAAGACAAATTATAAAGAAACTTCCAATCTCCGTCACTGATAAAAGACTTGTTTGTATTCGCCATCAACAAATCCGCAGAGGTCTGCGGAATCTCATCAGCAAAGTCATTGGCATCTGTCACATTCACTCCATTGCAAATAAACGCCGATCCAAGCACACAACATCCTGAGGGGGAGGGGTTCGCACACTTGTAAACATCAAAATATTTTATGCAAGTCCCATGACTAATAAAGATACGACTTAACAGGGAAATGAAAAGGACCGTGTTGCGCAACATAGTTTCTTAAGTAAAGAGTAACATGTCAACTACACTTTAAAAATTAAACAACTTGCTGAAAATCACTTTTTTGTAAGTTCTCCTACTTGATGGACACGTTCCTAGCTTGCTTGATAACAATCGATGGAAAATTATTCGAAAGCAAGAAAATCAGTCTGTGACACTGATGTCAACTGATTAGACTAAACATACGCAAAAATATAAATCCAGCAGTACAACGGCATTAGCAGAAAGTCAACACTGATGAAATGATGTAAGGCGGACGCACAGCTATGTGAAAGTCAGCTCTCGGTCAGGTTCATAAGTTCGTGATACTGTTCATCCAGCAACATTTGAAAGTATCCACCACGCCTGGTAATTTCTCCGTGTCAAATCCGAGAATACGTTTTAATTAAAAATTAATGCTGCTTTACCCTCTTGATGACATCTTCGATGTACATTGCATTCGCTGATTGGTTGAACGTGATTATGACGACAAAGTAAATATAATGCAAAGATGTTTTGGAATGTGAAACTATGAAACTCATGGACTGTAAGATATATGTTTATAATAATATGAGATGGGCAATGTTCTTATTGATCAATCCCCTTCTTATGAACTTTTACGAATGCTTTCAATCCAAATTGTTATCGATATTCTTTGGAATCAGTGCAATTCAAAGTACGGTAAAGATCCCAAAGGTGAATAGCTCCATGATTCTTTGATCACTAACGCAGTGTTGAAGGTCTCGAGGTCTGCCTCCTAATTGATGATTCGTATTGTCACTTACTCTACGCCCTTCTCAGCTGATAACATTTCCAGGAGAAAATCTCGGTCTCATTAAAAAAATGAATAAGGCCCAATGAGACTTTTTTAATGAGATTGACTGGGGAATTTGGGTCCTCATTACCAATCTAAATAAGAATTAATGTATTTCATTCCAAGTCCATCCTTTTAATGAGAATATGTCAATGGTAATCAGTAGGATAATTAAGAAAATATCAGCCACCAATCACTCCCAAAGGAAAAGCCTCGTTGAGTCTCATTTAGTATGTAACAGCACAAAAATCTTTAAAAACAAGTACACAAAAATTCTCAAGTAAATTTTATACTATTTTACATGGAGGTCACTTGACACTGCAGGGCGTTTACGTAAACATTACTTAGTGTAAACATTTACAAATGGCCAATGCACTGAGACTTGTAAACTGTACATTCGGAAAGAAGAACTTAAGTAACTGATTTATTCTTCAGTCTTTGTTTGCTCACTTGCACAGCTATTTTATCCATAGCTCATGCATTCAGTCATTAAAAGATGATCACAGTAAACTAGTCGCACGTTTTACTGTAAACTTCACAATTCAAAGCAGCTTTCTAATGTGAATGAATGTACAAACTTACTGAAAACTCACAGAAAGTTAAAAATTTAAATCACAGACAGTTCTCCGTGCTGACCATGTACAGTATAATCCAAAACAATACTTAAAACATACAGATCTGGAAAGTGAGAAATTTAATGCTAGGCAAGAGTTTTATACTGAAATATTAAAAAAAAATACTGTCAGCCAAAAGCTGTTATTCAGTTTATCCAACAGTTCTGCTTTTTGTCAGCTCTGTAAAAGTGAGATATGTGCAGCAGCAGAATACCGTGTGCATCTGACAGGTTTGTGGTCCATCTGGAACAATTATGAGAAGATATTTCATAACTATTAAGTACTGTTCTTTATCTTTAAGTCCGAATGCCGTACATACTAGGTGAACAACATGCTGGCAAAGCTGAAAATTTTTCCCAGGTTGGAAAGAATCCCCGTGGCTTCTCGAAAATCTCACTTAAAGAGGATAGTTTGACGATTCAGGCACCTCAACATTAAGTTCGGGGTGGCTAGTTTGTGATGTGACAGACTTGACACAGTACAGAACTGTCAATTTTTGTGGTTTTCTTCATAAAAAAATGTGGATAATTTCTCAGTCAACTGACACAAGCTGTCTATTGCTTTTCTTTCCAAAAAACAAACAAAAAAAAAAAAAACAAAAACAAAACAGGTGTGCAACCATAAATGCAATCATAACACAGGTACAAGACGTCAGCTGAAATGTCCTTCTAGATCCTAAACATGTCAAAGTTCACTGTTTTAAACTTATCATGATGCCTACTGTAGGGCCCGAGAAGAAAATATCACAAATACCACGACTTTAACGCTTGTAATGACTGCATGCATTGTGCTCCATGTCAGTGTTCCATTAAGGTGCAGTTTGTCATTTTATATCACCCATTTCCAATTCGACGTCATTGTAAAGGGATCCACTGTCTCACTCTCTTCACAGGGTGGTTATGAGAAACTATCTCAAGGCAATAAACATTTCAGGTGAGGTCACTCTGTCGGTTGAAAACCCGACATATATGCTTGTTAATGTTTGGTACAAAATGAAGAGCTTCAATAACTAGCTGGTAATCTTCACAGGATCAATGTGCAGTCCAGTGCTCGCTCATGATTATGACACAAGAGTTGCACAGGTTCTCTATGTAATATCCTTTACAGCATGTCTAGCTGTAGCCAAATCTGCCATCTAGGTCTCCACCTCCAATATTGAGCTATGTACATGACAATTATACAGATCATGCAGGGTTGGCCACAATGTGTTGTACTTCCTCTAACGTAAAGAATGATGAATATCTGTTAAAATACCTACCTACCTACTGCCGTTGTGCGCGATGCTCCGCATAAGCAATTGAGTAAGGGAACACAAGGCAGTTAGCCACAACTGGAAAAATGCCGTGGCCGGCTCGACTTGAACCAATTGGTTGGAAAATGGGCCGTTAAACCTCTTCTAACTAACTAACTGTTAAAATACTGTAACTTAAACTTTTTTTTCCAAAAGTCCCCTGACTTTCTGGCGAAGAGCCAGGAGCAAAAACCAAACAATACTCCCGAAGGAGTTCTGCTCCCTGAAGGAGTAACAACGTCCCCAAGAGACAAACTTTGACTTAAAGTGGGCATGACACGGCCAAAATAACTTTTGTGTATTGCAAGATTGGGTACATTAATGTAAAAGTATCATCTCACACACAATTAAAACCGGGGCAGTTCGGCATAAATAGATTTGAAGAAAAACGTCCAGAAATCCAATTTCAAAAAATGCCGCAACAGGTCACCTGACTTTTATGACGCAATTGGCGGCACCCCGCACTGCGCTATGTAAGGACGCGTATCTAGATGTGAAAATAATGCAACGCTTTGGGAGAGTTTCATATCTTAGAAACTTCATGAAAAGGATTACATCACACATACAGAGCGCAAGCGCGGAACATGTTGGGGGCTTCGAAGCATATCATTGGCCAATATGTTCGCGTGCATATGCGCCCGTGTTTTAGCTTCCCTGAATATAATAAACAGCTTTGTTTTTGTGCAAAAAGAACGCTGTCCGGGCGCGCTGTACAGAACAGCTATGAACATGTATGGACAGTCCATAACAAGCGCGCCTTCACTCAGTGAGCTGTTCAGTAACGTTGCTATTGTGAATGGTAAGCAGTCACCGCGCAACGACGCATAGTTCACGATGTGGTCACTGGTCACGCGCGTTGCAGTATAGTATCGTAGCACAGGTGTTTGCAATGATGTACCTGCTAACACGCGTTAGCATGCACATGATTCGATGTGTAGAACGATGGGTGAGCTGAATGGTACAGTGTTGCTAACCGTGCCTCCAATGACGTCAAGATCTTGTAACGCGCTCACATACTTTTTTTCGCTATTGGATTTCAGATGGCTGAGTCTGGCCTGTAAATGGGAATTCACAAGGTCGTGTTACTGTGTTTATGGACGTAGTTGAGTCGGAAAAACATTTGCTTCATTTCAAGCTGTACCCAAACAATATTTACTGAGAAACGTACTTTGGCCGTGTCATACCCACTTTAACTTACCCACCCGACAATGGTCCCGTTCTTGACTGGCTGAATAGAACAGATCCCACCTGGGAGCTCCGCCGTCGTGATCACGGATACTCCTGCGCCAGGTAAGTATCAAACTGTTTGAGCTTTTTAAGTACATAGAAACAGGCACTGAAAAACAAAAGAACCCAAACCGGACCGGAGCAAAACGCAACCGACAACCACACACAGAATTGCCAACAATCTCTCACCATCCACAACCAGCAAAGGAAACGAAAGAGTTTTTGTTACCGCTAACAAACCATCAAAGATCAGAACAACACAAGGCCAAAACAACACACGCCCAAAGGCAACAACACGGCCAAGGGCAACCACAGCCCAGAGGGACGGGGGGGGGGTCCACCTGCCACACTCAATCACTATTTACAGTTTATTTACAGTATATACAACTGTTTTTTTTTTTTCAAAAGTCCCCTGACTCTCTGACGAAGAGCCAGGGGCAAAAACCAAACAATACTCCCGAAGGAGTTCTGCTCCCCGAAGGAGGTCCCGTTCTAGACTGGCTGATAAGAACAGGTTCCACCTGGGAGCTCCGCCGTCATGACCAGGGGTACTCCTGTGCCAGGTAAACAACTTTTTTTCCAAAAGTCCCCTGACTCTCTGGCGAAGAGCCAGGGGCGAAAACCAAACAATACTCCCGAAGGAGTTCTGCTCCCCGAAGGAGTAACAACGTCCCCAAGGGACAAACTTTGACTTAACTGACACCACCCGACAGTCGTTCTAAACAACTTTTTAACTGTTTAAATATTTGTAACAGGCTGTTGAGTTAATGAGCTTAGGGATCTGCGTCTAGACATTACTATATTAAGAAAAGTTTGCTTGTAAATGTATTTCATGGAAAAGCATAAAATCAATTCAGGTGAGAAGGACGTGCAAGGGAACCAAAAAAGAGGGGAAGAAAAAGGTAAGCTAGTAAAAATATTTGCAGACATGGTCGGTTGCAATGTAACAACACAGCAGAAATTTAAATCACAACAACCGAAATTATAGGGCGAACCAAATCCCCCATCCCAATACCAGAAATCTTAGTCATCTGATGATTGGTTCAAGTTATACATGGACTAGTCCAGTTTGGTACAAGGAACATAGAAGGCAGTCTAAGCATCATATCATATTTTACGGTTTTCCATAATATTCCATCGCTATTAAAAAATTTAACCTACACATTAGGATCCAATGATTTAAAAATATTACAACACAAAGGAAATTAGAATCACAGCAGCCGACATTACAAAAGGAAGCTAAATTTCCCATACCAACACCAGAAATCTTAGTGTGCTGATGATTGGTCAGGTGATACATATGACTAGTCCACTTTGGTACACAGAAAAGAGAAGACAGTCTAAGCATCACATTACATTTTGTTTCTTATTATTAATAATCCATTGGCATCAATAAATTAACCTACGCGTTAATGTCCAAGGATTTCAAAAATAATACGACACAGCAGAAATAAGAATCACAACAGCCGAAATTACACAGGGGAGCCAAATTTCCTATCCCAACACCAGAAATCTTAGTGATCAGATGACTTGTAAAGTGATACATGGACTAGTCCACTTTGGTACCGGAAACATAGAAACAGTCTAAGCATCAGTATAGCCCTGCATGGTCTAAGCCTACAATCCTGGACAAAAATACATGGGACAGCACCCCTGCTCCCCCGTTCAATGTTGAATTTCTTTAAATTCGGAATATCTTTGGATTGGAACAACATTGATCAAGGGGGTGAGGGGGGGGGGATTTTTGAAGACCGCGAACTTGTCGAAGTATTTTGCTACATTTGTGCCAAAGTGTCCCGTCATTTTTGTCCAGGACTGTCTGAGCTACCATACACGTCCATAGGAGTATTGGTCAGTTATATTTAGGGTACATGAACACAGGTGAGATTCGATTTTTTTGTAGCGGTGTGCACATCCCCGAATTTAAGATGATAGTTGGAAACGGAATGTGACTTCTTTAATTGAGAATAACATAATATCATACCGAGCCGGATTTAAGTATGGGCCAGTGGGGCATGTGCCCAGGGGCCCCACAAAAAGGGGTCCCCACAAAATTATGTTATTGTATTTTTGGGGTAGGACCACAACCTTTGCCTTCCTTTCATGACTTGCGCCTTGTAGTCTTGTGGATAATTATAGTCGAAGGAGCCCCCACAATATTTTGTGCCCAGGGCCCCACAAGTTAAACCCGGCCCTGATATCATATTACAAACACTGAAAAAGAATATACTACGTACACAAAGCCCGTTTTCATTTTCAAAGGACTGTCACTTGTACACCCCTTGCCGCGGCTAATAATTTGATATAGCGACATCATTTCGGACGGTCTACCATTGACCTGACAACGGTCTACCGTTGACCTACACACTGTTTTAATGGGACTGACGGTCGACCGCACTCTTTTGGGAAGGGGCTTAATGCAAAAGAAATATTTACAGCAATTTTACGGTTGACCGTGGCAAATAACGAGTAAACTACATTTTAAGAATTACTTTATACCCATAAAAAAGTACAGTGATATCATCTATACATACTCCATCTTTGCATCTTTATGACGTCATCCTTAGAGATAAAATATGCTGAAATATAAGGTAGATCATGTGGTTTACCATAGTTCTGAAATAGCCATTGCACGAGGGCGCCCTCTTCCTTGAGTCTTAAATTCCTGGAATTATTACTTTGTCCCCCTCCTTTTGACGGAATGATAGAATCCAATCGCTCTGGCATTTATGCAATAATGTTATCAATGATTTAACAGGGTATTATCGTAATAGTTCTAATAACTCGACGAAAAGCTAAGAACTTCTGCATTTTGATATTATTTTCGAAAGCGTCCCTTTGAAATTTCATGTGAGCTTTCGGTTCCGGTGAGAAAAAGTTGTACTTGTCCATGACTATGAAATATTGTATGCTGTGTAAAATCTTCAACTAAAGGCAGACATTTGGTTATATTAGGCTGTAATGGGTAAGCAAGTGTACAAAACAACTGAATTGTCGGCCCCTACACCACTTCCCGCCCCCCCCCCCCGAACAATAGCATGAAAACAATTGATGGATATACCGTTTTTACATGGTCCTCCTTAATAAACGTCCTAACGCAACTTCTTAAATAGGCAAATTTATACCTCCATTACTGTCAAATTCCACCTTCCCAACTTAAATCCAAGTTTCCTCGATTTCCAAATTAACAATTGACTGCAATCTTTAATTACTCATTATCTTCATTTTCGATCATAGCTCTCTAATTTGTCCTACAATTTATGAACATTTCTCTGCTGCAACGTATATTCGTATGCTCCCATACATTTGTGTAGTAGTTCAGACAATCCTGGACAAAAATACATGGGACAGCACCCCTGCTCCCCCGTTCAATGTTGAATTTCTTTAAATTCGGAATATCTTTGGATTGGAACAACATTGATCAAGGGGGTGAGGGGGGGGGGGAATTTTTGAAGACCGCGAACTTGTCGAAGTATTTTGCTACATTTGTGCCAAAGTGTCCCATCATTTTTGTCCAGGACTGTCTGAGCTACCATACACGTCCATAGGAGTATTGGTCAGTTATATTTAGGGTACATGAACACAGGTGAGATTCGATTTTTTTGTAGCGGTGTGCACATCCCCGAATTTAAGATGATAGTTGGAAACGGAATGTGACTTCTTTAATTGAGAATAACATAATATCATACCGAGCCGGATTTAAGTATGGGCCAGTGGGGCATGTGCCCAGGGGCCCCACAAAAAGGGGTCCCCACAAAATTATGTTATTGTATTTTTGGGGTAGGACCACAACCTTTGCCTTCCTTTCATGACTTGCGCCTTGTAGTCTTGTGGATAATTATAGTCGAAGGAGCCCCCACAATATTTTGTGCCCAGGGCCCCCACAAAGTTAAACCCGGCCCTGATATCATATTACAAACACTGAAAAAGAATATACTACGTACACAAAGCCCGTTTTCATTTTCAAAGGACTGTCACTTGTACACCCCTTGCCGCGGCTAATAATTTGATATAGCGACATCATTTCGGACGGTCTACCATTGACCTGACAACGGTCTACCGTTGACCTACACACTGTTTTAATGGGACTGACGGTCGACCGCACTCTTTTGGGAAGGGGCTTAATGCAAAAGAAATATTTACAGCAATTTTACGGTTGACCGTGGCAAATAACGAGTAAACTACATTTTAAGAATTACTTTATACCCATAAAAAAGTACAGTGATATCATCTATACATACTCCATCTTTGCATCTTTATGACGTCATCCTTAGAGATAAAATATGCTGAAATATAAGGTAGATCATGTGGTTTACCATAGTTCTGAAATAGCCATTGCACGAGGGCGCCCTCTTCCTTGAGTCTTAAATTCCTGGAATTATTACTTTGTCCCCCTCCTTTTGACGGAATGATAGAATCCAATCGCTCTGGCATTTATGCAATAATGTTATCAATGATTTAACAGGGTATTATCGTAATAGTTCTAATAACTCGACGAAAAGCTAAGAACTTCTGCATTTTGATATTATTTTCGAAAGCGTCCCTTTGAAATTTCATGTGAGCTTTCGGTTCCGGTGAGAAAAAGTTGTACTTGTCCATGACTATGAAATATTGTATGCTGTGTAAAATCTTCAACTAAAGGCAGACATTTGGTTATATTAGGCTGTAATGGGTAAGCAAGTGTACAAAACAACTGAATTGTCGGCCCCTACACCACTTCCCGCCCCCCCCCCGAACAATAGCATGAAAACAATTGATGGATATACCTTTTTTACATGGTCCTCCTTAATAAAAGTCCTAACGCAACTTCTTAAATAGGCAAATTTATACCTCCATTACTGTCAAATTCCACCTTTCCAACTTAAATCCAAGTTTCCAAATTAACAATTGACTGCAATCTTTAATTACTCATTATCTTCATTTTCGATCATAGCTCTCTAATTTGTCCTACAATTTATGAACATTTCTCTGCTGCAACGTATATTCGTATGCTCCCATACATTTGTGTAGTAGTTCAGACAATCCTGGACAAAAATACATGGGACAGCACCCCTGCTCCCCCGTTCAATGTTGAATTTCTTTAAATTCGGAATATCTTTGGATTGGAACAACATTGATCAAGGGGGTGAGGGGGGGGGGGGAATTTTTGAAGACCGCGAACTTGTCGAAGTATTTTGCTACATTTGTGCCAAAGTGTCCCATCATTTTTGTCCAGGATTGTCTGAGCTACCATACACGTCCATAGGAGTATTGGTCAGTTATATTTAGGGTACATGAACACAGGTGAGATTCGATTTTTTTGTAGCGGTGTGCACATCCCCGAATTTAAGATGATAGTTGGAAACGGAATGTGACTTCTTTAATTGAGAATAACATAATATCATACCGAGCCGGATTTAAGTATGGGCCAGTGGGGCATGTGCCCAGGGGCCCCACAAAAAGGGGTCCCCACAAAATTATGTTATTGTATTTTTGGGGTAGGACCACAACCTTTGCCTTCCTTTCATGACTTGCGCCCTTGTAGTCTTGTGGATAATTATAGTCGAAGGAGCCCCCACAATATTTTGTGCCCAGGGCCCCCACAAAGTTAAACCCGGCCCTGATATCATATTACAAACACTGAAAAAGAATATACTACGTACACAAAGCCCGTTTTCATTTTCAAAGGACTGTCACTTGTACACCCCTTGCCGCGGCTAATAATTTGATATAGCGACATCATTTCGGACGGTCTACCATTGACCTGACAACGGTCTACCGTTGACCTACACACTGTTTTAATGGGACTGACGGTCGACCGCACTCTTTTGGGAAGGGGCTTAATGCAAAAGAAATATTTACAGCAATTTTACGGTTGACCGTGGCAAATAACGAGTAAACTACATTTTAAGAATTACTTTATACCCATAAAAAAGTACAGTGATATCATCTATACATACTCCATCTTTGCATCTTTATGACGTCATCCTTAGAGATAAAATATGCTGAAATATAAGGTAGATCATGTGGTTTACCATAGTTCTGAAATAGCCATTGCACGAGGGCGCCCTCTTCCTTGAGTCTTAAATTCCTGGAATTATTACTTTGTCCCCCTCCTTTTGACGGAATGATAGAATCCAATCGCTCTGGCATTTATGCAATAATGTTATCAATGATTTAACAGGGTATTATCGTAATAGTTCTAATAACTCGACGAAAAGCTAAGAACTTCTGCACTTTGATATTATTTTCGAAAGCGTCCCTTTGAAATTTCATGTGAGCTTTCGGTTCCGGTGAGAAAAAGTTGTACTTGTCCATGACTATGAAATATTGTATGCTGTGTAAAATCTTCAACTAAAGGCAGACATTTGGTTATATTAGGCTGTAATGGGTAAGCAAGTGTACAAAACAACTGAATTGTCGGCCCCTACACCACTTCCCGCCCCCCCCCCCCCGAACAATAGCATGAAAACAATTGATGGATATACCGTTTTTACATGGTCCTCCTTAATAAACGTCCTAACGCAACTTCTTAAATAGGCAAATTTATACCTCCATTACTGTCAAATTCCACCTTCCCAACTTAAATCCAAGTTTCCTCGATTTCCAAATTAACAATTGACTGCAATCTTTAATTACTCATTATCTTCATTTTCGATCATAGCTCTCTAATTTGTCCTACAATTTATGAACATTTCTCTGCTGCAACGTATATTCGTATGCTCCCATACATTTGTGTAGTAGTTCAGACAATCCTGGACAAAAATACATGGGACAGCACCCCTGCTCCCCCGTTCAATGTTGAATTTCTTTAAATTCGGAATATCTTTGGATTGGAACAACATTGATCAAGGGGGTGAGGGGGGGGGGATTTTTGAAGACCGCGAACTTGTCGAAGTATTTTGCTACATTTGTGCCAAAGTGTCCCATCATTTTTGTCCAGGATTGTAGGTGAAATGAGACTGAGGGTTTCATCAAGGCTGACTGAATTGAATAAAATAAGTCGAGATTAATAGTGCAGATCAAGTCTTCGAATAATGAAATTTTAAGCCCTTACGCTATAAAAAAATAACAATAACTTTTGATTGCATTTTTACGCTACTAACTTTTAAACATTGTTTTAGAAGAGTTATTTTGAAAATAACACCCCATTTACCACAAAAATGTGAAGTTAAAGTTTGCAATTATCCTTGCTTTGCAGGGGAGGAGCCCAAATGGACTTATTGTGGCCATGATCTCATTAAATCGTGGTTTAAAATAGGTCAATAATACGATTCAAAGGTATACCAGGCTGATACTAAAAAAGAAGGCATAGCCTAAGCTAATGTAGGTTTGGAGACCTCAAGCACACTTGGACATACTATGTGTACGGTGCGGCTAACAGTAAAAAAAAAAAAAATTATTCAACATCGATATTCGTTCCTTAGTGATCGTAGTAGCAATCAGTGTTGTAACGAGTCATGACTCGAGTCGCTAATTTTCAGAAGGGAAATGACTCGAGAAAATTGAATCAGAATTTTCCTCATAGAAATAACACAGTAACTCGAGTCTCTTACTCGACTCGAGTCACATTGAAAGTAGTAAATCACTTGACTCGACTGCAAAATTGAGTGACTCGTTACAACACTGGTTGTAATATGTTTTTCCCGCTTCGTACGGGTCTAGGTAGCAGTGGCGTCGCCAAGGGGGGCCAGGGGCACGTGCCCCCTGGAAAACCCTCTGCCCCCCGTGTGCCCCCAATTGAGATTTGAGATTTTGAAAAAAAAATGTAGATCTTCTGTAAGTTCTGTGGTTAGAATTTTTGACTACCGTACCATGTTTCATATGATTTGATTCTCCTTAGGACAAGAAAAGGCAGCAATTTGTATTTTTTCGAATAACAAAATGGCCCCATCTCATAAAGCAGACAGTGTTCTCTGTGTCGGAGGCTGAGCATCGGTCTTGGTAATCTATCCATAATCCTCGCCGCCTCAATAGGTGTGACTATACGCCTTGATAAAGTGTAGCGGAAATGTCTGCCTCGCGGACTCATTAACCAAAACAGTGAATAGTGTTGTTTGGTGCGTACAGTACCATGGAATTTGCCTGCCACTTGCGTTGCGAATTGTAATGCAAGCTCAGTGCCAGCAATTTCAAGGAGACTTTTCCGTATTTTCTTCTTCGATAAAAATAATTCCAATAAATTTTAAAAGAGAAATATATGATACAAAATTCTATGATCACTTTAATCCCGTAAGACTCCAATCACTCAGTTTGTGGATCATGAGAATTTCACGTTAATTGAAAAGTCCACAATCGAACGAATATTTGATCGTTGATTCGGCAATACACATGCACGTTTTTTTCACTTTCATGAAAATTTCTCAATTCATGCATACTTTTTTTTAGTTTCTAAAAATTCGTTATTTTTTGACAGAAATTTTACTTCAAAAAGGTAGCGTATGTGGCACCAGATTGCATCTAAGGACACCTAATTTTTCAAAAAGTTTCAAAGGGGAGGGGGACACCCCTCCCCCTGGCCGGCGTTCACTTAACATACTGCATACGCCGCTATCTAGCTGTGCCCCCTCATCGAACTGTTGTGCCCCCCTTGTGCCCCCCAGAACGAAAAGTCTGGTGACCCCACTGCTAGGTAGCCTGCAATAACAGTGTGTAGTGGGGATGGATATGAAGGAAATTGATGAAATAAGAACAACTGCGGTAAAGATAAAAAACAAAAACAAAAAAAAAAAAAAATAAAAAAAAACGTAAAAAAAAAATAAAATGTGACTTCAATCTGCAATCTAGGGATCTATGATGCTAGATTTTCTTTAGGCTACATATGTTAAAGAATGACAATAAAAGAACTGTGGTGACAAATTGGTCACGATGACTTGGAATGTAGTTTCCTGAAATCTAGGGCGTCTGGGATGCCGATATGTTCTATTATTGGCGACCCATGCAAAGTAGCAGACACATTCAAATTTGTGTTTTAGAGTGGAGTTTCCTGCAATTTGGAACGTCTGGAACGCCCAATTTTTTTTACCTCCGTCCCAGTCATGACTGCGCCTGGGGCAATGCCTATTGCAGTTTTTTGATACCTAACGCGGCAGTGACCTACAACACAACCGTAGGTTTGTCCTTGTGCAATCAATTAGGCAACTGCACCTGAAATAGCCCTTCTATAAGCTTTTTGAAAGTAATGAGGTTGTAAATCGCCTTATCCCGAACATACACCCATAACGAGGAAGCCAGCTGTTTAATCGGACAAAATAGAGTAAAACAATATATGTTTATTTCATGAATATGTTTCTGGAAGTTGATTTACCGGCTTATAATTAACCTGTACTCTGAGTCAACATAGAATCTCACAAACACTGAAACGGAATAAAGCCTGATTAACAGAGCCACTGGAAAAAACGATTTTGCCCCATTATTATCTAATATTGCACTAACTTTCAGGGCTTTACTCCGTGGACCACCATCAAGGCTCCACTCCTGGACCCCGCCAGACCCCACGCAAACTCGCGCTTCGCCCTCGTGGTGAGGTACATTTATCAGACCACTCCCCTTGGATCACTTCTTCATGTCGGTCGGGGAAGTCACTGCGACCCTTCTCCGAAATCATGCACACGCTACTGTCTGGCAAAGGCCTGTAACCGGGAATTCTGACATAGGGCATCGCCACCAAAAATGGGGTCACAGAAAATTATTCTTTGTAGCTAGTAGAGCCACCAGATGTTGGTAGTTTGGGGGAACCACTAGGGATGATATCTTAAGCTCACCACAGATAGCTTCAGGAAATGAGTGTCCCATGTGGCACATGCGCGCCAAGCGCGGAAAATTTTCCCTCCTTTGTGACAATTTTCTGATTCGCTCCAGATACAAAGGCGTTGAAAGTCTCCACAAGTGAACAGAGGAAGGTTCAATGAAAGTTATTTAGCTTCGCAAGGGCAGCTGGGTATTGAGTGCTTTTCAAACATCGAGGGGCAAATGGGCCGCCGTAAGCGTCTAGTGTGGTGCGCTTATAACATCATGGTGTGATCAAGGAGGGAACCCTTCAAAAGATCTGGGGCATTAGCAAAATTAGGGCATCAACATATAGCTTTCAGCTGATCTCCAGACGACACAGGGCAAACTCTTCACATGTATAACAGTTTTACTTTGGAAATGTATTGCACGAAAGACTGCACAAGAATAAGCGAGAAGAGAGCAGGTAAATCAAAGGAGAAGAGGACTACGTTAGTGTAAATGAATGTGGCTTCAAGTACTTATTCTTTGTAAATTTGCTGAAGAAGTGTCAAGTCACCATGAAGCGAATAATTCTTCTTTTAATAAGTTTGTGAATTAGATTTAAATAGTCATCATCCTACGAATGTTACTCGAGATGCTATATTACTTAATGAAAATCTCCTCTTGTCCGGCATCTAACTTGGTTGGAGCAGGGAGGAGACATTCGAAGGTGTTGCATGTTGCGTAATCAGCATCGAGGCTCTCTGATGTGGCCTATGGCTACCACAAACCTATTACTACTCTCGGCATTTGCTACAAATAGTGAGCCTATTTGGTGCCCCCTCCCCCTTAGCCTGCGGAGCAGACTCTGTAGCAGCCTTCTAGAGGATGGCGCTCTCTCAGAAATCATAATACACCCCTATATATATATATATATATATATAAATATATATATATATAATATATATATATATATATATATATATTATATATATATATATATTAATATATATATATATATAACTAACGCTAATTCCTACTGTACGGGGAAATCGATATATCGCGGTTTCGTTAAGGCGAAAAAACAATAAAATACATTAAAAAATAATTCCCCTTTTGGAAACCAGATATACAACAACGCTTTTTCAATGGCCCACCATCCATACGTGTTAACAGATATGGGTACGTAACTTGGTCAACACAGAAGTAATTGCATGTTAAACATGTGGTGAAACGGACGTTACCGTCCGTTTACGTATTCCTATATAAAAAGCGTGTGATTTCACAAAGTCGACCTGATTGTTTCCCCTTTTAGACGATCTCCCCTTTTAGGCACGTTTTTGCATACAATTTTTCCCCTTATTCCCAAATTAGCAATATATATACATATATATACATATATATATATATATATATATATATAAATAAATATATATATATATATATAAAGATATATATAATATATATATATATATACAGTCTGCAAACCTTCGTCCAGTTTTCATTTACACGAGTCCCCAAAATACGGGATAGATTATTATTCATAAGAAGGTCACAAGGTGTTCACGGTACTGACTATTCATGTATATCAACAGCCTGCGACGATGCACATATACGAATACTTCTGAAGATACGGTGATCTTAAAAAGGTACGTAATTATCATGTATGGCTAAAAATTGAGCTAATCCTTGCAGTGAAAAGTCAAGCCTAACGATAGTCGTTGGATCTTGTCCCAGATCTTGCCGGTTTTTACAAACTGGCCTGTATAGGCAGGCCCTTGCATGGACAAAACGACAACGTTCCTTGCTAGTTGTATATGTATACATGTACACGGTAGCAGCTAATTAAGTCAGTAACTATACAGTAATAGCCGTACTGCACTGCATAATGTGTACACAAGTGAAGGGTTGTCTGTGGTAGCGAAGCAACCGGTCGCTCATTTTGACTCCACCCCTTACCAACGCTGATGACGTGTGCATTAATTATCATGAAGTTATTTTTGTCTCGGAAATGAGATTGGCTAGAAAGTTGGCAGGCTATTGTATTGTATTAAACTTCGTCTGTATACTGTAAATTAACACCAGGGGTAAACAAATATTAAGAATTGTACTTGTAGTTGATAAAACTCAACAATAGCCTGCTTACAGTAGGCTATCTCCCCCTTTGTCTTGCCGGTGCAATCCTGTAACAGAATTCCTGTCAATGGGTCTGGCATGAAGCCCGAGCCTCGTGTATTCAAAGGAATTTCAATTGAGGTAAAGAAAAAAAAAACTTCCACAAAATTGCCCCTTGCCTCCCAACCTTTCAGCTACCCAACTGTTTTTGTTAGTCTTCAAAGCGGGTGCTCGCGATATACGGGCCGGGAAACCATGACATTTTTATGGTATTTAATATCAATGTTTTCCTTCATTTAATAATGTTAAATTTACCATAGTATTGAAAACACCCTTGCAATTTCTCTTGTTTTGGTTCCTCTTGTTCATTTTATGACCTCACGACAGTCATCATTCATAAGTTTCATCGCCTCCTTCAGGCTGGAATGCGAAATTCAAAACCGTAGCCAAGTGGGGGGAGACGTCTTGGCTCCCACCCAGTGTTTACACTAGAGTGTGGGATTGCGGGATTCCCCCCAAAAATTACAATTCCCCCTGAAAAATAATTCATTGAAATTCCTGCAATGTGTTTTTTACAAAAAAAAAAAAAAAAATGAAAAACTGTAAAGCAGCACTCGACACATCTCCCAGGTGCATTCCATGTAAAGCCGGCGCCAAAGTTACGTGAGGTGTCAGCGCTCATACGCCAGCAAAACACGCGTGGTTTATAGCACACAACATAACATAACATTGCCTTCTGTACGATGATCATTTATCATACTTGAAGCAAAAAGTTACACATATTCTTTCCTATTTGGCAGGATATGATCACATTTTGTGTGGGACTCAAAGTAAATCAAGTGGAAACACACCGCTGCACAAAATTTTATAGCTGCTGTTTTGACTTATTTTTGAGCTGCACTTTGCAGTACAAACTATACAGTTAATTGATAAGTTGTGCGCCAACTCGAATGAGTCCTCGCACCGCTACACCAAGCAATTTCCTTTGTCTACGCCGAAGATCTTCAGTTCTGAGTGCACGGAATGCGGTCTGGCACCTTTAATTAATACCAGAAATACTGTGACCATTTAAAAGAAAAACGACCTAAAAACAGAACAAGATTTCTTTCAGAAATGACATCCTTCCGATACCCTGATTCACTAACTCGGCTAACCGTTCCTTTCGTACATCACATAGCAAAGTCGATTCAACGGGCGGAATCCCATTATAAATACACTATTGGCACCTGTGAGTGATTCCAGGCACAGCGATAAAACTGACGAGTAGCACACAGTCTCTTACGAAGCTCCATTGACTGCGTGGAGAATTCTCCGTAATAATTGTCCATTGACTTCGTAGGCGAGGATGCGCGTGATTTCATTGGCTAGTGTGAGTAAGCTGCTGATCTTGGTGACAAGTGTGAATGTATTTGTACATGTTCCCGAGGCAACTAAACGTCATGTAAACTTTTCGAAATATTTCAACATTCAATTCCCCCCGTATTTCTAAAATCCCCCTGAAAATTAGGCAGAGGGGGAAATCCCCCACATTTTTGGTGCTAGTGTGAACACTGCTCCCACCAGAGAAAAATGTAGCCCCCGTAGCAAATTTCAATCTGCCATTCCCTAAAGACATTTTTACATATCTCGCCCCCACGAAAAAGCCATATCCTCCACCCCCTTGGCCCCCATCAGAGAAAAAAATTCGCCCCCGTAGAAAATTTCAATTTGCCATTCCCTTAACACATCTTTACATACATCACCCCGCAAAAAATATGGCCTACCCCCTGGAAGCCATCTCGCCTCTCCTTCAGTACCTTGATTAGGCCAAGTCACATGACTGAACAGACTGATAGACGGGAATCATTTCATTTTCATTTTTGTATTTAAGGAGAAGATTTCTACAGCGGATCGAAAGACGAATATTTAATTGTAAGTAAAGAAAGTGACAATCTATAGGCAATCTGGAGGCATGGCTTTCGAAAAGTAAGTTGGTATGGAACCAACCTACTAATGGTAGTAACATCACTGAAAATCTATTTTTAAAGTGTTTTATCCCCCAAACGATTTGTCCTCAGCCAATATCATAATACTTAGTGCTTGATCGATTTGGAAATACTTAAGGGGTTCAGATATTTCACGGATATCAATTAAGAGTTTCTCATCATTAAGTCCACCAACTGACCTGAAGAAAGCAGCTGGAACATTTCAAGGTTTTGTTAGACTTTAAAGAATAACTGAATATTTTGGGACGAGGTGACCGGCTACTCGTTAACATCAATGTCAATGCATATACTGTACACTAAGTGGTTGCTGAACAAGAACACTTACTTGTTAGGGTGAGTCTTGAGCCACAATCATGTCAATGTTGACGTCACACTGTTTCTCACGCGTAAAATGTCATTATTGGTCTGTCTTTTACTTTTTTCCTGAATGTTTCATGTTTTGATACTGATGATTCTGAAGAATGCTGTAAAAGTACAGATTTTACAGAAAATTCTAGAAATTATTTAGCAAATTTAGTGCCAAGTAATTCCCGGTAATTCGTACCCACTGATATAAAAAAAAAGAAAAAAAAAAGAGAAAAAAAAGAAAAAAAAAAGAAAAAAAAATGGAACGAAATTGATCTTGCGTATAAGAGGAGTTATGAGTGTTTTACAGACAAAATGAACAAAGATTTGTTGTTAGCGATGGTGAGAGTGAAGGATTCTCGCTCCAGGCGAAGAGTAGAAAAGTGGAATGTCAGGCTAAAACTTAAAGCATTATCTTGGTAACGTAATGGGGTTATTGCATGGCGACAGCGTCGGAGCTTTTGACGGACACTCTGCCAATACGGTCAGCAAGGAGATTCCATGAAAGGTATATCTACAATGCAACCCACTCTGAAGACATTTGAAACTAACATTACACGTTCATGAAATGTAACGTTTAAGTAGGCCCTGATGATATCAATATATCAGTTTCTGGAGAAACAATTCAAAATAAATACTAAAGCATCGAATCATCACCTGAATCCTAACAATCAAACACTTTGAAATTTGTGACATTTAAGGTACCCTTAGGTTAGTTAGTTAGTTAGATGAGATTTAACGACACACCAACACGAATGTGTTATATAGTGTCAACTAGATAACTACGGTTGAAGTTCGGTTTCAAATACACTTCAAATTCAGTGCAAGTCCTCCCCTTTAGTCGCCTCTTACGACAGGAGGGGAATACCGTGGGCATATTCTACAACCCCCAGCCCACAGGGGGCTAAGCTACCCTTAGGAATACTGTTTATGATATATAGCCTACATAAGGAGAAGCAAATATGATTGAAACTGAAGGATAGAAATTAAACTGACCAAGTAATGGAGGGGCATTCCCGTTCATTGTTTATTTGATTCTAAGTGTTAAATAGATTTAGACATGCTTTGAATGGTCTTTCTCCGTTTCAGATGAGGCGGAAAAATTTCAGTGTTCGTTTTGTATTATACGAACATTTTGTTTTTGTGTGCAAAGTTTTTACTAGATTTCCCGGTAGAGATTTTACAGGTAAATGAAACATTATCATTACGCATCTGTAGGCGGCAATTTCCTGTTGATCTCGATAGACGCCTACATGAATGCGCACCTTCACAGTCGGTTTGTATTATATAAGTACTTCCTTCAAATTGGTCCACTGACGATACGGTTACCTAGGAAAGTCGCTCTGAAGCATATCTTAATAAAGAATAAACTACAGCAATGAAAGCCGTAAGAGACTTGTTACGTCATCAAAAGGATACAATATATTTCATTTTTCGATTATGCGATTGACATGTTATTCCTTAAACACATTAATACTAAAGTCCAAACAAGCCTTGATTGTGAATAGTCTATATTCTGAAAGGGATTGATTAGGCGAAATGACCTCCATTCATTCTGGAAGATACCGGCAATATCTGCACCAAAAAGAAATAATAACTCTCTGTCTATGATGCTTCACATGCAAGGCAAAAAATCTTGGAAAATATACATATAAGCACCACAATTAATGATCCGATCATCAACATAAAAGTGACATCACTATTAGGTGGGTTGCGATATGAAGTTGGAGTGATCTCAGTAGAGGCAGGCACAGATGTTGAATAAGGGCAATCCTTGGGCAGTTTGGCGTCATAAATGCTTTGGTTCTGCAACTCTTCAGGGGATTGACACGATGGGAAAGTTGTAAGAGGCATGGCAGAGAGAATCAACCATTTTAATAGAGGCACTGCCTGACAGTCACATAAAATGGGGTTACCGTAGATGGCAGGCGCGGGTCCAGGGGGGGCCTGGGGGCAGAACCAAAGCATTTATGACGCCAAACTGCCAGGGCCCCCCCCCCTCGCCACGAAAAAAAAAAACGAAAGGAGAAAAAAAACGAAGAAAAAGAAAAAAAAGAAAAGGAGAAAGAAAATTAAGAGCAAAAAATGAATAAAAGAGTCTAAGAACCTATTCAAAGTATATATTTCTGTAGGGGTTGGGTGGAGCTATAGCTGGATTATCTCTTTAGATATATTTCAAAGTGGTTGGCGACGAAAGGAGAGCTACAATGTTCGAAAACAGGTGAATAGCTAAGTAATGATCCTTGCATTAAGATCTAAATAAGTAAACATCGTGACATATGCAGTATGGGCCCGGCTATCTGCACTGAAATTTAGTAACAATTTTGTGTTAAAGAGTGAAATTTTTTGTAATCTAGAGGGATTGAGAGACAAAGTTTTCTCCATACAGACCTTGCAGAATGAATACAGAAGACAAGCAGTCAGGTGACGTGCTATTGTGCACAGTCCTGACAGTGGCACCAGCTGTTGCAGGCAAAGTAGCAGCGTGCATACCCTATTCGATTTCGAAACTCTGAAAAGTTTAAACATGAACTCAAAAGGCTTCTACGCTACAGACAGTTGCGTCGGCACAGTGGGCAATGGGTGACGTGTGTCCCCCTCCCCCATCAATTCTTGAATTTTTTTAAATGGTCCCAAAAGTCGTTTAAGCTACAGATTTCTGTGGGGGTGTAGGGTGAGATGCATTTTTGATGATTGGTTTATTTGTTCTAACCATTTTCTTTCACATACTGTTCTCAAACTATCACAAGCTTTGGAAATTCTTGACAAATTCCAAATTTTCGCACGTGCCGCTAGCGTCAAGCCTTGTGTCAGAGTTGTCCTTATTATCAATATCTTTCGGTAACTACTCACGGGGGAACAAAGTAGCAAATGTGCCTTTTAAGAATTCTCAGTCAGAAGATTCGTTTCTGAATAGCAGGTTTTGTCATGGACTAATATTTTATTCAAAATTTCGGCGCGCTTCGCGCGCATACGAAAGGGTTTCACATACCATTGACAAAGCTATGACGCAAGAAGTTATTCCAATGCAAACATTTTTCTCTAAAACGTACATCTCCTTCTCTGCAGGGCTCTCATCATTATGGGATCTTTGACTAATCTAGTCTAGCACATGATTTGAAAGATTGAAAGTACGTAATTGCCGTTGCTTATTTTCCAAACATTTTACCGCGACATTCAATAACGACGAAAATCTTTTCTGAAACGAATTTTGCCTGTCCACCATCCCTCTTGCTACACCTAAAAAGAAGGTGATACATCATATCTCCTCCCATATGGATGTCGGGTAGACAGTGAGAATCCCGTTGGTTCCCCTTTTGTATACTGTAACTAATTCAGAGCTCCCGGGAGGCGCTATACTGTTCTCTGTCAACCTTGGATATCCTTTTAAAGTGTAAAGGAAATATTTTATTATAGTCCAAGAATGTTTCCGTGGACTCCACGCAGGTATAATTGCGTGTACAATTTTCCCATGGGCGTGGTTCAAGGGGGGACGGGGGACGCGTCCCCTCACTTTTTTGGAAGGGGGGGACATCGTCAAAAAGTTCCCTCACTTTTTCAAAAATGATGGAAGAGACTGCAATTATACCTAGGAAAACGAATTTTTTAGAAGGAAAATAACCTAAAAATCCTACACTTTTGTTGCACCAAATCGTATCTGAGGGCATTCAGTTCTAGAAAAATTTTCCTTAGACCCTCCCCATGCCGACGATCACAAAACGTATTGCCTCCCCGTGACGCAAATTCTTGCTACCACCACTGCTTCTTCCACCAGGACGGCGATTCACAAATGTGAAAAAGTCCCCTCCCCCCCCCCCACTTTTGGAGATGGATTCACGCCCATGATTTTTCCTGGGACTTAAGGTTTGAAGACAACATATTGACCGTCTCTTACTTCCCTTTTTCACCCGAACAAAAGTTAGAATTCACTAAACTGAGGACATTTTTTAAACAAACAATCACTTTAGAATGACCCAAAGATACTACCATTTTGCATATAGGCCCCCTAAAATTAACAAAAATTTTTCAAAGGGGACGTTAAACCCCTTCCTGGGATTGCACTCTCATGTACTAACAAGAAAAGGCTCTCCCACTCTTGTATATAGCGTATACAAAATCCCACTGCCTAAAAAGGCACGGTTTAGCAGTTATCTGCGGTTCCCCCAATCACCCACTCCCGCCGGCACCATCGGTCATAGATTTCTGAAGGGTTACCCTTCAGTAATTCATAAAAAAGGTAATATATCATCTCTCCTCCCATATGGATGTTAGGTTGTGAGAGTCCTGTTGGCCCCCCTTTTCAGTGTACAATTAATGCAGAGCTCTCGAGAGGCTCTATACCGAAAATTTTCGGCGCGCTTCGAGCGCAATTGTTTACGCTTACGGAGAAAGGTACGTTTGTATTGAGTGATGGATTTATTTTCATCACTTTTTACCAAAAGTCATTTGAAATCTTTCACGATTTTTGCAAAGTCTTCTCAATATTTCTTGATTTTCGCTTGAT
The DNA here is from genome assembly GCA_029531755.1 of Holothuria leucospilota. Classification (NCBI taxonomy): domain Eukaryota; kingdom Metazoa; phylum Echinodermata; class Holothuroidea; order Aspidochirotida; family Holothuriidae; genus Holothuria; species Holothuria leucospilota. The sequence continues at coordinate 66,185,598 of CM055961.1, read as the reverse complement.
CTGCGCACTTTTAGCCTTGAATTGCTTCTTTCACTATCAATAAGGTCCCAAACGTATTCGCATTACTCATCGGTGGGATTCTACCATAAGCCAATTATTCGTGTGCACAAACGTGATTTCAGAGGAGCCAATATGTAAGGATGTGAAGCAACTGATATTCATTTTTTCACCTCCTCTTCTTATGAGAACTGAAAACTTAGTATCGAACCCACCTTCTAATTGATCACAAAAGGGAATTGACACCTTTAGGGATAGCAATGGTTTTAAATGTAAATTCAAATTTTCGGCGCGCTTCGCGCGCAATTGTTTCATCTGACTTCATATACTCGAATACCGTATAACGAAAATAAAACACTCATTATGGCAAAAATCATTTCAAGTTCAAGTTATAAGATAACTTAGATTCTCCGGAACTTCTGCAGGGACATATAGTGACTTATACTGAGCCATACACATCAAATTCCATGCAACATGAAAAGGTTTAAAATCTCACTGACATAAGAACTGGAGCCGATTTCTGTGCTCTTAAAAATGCAATATTGCGAGAGTTTCGGGGGCTTCGTCCCCTGGACCCCCACCGGGGCTCCGCCCCTGGACCCCGCCAGGGGCCCTAACGCTTCGCGCTCGTGGTGCACCTTCGGTGCACATAGGATTTTCCATCTTGGGCCCCCCCCCCTCAAAATTTCTGGATCCGCGCCTGGTAGATGGAAAGTTGTACATCTGTGTTCAGACTATATAAAACATGCGGATGGAAGATCTGAGTACGATTGAACTGAATCTCCAAAATGTCAATGTTTTTAAGATGCTGGAAAAGTTGCCTTGGAATAGTATTAATTTTGTTGCCGCTCATAGAAATAATAGTTACGTTAGGTACACTTCGGAATGCGTTCTCCTCAATTTGACGTATACGATTATTTGCTACATTAATTCCGTTTAAAAGCGGGAAATGATCAAAATACAGAGGTGAAAGTATCTCAATGACTTTACACTGTAATGAAAGAAATACTGTTGATGTTTCTGTAAAGAAAGAACTACTACTGATGTTTCATTGTTTTTGGAGTATACTCTTGGTGGGTCCTTGATGCTATTTTTAGTATAATCAATAATAGTTCAGTAGTAATTTTCCATGGTGGATGTTGTGTTACATAAAAAAAAACATTCCTATAACGAGTGGTGATGACGTAATCAAGAACATTAGAACAAATCACAGTGTTTACTATATATGATTCAGTTTCTTATCAAATTTGCTTCTTTTGGCGAATTTTGATTACACAATATTTTAATTTCATCGACGTAAACCTGTCGATTAAGACAAAGAGCTCTACAGCCATTTTTTGGGGGTAAAAAAGGATGTAAAAACACATGGAAGACTTATACACACACAGTTATACAATATCTGTACGAAACGACGTAAATGACAGGGAGTTCTCTGAGAATCGAGGCTCTTGGGAACTAACTTTGAGAAAGACTGCAACAGTTCGATAATATATTAGAAAGTTTGTCCGTTTATTCCAATTTTTGCGTTTTTATTTTGTTTGAAATGTTTCTATTCATCGCAGCGTGAGTACATTACTTCAGCATACATGAATTACTATAAATAAAAGTCTGAGCCGTAATATCGGATCTTTAACTCATCACACTATTTTGGGATAACAACAATATATCTTAGATTAAAATTTCATCCACAGACTTCAAACAACAACAACACAATAGGACCTGCTCCAATTTCGGCTTTTCTTTCTTCCATTTTTCTTCGATGCGTCAATTAAAATGAACGATTTCGAGGCAAACCTAAACCCCCGTCATACTGGACGAAGATTTCGCTACCTATGCAGTATGCCAGTTAAAGTGTCATAGTTGTCAAGCTTCATTCATTTGCCACAGTGAGATGAAAAGTAAAAGATGCAGCCATTTTAAGGAGATCAATACTTCAAAACCCCCATAACCCCGCAGTCGCGCTCCCTGCACGCGGAGCGAAAGGTAGATGTCCTGCTTGCCTAATTCTTGGTTTGCCCTCTAAGTCTCTATTTGTTATTGCTTCCAAAGACCGGCTTTTTCAAATGGCTACATCATCATTTCAGATAACAACTTGCCTTCATGAAAGTGGTGAAAGGGCTCGTCCAAAATGTTGGTATCTGTTGAAGTCAAAGCAATAAGTTGGCAAACTTAATCGCTGTTAATTGATCATGAAAATCAAATGGCTTAGCAAAGTACCGCAAAGCAGCTGTCTTATTAAATATCCCAAGGTTGATTGGACTGAAAACAAAGATAACCAATTTGCTTTATTGTCAGCACAGCTGATGCCTTTAGTTTATTCATCAACAACTTTTGTGAACAATGTTCCCTGACTGGCGTGAATGCAGAACATTGTGGAGAATAGACCAAACTTTTGGCAGACATGGTTTGGCATTAAAATCAAAATGGAAGCGTTTCAAAAAGCAAAGTCCGTACACAATCTTTGTAGTGGTCCTAATGGCTATCGCCTACAGCCATATTCTCTTCGATCTTTCATATTCATCAGATAAAAATACACGGGTATATCAGAATAGGGAGCTGTTTGGAAGGAGACACAACTTTCTATAGCACTTTGAAGCAATGTTTGATGGTAATCTTGCTTTTATCCTCAAAATTCCTGTTACAATTAACAGGATCAACTAGGATTAAGGGACCTTTTGTTACAATGACAATGTATACTTCTACTCCTTACATTGAACAGTTAACTTTTCGTTGCCAGCCGTCACAAAAGTATATGAAATTTTACACTTTTGTCGTTATTGTTCGCAATAAATGTCATTTCTGTTAGCTTTACTGAAGACCTCCAAGACAACTTACATTTCGACTGTGTTTCGAAGTGATGAGGAAATAGGCCAAAATTAGGAAAAAGGAATTAGGCTCGAACAATGTTCGAAGCAGACGACGCATCAAATTCGTCGGGACGTAAAGGAAGAACACTATTTAAACTTTCATTGACAGCCGTTCAGTGAAAAAATCTTGATTACAGCATAGCCCCGTCGGTAACAAACCTCAGATCAAAGCATGTTTTTACAAAGGTAATTGTTACAGGATTACTTGGGTGTGAAGGGGGCAGATATTTATGAGGAAGGGTAAAGTCAACAAGGCTAGATAATAGTTACAAAGAGATCTGTCAATCAAATTTCGATACCTAAATGGGATTAGATCATTTTCAAGTACTTTTTGTCTGTCAGGTCTGGTGGTTGTGTCTCCTTCCTAACAGCTCCCTGATCAGAACCAAAGCAGTTCTTAAAAAAAAGGAAAAAAAAAAAAAAAAAACAGAGCAAAAAACCAAGAACAAAAATTGTCTCCCTTTTTATTCAAATTTGGTACAGAAAGCATTAACATGCACAATGATGCATTAACATACAACCAATTTCAAAACAAAACTGAACAGGCATAAACTACAATAATATGATGCACATCAATTAAGCATAATCAAACATTACTTATATACATCAATGCATTCATGGAAAGTATCACACTAAATCATGGTAACTTATCTCCTTGTTGGAAGTTTTGGTTTTATTTTGGAACTGAATTTTTCTACACTGATGGCAAACTTAAACTTGTACAGAAATTCATAAAAATAAAACTATGGCGTTTGCATTTATTTGATAAATATAGTTTTTCATATGTAAAGTTGGAAAATTAAAAGGGACGGTGTTTTTTCCCTGATTTTAGAAACACCGTTTTTTGTATTTAAAACAAAAAAGAATGCGTTTTGTTTTGAAACGAAAAAAATTTTTAGAAACACCTTTTTTTGGCACTTAAAACAAAACCATAAACCATACAAAACTCCTGAAATAGATTCTCTAGTGTTTGCCTTTCACAATGACAAAAAGGGCACAAATTATTTTCCTCCTTCCCCATAGCATACATCAGCTTACAAGTGGCGATAATTCTATTCATAAATCTAAACTGTACCGTAGGTGATGTAATTTCGTTTCGTTCGTATTAAGACGGGGCATGTCAAAAATATTCGGCCAGTCTAGGTCTGTGAGTTGTCTTAAGTCCTGGTTCCACTTATACAATGCTTTTAATATGGAAACTGTGAAGTAGAGGTTGCTTGCATGTCTTTTTCAAACCAAATAACTACTGTTTTCAAGAGTGCCTCCACCCTCCTGGTGTCCATACTCGTGGAATTAAATAAAAATAAAAAAATATGATGAAAAGGGGAATGGCTTTCACTTTTTGTTTTATTTTACTACAACAACGCTTAAAATTTAATGCGTGTCATGTAACAGTAAATGTCTTACAATCAATATGTTCTTCGGTATTGGAGTCATTATGGAGAACAACAGAATCGCAAAGATGCGAATAAAGAGTCTTTTCGCTTCTCTCTGCTTTTAGTAAGATCATGAATTTTCAGACAGCCGCACTCACCATCGTGGCAATTATATTTTGTGAGGAAACTGGAAGCAGTGGAGCCAGCACGAGGTAATGGGAACACGTGCCCCCCAATCGGGTTCCGATGACTTTAATTCATCTGAGGAGATTTTCTACCACCCAGGGTCTTTTTAACCAAAAGTAAAATCATAAAACATGGGATCACAAATAAGAAAGGTTTAGATGCAACTTAAGGCTTGGGAGGTGCCACTTCCTGTCATCTGGGAGTCATTTTTGTCGAAAAAACTTCGTTCTCTTCGTTTGACTGTTGGCACTTTACCTAGAAAGTATCGTTTTGGCAAATTTCGCCTCTCAATTAAAACTGTTTGGAAAATTTGCTTCTATCCCTCTGTGCAGACCGAGGGAATTTGCCACTTTGAACAGTCACAAGTTTTCTCGGGCTTTGCGCCCTACTGCGCTCTGTTAAGAAGGTGGAGCTTTCTGGAATACCCTTTCAATAACTGCCAGCATTTCAATAACCACTTCAGGGGGTGCCCTTCATTAGAAGTGTTTCGGTACTTTGCGACTTTTGCCATGATCAATCATTTTTAATACAAAATTTGGGCGCGCTTTGCGAGCAACCTTTACACACAAGCCTGATATTATTAGTATATATATGTGAACTATTCTAGCCGAAACCATAATGGCTGACATCAACAGATTTCCATCAAGTAATCAAATTGCTTGAGCAAATTGCTTTAGAACATAATTTTTTCAGTCCATGGTGAAAGTGCACTAACTTATGATATTTACCAAGAATAAGTATGTTAAATCATGATAATGATCAGATCAGTTTTCTTCAAGTTTATACCCACTCCAATTTGGCTTATTCTTTTGGAAGCTGTTCGTGCAAAAATGCGATAACTGTGAAGAGCTTGGTGACTCAGTGTCATTTTGGGGGTCAAGTTCTCTTAGGAAGGGGAAATTTTGGCGCGCTTCGCGAGTGTGTGAACACTTAATAGTGATTGCAAGAGGCTGTCTGATGTGGCTTATGGCTACCACAAACCTGCTTCTACTCTCGACATTTGCTACAAATAGTAAGCCTAGTTGGTGCCCCCTCCCCCTTTGTCTTGTCGGTGCAACCCTGTGACAGACTTCCTGGTAACGCGTCTGCCCTTACTGCAAGGCTTTCAGTCACAAAAGTCTTGCATGAAGCCCGAGCCCATGTTTTCGAAGGAATTTCAATTGAGGTAAAAAACATTCAACAAAAATTGCCCTTTGCCTCGAAACCTTTCGGCTACGTCACTGTTTTTGTAAGTTTTCAAAGCGGATGCTCGCGATGCGCGCCGGGATATCGTGGCATTTTTATGGCATTAAATATCAGTGCTTTTCTTTATTTTATAATGTCAAATTTACCATGATTTTGAAAATAGCCGTATAATTTCTCTTGTTTTGGTTCCTCTTGTTCATTTGATGACCTCAAGACGATTCATAAGTTTCATCGTCTCCTTCAGGGTGGAATGCGAAGTTCAAACCCTTAGCCAAGTGGGGGATATGGCTTGGCTCCCACCAGAGAAAAATTTAGCCCCCGCAGAAAATTTCAATTTGCCATTCCCTTAACACATTTTTACATATCTCGCTCCCACGGGATAATGTTGCCTCCCCTTGAAAGCCATCACGCCCCCTCTTTCACTTAATTGTTTGGCTACGGGCCTGGCCAAGTCACATGGTTGAAAAGATGTTCATAGACTCAAACGGAAATCATTACATCTTTTTAAAGAGTATATTTGTAAAGCAGATCGCAAGACCAATATTTAATTGTCAGCAACGAAGTGACAATCTATGGGCAATCTGGAGGAAAGGCTTTCGAAAAATTAGTTGGTATGGAACCACCCGACTGACACAGGAGTAGGATAAAGGGGTAGAGGCACCATCCCCACTCTGATTGATGGGGGCGGAAACCTGGTTTCGCCCCCCCCCTTACTTTGGATGACATGCTGCCAAAATATGGCTTGAATAGGACGAAATTCCTTCAGAGTTTGTCAAACATTGCACCATTTTGCATCTAGGGCACTTTAAACAGTCAAAAAATTTCCAAGTGGGTAGGGGTACATCCCTCTGATTAGACCCCTCCCCAGGGCACTGATCACTAACATTCACTTCCGCCCACACTTTCAAAAAGTCTTCGCTTATGACTGATGGTAGTAACATCAGTCAAAATCTATTTTTAAAGTGATTTATCCCCTAAACGATATTTCCACAGCCAATAACATAATACCTAGTCTTTGATCGCTTTGGAAACAGTTGTGGGTTCAGATTTTTCATACATATCAATTTAAGCCGCGATCACACTGCAGCGAATTCGGATCGGATTCCGATCCGATTTTTGTGAGTTTTCATTAAAATCTTCTCCATTTCGGGTCAGAAAGAGCCCAAATTTTGCCATCCAGTGTACATATATGATTTGCATCAGAGGTCTACGAAAATGAAATGTTAACTGATTTTTTCGTGACGTCACACCGACAGACAGCTTTTATCGGACACGATAGTCCGACAAAAGCTGTCTGTCGATGTGACGTCACGAAATAATTCGTATAAATTAAATTTTCGTAGTCCTGCGATAAAAATCATATAATTACACAGGTTGGCAAATTTTGGGTTCTTTCCGACCCGAAATGGAGAAGATATTAATGAAAACTCACAAAAATCGGATCGGAATCCGATCCGAATTCGTTTTAGTGTGACCGCGGCTTAGTTGCTTTTTTATCACTCATGTTAATTCCACCAGTTGACCTAGACAGAGCAGCTGAAACGTTTCAAGGTTTTGTTAGACCTTGAAGAATAACTGAATATTTTGGGACAAGGTGACCGGCTACTCTTTAACATCAATGTCAATGCATATACTGTACACTGATTGGTTGCTGAACAACAACACTTACTTGTTAGGGTGAGTCTTAGGCCACAATCATGTCAATGTTGACGTCACACTATTTCTCAGCTGTAAAATATCATCACTGATCTGTCTTTTACATTTTTCCTAAATGTTTCATGTTTCAATACTAATGATAGTGAAAAATGCTGAAAAAGTATAGATTGTCCTGCAAAATCCTGGAAATCATGAATAATTTACTTCGTAACCACTAATATATATAAAAAAAAGGGAAACGAAATTGATCTTGCGTATACGAGAAGTTATGAGTGTTTACAAACAAAATATACAAAGATTTGTAGATACTGATAGTGAGAGTGAAGGTCCTTGTTCTAGGCGAAGAGCAGAAAAGTGGGATGTCGAGCGAAAACTTTGTCGGGGTAACGTAACGGACGCAATCCCATGGCGATAGTGTCGGAGCTTTTGACAGACACTCAACAAATATGGTCAGCAAGGAGATTCTATGAAATATATACCTACACTGTAACCCAATCTGCAGACATTTGAAACTAACATTAAACGTTCATGAAATATAAAGTTTAAGTGTGCACTGATGATATCAATATATGACTTTTTAGAGAAATAAAATAAATAATAAAACATCAAATCATCACCTGAATCCAAACAATCAAATGCACTTTGAAATTTCGACATCTAAGCTACCCGTATGATTACTGTTTATGATATATAGCTTACATACAGACAGGCAAATATGATATAAACTATAGGATAGAAATTAAACTGTGTTAGGTAAGGTAGGTCATTCCCATTCATTGCCAATTTGGTTTTAAGTGTAAAATATATTTAGGTATTATACTCTAAATGGTCTATCTCCGTTTGAGATAAGGCGGAAAACCTTCATATTTGTTTTGTACCATATGCAAATTTTCACGTGTGTTTTGTGTGTACAGTTTTTATTAGATTTTCCGGTACAGATTTTTCAGGTAAAAAAAAAACACTACCGTTACGCATCTGTATGCGGTAATTTCTTGTTGATCTCGATAGACGCCTACATAAAGGCGCACCTTCATAGTCGCTTGGTATCATATAAGAAGTAATGCTTCCTTGAAATTGGTCCACTGATGATACGGTTACCCCTAGGAACGTCGTTCTAAGACATATCTTAATAAAGAATAAACTACAATAATGACAGCTGTAAGAGACTTGTTACGTCATCAAAGGATACAACATATTTCATTTTTCGATCATGAGATTGACATGTCATTCCTTGAACACATTAATACTAAAGTCCAAATAAGTCTTGATTGTGTATAGCCTATATTCTGAAAGGGATTGATTAGGCGAAATAGCCTCCATTCATTCTGGAAGATATCGGCAATATCTGAATCGAAAAGAAGTAATAACTCTCTGTCTATGATGCTTTACATGCAGGGCAAAAAATCTTGGAAAATATACATATAAGCACCACAATTAATGATCCGATGATCAACATAAAAGTGACATCTCTATTCAGTGGGTTACGATATGAAGTTGGGGTGATCTCAGTAGAGGCAGGAATTGATGTTGAATAATGGCAATCCTCGGGCAGTTTGGAGTCATAAATACTTTGGTTCTGCAACTCTTCAGGGGATTGACACGATGGGAAAGTTGACGGAGGCGTGGCCGAGAGAATCAACCATTTTAATAGAGGCACTGCCTGGCAGTCACATAAAATGGGGTTACCGTAGATGAAAAGTTGTACGTCTGTGTTCAGACTAAGTAAAAATTGCGGATGGAGGATCTGTATACGATTGAATTGAACATTCAAAATTTCAATATTTTTAAGATGCTGGAAAAGTTGAATTGGAATAGTATTAATTTTGTTGTCGCTCAAAGAAATAACAGTTACATTAGGTACACTTCGGAATGCGTTCTCCTCAATTTGACGAATACGATTATTTGCTACATTAATTCCGTTCAAGTGCGGGAAATGATCAAAAAAGAGAGGTGAAAGTATCTCAATGACGTTAAACTGTAAAGAAAGAACTACTGCTGATGTTTCATTGTTTTTGGAGTACACTCTTGGTGGGTCCTTGATGCTATTTTTAGTATAATCGATGGTGTGTAAAGATTTAAAGTCATGAAATATGGATGGTTCAAGACTTACAAACAAGTTAGAGCTGATTCCCCAAAATATTAACTTTGTGTGCCGTTGACTATGATCACTTACGTGTAAGAGTCGGTTGAATGAAAGGTGGAGATATTTCAGGTTTGGCATGGACTCAAGAACTTTTGCTGAAAAGTACGAAATTCTGTTGTACGATAAATCTAGCGTTGAAAGTGTTCCCAATCCTTTGAGCTGTTCTGCTCTCACAGCTGTTAAGCGGTTATTACTCAGAATCAAATCATTGAGTAAAGAGAAATTCCACCTTTCCTCTCCAATGCTTTGTAATTTATTACAACTTAAATCTAGGTATCTTAAAGACATTAAATTCGTAAATTGCTCCACTGGAAATTTCCGTAGGTTCCCAACCGACAGTGAAAGTAATTTCAGTTGGACAAGATCTTTTAAATAAACAGACTTGAGATTCCCGAGATTTGATATTTTGTGATTGTTGAAGGACAGCTCTTGTAAATAAGACAAATTATAGAGAAACTTCCAATCTCCGTCATTGATAAAAGACTTGTTTGTATTCGCTATGAACAAATCCGAAGAGGTCTGCGGAATCTCATCCGCAAAGTCATTGGCATCTGTCACATTCACTCCATTGCAAATAAACGCGGACCCAAACACACAACATCCTGAGGGGAAGGGGTTCGCACACTCGTCGTAAACATCAAAATGGTTTATACAAACCCCGTGGCTAATAAATATACGACTTAACAGAGAAATGAAAAAGACCGTGTTGCGCAACATAGTTTCTCAAGTAAAGAGTAACATGTAACTACACTTTAAAAATTGAACAACTTGCTGAAAATCACTTTTTTGTAACTTCTTCCACTTGATGAACACGTTCCTTGTTTCCTTGATAACAATCGATGGAAAATTATTTGAAAGCAAGAAAATCAGGCTGTAACATTGATGTCAACTGAATGAGACTAAACATACGCAAAAGTATGAATGCAGCAGTACAACGGAATTAGGAGAAAGTCATCACTGAGAAAATGATGTAAAGTTGTCGAACAGCTGTGTGAAAGTCAGCTCTCGTTCAGGTTCATAAGTTCGTGATACTGTTCACCCAGCAACATTTGAAAGTATCCAGCACGCCTGCATGGTAACTCCTTCGTGTCAAGTCCGAGAATACGAGTTAATTAAAAAGATAGTGCTGCTTTACCTTCTTGATGACATTTTCGATGTACATTACATTCGCTGATTGGTTGAACGTGATTATGACGACAAAGTAAATATAATGCAAAGATGTTTCGCAATATGAAACTATGAAACCCCACCACCATTGACAGTCAAGTTTACTAGATATAACACTAGGTCCATCGTTTACAAGAAGAGGACCATGCTCAAAAATGCACCACAAAACTCTTCATTCATGAGGACCTTACCAAATCAAAACAAGAACTAGTTAAAGCGGCAAGAAATCACCTCCTTATCAAGAAGGTTTGGACCCAAGACGGCCGCATCAGCGTCTTAACAAATGCAGGCAGAAAGAGTAACATAATGCACATGGCAGACTTGCAACGGGTATCATAATTTTTGTAGTTATTTTTCTTATATCAGTGAATAGTAATTTATTGTGCTGCATACCACGTATGAGCACTGTGCACTGTTATGTTACGTGTTTACCTTTTGGCTTCATGTTTCTATGGAAACGTCTAGCCCTTTCGGGAAATTCAATGAAGTTGTCACTATTGTATACACAATGAATCGCCACGTATTACGCACTTTATCCTATTACTAGCTTTCGGAGCTGCAATAGAACCTACATTACATCTTATTTTTCACTTACTGTAAGTTTTTCTTTCTTTACTTTCCTCACATCTTGCTTTACGTTCAAAGACAGATGACTAATTCTTTAACTATAAGGGAATATCCCCACTTATCAATGGTTTCCTTGCTTTATCTTAGTCAAACAAAGGGAATGTTTGTTACCAAGCTCTCGAATCGAAGTTGTAGTTTACCCTGTTATTGTTGTAAAATTCTTTACACCTCTGGAATTGTTATAGAATTATTTAAGCCTTACACATTTGGCAGTGTTTTTAAATCTCAAAGCTGCATCTTTATTTACGATAATGACTTGAATAGTATTGAAGTGACGGATCATCATGATTTTTCTACTTACTCTGATTACTATCTTGATGGTAATAGTGGTATCAAATGCAAGTTTTATGATATCGACTCTTATAATAATGCTTCATTTAAGTGTGACTTTTCGTTATTTCACATGAACAGTCGCAACCTAATTAAAAATAATGATGCCATTAAAGATTACCTTTCTTGTCTAAGCAACGATTTTTCCATCCTCGGTTTCTCTGAAACGTGGATAAACTCGTTCAATTATGAAAATATTTACTTTGAAAATTATACTGTACATGAGAAGCATAGATCTGGTCAAAGAGGCGGTGGTGCATGTTTATTTACAAGGAACAATCTAGATTCAACCAAGCGAGATGATCTCTCTATCTTTAATCATGTGATTGAAAGTTTATTTGTTGAAGTAAGTCTTAACAAAACTATTTTCATTGTCGGTGTTGTTTACAGACCTCCAAACTCCTCTTTTAAAGACTTTCATGAAGTTTTTAACTCCATATTACTATCCATTTCTAATGAAGGCAGGGAATGTTTTATTATGGGAGATTATAACATTGATCTCAATAAAAGCTCATCATCTGATTTTATTGCCATGCTTTCATCAAATGGCTTCTACCCGTTAATCTCGAAATCAACACGAATTACAGGAAGTTCAGCAAGTTTAATCGACAATATATTTACCAATTGAAACTTATCAAGTGTAGTGTCAGGAGTACTAATTACTGACATAAGTGATCATCTTCCGATTTTCTCTCAGATTAGTATTCCTTGTCGTCACAGTGATTTTGATAATACATTCTTTATGAGAAATCTATCCACCAGTAATATTACGAGGTTTACGACTGAAATTGCTTCAGAAGACTGGTCCTCAGTCTTAGTATGTGACGATTTAAATCGTGCTAACAGTGTATTTTGTAACATTATTTCTACTATTTATAACAATTTCTTTCCTTTATTCGAATTAAAAAGTCTAAGCAGAAGAAACGTCACCCATGGATCACCACGGGCATTCAAAAGTCAATTAAACTAGAAATAAACTTTATAAGAAATACTTGGGAAATCCTTCAGAGGTTAATCACCTTAACTACAAGAAATATCGTAATAAACTTAATCATAGCTTATGTGTCTCCAAGAAATTGTATTACTATGATAAATTTGACAAATGTAAAAATGATTCCAAGCGCACTTGGAACAATATTAACAGCCTGCTTAACAGGAATAAAAGGTGTAATGTTAATACTATTTTTAAGAGAGGAAATGATTTAGTTAATGATCCACATAGCATTGCCAATGAGTTTAACAATTTCTTTATTAATATAGGCAGAAACCTTTCTGCGGATATAAGTAGTATCAAGTCTTATAGAGACTTTATGAATCTTGAAATGACCAACAAAAACTCTATGTTTCTTTCTTCTGTAGATGACTGTGAAACAATTAATGTTTCAATGGCCTGTCTCAAACCTAATAAATCAGCAGGTCCTGATGATATTAAACCTGGTATTATGAGACATGTCATTCCTTATATTGCCAAGCCCATCACCCATATTGCTAATTTGTCACTTCTTACCGGAACTTATCCTGAAAATTTTAAAACGGCTCGTGTTGTTCCAATTTACAAAAAAAGGTGATCATGCATTGTTTGAAAATTATCGTCCCATATCAATTCTATCTTGGCTCTCGAAAATCATTGAAAGACTTATGTTTAATCGTCTCATTGATTTCTTTGATAACAATAATCTCCTCTCCAATAACCAGTACGGGTTTCGACCTGGTCATTCAACTAAAATGGCTCTTCTATCAACATCAAATAAGCTGTATAATGCTCTAAATAATAACGAATCTTGTGTTGGCATTTTTCTAGACTTGTCAAAAGCATTTGACACTATTAACCATGAAATTCTGTTACATAAACTTACTCTTTACGGTGTGAGGGACATAGCCCGTGACTGGTTTTATAGTAATTTAAGTGATAGATCTCAATTTGTAAATTACAATGATGTTACTTCTGACCGTTGTAATATTGATTGTGGGGTACCTCAAGGCTCGATTTTAGGACCTCTCCTTTTTATTATTTATACAAATGATATTTGCCGGGTCTCCAACAAGTCAACAGTAGTTCTTTTTGCTGATGACACAAATATTTTTTACAAAGGTACCGATCCCCAAACTTTACATGAAACCATCTTGTCAGACCTGAATTTGTATGTTGATTGGTTTGGTGCAAACAAACTGTCCTTAAATATTGGTAAAACTAATTATATGATTTTTGGTCCCGTTAGCAACATCTGGAACATCCAGTTATATTTGAATAATACGATCATTGAACGTGTTCATTCCACAAAGTTTTTTAGGAATTTACATAGATAGTAAGCTCTGTTGGGCGCCCCATGTTGATTATAAACAATGTATCAAGAGGTGTTGGAATACTGTCAAGATTGAAACATATCTTACCAACTAGAGTTCTGAAGTCAATATATCAAACCCTCATTTTACCCCATTTTACTTATTGTTGTACCATTTGGTCTGCTGTAAATAAGACTTTATTTCACAAATTGGAGGTATTGCAGAAGCGTGCTATTCGACATATTGTCCAAGCTGATTACAATGAGCATACTAGCCGTCTTTTCTTAAATCTGAAGCTACTTAAGCTTAGTGATGTCATTGCCGTGAATTTAATTTCTTTTGTTTACCGTGCCTTAAACCATCAACTACCATCTTCTTTTGATAATTTCTTTCGAACAAATAATGAAATCCACAGTCACTTCACACGCCAATCCTATAATATTCATTGTCCACCTTGTCATTCAGCCACTGTCCTGAAAAATCCAAGCAATACTGCTTTTGATTTGTGGAATTCTCTTTCACATCACATTAGAGATTGTAAATCTTTAAAACAACTTAGAAATAGTCTTAATAAAAATTTCTTTGATAAGTACTAGTCCCATTTGATTAGTGGTTGGAAGAGGGGGGGGGGGAGGGGTTATAGTTTATAGTTCATCCACTTTTTCCGTGTTTGGGAGGGATATCTAATGTTTTTTTCTTGTTTTAGGGCCTATCATTCATCTTTTTTAGCTAGGGAGCACTTACCTTAGCTAAGCTCATATGAGTTTTTTGTATGTGCTTCCCTCACAGCTTCGACCTGCTTATTTTCTACTTTGTTGATAATGATATAAATATTCTATACATTACCATTTTCTGCATTATATATATGTATTATTATTGAAGTTGTGAAAATCAAATAAATGAACTGAACTGAACTGAACATCTGTCGTAATATTGAATCGATGTACCAGAGGACAGGGTTCTTAGGAGCTACCAACCACGCCCGCCAGGGAGGTCTAGGTACAGTAGCGTGACTAAAGGGGGCCACGCCCCTACCAACCTCCGTGGCCAGTCTGGGGATCACTCAGGGGGAATTGGGGGAATTTAAGGTAAAGTGGAAGGAAGAGATATTGAGAAGGCGTTATTCGAAACTCAAAATTAGCCTACCGAGTAATATTATTTGAATGCTAAATCTGAACTCATCTTCACAACACTGGGCACTTTAAACTTCTCACGCCCCCCACCCCCCCCCCAACAAAATAAAGAATCAGTCAGCATCGATATCCGGCCCTTGGTGCACGTACTAGTAATATTTTTCGCTCCATTTGGGTCTAAGTAGCCGGCAATAAGAGTGGTTAGTGGTGGTTGGATATGAAGGATAAATGATGAAATAAGCACCGCTGCGGTGAAAAATATTAGAATATGAGTTCCTGCAATCTGGAGATCTGTGATGCTAGATTTTCTCCTGGTAGTCGGCGACAACATCCTTTGAGGCTACATCGGTTAAAGAATGACGATAGAAGAACTGTGGTGACAAATTGGCCACGGTTGCTTAGAATGTAGTTTCCTAAAATCTAAGGCGTTCCTTGGGCGCCGATATTTTCTATTATTGGTCACACCGACGCAAAAAGAAGTAGACATATTCAAAGTGTGTGTTTTAGAGTGGCGTTTCCTGCAATCTTGGGCGTTGTGCCCGAAAAGCGAAAACAAAAAAAAACCAGGGGTCTTCAGGATTTCGAATTGTACAACTACGGTAATGCGAGTCGGTCTAAAAGAAATGTAGTCGGTCCCAAACGTTTACACCCCCCCCCCCAATGCAATGAATATAACCGGCCCCTGCCTCCGACCCACTATTCAGTCGGCCCGAGGGTCAGCTCATTTTGGGTCAGGTACAGCGCGCCGCCTTAATTAGAAATCACCCCCATGGCCAATTTCGTGGACCCGCCGGTAATATATCATCGCGCAAATCGCCACCTAAATGCACGCAAAAATGAGATGTGACAAATTCAACATGTAGAGTACCTTCAGCATTGTTGGAGGCCGATTCACTGCGTCCTGCAGCAATGATATTTGCCAGTTTTTTGATACCTTACGCGGCAATGGCTACCACATAGGTTTGTCTTTGTGCAATCAATCAGGCAAATGCATCTGAAACAGCCCTTCTTCTATAAGCTTCTTGAAAGTAATGAGGTTGTAAATCGCCCTCATACATCGAACATAACACCTTATGACAAGGAAAGCCAGCGCCCTTAATCGGACAAAATAGAGTATTATCAAAGAAATGTTTCTGGAAGGAACATGTTTCTCGAAGTTCATTTACCGGCGTATAACTAACCAGTACTCTGAGTACACACAAGAATCTCGCAAAACACTGAAACAATGAATAAAGCCTGATTAACATAGCCACTGGAACGATTTGCCCCATTATTATCTAATATTGCACTAGCGTCCAGGGCTTTAATCCTGGACCCCACCGAGGCTCCGCTCCAGGACCCCACCAGGACCCCACCCAAACTCGCGCTTTGCGCTCGCTGGTGAGGTGCAGTTGCCAGGACGTACTCCCTTGGATCACTTCTTCATATCGGTCGGGAAAGTCACAAATAGTCTCCCTTCCCCCTCTTCCGAAATCATGCACACGCTAACTGTCTAGCAAAGGCCTGTAGCCAGGTATTCGGACATAGGGCATCGTCACCGCCAAATGGGGTCAGATAAAGATTATTCTTTGTAGCTAGTACTGCCACCCAGATGTTCGTAGTTTGGTGGAACCACTAGAGATGATATCTTAAGCCAAACACAGATAGTTTCAGGGAAAATGAGTGTCACATGTGCGCAATGGTGCGGAACATTTCCCCTCCTTTGAGACACTTTTCTCATTCTCTCCCGATGCAAAGGCGTTGAAAGTCCCCACAAGTGAACGCAGAAACGTTACAATGGAAGGTTATTAGCTTCTCAAGGGCAAGCTGGGTAATTGAGTGTTTTGTTCAAACAGCGAGGGGTCCATGGGCCGCCATATGGGCCTAGTATGGTGCAAGAACTAACATCACAAAGTGAACAGAGAAAGGTTACAATGAAGGTTAATTTAGCTTCTCAAGGGCAGCTGTGGTATTGAGTGTTTTTTTCAAACAGCGAGGGGTCCATGGGCCGCCATATGGGCCAAGTATGATGCAAGAATAACATCACAAGTGAACAGAGAAAGGTGTCCAATGAAAGGTTATTTAGCTTCTCAAGGGCAGCTGGGTATTGAGTGTTTTTCAAACATCGAGGGGTCCATGGGCCGCCATATGGGTCCTAGTGTGGTGCAAGAATAACATCATGTGTGTGATCAAGGAGGGAATCCTTCAAAAGATCTGCGGCATTGCAAAATGGGAACATTAACATTATAGCTTTCAGCTGATCTCCAGACGACACAGAGTAAATGCTCCACATGTATAACAGTGTTTTCTTTGGAAATATATTGCACGAAAGGTTTCAAAAGGATGAAGAGATCAGGAGAAGAGAGCAGGTAAATCAGAGGAGAAGAGGGGCCTTAATTTTGCGTGATTAATGTGGCTTCAAGTACTTATTCTTTGTAAAGGCTGAACTGCTAAAGAAATGTCAAGTCACCATGAAGCGAATAATTATTATTTTAATAAGTTTGTTTTATTTAGATTTAAATAGTCATCATCCTAAGGAATGTTATCAAGATGCTAAATGCTAAATGAAAATCTCCTATTGTCCGGCCTCTTAACTTTGTTGGAGCAGGGTGGAGACATTCGAAGGGTGGTATATCTAGTTTGAGCCAGAATACTTCCGCTGCGAGTATTGCGCCAATAATGTTCATCCTCGGAACTGTGTATCAGTTGTTAACTTATTGGTCGCTGAGAGCCCCTGAACATTTTGTAATAGAAATCACTGACCATTGTTATGATTGGCGTGCAGTTGCAGCAACTGATACACTTTCAGTTTTTCTTACAAATTAGTATACCACATCGGGAATTTGGTTTAAATAAATTTACTAAAGGAAGGAAAAAGTGGATAAGACCTTACATTTGAGGAAAGAAGCTGCTATACTGAGAGCAAAAAAACGGGTAAATTGTCGGTGCGGTTGGTCGCGCAGTTGGGTACTGCATACTTTCTGGGTACCGACTAAGGCTTCCTGATAAAATGCGAAGTTCTCCCGGAACGAGGGACATCCTTTGTCGAGATTGAGGACCATGGGCCCCCTTCTGGCCCCCTATCTGGTGCCAACCCTGCTAATAAGTTAGTCGAAACGTACCTTTGCATGGTGAGGCTATCAATTAACCACCACCAGGCATATTTATGTACCAAAGTGTTGTTATAGGTTTGGTACGAAAACTAACTTTTACTCCATGAGTTGCAAGGCTACCGCAGTAACCCTTGACATCATTGTCCAGAAGGGGCCCAGGGCAATAAAATTCCATTCAAGGGCAAAAACATTGCCAGACTGTGAAATTAAGTTGTGAAGAGGTTGCGTTTAGTATACAGGTGCGATAGTATGCCTCTTGAAGAGGGTTCAGTGTGCCTCTTTCAAAGAGAATAGTTTTTTTTCTTTCGAAGGTGATGCAATTAAACTTCTTGCTCATGTGATAATAACAACCACTTGATATTTCTCCACTCTAACACAAAAATAGCATTTGCTAACACAATTGCAAAGACTACAAAATTTCGTTTTGTAATCTTGACAAGACAGCTGAAAGCTCAGATTCGCTTACTGTCCCCAAAACCTGCTAAGCCACTCAGGCCAATCAGAGAAAGTTTAGAAGTGTACGGTACGGTTGGTCGCCGTCAGGGACTACTGCATACGTTGTGGTACCGACTTAAGCGCTTCCCGATGACATCCCAAAGTTTTCCGAACGCGAGGCAGAGCCTTTTCCGATAGAGAAGGCCTCGTGGCCCCTTCTGGTCTCTTCTGCCGTTCATCCTTGCTAATAACTTAGTCGATCGTACTTGGCAAGGCGATGCTATGCAGGGGCGGATGCAGGTTTTGGACTAAAGGGGGGGGGGGGGGGTTGCAAATATAGGTACACTGATCTAAGCGGAGCGCCACATGTGTTGGTGCGAAGCGTACTAAGGAAATTTTTGGTCCAGAAGACCACCAGATTGCAGGAAATGGCATTTTCCCATGCGTTTGTAGACTCTTTTGATCCGTATTAAAACAAGCTTTCATTAAAACTTACCCTGTGTCAGAAATTTTATGATAAATGTCCTGTCAGAAAGTTGTCTTCCTTCGTGTGAGGAGATACATGCTCTACAGCCTGATAACCATTGGGCGTAGCCAGCAGGATTTTTTTATTTTGCTGGCCAACCGATTTTTGATTTTGGGTGGCCTGATCGCCGGCCTGGTGGGGAGGGGTTCAAAGGGGGAAGGGGTGCCCCCCTCCCCTTTGAGAAATTTTGAATATTTCCAATCTGGTGCAAACATTTAGCCATCATTTGAAGTCATTTCTTTGTTCCATTACCAAAAACTTTCTTCTGCAAAGAATATGGGGGATGCGTACGCACCCTGATCCGGCCCTGAACTGTCATAAGAAAAAGGATGCTTAGCAAATCAAAGGTTGTCAGTACATTGGTGTAGTTGTGTAGTCAGGCCTTTATCGGGGTAGGCACTTACTAGCCTATATGCAGATTTTTCCATGGGCTGTGGTTGGTGTAACTCAGTCATAAGAAAATGTCAAACAAATACCAAACGTAAGTCAAAGCGTTATAACTGAACATAGCCAATAGTTTTCCGCTTCAGAATGGTTAATAAAGCCATGGATGAGCACTGGCATAAATAGAGGAAAATGGTCGGCTCTCCAGAACTCAGTGACGTGACCAAGTAGTGATAGATCGGGCTAAATAATTTGATAGAGAAATAGTCAATCTATATCTCATGGTGGCATAGGAGTAAATTTTCAGGAAAACCAGTGTAGGGTCCAAATTTATGTAGTTGGTTGACTATAGTAGTAGTAAGCTATAGCAATTGTGCTGTTGCTAAAGTTTTTACTACCTTTTAACAACATAGAATTGTAAGTCCTTACGCGCACGACGCTTCAAACTCATCGGAACACCTATGCCGGTTTGTAACAATTTCATTAAAGTTGTCACAGCAAACTTAACCAAATCTCTTCTACAAATACGCTGAATAACGGGCGTTTCTATTTTCATCGGAACATCAGTCGTATCGGAGTAGGCGTGCTTTGTTTATCTGAAGAAAATTCACCATCATGTGTATTTTTCGCCTCTCTGGTCCAGACCGATGAGACATGTGTATTATCAAAGCGAAGCTAACAAAACCTCAAAAGATTTTTTTTATATACTTCACCAGGGGAGAAAACCAACCTATCAAGGTTTATCTGCACTCGAGAAACTTCCTAAAACTGAAGCATATCCTTCTGTAAATTCAGACACCTACAAAGAATTAGCTACACTTTATTTTGGAAAAATAATTGTTTAAATCCAGTCGGTTACATAGTTGCTTCTTTCACCGCAATTTTATCCTTTGTAAACCATTCATAGACGCAGTCTTGTGCTACGTAAATATCCATTCACCCATTGATATTTCTAACCGTTACTGGCACAAACCAAACATAGAGTACCCGAAAAAAAGCATTGAATCGTAACACACTTAAATCATTCCATCAAGTGAAGTACTGCTTTGGGGAGGGGGTCTTGTTGTTATCATGCGACCGGTTTTCTGTATGCACCAGCTTATCAAAAAATACGAGAATTCAGATTTCACGATTGGTTCACCAAATTTCTAACATCAACTCGCTGGCGATAGAGATCGTCGACTTACCATACAACCGCTACTGATAAGAAAACCTGGTACTTATTCTCCATGGTCGAAACGCGCCGGTCTAGCATAGCATACCTGCTATGGCTTAACTACCAAGTAAGGTCACTCTATACCATTTAAACCAGACCCCATCCATGGTATATCAGAATTTCCTATTTTAGTTACCATAATATGGTAGCTTGACGGGTCTAGGATACATTACAGGTATTCTGTATATCCCGACATATCATCACTTCAGTCACGTCACTAGTAGTTCTGGAGAGCCGGACAACTCTTTTTAATTCCTAATTTTCTATTTTTTTTTCTTCAGAATTCGATGGGGGTGCAATAGCCCCCCTGCCCCCCCCCCCTTGACTACGCCAATGCCGATAACGATCTTGGGCTCAGGAGTAAGGCGCATTGAGTCATTTTGTTGTGCTCTCTTTAGGCACTAACAGTGACTCACTGAAAGTTGCTCGCTTGTGCTCAATAAAGAAAGATTGGTTTCCTCTTTTTGAAACCTTCGGAAGTATTTTGGTATTGGGGCTTCAACATTCAGCTGGTAGGGACTGATAGCATGCATGGGTTTTTTTGGTTGTCTAGTTATCTAAGCGGAGCGCGACCATCGGTTGACGCCAGCGTGAACCAAGAAAAAATTGACCCTTCTCAGAACCTTACAATCTGTACTTAGGCCATCTTCATGTTTCATGTTTTGTATGTTTGTCATTTCCATGGAAAACATTACGTTTTCTTTGGTGAGATAATCATAGAGCTGGAACCTCCTCTTGAAGGACTCACTGAACCTCTATAAGGATTTTGATATGAGAGGAGAATCGGGATCGATAGAAGGAAAAATACGCTGTCAGCAAACTCTATTAATGGCATGGTTTAATTGCATTGTTGTAACTGAAAATAGCCTTCAACATAAATACGGGAAAATAAACAGTATATTATAAGAAATTAAATCCTCGAAAATCAAAGGGGGTTTAAACCCCCACCCTCTTGGATCCGGCCCCTGCTATATTGGGTGAGAATTTACCCACCACCGAGTGCATACTTTATATACACAAGTATTGTATAAATTTTTTTTTTATTTTGGTATTAAAGGTAATGAGACTTATTAAAGGATGGGACTTATCGACACATCCACACACTAATGTGTTATTGTAGTGTCATCTAGATAAAAACGGTAAAACTAAAAAGGGGAAAACCGTTGGGGAAAATCCTAAAATGTTCTAGACCAAAGCAAATGCGGGAGTCATGTCAAAACTTTTCTGTAAAGGTTACTTTCTTTGAGAAAGTCCAAAATGAGAGAGGGGTCTACGTGCTCAAACAATGTCTTCCAGTTCTGTAGCACAGTGTAATACTTCTGACGAATATGGGAGTATTCATAAGCAGGTCGACGAGAGAATGTGACTGACGGTGACATCGCAAATTCACAGAGGGATACAATATGGTCTCTCTTCCCCCGCTGGAAAACAAATTACGCATGGGTGAGGCAAGTGTGGGCCGATTCGTGACCCTAGTCAGTACCCAAATCATCTCTTCGTCGTTTTGGGGGTTTCGCATTACCCACAGGTCCCGACCGTATGCGGTTGGTTTGACCTGTGTAAAGAATCCCACAGTTCCTGCCATTTTGATTTTATAATAGCCGTTTGAGGTTAGGGCGATTATCAGTGTGGGGTACTTGAAGGTTTGGTTAATGTCCATCTGTAGGGCCTCCTTAGCTAAAGCGTGGTGTCTGCCTTTTCATTTCCGTGTTTGTCCCACGTGACTCGGAACCCCACGCGAGCACAACTGGACTTCTGCAGTCTCACCAAATTTGGAGTAAATTTCACGGAGAGAGGACATCACGCAAGGGCGTTTTTCCTCATGGCCTTGAAGAGCTAAAAGGTGGATAAGTGGAGTCCTGCTGAAAACAGTGCAACTGGCTGGTCGTGCGAGGTTTCGGGGGATCAGCTCGAATGCCATCTTAAGTGCCTGGATCTCGGCGGTAAATATTCGATGCATCATCGGGCAGCAATCTTGACTTGCAAGAATACATCTCGGCCTGCTGCTGCAGCTTCCGACCGCTTGTTCGTGGCTTTGGAACCCATCGGTATAGATTGCATGATAACGACGGTACTTATTGTCTTAAGTTCATTAACGCTTGGCACGCGTACGACCAGTTTCATTAGTTGAGTTCTTTGATGATGTGTTGTCTCAAACTATGGCAATAACACTGGTTTTTACTAACTTCCAGGGGTGGGAGTGACTGAGAAGGTAAGCTGGGCTACAGAAAAAACAAAATCGGGGTTGGTATACACACACCTCTGGGATACAAGCTCCAACCAACGCGAATAACAAAAGGAGGGATAGCTGATGGTTTCCTTCGTGTATATGTCACCAAAACTTTATGGCTGAAGGCCGTCTCAAAGTTGCGGGTTTTGTCTATGACTCCTCAGTTCTGAGGCCAAAACTGGAGGAGTGACAACTTTTTTCCCGTCCTCATATGGATGGGTGGCTGGTTCGCTTGACTGTAAAAAGACTCCTCGGCATTGGGGAGGTTAACGGAAAGCTCCCAGGCAGATCCTAAGACCCTTGGTTTTGTATGGGCAGAGGAGTTTGTCTGAGGTATGTGACTCACGTGCAGAGCTGTAAACAACACAACCATAATCAAGTTTGGACCTCACTAGGGATCTGTATAGTCAAAAGAAAGCACAAACGGGGCGATCAGTGGGCGCCCCAAGTCCATCCCCCCGACAGAGCGACCCCCATAACAGGTTTTAGTTTGCTCCCTGACCACTTCCGCCTGAGATTGGTCAATGTGGGCTTTGGAAGTTTTGAGCTTATTGTCAAGTATTAGTCCAAGGAACTTAAGCTCTTGAGGAACAACTGGGATGTGGACACCGTTTCAAAACTCAAGTCGGGGTCGCAATGGGCACCTCTTCCGTTTGCAAAAGTGCATGCAAACAGTTTTGGTCCGAGGAAAAACGGAATCCGTTTTGGTCAGTCCAACGCTGGATGTTAGCCTACGAAGTCAAAGGTTACCCCTGTAACCCTTGGACATCATTTTCAAGAAGTGGACCAACAGCAAGACATTCCCAGGGTGACCAAAGTGTGAAATTAATATTGTGAATACGGCTGCGTTAGATTACAAGGTTACGGCAGTGTGCCATTCATGAAGAGGGTCAGTGTTGGAAATGTATTGTTTTTTTGTTTCGGAAATGTAATTAAATTTCTCCTTGCTCTGGTGAAAATGACAACCACCTAATATTTCTCCCACTTAGAAAATGGCATTCTTTAAAGAATTGCAAAGGGACCTACAAAATTTTCTTTGTAATCTTGTCAAGAAGACATGCTGAATGCTCAGGTTCTGTTTTTACTTGTCCCGAAATCTGGTTAAGCCTCTCAGCCAAGCGAGATAGTTTAGAATCCTTGTGAACGATAATGAATAAAACTTTTGAAAACCAGACTTATGAATGCTAGAAGTATTGTACTAAAAGCACTTGTAAAAGTGTTACTTGTATCAGACTAGACCATGACTGAGACACTTTCAATTTCTAAATTTATTTTGCATATGGCTTTTGTCACAAATAATTTATATTCATAATTTAAAAAAGAAAAATTTATAGTCATAAACCACAGTTTTACAGAAGATAACAATTATTGATGGGCACTAGGAAAAAGATTCTTATCTAAGCTAGTCAACACGTCGGCGAATAAACAAAGTACTAAAAACAAATCAAGAATTCGCGGAAGGAAAATAAAAAGGGGCAAAAAGGCGGCACAAAGGAAAAGAGAGAGAGAGAGAGAGGAGAGGAGGAAAAGGAGGAGGAAAAAGAGGAGGAACACGAAAAGAATAGGGTGGAATGATACAGTTCACCTTAACAAAATTACAAGTTAAAACAACTAGGTTAATAATTCTTAAGAAGTTAAGCTTACTTTGAAAAGATTTAGGAGGACGAGGCAGATTTTAAATTGTCTGACAAAGAGAGATTGCCATAAATTGTAGCAATTGCTAAGTAGTGATTTTCCATGCTGTTTGTTGTGATGTCTTAGGGCCTACATTAAATTTATACATTCCTATGACAGGTGTAATGGCCGTAATGAGGGACATTTTAAAATCGGATCTCCACGTTCAACATATGATTCAGTTTCTTATCAAACTTGGCTTCTTTCGGTCCATTTTGACCCACTACAGGTATTTCAATTTTCATGTATGAAAACTGTCGATGAATGCCACAGAAGCTCTATAAGCCATTCTTGTGGGTAAAGAAATTAAGAGAAGGCAAGAAAAACATGAAAAGAACTACCCAAAAAAAGAAAAGAAAAAAAAACCCTGTTTTATACAACACCGGTGCAAAACGACGTAAAAGGACAGGAGTCACTCTGGGAATTGAGGCCAGCTTGGGAACTAACTTTGAGAAAGACTGCAAAACAGTTCGATAAGATATATTAGAAAGTTTGTCCGTTATATTCCAATTTTTGCGTTTTTATTTTGTTTGTGGGGGGGGGGTGGGGGGGGGGGGGGGTGGGGGTGGGGGGGGGGGGGGGGGGGGGGGGGCGGGGGGGCGGTGGTGTGGGTGGGCGAGTGTGGGGTGGGACGGTGGGGGGTGGGGGTGGGGCGGGGGGGGGGTGGGGGGGGGGGGGGGTGGGGGGGGCGTGGGTTGGGGTTGGGGGGGGGGGGGGGTGGCGGGGGGTGGGAGGGGGGGGGGGTGGGGGGGGGGGGGGGTGGGGGGGGGGGGGGGTGGGGGGGGGGGGGGGTGGGGGGGGGGGGGGGTGGGGGGGGGGGGGGGTGTGGGGTGGGGGGGGTGGGGGGGGGGGGGGGTGGGGGGGGGGGGGGGTGGGGGGGGGGGGGGGTGGGGGGGGGGGGGGGTGGGGGGGGGGGGGGGTGGGGGGGGGGGGGGGTGGGGGGGGGGGGGGGTGGGGGGGGGGGGGGGTGGGGGGGGGGGGGGGTGGGGGGGGGGGGGGGTGGGGGGGGGGGGGGGTGGGGGGGGGGGGGGGTGGGGGGGGGATTAATCAACGAAAATATTCGTAAAAGTTTGTGCTTCTGTCGACTCTACGCACGTATCTTTAAGTGAAATCATACCCATACACAAGGGGGCGGTGGACTTCAGGTTTGTTGACTACAAACCGTTCTCTTAGACAACAAAGGCTACTACTGTCCTCTTTCACTAAAACAAAACTTAAAATTCAATAAATTATTGACACTTTTCAGCCATATAAGATCAGCTCAAAAAATACCAAAGACATGACCATTTTGCATCTAAGCAATCTTAAATTGATAAAAATTCTCAAAGGGGAGGGGACACACCCCTTCCCTTAGACCCTTCCCCCCATGCAAAAATTAAAATTCAATAAATTATGAACACTTTCTTCCATACATGATCACTTCAAAAAATATACCAAAGATATCACCATTTTGCATCTAAGCAATCTTAAATTAATAAAAAAGTTCTCAAAGGGGAGGGGTCCCCTCCACTTAGACCCCTCCCCAGGAATCATCTTCCCCTCAAGCAAAACTTAAAATTCAATAAATTATGAACACTTTCTTCCATATATGATCACTTAAAAAAATATACCAAAGATATCACCATTTTGCATCTAAGCAATCTTAAATTAATAAAAAGTTTCTCAAGGGGAGGGGACACCCCTCCCTAGAAAAGCATCTTTTCCAAAACAAAAATTTAAATTACTAAATTATAAACTTTCCAGCCATATATGATCAGTTCAAAATATGTACCAAAGACATCATCATTTTGCATCTTAGCAACCTTAACTTAACAAAAAATTTCCAAATGGGGAGGGGGACACCCCTCCCCTTACACCCCTCCCCCAGGACGGCGATCACTCATCTTCTGCTTTGCCCCCCCCCCATCGAAATTCCCTGGCGCCGCCCATGAGGCTATAAAATAACGACGCATGCAAAACTGGGTAGAACTACCGAAAGTCTGTATGAGGACCAATATGTTGCAATACTAGTTCAATCTATGTGACAAACGTACATTTATGCAAGGTTCTACTCCCGATTGCTTTCTAACAAGCAAAATGCACCCTTTCGCTAAGAAGACAACTAATCAGTGAAGTGAAAAGGATAGTCCCAAGGAAAGAAAAATTGTTCAACTTGTCTCCCCAGATGATTTTTTTAAGAAGCAAGTAAAAGGTAAATTGAAAACCGAGGTAAACTTATAAGAGTCCTTCTTGTTAGTTGGAGGCCACCACCGAGGAAAGTGGAACTGGTATAAACACCTTTAGCACGCGATGTTTTAATTATTAAGTTTCGGTCAGGGTGGAAATAAGGTCATGCTACTGCTGATCTTCGTAATCTAATGCTGATGCTACTTCCTTCGATAGATTTTTAAGAATGAGATAGAGATCCTCCACATTAATATCCGTTAGGGCATCAAGAAGGATCTGGATGGAAGACAAAGTTCGAGTTGTGAAAATGTAATTTTTTATGCACTATAAGTAAGTCGGTGTATAGGGTCTGCGTAGGGGCAGTTAAAACTGATAATGGTTTAAGAATCATTATCAGTTTTAACTGCACAAAACTTATGGTTGAGAGCGTAGATTAAACCATGATCACTTTTAACTGTTTATAAATTATGACAATAAAAACAGAAATAGACTTTATTAAGTTCAAAGAAACGTTATCCCGTTTTAGCTGCACATAGTTTAATCTTTGATATCTACCATAAATTTTGCACAGTTTTTATTGACAATTGTACTCAACCATTATCTGTTTTAACTGTACAGGCTATGAGAATCGGTTGTGCTTGATAATTCAGAACCAAAAAATTACATGGTAAAGAAAACATCTTCGATGCCCCACAATTAAGCAACAAATGCTGTCATTTGGTCATAAAGATTGAGAAATGAATACCGACACCTGGATATAATTTTATTGTTGGGTGTCAGCATCTGTCCTTTGTTTTCTACAAAACCAATATCCATTTCTACATTTGTTGTGTTTAAACACTTACTGTACTCACCTCAAGCGTCGCCCTACTTCCAAATCTTTGATGCCACTGGGTTAAAAGACCGTGCGTTTTCTCAATGATATCGTCATTATGCATTTTCTCTACCTGTTTTCGTGCGCTGACTGGAACTTCAAGACTCTTACCCAAAGGAAGCCATTCATCTTCGTCAATATGTTGTGAAACCATGTTTAAAATTTCTTCGTTGATCTCAACCTGTTAAGATTAAAAAGAAAGGTCATAAAAATCGTAAAAAAAATATTGGGATAAGAGAAGAAGTTCGTTACCTACATGTTGGAAAAACAGCTCATGACGTTGCCAACATATCTGTTGAGCTCAAAAATTTGATTTTGTTTTACTAGTTAAATTATCATGAAAACACATTTTAACGAGAAAGCCCAAAAGCTTAATGATTCCTTCCCCAAAGAGATATTTTCTTGCACTGAGGTATATCCCACAAATTCACCGTCCTTGAGATATCATTTTTACAATACTTTCACAATTTGATATCTGCTGACCTCACATGACCTTTGAACTCCATTAAATGTGAATTACAAAAAATGAAAAAAAGTTAGAGTGACTTGAAAGCGATTCAAACCCGGGCCGTCTGTGTGAGAAACCGAGCACTTTCTACTACATAGCACAAGATGAGAAAGATGGATACCTTCCATTTCTTTCCCTTAAAGAATCACGAAAGTCCTTGGGCTTGCTGGTTCTCTTAAAATAATAATTCTATACACCAAGTATGAGAAGTATACGTCATTACTATCTTGAGATATCGTATTTACGAAACAAGCGTCACCAACACACATATACACATACACTCT
The DNA here is from genome assembly GCA_029531755.1 of Holothuria leucospilota. Taxonomy (NCBI): domain Eukaryota; kingdom Metazoa; phylum Echinodermata; class Holothuroidea; order Aspidochirotida; family Holothuriidae; genus Holothuria; species Holothuria leucospilota. The sequence continues at coordinate 66,157,259 of CM055961.1, read as the reverse complement.
CCAGCGTGATTGCATAGATTCCTTTTGCCACTGGCGTAGACAGGGGGCGCAAGGGGGCCGCCCCAAAATAAATTACGACAGTAAAAAAGTACGTACGTCTGCCTGGCCTAGGCTGGCCCAGGCACTTCGAGGGTCATACCGTATGATTAATAAACATTTTCCAGGGTAGGTTTCTGCATGTCTGGTGACGTCCAGCGGTGGAAGCGCGCGGCACTCATGCAGCACATCAATAAAATAATATAGCCAACCCACCATCGATAGTTGATCGATATTCATCAATCAAATGTCACAGTATTGATGCATCATAATTACTTACATGCAATGATCCAGCTGTGCATGTAGAAAATGTTCACTGAGCTAAATCTTTTTCAACAGTTGATCATAATCCCCACTAATCGTCATAAATTAGTCAACATTTACCCACATAGAAACCACACTTATGCCTTGTGCACAGCAGGATCGTTTTAAGGATGATTAAGGACCTAATTTTAAACACAATCACAAAAATTGTTCATTATGTAGTAGAGTATTGATATCAATTTTACTACTTTCCTTTTCACGCATTTCCTTCACTAATTTTGCAAAAGTTGCGTTCTAACACTGGCCACAAAACAACCTTTTTCTTGATTCATATATGTCGGCACGGGGGCCTCGGGGGCGTGCCCCTCAATCGGTTTCAGAATTTTTTTGAAAATTTTAAAATGATCCCAAAAGGCGTTTAAGCTAGAGATTTCTGTAGAGGGTAGTGTGAGGTGTATTTTCGACCGAGTGATGGATCTATTGTAACCGTTTCCTATCACAAATGGTTCTAAAACTATCAGAGTTTTCTCAAATCCTTGGCAAACTATTAAAATTTTCCGGCACTCCCCGGCACTTCAAACCTTACCGCAATATTGTCCTTATTATTAATAATTTCGGGTAGCAACTCCCGCAGAAGCACAGCAACAAAAGTTGAAAGCTGCTTACGAATTCTCAGGTAAAAGACTGATTTTGTGATTTGCAAATCAGTTTGTTCAGGAATTGAAAGTGTCTCGATGCAGAGCTCAAATGCAGGTTTTGTCGTGGTTATCTTATTTAATGAAAAAGTTCGGCGCGCCTTGCTCGCATTCGTCACAGTTTTCACTCCATCTCATGACCATTATTAAGGTTATAATACATGCAACTATTCTTTCCTGGGTAGGACTTTAAACTGCATCCGGTTGTGGAGTTTGTTTAAACGTGGGAGTAATGAGGTTACCCTTTGCCACAACTGCCTCCGGGGCACCCTTGGGCAAGGTGCACCTGTATTTGCCCCGGTGCTTTTTAAGTGCTGTTGCCTTCGGGCGTAGTGTTGCCTTCGGGCGTAGTGTTGCCTTCGGGCGTAGTGTTGCCTTCGGGCGTAGTGTTGCCTTCGGGCGTAGTGTTGCCTTCGGGCGTAGTGTTGCCTTCGGGCGTAGTGTTGCCTTCGGGCGTAGTGTTGCCTTCGGGCGTAGTGTTGCCTTCGGGCGTAGTGTTGCCTTCGGGCGTAGTGTTGACTTCGGGCGTAGTGTTGCCTTCGGGCGTAGTGTTGCCACCGGGCGTAGTGTTGCCTCCGGGCGTAGTGCTGCCTCCGGGCGTAGTGTTGCCTTCGGGTGTGTGGTGGATTTGGGTGTGTGGTCTTTGTGGGACTTTGTTTTGGGGTTGTTTGTGGTGGTTGGGCTGGAGTGTTGTTTTCGGGTTGGCTGCAGTGGCAGTACTAAATCTCAGTAGTAACAAAGACTCTTTTGTTCCTTGTTGCATGATGTGTATAGTTTGTTTGACATTGTGTTCGTGATCCGTCAAGGTTTTTCTTTGGGTTTAGGATTATCCTTTAGTTTGTCAGTGCCTGTTTCTACGTACTTAAAAAGCTCTATTCTGATCACAACACTTCCGAAAAACAGAAGTACATCTCCAAACTCTCTAGGGGCCTATGGGATCTTTTAGTCTAATTTGTAGCATGACGTGAAAGGTTAAAAGTACGTATTTGCCGTTCAAAAATTTTTAACGAGCGCTTCGCTCGCAGCCATTACGGGTATAGATGGTGACTGTTAATACACTTGCGACGAAAAGACATTCTTAAATGCGCTTTTTTAGTCCTCAACTCCTTTTGCTTTACCTACCAGGGAGGTCTGATATCACTTCCATGCACCTATATGTACTCCTCCCCATTCCCAATTGCCGGAAGCTGTTCGTCTGGATTTTCGTTCAAACGTAGTAAAAATACGATAGTTGTAAAGTGCTTGGCACCATACTCTATAGTATCATTTGGATGTTAGGTAATAATCATCATATCGGTATCCCATTTTATGTAATTAATCCAGAGCTTCCAGGAGGCACTATACCGGTGTCTGCCAGCCATAGATGCCCTTCCATAATGCACAATGAAGCAAAGGAAAATTTTCGTAATAGTCCAAGAATGTTTCTGAGGACTCCAAGCACGCACGTATTTTTACGTGAAAACTTTCCCCGAATAGAAGGCATTAAAGTGGCTAAAGGGGGGTGGGGCTTCAGGAGGTTTGTTGACAACATACCCTTCTCTAAGACAACATACTCTCCTCTTCAACCTAACCAAAAATTAGAATTCACTAAATTATGGATATTTTCCAGCCATATATGATCAGTTCTAAAAATATCCCAAAGATAGCACCATTTAGCATCTAAGCAACCTTAAACTATAAAAGTTTCTTGGAGGGGAGGGGTCACCGACAGCATCGACACGCACAATTGCTAATTCAGGCTTCCTTCATACTTCTATGAGTCCGGTCATTTTACGTCAGGACAAATTCTATCCGATTGCCAATCTCTCGGACAGAGATCCTTCTACCACTGGACTCAAAATTTGATCGAAGGGTCTCAAATTTACCCCAGTTCCACAAAGGGTAAATTGTTTAAAGCTTAAGGAGAGACTTCAAGATTTTGCACGTAGGCTTAGAATGAAACATTTCTTCTATGGTGAAGTGACCAGTTTCTCTGAATCTGGCAAACAAAGAAAGTTCAAGCCCGAGTCACACTTCAAACCTCCACAAGGGGATCACTTTCTTGAATCTTGCAATTCGGTAGAAACTCATGACTTTCTAAGTGCGCCAGGGAAATCGTTCTTCGCAAATATCTCTATTCAAGCTAGAACAACTTTGAAGAAACTGATGAACTCCAAAGATATTGTAATTAAGGAGGCTGATAAGGGGGGGGGGGGGGCGCCGTAGTGATGATGAATCGTGACAGATACATTAGAGAATGTAGCAGGCAGTTGGCTGATCCGTCAATGTATGTAAAGCTCGAAGAGAATTTGACTGGTAAGATCATTAAATCTATCACTAAGATTCTTGATAAATTGCACAGTCAAGGTATCAGTACGTGTGATACGGTTAATTTTGCATCACCAGTGGATACAAAATCCGCAAGAGTCTATGTCCTGCGAAAACTTCAAAGGTCGAGTGTACCGGAACGTCCTTTTATCTCGAGTAAGGGGTCCCCGACTAAGCATTTGTCTTAATTAGTAGATTATTTCATTAATCCTCTGGTCCTCACTATCGATTCTTTCTTGGGAGATACGTTTGATTTTCTAAACTATCTTAGAAATTTACCACCTCTACCACAAATTTAGGGCCTTGCTTGTTGCTATTGATGTGGTACCCTGTATCCATCTATACCTCATAAGGATGGTATAGATGCTTTGCGTGCCTTCATGAGAAGATGTCATCTTCCGGTAAGGTGGTGTCTGGAGTCTGTGAAATGGCTGAAACTGTTCTGAAGAAAAACATTTTCGAATTTAATGCTGAATTGTATTTACAGACATCGGGCACTGCTATTGGAACAAAGATGGCGCCAGCTAGCAATCATTTCTTGCAGGTTGTAGCCTCACTCCCGAAGTTTTTTGGCGTTACATTGATGACTGCTTTCTTATCTGGTTACATGGAGATTAATTTAATGTCTTTTTGGATCACTTAAACTCTTTTCATCATTCCATAAAATCTACTGCTGACTTATCTGAGGATTCTATTAAGTTTCTTGATGTTACAATTAAATTAAAGCGGAAAGAACTCTAGACACAGAGGTGTATCGTACACCAACTCATACGATGCCCATCTCCCATCGGATAGCCGTCACCTGGGTCATGTCAAGCGCAGCATTGCGTATAGCCTGACTAAACGCATTAATTTTGTTTGTTCCCCTTAACTTGTTGAACGCAGGTGCGCAGAACTTGCAGCTGCCTTGATAGTTTTGGTCATTCAAAGCGTAAGGTTAAAATTGCTATTAATCGGGCACTTTCAGAGCGCCCCAGAAGACTGCCGAAAAAGGGGAGGCGCTGTCACATTGCGTACCTCTTGTCGTTGAATACTACCCGGGGTTACCAGATATCCAGCAAATACCCGACACCTGTCGCTATTGCATCTCTGTCTACTTCGAAGGAGGCTGTGCCTCATAGACCATTATTATTCTTTAGCCAATCTACTAGTTTGGGTCGTTTACTGGTGAGGGCAAAGGTTTTTTCTAAGGGCCCAGATTTTTCCCCCAGCAAGAACTGTAATAAGAACTGTATATTATGCAAGAGTCTTGATAACACTAATAAGGTGACCAGTAAATCTAATGGTAGAGTTTTTAAAGTAAAGGCTGCTAATGTCAACTGCACGGCTTATTGGGTGGTGTACTGCATTTTCTGTCCAAAGTGTGGGATGCAGTATGTAGGGATAACTACAAATCTTAAAGAACGTATGGCGAACCATCGTAGTGCCCTTAGGAATAGGGTTAGAAGAGGAGATGGGGCCTAAATGATTTCAAGAAAGGATGTTTTAGATTGTACTCACACCTGTGGGAACATTCGTCTTGTGAATTTAAAGGTCGTGTGACATGCCGCCAAACAGAGCTGTTTCACTTGTCAGTTAAAGGTGTTCGGTCGTCTTGAAATATTCTTTGTGACGTCAGTCTTTTCTTGACATGTTTCTGCAGTCGTCACTGTTCTACGGATACACCGTACAAGTAGCTATGATGACATCGGTGTAGCTAGTAGGTATACAGCTACATGCCACCTCTTCTCGCTTACTGATTAGCTGTACCATGCTTGTACGGTGTATCCGTTGAACAGTGACGACTACAGAAACATGTCAAGAAAAGGCTGACGTCACAAAGAATATTTTAAGACGACCGATCACCTTTAAAGAATTAAGTCCTTCAATGAAAGATCCGTTAGAATTATTTCAATATCTTTTACCGTTCTCAAAATATATGTCTTCAAAGTACGATGGTTTCTGAAGAGACTCATTGCCTATGCAAAAATAATGATGTGGGTTGTTGCACAGTGGTAAAAATTCTTTTGTTAACCCTATGTGAATTATCGCTTAATTCCGGATCAGACAGATTAGAGTTTGGTGAGTGATATCAATGTTTCCGAAGGAAAGAACTTTAACTTTCATAATAAACTCCTCAGGGGATAACAATGCTTCCAGTGTCCTTGAAATTAAGGTTGAAAAAACAAAGGCTAACATGAGCCATACATGGTATGTTCATCTTACGATGTCACATATTTGCATATTTAGCTCATGTTTATTCATGATACAAGTGTAAAATAGAAATTGCCCTGTAAAATGGTCAATACGTGATGGATTTCAATGGAAACTGAGGCTATTTTCTGGATATTTAATGCTTTTTACATCAAATATCCAAATATGGCATTTTCATGTCACACAACCTTTAAGTTAGTAATTTTGCAAACCATGTCACCTCCTAGTCTCCCTCCTAAAATGACCGATATTACGAGGAAAAATCCTTTTGGATAATGCACGAAGGAAACTTGGTTCATTTGAAAGATTATAGATGTGGAATAAAGTTGGTACATTTTGCCGGGTAGCGTAAGTACGAGCGATGGTTTTGACAGTCAAAACAGAAAACCAGGGAGACGGGCCTCACGGGTTGTCTAATAAATGTTTCCTATTTTCCTTTCTTACGCTTTTGGTTTCAGCTTTCTCTTTATCTATGTATTCAATTACTACCGCTGCAGCTTTTTTTGTATAGCATTGATAGCGAATTTAGCTTCGGTCTAGAAATTTCCTATTCTTCTGATAACAACTTGCTTCCGTATGTTGATTTGTGAAGAGAGTTGGGACGTAGCTTTTACTTGCCAATTTGTGTTGTATTCTTGAGGAAGGCAGTGTGTTGCCGAAAATTTGAATAGATTCCTGAAACCGAAAATACAAGTCTTGCTTGTTATTCAGCAATGGTTCTGAACTTATTGTTTCGGGTGATGTATCTTTTTTGGACTTATCGCTTATATATTCCTCTCTTTATTTTGTAATGAATGGGGCGTTTACAAACAATAATCAACTTAGATTGAAAATGACGTTTATAGGTCTATAATAATAGTGCAGTGGTACATATATGATTAATAATCAATATAAAAGTGAAGGCATTAAGGATTTGTTTTGTAAATCATAACTTTCCCCCAAACGTCACACAAACAGTTCATAACAAGTCGAACTGAATAAATCCCCCAAATCAATGTAATTACCCATTGTCTTTGTCTTCCTTGTACGTCTCAATTATATACACTTTTCAGCTTATGAAGCAAATTTAAACTTATGTAAGAGGTTTGCAATACTAGGTAACAGTCCCTGGCACTTGCAATTAAAAATATAGTACTTAAGATGAAGAATAAGAAAGTTATATGGGTGGCATAAAAATCACTGTAGCCAAAGAAAATATTATTCATTGTAAAGAAAAATTCTTACGAAGAACTCTTTGTTCAATGTCGAAAATAAAGGTAGCAAATATATAACAACCCAAAATAAATGTTCTATCGTCTCATCCTCCTTTTGACAAAAGGTGCACAAGGCAGAATCGGTCTTTTTCATAGCAAACAGTAATTTATTTGTTTCTAGAGCTCGATGAAGGAAACGTAACTGAAAATAATCTTTTTAAAATTTTCCCCAGCTCTCAGTTGGTATATTACAGGACAAATTCCATTTCGAGATTGCAGAAGGGGCTACTGTTAGTTTTGCCAGGAGTACGTTATAAACATTACAAGAAACTGAAACAGTACAAAGGATTGAATCTTTTAATTGACTGCCAGTGCCTTGGTAAGGATGCTACTGCCTAAAAGACCGTTTCCACTTACACGGAATAGCATCGATCAATCCCCAAAAGGTAGTAAATGGTGATGACTCTAAAGCGAACTTTTCTTTTAATTGATTGAACCAGGAAGCTGTGAGGAATTTCAGGAACCAGACAATGCGAAGCTTAAGTGTCGGCAAAACACCTAGTGTCAAAGGAGGAACAAGCGTTGTTTCTCCCCAGGTAACACAAAACGTTTTCGAAACATTTTGTTTTTGTTACACAAATGTTTTCTTGAAACGTTTCGAAAGTACATTTTAAAAACGTTATAATAATATTTTAATTTGTTTCCAAAAATGTTTTCTTCAAACATTTTTGCAAATACATTGTTGAAACGTCTTAGAAACGTTGTGTTTATGTTTCACAAATGTTTTCGTAAAACGTTCTAGAAAGGATGACACCACAACTTTTTCGAAACCTTTTTCTAATTGTTTCAGAATAGTTTGTATAAAACATCTTATAAGTGATATTTTTAAAACATTTTTAAAACGTTGTTTCTTTCTTTAAAAAGTAACGTTTTCATAACGTTTCTGCAGCATACTTTGAGACGTTATTTCAACGTTACATTTATGTTTCAAACATGTTTTCATAAAACGTTTCAGGGGAGAGGACACAAAACATTTTCGAAACGTTTTGTAATTGTTTCAAAATAGTTTTGTTTAAAACATTTCAAGAGTGATATTTTCAATACATTTTTAAAATATTGTTTCTTCCTTTAAAAAGTAACTTTTTCATAACGTTTCTGGAGGCACATTTTATGACGTTATTACAACATTGCATTTATGTTTCAAAAATGCTTAAATAAAACGTTCTAGAAGAGATGACACCACGACATTTTCGAAACGTTTTTTCTTGTTTCAAAATAGTTTAGGACAAAACATTTTATAAATGATATTTTTTAAACATTGTTATTTTCTTTAAAAAATAACGTTTTCATAACGTTTTTGCCGACATACTTGAAGACGTTACTAAAACGTTGCATTTATGTTTCAAAAATGTTTTTATAAAACGTTTCCAAAGAGATAAAACAAAACATTTTTGAAACGTTTTCTTATTGTTTCAAAATGGTTTTGCATAAAACATTCCAAGAGTCACATTTAAAAAATATTTTTGAAATATTATTTCTTTCTTTAAAAAGGAACGTTTTCATAACGTTTCTGCAGGCATACTTTTTTGACAGTATTACAACGTTGCATTTGTTTCAAAAATGTTTTTATAAAACGTTCTAGAAGAGATGACACAAAACATTTTCGAAATGTTTTGTAACTGTTTTAAAATAGTTTTGTATAAAACATTTCAAGAGTGACATTTTTAAAACATTTTTAAAATATTGTTTCTTTCTTAAAAAAGTAACATTTTCATAACATTTTTGCAGACACACTTTAAGACGTTACTACAACGGTGCATTTATGTTTTAAAAATGTTTTTATAAAACGTTTCACAAGAGATTACACAAAACAGATTTAAAACATTTTCTTATTGTTTCAAAATAGTTTTGTACAAAACATTCCAAGAGTGACATTTTTAAAACATTTTTAAAATATTGTTTCTTTCTTTAAAAAGTAACATTTTCATAACGTTTCTACAGAGATATTTGAATACGTAATTATTACGGGTTCCATTTATGTTTCAGAAATGTTTTAGGAAATGTTCTAGAGGGGATGACAACAACATTTTGGAAACGTTTTTTTATGGCTGCAAAATTGTTTTGTATAAAGCATTTCAAGAATTTGTTTCTTCCTTCACAAGTAACGTTTTCATAACGTTTCAGAATAGAAGACAAGCAAAATTTTCGAAACGTTTTTTAATTGTTTCAAAGTAGTTTTGTATAACACTTTTTTGAAAAGTGATATATTTAAAACATTCTGAAATATTGTTTCTTTATTTTACTGAAATATTTCTTTTTCATAACGTTTCTGCAGACATACGTCAGGCCGTTGTTACAACCTTTCGTTGATGTTTCAAAAATATTTTTTTTATAAAACACTCTAAAAGAGATCACAGACAACATTTTTGTGACGTTTTTTATTGTCGCCGAACAGTTTTGTATAAAATATTTCAAAGTGGTATTTTTAAAACATTGATTAAATGTTTTCCCTTTCTTTTCATTCTGTTGTTTGTCAAAACGTTTACGAGAGATATATTCGGAATATTGTCAAGACACGTTTTAAAATATATGTTTTTGTTAATCCAAATGACTGAAATACTTTCTTAGGTCAGTAATTTAAGCACTCTTGTTGTCAAATAACAGGAGTTTTTAAGCTTTCCAGTTGTACATGCATATTGTCTGGATTAATTCTGTAAAATTTAAATCTTACGTTGAAGAAAGAGTCACTTTAGCAACCTTTTACCCAGGAGACTTCCTCATTAGGACTCACGATGTAAATCTGTATTCCGATTAGCATCTCAAAAGAGCAATTCTGTTTTTCATAGCATAATCATAGTCATACAGCCGACATAAACTGAAAGCGAGGCTCTGAAATTTTCTTTTATTACTGTTTGTATTCTTCCCTTCCCTTGAATTTCCTTTCCCCTTGCTAAGAAACCCAGGGGCATGTATGTAGCCTTCCAGATAAGGTGTTGTTCCCCCTCCCCCTCCCGAAAAATAGTAATAATAAAAATAATAATGGGAGTCATCAGGCATGATTTTAAGACGTTCTCAATTGCATCCTCTTCCGTGACTTTCTGTTTTGATATCAGTGAAATCATGTTTTTGACAAAAAAAAAAAATGGGTAAGGGGTTTCTGGTCTCCCTCTTCAGCCCTCAGTGACCTGACCCCACAGCCTTACATGGAAAATATTAATAAACCCAGTTAATTAGGTTCAACCTTTTATCTTCTAATTCATTGCTACCAAATGGCAGGAGTTTGAAGTCACAGTTCAATTTCTTTGAGAAATAGAGGGCGCCATCATAAGCAAGACAAATTTCAAATTTCTTTTTGTCAGTTAGAACGTTGGCCAGTAGTGGCCTTCTCAGAGCACTGCTGGGTTGAAATTGTTGAGGTGCAAATGGCAAAAAGAATCAAGTCCCCTCTTCTCAAGACATGCCTACATCTTCAAGGTGAGGTGAGGTTTGGTTTAATTAAGGGAGTAACTATAGAATACCCTGCCTCAGGAAGTAACCTCTTTTTAAATCATGGATGTGGAGTCGTAGTGCATCTGTAGCCAAAGAATTAGTTAGTTAGTTAGTTAGATGGGGTTTAACGACACACCAACACGAATGTGTTATATAGTGTCAGCTAGATTAAAAAAAAGGAATGGTGAGGTGAAATCACCTAAAAGGAAAAAGGACTGGGCAAAATACTAAGGTACCTAAACAAAAGCCAATGTGGGAGTCATGTCAAAATTTCATGTAAAGGTTACTTTCTTTGAGAAAGTCGAGAATGAGCGAAAGATCTGTGTGCTCAAACAACGTCTTCTGTAGCCAAAGAAAAATCTCAAACTGAAGGCCAGGGTGTCAAGTCTGTTGCGCTGAACCCTTTTCCACATTTCCATATATATCATCTGCCAATTAGCTTCAGCTTAATTTAAGAACGACATATGACGTCATTGACTGGTCACTGCCACTGAGCATCCATCTGAGGCTGGATGCTCAGTCCCAGTCACAGTGAGTGAATATTATTAATGGCAATGACATCATTGACTGGTCACTTCCACTGAGCATCCATCTGAGGCTGGATGCTCAGTCGTAGTCACAGTAAGTAAATATTACTAATGGCAATGACATCATTGACTGGTCACTGCCACTGAGCATCCATCTGAGGCTGGATGCTCAGTCCCAGTCGCAGTGAGTGAATATTATTAATGGCAATGACACCGTTGACTGGTCACTTCCACTGAGCATCCATCTGAGGCTGGATGCTCAGTCGTAGTCACAGTGAGTGAATATTACTAATGGCAATGACGTCATTGACTGGTCACCTCCACTGAGCATCCATCTGAGGCTGGATGCTCAGTCCCAGTCACAGTGAGTGAGTATTATTAATGGCAATGACACCATTGACTGGTCACTTCCACTGAGCATCCATCTGAGGCTGGATGCTCAGTCGTAGTCACAGTGAGTAAATATTACTAATGGCAGTGACATCAATGACTGGTCACTGCCACTGAGCATCCATCTGAGGCTGGATGCTCAGTCCCAGTCGCAGTGAGTGAATATTATTAATGGCAATGACACCATTGACTGGTCACTTCCACTGAGCATCCATCTGAGGCTGGATGCTCAGTCCCAGTCGCAGTGAGTGAATATTACTAATGGCAATGACATCATTGACTGGTCACTGCCACTGAGCATCCGAGGCTGGATGCTCAGTCGTAGTCACAGTGACAGAGATATGAATAGTAATTAAATCAAGCCTGTGACCACGACTATGACTGAGCATCCGGATGCTTAGTGGGGTTAGTAAATGAGGCGGGGTATTCTATAGTTGTACCTAATTAAGTGTGAGTAACATTAATAATTTTTATGAGCTATTCTTTGGAGTAGTTTGTAGGCCTAGGTTATACGTATATAGGCCTAGGCCTACAGGATTGTTTACTGTAGGTGATCATACTTGGCATTAATATTGTGTAGGAACTAGTTTTGCGAAACGTATTTTTCTTGTCAATTTACTAGGTTACTGTATCATTGCAGTTGTCAGGTACTATTTTTGTTGAATGTAAGGATTAAAGTTATATCTAGCAGGGATTCCCCTAGGTTTTAGACAGTGTGAGGTGGTATTAGTTCATGGGGGTAATATGATGCCAGCTTTGGCACCATCAGTGAGTGAGAACTAGTCTAGGCCTATCATAGTCCGCAGTCTGCTGACCTAGTATTTGGGAAGCTTTGGGGCTTCCCATACTAGGTCAGCAATATACCCATTGTCAAAATTGGGCTACCGCGACTTCAAAAATTTTGAATGGTCTCGATCTTTCTCAAATTCACGTATACTCCTACATAATTGACCTCTACGGGGCCTTATATGTTTAAGACCCTTCATTCTAAGATTATTAGCACTTAGTGTCCAAAAAAAGACCAAAAATTTTGATTTACACAAACGATCCTGTTTTGTTTTTTTAACATTCTATGAAACTGCCAAATCGTGTAACTAGGACGTTCACACTATTGTATGCTAAATAGCACGCACTGCTGTTTAATTGTGACATAGTCCATGGCTATAGTTACGTTCATACACGCGCATACGAGTATATAGCAACAATCACTGCAGCAACGCACGCAGACGATATTACTCTCACAGTAATATGCGGTCAAAAGTTTGTGTTGCAATAGCCTAGGCCTAGTTCAGGGAACAAAGTGTACGTCAGAACTAGGCCTAGGTACCCTAGGCTAGGCCTATCAATACTTCCATACTGTAGCTAAGCCTAACTAAGTACAGTACAGGTGGCAAGTATAGCAAATTTATGTCAGTTAACCGTCTCACAAAAAGAATGCCAAGGGAAACCCTGTCTAGGCCAAGGCTAGGCCGTTAATCACAATTCAAAGCAATTCTGGTGGTAGTCCTCAGTAAAGGCCCGTGTATAGCCGGTCGCCGATAGCTCCCTATACACGGTCCTTACTCCGACTCATTGAAAACCCGGGGTCTTCGACCAGCACAGTGCTGGTCGAAATTGATTTTCTTCTTATTGCAAAGTTAGGACCTAAAGTCTTAATAAACTACCATAACTTTTCCTTTCCATGTCTTACACTTATATTGAAGTTGTTTTTTATCACTTTAAACCTCGGAAAAGTTCCGAAAATTTGAAATAAAATCATCAACTTGGCCGCTTCTTAACAATTTACTGTAGCGCTCGAAATATTTGTTGACATCTGAATGCCGTGTGCGTAACATTGTGACATCACACACAACATTTTGATTACTGTAGTTCCTCTGCAGGCATTCTATACTGAAGTAACGACGTAGCTCATTAGCATACTGTTGTAAACAAAGTTCCAAAGTCACACAGTAGATTTTACAGAGCGAAAAAGTTGCTGATTTCATTTCATGTTTTTGGCACTTTCCGGAAATTCTCGGTGATCCAGAACAGCTGCAATACTCTTGTAAGATCTGGAGAAGAAAATTCCTGGTTGTAAGTTAGGATTTTTCTTTCAGAATTTGCTGTGAGAAGACAGAAAATTTCAACCATTACACAGACCACATGCTAATGAACGATTTGCGATGTGCGATGTACGCATTGACGGGCATAACACTGATTTCGCATGGACAGATAACACACATTCACATTAGGAACCTCGCATTGACGGATTGTATACAACTACGTATAGATTGACGGACACATTTTTTGGGAAGATAGCACACATCAGTAACCTCACATTGACGGATAGTATAGACCTACGTATGGACTGACGGATGCATATGTGAGGGCAGCAAACATGTAACATTTTCAGCAATATAAAAAAATCGGCATAGAAAAACGTGAGACAGAATCCTGACACAACTGTAGATGAAAATGTATTTCCTTGCTTTCATGTATTATTATTTTTATGTAGGCCTAGGCCTATTATTATTTTTATGTAGACCTAAGCTTTAAAATTATGGTACAACTGTAGAATACCCCACCAATAATAAACCTCACTTCACCTCCACTCAAAACTGGGGGCAGTGGACTTAGACATTTTTCCAAAAGCATTTACCTGTACACAAATAACACATTGGCCTTTAAGCATTGTGTTGCAAAATAACACAAATTAATCAACGGCAACTGCGACTGTGCCTCCACTCAAAACTGGAGGCTCAGTAGACTTAAAAAAACACAAAACTTGTGTTGACTTGTTCTCAAAATTACGATCTTTGGGGACTGCGGCCATGCAGTGTGACTTCGCCTCCTAGTTTAAAAGGTGTTTTTCAACTGTGGCGAGGTACTATTCCCAAAATCAAACTATACCTTCACTCCCCCACCCCCTCCCCCCACCTCCTCCTTACACACACACACACAAACACTCATGGACCTGGACTTTAGCAGGCACATGATCTTCAATCAACATTGTTCTGTATAGGTAGCTGTATTCTATAGTTACTCCACAGTCATATATCTACAGTAGGCTAGGCCACTAGCTGACAATTCAAAGCAGTTCTCGTGACAGATGTATAGGCATAGTAGTATTAGTACATATTTACACAGAAGAGTTAGTACTGTAAATGTTATTTCCTTGCTTTCAGGTATTATTTTTATTGAATGTTTAAAATTACATTATATCTAATGTTAGGCTAAGCCGTTAGCCGACGTACGAAGGCAAAGTAGGCTGATCCTTTTCTCTGGTGTCTTTTGCCGGTGTACCATTACTTTCTGCCACTGGCTTTCCACCACTTAAATTATTGGCGTGGAAAATACCATGAATCATTAAAGATTAATGTATTGTACAAGAGTAGGTTACTGTAGGCCTGTCTACAGTACTTTCTTTTCATTTCTGAAGCCAAGAGGAGAAATTGTAGTACTTTTCAGAAATCATATAGTTAAGAATATGATCTGGGCAGATACTGAATCTATCCTTTTTACAGTAAGTGTTGTATAGAATTTATTCACAGCACTGTTAACGTTTACTGTACAGGTAAATGTATGCGTGTATATTATATGTACTACAGTAGTTCTTGACCAGGACTGTGTACTACGCGTTTACGGTAGATTACAGGGTTCGAAATAACGCATGCACACGTGCACCTATGCATGTAACTTTTTGTCAGTGCATGCAACTTTGAGTTGCTTACCTGCACGCGTGCATGTAAGCCTAGGCCTAATGGTAGTTTAAAGAGAAATGTATATTAAAGGTAGAGCCACAGATTTTCCGCTTGAAAAATCACAAAATTCCGTTTTTACCTTTTAAAATTCTGTAAAATTCCATTTTAAGCATAGCCAAATTCTAGAATTTTCGTTTGAAGCCTACTGTGTATGAGCAACCTATGCTAACACAGGCTATTGCATATATAGGCAATTTGCAGCCTATACCGTGAAAATTTTGACAATTTTCAATAAATTGCTCCTCCTTTTTGGATCGTATATTTGATGGATTTTGATAATTTAAGGGGTAAATTGCCATCATTATAGATATTAAAATGTCTCTGTGTATCTCTTTCATAAATGCAGACATTCATTTGGTATGGTTTTGAAGAATAATATCTTATCTTTTCTATCAAAAAGTTACATGTATTTTGAGTTGGATAATTTTTTGCTACTGTAAATTCCGCGGAGAACTGTCAAAGTCCCGTTTTTTGGCGGGATGTAATGATGGTATCAACGTGGATGCATAGCCATTGTTAGGTGGCATGCATCCTCTCACTGATTGTTCCTAATTAGGCCAAGGCTACTATAAAAGGGAAGAAACAGGGGTAATGTTAGGCCTGAATTTTTTTAATCTTTCATTGTCATACTTCAATGGTGCATGTAAGAATTTATTTGTGCAGGTAAAATTTTAAAGTTACATGCACAGGTGCACGTAACTTTTTTTTTCTAATTCGAACTCTGCCGGTAGAACCTACTCCATACCATGGTCCTTGTCCTGCCTACACAAAACTTGGAGTCATTTGCCGGTCTGCCAGCGGATGTACTGTAAAAAATGACCGTAACACTTAGTAAGCAGGATTTTGGAGTGCACAGGCAGTCACATACTGTAGCCAACTTCATTGTTGAAAATTAGGACCAGCTAGGTTAGCATACAAAAGGGATATACAGTACTGTAAATTACGTCATACAGATGCAATTTTTTGACCTTGGAGAAAATTTTTGTATATTACAAGGGTACTGTATTTTCGCCTTACTACAGCAGATATATAGTATAGTGTGATGACCGTCGAATGCGCACTTAAGAACTCTACCAGATTGCAAGCTCATTGCAGGGAATAATTTAGTGTTCAAAATTTGCCTAGCAATTTTGAGGTTTCTGGGCTTCTCTATCACAAAATCATTTAAAACTCTAACGTTGTATGTACAAAATGTGCTACACAATTTTGCTTTTGTGTAGCAATTTGTCCATCTTGTGTAGCAAAATGCGATGCGATACCGGATAAATTATTGTCTGCATTGTATGGTATGTTAGACTAAGAAATCTGACAAAATTTAAGGAAATCCTGAAATTTATTGCAGGAAATTGTATTTTCAAATGTGGAAGATGTACAGTATACTAAGGCACTCAGACAAAATGGCAGCCCTTTATCGAGGAAAGACTAAGCAACTGTCTCTGAAGTTTTGCCTCAGCACACACCTGTGCCCTGTTTACAGGGCTCGACAAATCCCCGCCCGACAGTCCGGGGCAAGAAAAAAATCACTCGGGCAAGTGAACTGTTCGATATTGTAGTCCATCAGGCAATCACTTCTGCAGAGTCTTCTCCTCATAAGCAATTGGGCAAATTCAAACTGGACAAGTAAATAATCAAGTTGGCAAATAGTTTTAGTAAACAGCTAGCCCGACGGACAAGTACTGTAATGAAAAAAGGATTTGTCGAAGCCTGCCCGTTTATATGAGTATTTTTCTAAGGTCAATGAAACTAAACTGATTTGCATTGTTACGTATGTGCGGAGAAGTAACATTTAGGCAAAGAACTCGTGGTCAGTTTCTGTTTACTTTTCTTCCCAGACTCTTAACGGGTTGATTTTTAGTTTACAGTAGGTGTGACAAGGACTCCAGTGCTGAGTATTAAAACAAAATGGATGTAGCATAAGGTATGTACAGTAGAGTCCTGTTCAAGGGCTAATTACTGTATGTACAGTATGGAATTTCATATACTCATTACAGTGCACTATTAGCAAGAAAGAGAAGTCAGCATACAGTAACTATCAAGTTTACTGTGTCTGTGGATTGTCGTGTAAAAGACAACATTGTACAACTGGAGAGACGTTCATTGAGTATGAAAATTTAGATTGAATTTGAGTTTATGGAGTCTTCAACTCGCGCAGGTTTTCCATTCTATGCCGTTACTTCCCCCCCCCCCTCAAACCATTGTTTCTGTCCCTGGTTTTGGGGTGGGAAACAACTCTTTAGGGGCGGAAAGTAACGGTCGGAAAATGCAGTAGTACTGTATACTGTACTTACATAATGATTATAACAGTATAATGTTCAGAATGCCTGTGGTTACACTTATAAATGAAAGTACTGTATGGGATGATCACACCAAAAATTTTAGGTCACAATTCAAAGCTGAACTTTACTGTACTGTATGGCTCATTGAAAAGTGGCCTGACCCTTTACCCTTCTTTAATTAATACCAGTCAGCATTTTAAGAGGCACTCTGCCAGCTCTTCTAGATATGCCACTGACCATTGAATGAAAGGTAAATTTTTTAAGGAAGGGATTCATGACCTGGGGTTGATGAAAATTGAGGAGGGTACTGTAGGCTACCCTTACAGTATACTGTATACTGTACATTTCATGCACTATACTGTACACCAAAGATATTCAACTGTATACAATTACAGTACAGTGTATACTACAGTATACTGTATACTGTATACTGTATGTGTACTGCACAGTACAGTACATGCTTGTGAATTGAATAACTGCTTACAGTGACAGTATTACAAGTTTGTTGAGTTAGCAGAGAATGACCCTCAGGCAACTCTATTGACAGTTTAAATTAATGGCATTGTGCTTGGAAGGCCTAGTTTAGAGTAGCTTTCCAGTCCAAACATCCTTACAGTACTGTAAGATACTGTAAGCCTCTTGTATACCTTCCAGTGCTATTAGTCAAAGGGCCCCTATGTCGAAATGTCCCAGTACCGTACCAAAATGTCCCTTGTGAATCAGTGGTTTTATTACAGTATGGTTAATATTGTAACTATTTGATCAGTTTCTTGTAATTTTGTTTTCTGATGTTAGTACTGTGCAGTGGGCTACAGTAGTTTTCTTTTCTTTGAGGAAACGAGATAACCTTACAATTACAATTTACATGCATTTTTACATTTTTAGGTGTTGTACAGCATACTGTACATTGGTATCCAGGCCCAACGTCTCTTTACCAAAACGGTCTCGCATTTTAGCTATTGTAACTGTACTATACCAAAAGTCCAAAAAACCTTTTTACCAAAACGTCTCAGTGGTGTACTGTTTGTAATACAAACACGTCCCTGCTTATAATACATGGAACTAAAAATGAGTACAGTACTGCAAGTACTACTGACAACTGAAATTTATGATTAAAAGTACAGAATGTAACATTTACAGTAGGCTAACTGACGTACAAAGCGTTCCCTTCAACTACAGTAACTTGTACAGTAGCCATGGGTTTGCAATTTATCATAAATTTGTGGCCTTTGGTTATTTCTCATTCTGAATGCTTAAATTAGAAGGATGCTGTACCTAGGAGCTTAAAATTTTGACAAATTTGAGATTGACTTATATAAAAGCACTGTATGGACCTATAGGTTACTGTACGTGTATGTATAAACATGTATGTCCTAGTCATGGAACCCCTTACAAAAGTTACAGTGGTCAGATTGTCCTCAACCACTTACTACAGTAATTACAGTATATTTATGGTTATGTTCTTGACAAGGTCAATATATGTACTTATATACTGTAGGCCTACCTTGCATTCTTCAACTGTATACAAGTGTTAATTGACTGCACAGGTAAGTTCTTGTGTGTGAGGGGTAATTAACTTTTCTGTTGATAACAGCTAATGGCTCAGTACAGCAGAAAAAGCAGATCCAATGTCTGCTACTGTAGCCCATACTGTATACGATGTAGGACACTAGATGAAAGGTACAATAGGCATATTTGCTGCACCTTTGCCATAAGTCTAGTCATTACAAGGGCTGAGTCAGGTACCGGGTACCTGGCCGCACATACAGGTACCCAAACATTAAATGAACAAAACAGGTACCCTTACGTTTGAAAAACCATGAAACTGTTCCGTACATAGAACCAGCACTGTCTAATTCTGTTTTATGCCCTAAAAATGTTCTGAATAATCGTTTGTTTACCATGTACATGGTGTTCATATTCGGAATCAACCATGTATTTACTGGC
This sequence comes from Holothuria leucospilota, assembly GCA_029531755.1. Taxonomy (NCBI): domain Eukaryota; kingdom Metazoa; phylum Echinodermata; class Holothuroidea; order Aspidochirotida; family Holothuriidae; genus Holothuria; species Holothuria leucospilota. The sequence goes on along the minus strand of CM055961.1, from coordinate 66,138,202 downwards.
TCTGAAAGTCACAAACTTGCAAAGTTAGTTCCTAAGAAGATTCCGGTACCTTTTAAATACCAGAACGGGTAATGAAAAGGGTTACCCGGTTGCAAACATTTGCTACCCGACTCAGCCCTAGTCATTATGGTACATAGATCCTACAGTACTTCCCTCCTTCTCCCCCCCCCCTAAAAAAAAAAGACTTTTTTGGATTGTTCTGTAAGCATCTACTTGATTCTCTGTACAAACCTTACCGTAAAAAATAAATTTCATGTGACAAAGAATGATGCAGTCAGTTTTTAATAAGTACATTCATGCAGTACCACTACAGAATTATAAATATCAAAAGTGACAGCAGCAGTTACTGTAATGTGGAAGAGTGAGGCCAGTGTACTGAATGTTGTCTATTTGTGTGTTGGGGGATTACAAAATCACTGAGAAACTCAGCTGCTCTATGGAATAAAAATTATTGTGATCACACTCTACTGATGATTGATTTATATTTTTCTCTTTTGAATTGTTTCCAGGGTCAGTGGATTTTACAATACTCTTGTAGTTTTTGATGTCTGTCAACCATCCATATTGAACTGCAACAGAGCATCAGTAATTGCATTCATCAACTAAGTTGTCACATGTACAGTATCTGCACCTCACCGAATTCTTCTTGACAAAGTGTTGTATTGGAACTTGAAGTTTACTTAGTCCTGATCCTCTGAACAGTGCCCATGAGCATGCTGTATGGATTTCTTAGAGCTCTACAAAGTTACAGTACATGTCAACCAGTCATATGAAGAAAACCAATTGGTAACTTTATTAAACAGTAGTTTTGAAGGTGACTGCTATTTGTTCTGACATATTTTTGTTTTCTGACACCAAACTGTCGATAAGTGCTGTCAGCGATTAATTGCTGATTAATCGCCAGTCGACTGATCATTAAGTGAAAGGCCACTTGTGATAAATCCCATGTTTTAAAAGTGATTTCGCATTTTGTTATTGAAGCTGTGGGCCTTGTGCAGTATTTGCCATGGCATTGGCCTTACGCAACTAAAAGTTATACGTAATGTTTGCACACTTCTGGGAAGTCCTGTAGTGGAATGCAAGTGCAATTAATTGGTGATTAATCACGAAATATGTGATTACACAATTTATACTGCAACTCATTAATCACAAATCGACAGTCAGATTATGCGGTTAGGCTCAGGTGTTGGGTAAAGGTTGTGGCCAAGAAAAGGGGTAAAGCTGAATTTGTACTTTAGGTCTCAGTATCTCTGTGTAATTTTTCAAAGAAAATGTAGGTCTCGCACTCAAATCCATACGTGTTGTGCTTTACATCTCCATGTCTAAAGTGTCAGAATATAGAGACATCAGAACAACTTGTGTTTGAACACAGTGGCTAGAGTTAACCCATTAATATCAGGGTTTCCCCTGGCATTCTTTTGTGAGGTGGCCATCTCACACTTTTTACCACTACCTCTCAGAAATTTGCAGTATAATTATCCACCTGTACTGTACTAGCTATAGAAGTTTTGATAATTTTCCCTCACTGATGTTGCCAGAGCTGGGAAAATATTACCCCCATGGACTAAAACCACCTCACACTCTCTAATCCACAGGGGAAGCCCTGAGTAGTGTCCATTAATAAAGGTGCTTTTGAGGTGCAGTGAGACACTCAAAAGTTTTTTTTTTCGCCGAAAGCTCTTTGAAGAATACTTTGTGTTGGTTGCAATGTATACGTGCAAAGATGTTAAATTACAGCAGTATTAAAAACCATAGGAGAAACTTTAGCCATATTGTAAGTCTAAAACAGTACAGTAAAGTTGCAGCAGCTAGAACAATTTGTAGCAATCTTGACTCAGTCATTCCACATTGAAACAGCATATGGAAGACAATGAGATGTTCTATTTCCTATGAAAAGCTTATGTGATGAAACCTTTGGTACAGGAATCGTTTTAAGGTAAGGTAAAATTTCAGAACAATGTTGTTCCACTGTGAGGCATAGTAGTACTTTGCCACAGAGTTGTATACTCCACAAGTGCATTCTTCCATAAGGTGCCATCACTCAGCTGTCCTAAATTATTGAGCCCAGGTTGAAGAAAATTACATTGAGATTTGAAAAATAAGTCTGGGCTTCTGAACCATGAAAATGCTGGATCCCTGTTATGATATGGATGGATCGTACAAAATGGCTGATTATATGAAAAAATTGTTTTCTAGGATTGTGCTGTACATAGCTGCTTTGTAATCATGTGTTCCATGCTGGGCCGTGTTCAATTGAAAATTGAATTTAATTAAGTTTTTTAGCACTGTGTATGGCTACTGTGCACATAATAATGTAATATATACATGTATACTGTATCTTTAGTGGAAAGATTCAAAGGCATGCCGAATTAAATTTAAGCACGTGTCAAAGTTTTTAAATATTATTATTGAACTTACTTAAAACTTAGCACAGATCAAAGTACAGTAGTGGAACTTTCACTTCGGTTAATTTGTAAAAACTATGAAAGTGTGCCTTGGCACTGTTGATATTGTAGGTTGATTGAGTAGAGTTCTTCATTTTCAGGTGGTACAGTTTGTGTACAGTAGCTAAGCTACTGTAGCTTGCACTTGATGTAACCATTACTTGCAGAATTACGTCGATAAATTTTAACTTTTACAGAAAATGCTGTACCTTGGTACCCAGACAGTTCTGCGCTTGGTCCTTGTGTGTGCTTTACAACTGAATAAAGCTGGAAAGAAGGAGGCCATCCTAGCCCTGAAGATCAAAGACTGAAATGTATACAGTATTTATTTGGATATTTGCTTTCATCACTTGGGTTTGAATCAAACCTTTTGGAAATACCCATAGGCAGGACAACTTGAAACCTTTGAAGAATTACAACTCACTGTAATAATCAGTCATTGGGTATGATAGTACACTTAGCATCTAAAGCTAAGGAAACCTGGAACAAACATTTGAGATAGCCACTTGAGAAAACATCACATACAGTATATTCTGATATAGCAGTTGCCATTAACTTTTTATCTACATTTAGAAGTGTCAATTTCCTCTCATTAACCACTGATGGTCACTGTGAATATCATTTGGAATGTAACAGATACTGTAAAGTTTTCATATTACCTGACTGGGATGTACTGTACTGTACTGTAGCCATCCTAAGATGTTCAGCACGTTCAAGCATTTGTAAGTTTTTTAAATGCTCATTGACCATATACAATCTATGGTAATGTTTGTCTCTTCATCTGATCATTTGTGAAAACAAGGTACAGGTAAACTTTCCAAAATTCGTTCTTCAGACTCTGTTTGCAATGTCGTCATGTGTTAATATAGCTTAATTGTGACTGAAGTCTATATGGGGCTAATAGAGACAATAAAAGGAGGGTTTCAGTGCAAATTTAGCCTTGATTTGTATAAAAAGAAAGTGTGAACTTCAAAAGAAAGGTCTAAGCTCAAATCAAGTTTTGATATATTGGTGGGTTACTTCTTCTTAGCAGTCTGGTTAAATTTCCACTGTCTGTGGTACTCAAGATATCAGCAGATAAAGTTGTCACATTTTCAACACAAAGTGAACTTGCAGCAAGCACATATGATGTTATAGCCTCACATTAATGAGTGATCTTTCTTTTTTCTTTGAACTTTATCACCAATTTTCTCCTTTACAATCAAATGTTATTGGAGCGTGATTGCATGAGAGGCATGGGAAAATTACAAATTTCACATTCCCTGTGGAGAGGTCCTATCCCTATTAATTTCAAGGTCAACACAAAAGACTGAAAAACAAGGAAACAAAGCATATTTCTTATCAATGTGAGGAAGTGATATCAGGGAGCTGCCTAGTGATAGAACTCCTACTTGCCTGAATCTCACTTTGGGTCACAAATGTAATAACTTCTTTTGCTGATATCTCGAGTAATACATGTCTCATTTGAATGAAAATTTTACCAAAATGCATAGCTTTAGAACCTCTTTTACATATGAGATGTGAATTTTTGCTTGAATCCTTCCTTTAAAGATTGTGGCAAAATTCCACTTTAATGCCTGTGTGTCGATCTAGAAATGCTGGTTGGGTTTTGTCACCCAAGTGAACTTAAAGCAAGCAGCAGCAAATTCCAGCAATCTCTTTCTCCTTAAATTGATGAGCAATTTTTTCAGTGCATTATTTTGACCTTGAAATAGGAAATTACAAGAAAAACTAACCAGAGGGATTGCATAGTCTCTTAAATTCCCATGCCTATTGTTCACATTGCAAAAGCATTTGATTATGGACCAGAAAATTGGTTGTAAAGTTCAAGAAGAAATGAAGACTACTTGCTTTAAACATGCATAGACATACAAAGGGGGGCTTTAGCCTCCCAGTCAAAAATGTGTATGGGCAAAAGTATGCTCCCCCTTAATCCAAGGATGAAAACCCCTTATTTGTTTCCTATGTAAAAATTTCAAAAATTTGCAGTAATTTTTCCTAACATTTTCTGTACCCACTTTGTTGCACCAGGTTGCATCTAAGGACCCTCAAATATTCAAAACGGACACCTCTTCCCTTAAACCCTCCTCCAGGATGGGGACCCAAAACAACTTTTAGCCCCCCCATCTCAAATAGCTTCCTACAGTACATGTATGTAAACATGGAACATTGCTTTAACCACTGCTTGCTTGAAGTTCATTCCTTTGATAAGAAAATGTGGTATCTTCATCTGCTAAAATCTTGACTGTCACAAAGGTATTGACCATTGTTTTACCAGAATGACTGAATTTATGTGCTCTTTAACATATTGAAAGACAATTTTTAGGTTGCAGCTTCCTTTAAAGTACCATTAAGGTTGCAAGATAGGATGAATTCATAAATGAAACCAGTCAAACCCATTCAGCTGAATGGTATGATTCACTTTACACCATTCAGGGAATAATTTATCTGGTATTGAATCGCAATTTGCTATACAAGCTGCCCAGATTACTACATAAATGCAAAAATGTGTAGCACTTTTTGTGTGCATTGCCATAGGGTTTTCAGCAGTTTTACACTACAAAAGGGAAAGTTTCTCAAAACTGCTTTGCAAAATTTGAATACCAAATGATTATCTGCCATAACAAAACAATTAGTCAAATATTTTTTATCCTTCTATAGCCGTGAAGGGCTCCTCATGTTACATGCCCAGTTGACGCTGATGTAAATGGGGGTTTGATCTGAGTGTGAAGAATGAAAGTAGTATGAAGAAATCTCTTTGGACTATGCCTATCCTTAAACAGCAGTGTTTCAAATGCATCTTTCAACACCCTTTGGAGTTATATGATCTAATTTACAGTAGACCCCAATAACCATATGAAACAGCTGTCATATACAGCTTGCTTCTAGATTTCCATTTGAGTAGGACCCTTTTGGCTTTCCCTTCAAATGGCTTTGAATGGGGTTGTCCATCTGAGAAGATACATGCTTTTCAGTCCTTTGTTAAGACCCTTTGATACCTTTCATACTGTAGGAACCCCTTTGGCCAACCTCTCTTAATGGATAACTCCCAGTTCAAAGAATTTTTCTCAAAGGGAATTTTCAGAGGAGCTACTTAATTTTCTGTCAAAAAGGCTTTTGACTTTGCTACAAGTGTGTATAACATATCAATTTTCAAATATTGCTGAAATATTTTCTGACATGTTATAGGCCTAATACCATAATGTGTGACACTGGTGCGACTTAGAATTTCATGTTTTTGAAATATTTTACAAAATGTTAGTTTAATACCGCATATATACCTGAAACATCATTGCAGATTTTTGCTCCAACATTTTGAAAAACATTGCTGAAACCTTTCCTGCAACATTGCTTAAAAGTTTTTGGAAACATTGCTGAAATGTTTTAAAATCATTCTTTGCAACTGTGATGTGACTCAACATTTAATCTTTTTGAAAACTTTAGTAAAACATTGTCTCAAATTTTTCTGAAGTTCTAATGAAACATTTTCTACAATATTGCTGTAATTTTTGGCAGCACTTTAAAAAGACATTGCAGCAGTATTGTAGAAAATGATTTAGTAGAACGTCAGAAAATTTGAGACAATGTTTTACTAAAGTTTTGTAAAAGGTTTCAAAAAGACTAAATGTTGAGTCACATCACAGTTGCAAAGAATGTTTTTAAAACGTTACAAAAAACATTTCAGCAATGTTTCCAAAAACGTTTTAGGAATGTTGCAGGAAAGATTTTAGCAATGTTTTTTAAAATGTTGGAGCAAAAATCTGCAATAATATTTCGGATATTTATGCAGTATTACACTAACATTTTGTAAAACATTTCAAAAACCTGAAATTCTAAGTGGCACCAGTGTCACACATTATGGTATTAGGCCTATAACATTTCAGAAAATACTTCAGCAATATTTGCAAAATGATATGTCATACACACTTGTAGCAAAGTTAAAAGCCTTTTTGACAAAAAAATAAGTAGCTCATCCGAAAATTCTCTTTCAGAAAAATTCTTTGAACTAGAAGGTTTTTCATTAAGAGAGGTTGGCCAAAGGGTTCCTACAGTATGCAAGGTGTCAAAGGTTTCAAAGGGTCTTAACAAAGGACTGAAAAGCATGTATCTTCTCAGATGGACAACATTCAAAGCCATTTGAAGGGAAAGCCAGAAGGGTCCTACTCAAATGGAAAGGCAAAAGCGAGCTGTATATGACAGCTATTTCATATGGTTATCAAGGTCTACTATAAATTATGTCATATAACTCCAAAGGATGCCAAAAGATGCATTTGAAACACTGCTGTTTAAGGATAGGCAAAGTCCAATGGGATTTTTTCATGCAACTTTCATTCTTCACACTCAGATCGAATCCCCAGTTACACCAGCGTCAACTGGGCATGTAACATGAGGAGCCCTTCAAGGCTACAGTAGGAGAAAAACCATGACTGTTTTGAATATATTTGACTGATTGTTTTGTTACGGCAGGGAATCATTTAGTATTCAAATTTTGCAGAGCAGTTTTGAAAAACTTTTCCTTTTGTAGACAGTGTAAAACTGCTGAAAACCCTAAGATAATGCACTCAAAAGTGCTACACATTTTTTGCATTTATGTAGCAATCTGGGCAGCTTGTGTAGAAAATTGCAATGTGATACCAGATAAATTATTCCCTGAATGGTGTAAAAAGAATCATCCCATTCAGCTGAATGGTTTTGACTGGTTTTAATGAATTCATCCTATCTTACAACCGTAATGGTACTTTAAAGAAAGCTGCAACCTAAAAAATGTCTTTCAATATGTCAAAGAGCAAATAAATTCAGTCATCCTGGTAAAACCAATGGTCAATACCTTTGTGACAGTCAAGTTTTAGCAGATGAAGATACCACATTTTCTTATCAAAGGAATGAACTTGAAGTAAGCAGTGGTTAAAGCAATGTCCCATGTTAACATACGTGTAGGAAGCTACCTTAGACGGGGGCTAAAAGTTGTTTTGGGTCTCCATCCTTTGGGGAGGGTTTAAGGGAAGGGGTTGTCCCTTTTGAATATTTGATGGTCCTGAGATGCAATCTGGTCCCACAAATTGGGCACAGTAAATGCATTTTAAGGAAAATTACTGCAAGCTTTTGACATTTTTACAAAGGAAACAAATAAGAGATTTTCATCTATGGATTAAGGGGGAGCATACTTTTGCTCCTACACATTTTGACTGGGGGCTAAAGCCCCCCCCCCCCTCGTATGTCTATGCATGTTTAAAAGAAACAGTCTTCTTGACCTTTACAACCAATTTTCTGGTCCATAAGCAAATGCTTTTGCAATGTGAACAATAAGCATGGAAATATAAGAGACTATGCAATCCCTCTGGTTAGTCTTTCTTGTATTCCTATCTATTTCAAGGTCAAAATAATGCATTGAAAACATTGCTCATCGATTTAAGGAGATAAAGATTGCTGTAATTTGCTAGTGCTTGCTTTAAGTTCACTTAGGGTGACAAAACCCAACCAGCATTTCCAGAACCACACACAGGCATTAAAGTGGAATTTTGCCACAATCCAAAGGAAGGGTTCAAGCAAAAATTCACATTTCATTTGTAAAAGAAGTTTTACATCTATGCATTTTGGTAAAACTTTCATTCAAATCAGACATGTATTACTCGAGATATCAGCAAAAGAAGTTATTACAGTTGTGACCCAAAGTGAGATTCAGGCAAATGGGAGTTCTATCACTAGGCAGCTCCCTGATATCACTTCCTCACATTGATAAGAAATGCTTCATTTCCTTTGTTTTTTTCAGTCTGTTGTGTTGACCTTGAAATTAATAGGGATAGGACCTCCTCATGGGGAATGTGAAGTTTGTAAATTTTCCGTGCCTCTCACGCAATCACACTCCAATAACATTTGATTGTTGAGGAGAAAATTGGTGATAAAGTTCAAAGAAAAAAAGACTGCTCATTCATGTGAGGCTGTGACATCATATGTGCTTGCTTCAAGTTCACTTTGTGTTGAAAATGTGACAACTTTAGCTGCTGATATCTTGAGTACCACAGAGTTTTAATGGAAATTTAACCAGATTGCTCAGACGAATTAACCCTCTAATATATCAAAACTTGATTTGAGCTTAGACCCTTCTTTTGAATTCACACTTTCTTTTCTTACCAATCAAGGCTAAATTTGCACTGAAACCCTCCCTTTAATGTCTCTATTAGCCCCATATAGACTTCATTGGTACCGACTCATGAAAGTTTGGTACAGTACATTCATAATTGATAAGTTGTTCTATTCTTAAGGTCACAATTAAGCTATATTAACACATGATGACACTGCAAACAGAGACTGAAGAACAAATTTTTGAAAGTTTACCTGTACCTTGTTTTACATATGATCATATGAAGAGACAAACATATGGAAACGTTTACGGCCATTTGTCTCATAAGAGACCGAACCGCACACACAGAGCACAGGATTACGTGCAATCAATGACACTTGCAAAGCGTTTGTTTATTCACAACCTCAGCTTTCTCGATAATGGACGATTCCTTTTTTTAGCAGGGCGTTAAGAGAGTTTTACAAAACATCGTAATTTAGTTTAATTTCAAAAACGGCAATTTTCGGCAGGAAAATTATAAACTACTGAGTTAACATTAATATTACACTGTATAGGCTACTGCTACTAGGTACTGTGTACGTGAATGCTATACAAGCAACACCAACTTCCCCACGAGAGAGTGCTGTCGCCCTGATCAGTAGTCACGTGATCTTTGTTTACATCAGAAAACCAGCCCGAAGCCTTTTCTTAGGCGATCTCTGAATGGATGCGAGTAACGAAAGTGCACAGTCCGATGAAAGTAAGGAACCAATCAAAATGGTTTTTACATAATTTGAAAGCTTCACAACAAGCTTTCATTTGCCCCATTGTAATCGGGTTCGAAATGACTGAGTGAGGGCGTGTTGAACAATTGCTGCATTCTGAAGTTGATGTTTTGGTGCCATTTTCACGTACCAAACTGCAAGTTTTTCTATTTTTTAAACGCCTAGTCCGACGTGCACATTACTCATAGTTCACTTTTGTTAGCATCCTTGGTTAGATAAATGTTTAAATTTATTAAAACTAGGCGCCCCGAAGGAAAATAGGATACAGAAATAGGAAAACTGAACGATTGTTATGGATAATGACAACCCACTTCTGCACTTAAGGGTCGCCGTAAAGATTAGCAAAAGAGACAACGTTTCCATATGATTACCATAGATTGTATATAGTCAATGAGCACTTATAAACTTACAAATGCTTGAACTTGATGAGCATCTTAGGATGGCTACAGTACATCCCAGTCAGGCAATATGAAAACTTAACAACAGTATCTGTTTGATTCTGTTACATTCCAAATGATATTCACAGTGACCATCAGTGGTTAATGAGAAGAAATTGACACTTCTAAATGTAGATAAAAAGTTAATAAGGCAACTGCTATATCAGGATATATGTGATGTTTTCTCAAGTGGCTACCTCAAATGTTTGTTCCAGGTTCCCTTAGCTTTAGAAGTTAAATGTACTATCATACCCAATGATTGATTATCAAGTTGTATTTCTCCAAAGGTTTCAAGTTGTCCTGTCTATGGGTATTGCCAAAAGGTTTGATTCACACCCAGGTGATAAAAGCAACTATCCAAGTAAATACTGTACACATTTCAGTCTTTGATCTTCAGGGCTAGGACGGCCTCCTTCTTGCCAGCTTTATTCACTTGTAAAGCACACACAAGGGCCAAGCGGAACTGTCTTGATACCAAGGTAGAGCATTTTCTGTTAAAGTAAAAATTTACAGTATCTATCTATGTAACTCTGCAAGTAATGGTTACATCAAATGCAAGCTACACACATGCATACTGTACCACTTGAAAATGAAGAACTCTACTCAATCAACCTACAGTGTCAACAGTGCCAAAGCATAATTTCATAGTTTTGTACAAATTAACTGAAGTGAAAGTTACACTGTACTTTGAACTGTGCTACCTAAGTTTTAAGTTCAATGTAATATTGAAAAGCTTTAACACGTACTTAAATTTAATTCATGTTAACTGTATTCAAACAAAAGTTGTCCTGACATCTCCACGTATATTCTGACACTTTAAAAATGGAGATGTAAAGCACAGCATGCATGGATTTGAGTGGAAGATGTACATGTTTTTACAAATTACACAGAGATACTGAGATTTAAAGTACAAATTCAGTTTTTCCCCTGTTCTTGGCCACAACCTTATCTTAACACCTGACCCTAACCCCATAATATGGCTGTCGATTTGTGATTAATGAGTTGCAGTATAAATCGTTTAATCACATGTTTTGTGATTAATCAGCAATTAATTGCACTTGCGTTCCATTATAGAATTTCCCAGAAGTGTGCAATCATTACGTGTAACTTTTAGTTGCCTAAGGTTAATGCTAAGACAAATACCGTACAAGGCCCACAACTGCAATAACAAACTGCAAATTCAGGTTAAAAACAAGGGATTCATCACAAGTGGCCTTTCACTAAATGATCAATTAACTGGAGATTAACCAGCAATTAATCGCTGACAGCACTAACCGACAGTTTGTTGTCAGAAAACAAAGATATAACAGAACAAAGAGCAGTCACCTTCTTCATTCAAAACTACTGTTGAAAGGTACCAATTGGTTTCCTTCACATGACTGGTTGACATGTACTGTAACTTTGTAGAGCTCTAAGAAATCCATGCAGCATGCTCATGGACACTGTTCAGTGGATGAGGACTAAGTAAACTTCACGTTCCAATACTGTACAATCAGGGAGCTCCGTGGCAGCTCCCTGGTACAACACTTTGTCAAAAAGAATTCGGTGACGTGAAGATACTGTACAGTTGACACTTTAGTTGATGAATGCAATTACTGATGCTCTGTTGCAGTTCAAAGGGGATGGTTGACAGGTGTCAAAAACTACAAGAGTATTGTACAGTAAAAACCATTGACCCTGAAAACAATTCAAAAGAGAAAAATATTAATCAATCATCAGTAGATTGTGATCACAATAATTTTTATGCCATGGTGATAACTGATGCAAGATAAAGCAGCTGAGTTTCTCAGTGATTTTGTAATCCTCTAACACAAATAGACAACATGCAGTACACTGGTCTCACTCTTCCACATTACAGTAACTGCTGCTGTCACTTTTGATAATAGTTTCATAGTGGTACTGCACAAACCTACTTATTAAAAACTGACTGCATCATTCTTTGTCACAGTTTATTTTTGACAGTAAGGTTTGTACAGAGAATTAAGTGGATGCTTATAGAACAATCCAAAAATGTTTTTTTTTTTTTCTAGGGGGGAGAAGGAGGAGGGGAGTACTGTAGGATCTACGTACCGTAATGAATAGAGCTGAGTCTGGTACAAAATTCGCAACCGGGTAACCCTTTTCATTACCCATTCTGGTAAACGTAAAGGGTACCTGAATCTTCTTAGGGACTTACTTTGCAAGTTTGTGACTTTCAGACCCAGTAAATACATGGTTGATTCCGAATATGAACACCATGTATGTATGGTAAACAAACAATTATTCAGGCCATTTTTAGGGCTTAAAACGTAATTTGACGGCGCTGGTTCTATGTACGGAACAGTTTCACGGCTTTTTAAACATAAGACGGGAAAGCATTTTGTTCATTTAATGTTTGGGTACTCATATGTATGGCCAGGTACTGGGTACCTGACTCAGCCCTAGTAATGACTAGACTTAAGGCAAAGGTGCACCAAATATACCTATCGTAACTTTCATCTGGTGTCCTACATGGTATGGGCTACAGTAGCAGACATTGGATCTGCTGTTTCTCCTGTAGGCCTACCCCTCACACACAAGAACTTACCTGTGCAGTTGATTTACACTTGCAGTGACTATACAGTTGAAGAACACAAAGTAGGCCTATATAATTTTATTGTTCTTGTCAAGAACATAACCACAAATATACTGCAATTATAGTAAGTGGTTGAGGACAAGACCATTGTAACTTTTGTAAGGGATTGACTAGAACATATATGTATATACAGTACATAACCTACAGGACCGTACAGTGCTTTTACATTAATCAATCTCAAATTTGTCAAACTTTTAGGCTCCTGTGTACGGTATCCTTCTAATTTAAGCATTCAGAGTCAGAAATAACCAAAGGCCACAAATTTATCATAAATTGCAAACCCATGGCTACTGTACAAATTACTGTAGTTGAAGAGAACACTTTGTACACATCAGTTACGGTAGCCTAAATGTTACATTCTGTACTTTAAATCATAAATTTCAGTTGTCATTAGTATTTTCAGTATACTCGTTTTTTAGTTCCATGTATTATAAACAGCGACGTGTTTGTATTACAAACAGTGCACCACTGAGACGTTTTGGTCAAAGGGTTTTTGGACTTTTGGTATAGTACAGTTACAGTAGCTAAATTGCGACACTGTTTCGGTAAAGAGATGTTGGGACTGGATACCAATCATGTACAGTATGCTGTACAACACCTAAAAAAGTAAAAATGCATTCAAAGTATCTGTAAATTGTAGGTTATCTCGTTTTCCTCAAAGAAAAACTACTGTAGCCCACTGTACTGTACTAACATCAGAAAAAATTACAAGAAACTGATCAAATAGTTACAATGACCATAATAAAACCTCTGAGTTTGGGTTCCCTAACTGTAATTGTTACCTGTCCTGGGCTCTAATTTAGAATCAGTGACCGGAAGTGACGTAACTGGTACGCATAGGGATAGAGTTAGCCTATATATGTGGTAGGCATACGCGGATAGGTAGGGTTATATATGTGATGCGCATAGGGATAAGGTTAGGGTACGTGGTACACACGGACAGGGATAGGGTTATATACGTGGTACGCATAGTTCTAAATAAGTTTAGGGTTATACCCATAGGAATGTATGTATACGTAGAGATATACGCAATGGAGTTAGTGTGTACTTATAATATTTTAAAATCATTCGCCGGCAGCTCGGCTCGCAGCGCTGTAGGTTAGGGCATAGACCCGTGATACTGCAATACATACGTGTTCTTCAAGTGTTCTGCGTTCGAATCTCACTGTCACTTTTCTTTCCACACCTTCTTTTCTCAAGCCCAGTCTTGTTACGCTACTTCATCGTAGGCCTTTTGGAACTTGACTTCGTCACTGATATTTCTTAATTTGGAGTTGTAAGTATTAAGTTGAAGTTAGTGCTACTTCACTTCGAGGCACTGATTCTAAATTAGTACCGTTACCTGTACTGTACTAGCTAGCGTATTGGAATGTATTGAAGTTCTCCCTCACTGTTGGTGCCAAAGCTGGCACCATATAAACCTCATAGACAAATACCACCTCACACTCTCCAAAACCCATAAGAAACCCTGATACTGTAGCCTACGTAGTCGCTAGTAAAATTGACAAGAAAAACACATTTCGCAAAACTAGTTACTATACACAATATTAATTGCAAGTGTGGTCACCTACAGTAAACAATTCTGTACGTGTAAATAGCCTAGCCTAGGCCTACAAACTACTCCAAAGAATAGCTCATCAAAATTATCAATGTTACTCAAACTTAATTAAACTGAAACTCACCTTGAAGATGCAGGCATGTCTTGAGAAGTGGGTACTTGATTCTTTTTCAGGGCTGTCACTTTTTGTGAATGCTGACGGAGAGTGATATTCGGCGTTATTATTCGCTGGAAGACTACTGACGCGGAGTGCTACCATCAATTCGGGCGGGGCGTCCCACCAGGGGTATTCTCCCCAAAAAATACCCTAGATTGCAGGAAATTACACTTCCCGTGCCTCATTACTGCATGCCCAGAATTGCCAGTTTTCAGATGTTTCATGTTCCTGGAAAATTTTTAGGAGACGTTTTGTTCACATTATAAATCGGCCTACGAAAAATTGGAAATTCCCTACCGGTATGTATTACTTTATATTAATTGTACTACTGTTATCTCACTGCAGACTATGATCAGTTGGACGGAACTCAGGTAGTGTGATAGCTGGCGTTTTACCGACACCGGTCACATCGTTTGTGTTGTAAGTGGATTTTTTTACACCATACTGAGACGTGCGTGAGAAACTGATGCTTCATCGTGAGAGCGTGAGATTGTGCCGAAATGCGTGACTGTCACTCGTTAAGGCGTGAGAGTTGACAGCCCTGTGACTTCTTGCCATTTGCACCTCAACAATTTCAGCCCAGCAGTGCTCTGAGAACAGCCACTACTGGCCAACATTTTAACTGCCAAAAAGAAATTTGAAATTTGTCTTGCTTATGATGGCGCCCTCTATTCACATAGAAATTGAACTGTGACTTCAAACTCTTACCATTTGGTAGCAATGAATGAGAGGATAAAGGCTGAACTTAATTAACTGGGTTTAGTAATATTTTCAATGCAAGGCTGTGGGGTCAGGTCACTGAGGGCTAAAGAGGGAGACCAGAAACCCCTCCCCCATTTTTTGTCGAAAACAACATTTCACTGATATCAAAACCGAGAGTCACGGAAGAGGATGGAATTGAGAACGTCTTAAAATCATCATTAGAACAATCTTGCCCTTGAAACTAGGCGTCATGACTTGGCCGGTAGCGTCACCACTTGACCGATTATTTAACGATAAAAAGCCGCAAATAACAAACTGAACTTGGGATTTCTACCAGGTATTCATAGCCCGAACAAAGACTAGGAGTGTACCTCATTGTTGAACATTTCAAGAAATAATGCTCGTCTGCAATGATAAGTATGCTCTTCGTTAATTTTGGAACATGAAGTACCTATTTGGTATGTTTTTTTGTCTCAGATATCAATAATTTGACAGGTTTTGGAGTCTTTTTTTTTTTTGACAGATTGCTGAATTTTATTTCCGTACATAACTTCACTAAATCTGAACCGAATTTCATGGTTCAAGATTCGTTTGGTAACTCACTTGGCGGCTGAATCCGATTCTAGTCACATCATACGTGGAAATACAAATCGATCCTTAAGAATCTTTTGGAGATAGATACCCAGTCTCTTAAGGTTAACCACAAAAATACGTCACTACACCGTTGGATTCGGACACCAAGGTCAAAGTGAAAATATCCAGAGTTCAAGCTGACGAAATTTGTAATGTGCCTGGTGACTCCCATAATTATTTTTATTATTACTATTTTTCGGTAGGGGGAACAACACTCCATATGGAAGGCTATATACATGCCCCTGGGTTTCTTAACAAGGTGGAAAGGTAATTCAAGGGAAGGGAAGAATACAAACAGTAATAAAAGAAAATGTCAAAGCCTCGCTTGTTATATCTATGACCATCATTATGCTATAAAAACAGAATTGCTCTTTTGAGATGCTAATCTGAATACAGATTTACATCATGAGTCCTAATGCAGAAGTCTTCGGAGTGAAAGGTTGATAAAGTGACTCTTTCTTGAACGTAAGATTTAGATTTTACAGAATTATTCCAGATAATATGCACGTACAATTGTCCCCTTAACTTAACCCTAAAATCTCCTGTTATTTGACAACAAGAGTGCTTAAATTACTGACCTAAGAAAGTATTCCAGTCATTTGGATAAACAAAAACATATATTTTAAAACGTGTCTTGAAAATATTCCGAATATATCTCTCATAACCGTTTTGACAAAAACAAAATGAAAAGAAAGGGGAAACATTTAATCAATGTATTAAAAATAGATTTTTCAGATGTTTTCCAAAACTGTTTGGCAACAATAAAAAACGTCTCGAAAATGTTGTCTGTGATCTCTTTTAGAGTTTTTTATAAAAAAAAAATTGAAACGTCAACGAAACGTAACAACGGCCTGACACTGCAGAAACGTTATGAAAACGTAACATTTAAAAAAAGAAACATGACATAAACTCCTTTTTGCCCAACTTTTTGTAAAACCTGACCACAGTTAATCATATTTGCATCAAAACAAGGCAGCGACGTAGCCAGGAATTTGCAAGGGAGAGCACATTTGTGACTGATATGGGGAGAGGTCTAAGGGGAGGGGTGTCCCCCTACCTTGTGAGAATTTTTCGAACGATTGAAGGTCCTTACATGCAGTCTGATGCAATGTTTTCCTAGTTTTATCATTATCATATCATATTATTAGCAGATTTTTTTCTGTTTGAATTAAGAACATGTAGTAAAAAAATTCAAACAGGAAAAAAAAATCTGCTTGGTAATATGATATCATATGATAATGACAAAACTGACAAAACATTGCACCTTTTAAATGTTCTTTTACATATTATACCAGAAAGACAAACATAGGGCTCTTTTACAATTTTTCCATTGAATAATTTTTGTTTATTGTCATCCTTTGCATCGTTTGAACAGGTAAGTACCCACGGGGGAGGGGCACGGGAGACACGTCCCGAACAATTTTTCAATAAAAGGTTTTGCAATGAAGGAGAAAAATTTATTACAGGACCAGCATTTTTGGAACACAAATATAAGAAGAAAAATGGGAAATCTCTCACAATTTTGCATCTAGAATCCTTGAAATAGACAAAAATGTGTCCCTCTCCCCTTAGACCCCACCTCTCGGCGGGCGACACTCCAACATCGATGTACCCCCCCCCCAAATAAAAAATCGGTTATTCTGGCTACTGGCCTGCGTTTGAAAGGTCAAAGGTCATTGCCAGTGACTCAGAAACTTTCGAAATCTAAAGACAGTGATATTATTTCCCTACCCAAAGGAGCAGAAGAATCGTGATCACTCATACCAGGCTTTACAAACTAGCGAGCCAGACATACTGTCATCATCCTGGCAATTTTTGTGTGCATACTGCACCGACGCTGTATAATTATATCACCTACCTTGTAAGTACCCAGACCAATCTGAGGTACTTTGATTCCATTGGAAAGAGTCAAGTAGATGTTCTTGTCTGCCATCGTCAAAACTTCTAAGACAAAAGAAATCAGTGATCGAAAGAATTGGACGTGTACAAGTTACTAGCAAAGTTAGCAATGGTGAACCTCGTAGCACGACATACTGAGAAAAACATAAGTAAACAGCTTCATGACAGATGTGCAAGTTGGCATTTCATGGGCTGATACGGAGGTCAAATAGCACGCAGTGGTGTGTTGATGATTACACCAGCTATAAGATAACTTAAAAAAACATTTTGTCAACTTGGTTTCGACGTTACTTAGGATACTGGAATATCAGTTAGTTATGTTTCAAGGTCGAGACACAGTACGGATCAACGTTTCCAGCGTGCAAAGAGCATGATATTTATAACGAGATAAAAGACATAACACTATTCTGACTAAACTTATTACTAGGTATGTGTGTGATGTTTTTTGTTAGGAAACATTTCCAACAAACATCTGAGTAAGCGTATGGCATGGGGTGTATAAAATCGTGACTAGGGCTGTCGGAACCGGGAAATTTAAAAAATGTAGCATATTGTATTGTATTTAGGAGTGTAGACAGCCTCCCCAAATTGTGTGTGTGTGTGTGTGTGTGTGTGTGTGTGTGGGAGGGGGGACATGACCTCCACCAAAACTAATTCAAACGCTAATCGCGAAATACACTGATCGAGGAATTCGGGGACTGCAGCTTAAGGGACCCGAGAAAAAGTTTGGATGATTCGTGGTGAGATGGTTCGTGGTTCAGATGATTCGTGGCGCAATCTGAGGCATTTCCCTCCGTTTTAATCCACTTAATGGCTGTTTCTACCATTTTCGAGATCGATTGCATTGAACTAGGTATAGGCGGTAGACCTTATGCATTGACGTCAGGCGACGTCATTTTGGCGGCAACAATGATTGAAGCACATTGCAAGCACGACGTAGACGTCCCACGGCCTCTTAGAAGGCTAGGCGCGTATCCGACCGTTACACAAATAAGCTGTCTGCATTTGTTCGTGTAAGTTACAGTGATACAAGCTTGCCTTCATTGGGGGCGTACTTTTTGTTCTGTGAAGGCTTATCCATAAGGTCTATTGTAAGCTAAGGTTTTATACAACTACAGAATCGCAGTGACAGATATGTATCACAGTGCAATTTTTTGCCAGCTAGAGCGTTTGAGATGCCAGATTTTCTCCACGATCGGACCGCACGTGGGGAAATTTTTAAACTATAGTGACAAATTTATGGTTTTCTGAAGTAAATCTTAAGTCCCTAACCGTAGTGAGGCCCAGGTCGACATTGGTCCTGCCTGTATACTGAGCATGAATAGCTTTCCACTGAAAATTCCTGAACCCAACACTGCTAATATGAGTTAAACCAGTTGCTGCCTTGAAGGTAGTTAAATGCATCATAATGCCCCGAGTCTGGTCCCCAGCACCCCGAGCACACTTGCTTCGCGCTACGCGCGTCGTTTTTTCTGTCGGCATTTTTCCCCTTTAGTCGGCAAACATGGCGCCCCCACCTTTTCCAATGTTGCATACAGCAATGGATTAACGGTGACATTTCTCCCTTACCGATAGCAGACTTTGTTATTTCGCTTACAGGAAAACTGCCCCAAGACAACTCGGGTAATTCCCACCTGGACAATTATCCTCCCCCTTCCCCATCCCCACCCTCCGACAATTCCCACCAAAGAAAATCTCATCTTATCTGGTAGGAGACGTTGACTGAGGGGTAGCCTGTCATGGTTGGGAATACATTCCGGACGGGAATACAGTCCAGGCTGGGAATTGTGTGATGGGAAATCGTCAAGTTAAGAATTGTAGGGGGTGTTGTCGGGTCATAGTTCCGACACCTCTATTTTCCCACACTAATTAACAAGCACACATAACTTATGTTCATTTTAGAAAGATATTTAGGTAAGTGGCAATTGTTTTAACCTTACCCCTGACCATGAACGTAACCCAATAACTTTATACCTTAACATGCTTACCGAAACCAGTAAGGTCGCTTGTCCGAGCAGGGTGTTGAGTCAGAACAAATAGGCGTCAGGACGAAGGGATGTATGATAATACTACTCTCTTCATGTAAAAGAGAGAAATCCACTCCTCGACGGTTGCCAAAAGTGGACACTCTTTTTTTCGAGTGAATATAGACTGAAATTTCACTCTGCTTAGAGTGGTAATTAACTCTAAGTGAGTGAAAATTCCACTCCGAGGAGAATGGAAATCCACTCGAAACATAGAGTGGTCACTGTAGTCAATCTTTTTGCCTGATTTTCACTCTTACATTTAGAGAGTACAGATTCTTATGATGAAACCAACTAGGGAGTGCCCCTCTGTACAAACTTACAGTCTGCAGCTCAGTAGTAATTGGGTACGGTGAGGAAGATGTATGAATGGCGTACTGGTTGTAGAGAAGGGATGGGCAAGCACTAAGCAGCAAATACGTACGTTCACTTAAATTTAGACAGGAACTGGTCTACAAAGAAATACCTAGGGTCTTTATTATTTTTTCATGTGGAAAAAGATGGTCATATGATGTTGTTAAATGGTCGGCCTGATAAAAAGGCTATGTTATGACTGGAGATGTTCATGCAGCTTACATTTGCAATTTTAAAGGGGCTATGTAGCATCACCCCAAACACTTTTAGGAATATGATCATATCTCTAAATACAATTGTGATTGCACTTTGATTGACTTCTTTCTGATTGGTCAATGTTGTCTCGTGCAGTTAGTTGTGTTCCCAATTATAAAGCTCACCCACAGTAGGCCTATTGTGTGTCCTTGAACGGAGGGGCTAGAAGTAAGCTAAGTAGGGTGAATTTTACCGTATGAGGTGACTGAGACTTGTCAGTGCCCTTTTGACGTGAGTTACAACATGCAATGGATTCAATGTGGTTGAGCTGAACCAACACGTGTAGCTTACAGAACTTTGTGAGTGAATTGTAAGCTATTATTACTCAAACAGTGAGATACGTTCCTCGAAGTAAATTAAAGCAGGGAGTTGTAGCAACTGCCCCGAAACAATACATAGGATACATTTAAAATAATCATCCTACCTTATATTCGTTCACCGTCCGTGGATGCTGTCACTTCAATTTGGACCAGTCGTGTATTTGCAGGGAGTTGGAAGCGCCACTTGACCACTGGGGGCTTTCGATCCTTCAACAAAAGCTTTTCAATGTATTGACAACAAAGAAAGGCCATGCTTTCCTGCTGGTGACCTTAACCCAAGGTTCGCACACACTTGGCGACTGAGGTTTGAGATGTTTGTGTCCTTGCAAATTGTGAACTGGTGCGCGTTACGTAATAGTTCATACTCGAAATGATTTGTAATATCGATCACTTCATTGGTGAATGTGAAATCACAATAAAACTATTAATAGGCAGTAGACGTCCTGATACTTTTTAATTAACGCTGGTAGGTTATACAGTCTGTAGTCCGGCCGCCATGAAAAGGGCCTGGGGGTGTGGGGGTGTCTCACCCCCCCCCCCACCTGTTCATAGGGGCGATGACAGTCGGAAAATCCAGTTCCAATTGGAATTTCTGATATCTCAGTCTAGTACATTTTTCCGACTGAGCCTATGTCAACTTTGTATATATTTTCCAACTAGATCAAGTGAGAATAATACCAAACGTTATTTTCCTCACGTAAAATCGAATCAAAACTGTCCTTTTTTCGCAAATTCTTCTCAAACTATCAAAATTTTCGCTCGCTCGGTGCGCTTCAAACTTTACCTCAGTGTTGTTTTTATTATCAATATCTTCCAGTAGCAACTTTCGGAGAAGCAAAACAGCAGAAAATGAAAGCTGTTTACAAATAACCAGGTAACAGACTGGCCTTTTGAGTGGCATGTTGGTTTGTTGGGCAATTGAAAGTATCTCGATGGAGATTATGAAGCAAGTTTTGTCATGGAAATCTTATTTAATGGAAATTTCGGGGCGCTTCGCGCGCACACGTCACAATTTATACAATCAATCTCATGAACATTATGAAGGTAATTATACCAGGCACAGTTCTACGGGGGCTAGAGGGGCTTTAATTTTTCCAAATTTTTCCAAACCCCCAAAACTGCGCCAACTTTAAACAGACTAATATTGGGGAAGACATAGATACACTCAGAAAATATTCGAAATGTCTATTTATCAGGCCGGCAGCCAGTAAGTTCTGTGACGATTCTTTTTATAACTTCAAACAATTTTCGCACTCTAGGTGCGCTTTCACCTTTAGTTCTGTCTAGTAGTAACGCCCCCCCCCCAACCCCGTTTCAAATATATTGGATTAATTCAATGTTTCCACAAATATTGTTCTTCCGTGTAGGCGTGATCTTAGAGAAACACGAAAATGCATCGTTGCGAAGTTCTTTCCTCTTTTCCCTAACTTTTGGAAGATTCT
The DNA here is from genome assembly GCA_029531755.1 of Holothuria leucospilota. Lineage (NCBI taxonomy): Eukaryota > Metazoa > Echinodermata > Holothuroidea > Aspidochirotida > Holothuriidae > Holothuria > Holothuria leucospilota. Next base: position 66,116,517 of record CM055961.1, on the reverse strand, counting down.
TTCTTCAATCTCGCCATCGTGGCTCGTGGCAAACATATTTTGTAAGAAAAAGATTTTTCAGTTTCTTTGGGTAAGATAAAGAATGTAATCCTCGACGACGACCATGCGGTCACCCCAACAAATTTCATGGTTTTGCCCAGATTCTTCAACAAAAACCCAATCTTTTTCAGCTTTCCTTAATGAAAACAAAAGTGTGAAATCTTTTTGTAATATAACTCCAAATTTTTTCGCCTTATATTTCGAGTTCGGCAATCCATTGCATCTGTCGGGAGTAGCTGGCCCCCAGTCAGGGCGCTTCGGCTCCGGTCATGTCGGCAAATCAAAACACCACCCCTGGCGGTGCAGGTTTTTCATTTTTGCATTGAAGTATACCCCGAAATTTCGGCCTGCTTCACGCGCAATCCTCACAATCCACTTTATATCTCTTATGAACATTATAAGCACAAACGTACCCGTGAACTTTATAGCATAAACTAGGTGTACATTCTGGAATGCGCTTATTAGTCCTACACCCCTTTTGCTATACCTGTCTGGGAGGTGCTATATCACCCTTCTGCACCTATACTCTCCCTCCCGCCAATTCCCCATTGCTGGAAGCTGTTCGTATGGATTTTCGTTCAAAACTGGTAAAAATACGATAGATGTAAAGTGCTTGGCGTCATACTCTACACTGTGAAAACAGTGTCTGGGAATTAAACACTTTTCAAAACACTTTTTGCCCACACTTTGGAAACACGTTTTCACTATAAACACGTTTAGGAATTAAAAACATAATGTTTAGGAATTAAAAACATAATGTTTAGGAATTAAACACATAATGTTTAGGAATTAAACACATAATGTCTAGGAATTAAACACATAATGTTTAGGAACCAAACATGTTTCCAGAGTGGGGGCAAAATTGTGTTTAATTCCTAAACACGTTTTTTAGATCATTTTGATGTCAGGTGATACGGATTATGTCATTGCCCCCATTTTACATAATTGATCCAGAGCTTCCAGGAGGCCCTATACAGGTATATGCCAGCCTTAGATGCCCGAATAGAAGGTAGTAAAGTAGTCAAAGGGGGGCTTTAGGAGGTTTTTTGACAACGTATTCTTATCTTAGACAATATACTCTCTGCTTTCACCTAACCAAATCTTAAAATTCACTAAATTATGGACGGCTCCTTTATGTAGTGACAAAGAAAGGATCCCTACTGCTGTATACAAACGCAAGGCGCATAAAAACGAAGATGTAATTTACGAGCCGCCACTCATTTGGAGAAGAAAATCCAGCCAGTAGGAAAAATTAGAATTCACTTAATTTTTCTAGCCATATATGATCAGCTCCAAAAATATCCCAAAGATAGCACCATTTTGCATCTAAGCAACCTTAAGTTTACAGAAATTTCTCAAAGGGGTGTGGTACGCCCCCTCACCTTAAAGCCTTCCCCAAGGACGACACCATTACGTGGTGACAAAGGAAGGATCCCCACTGTTGTATATGAAAAAAAGCAGGGCGCAAAAAAAAAAAACAAAAAACAAAAAACAAACAAATGATGAAATTACGCGCCACCATTCAGTTGGAAAAAACATCCAACCACCTTTACACCAGACCCCCCCCCCCCTCCAAACATATGACCCTAGCTACGGTACTGATTCAAGGTAAAAGATATTGAATTCAGTATCACAGTGTGTATTCACCTCAACTTGAATGTGATGAGGATATAAGCATGAAGCTGGTAGACTATCAGCTAACTAATCACAGGTTGAATACTTACTCAGGAAGGATACAGGCCCCAACCATGGAAGAGGTAGTACTTCCATGCTCAGGCTAGCTGTTTCAAGCCTATAGATATTAAGATACAGGAATTTCCAAATTCTGTTTCCAGTCGTTTAAAAAGAGGAGCTAGATTGCTCTTTTGTTTTTTTCAAGTGATGATAATGGATTAACAGACGAATTTGTCTGGCCAGTATATTGGCTTGTCATTATGTCACATTTATATTAAATTGTCATGAAAAGGAACCAAAGAGTATTTTGTGTGGGCTTTCACTTGATTTTTCTTGGTCGGACGGAGTTCGGGGACAGCATATATACGGGATTGTACTTCAGTGTACATGTGGTAAGTGTTTATTTATATTAAATTGTAATGAATTGTAAAGGAAGGAAGCTCAAGAGATTTTTGCGTCTTATTTTTCTTGAAGAGGGAAGAAGTTGTAACACATTTCACCATATACCAAACGGAAATAACGGAAAACGAAAATAAATATTGAACTGAGTTATCTTGAAACTACGATTTGGTTAAATTTAAAATTGTGTAAAATCATTTCGTCTAGTAAACATCACACTGTACTTGGATTGCACTGACTTGAAACGGTTAACCGTTTTTCTACAATAAAAGTCTTCACAGGCCTATACAGAGAGATTTTCTGCAGATCTGGATGGTTATCCATTGACATTCGTTGAAATAGTGTCAGGAGATCGACAATGAACTTTAATGACTCCAATGGTAAACCGTGGCGCTATTTTGATACAATGAGAACTAGTAAAGTAGTACCAATGTATTCTACGTTCAACTAACCTGCTAACGGACTAAAAATAAATTTAAGAAAATTAGGTCCACATGCAGGGCTTTTTTGCTGTTCGGTCTCGAGAATGTTTAGTGCATTTTTTACCTGTAACCATTGGAGTATATTCCTTTTCCTCCCTGGTAACACGTTTCGCCCCCTGGAAGCTATCTCGCCCCTTCAGTACCTTGTCTGGGGAGGCCACGTGCTTTTCGATAATTGTGATGTCCAAGGAAAAGTCACACGCAAACCATGCATATTTTGTTCACCGCTCTCATTGTACGACGCCCGAGGACACAAGTCTGTGATATTGAAAAAAGTTACACTTTCTTACCTTTGACCGACTGCATGGACAAGTGGTTAGAGCATCCGACTTGCAGCCGGAAGGTCTGGGGTTCGACTCCTGGCCGGCAGGGTCAAAGACTTAAAAAATGGAACCTACTCCCATTGTGCTTAGTTCTAAGCATAAGCAATGGAATAGGGAAAAGAAGCCAGTGAGCCACAACTGGATTAAAGGCCGTGGCCGGCCCGACTTAAACCAAGTCTTTAGAAACTGAGCCGTAAAACGTATATGGGCAAACATCTGGGCCCCCGATGATGGCTTTGTGGGCACCCCATGAGGGAACTTGTCCAGGTGGGTATGCATGCAGGATTGGCCACGGTGCCCGTGTGGGTCCAGCATGGGAGAATTTACCCATTGAAAATGGACAAAAGCCCACATGGTCCCTTGACCAAATCTTCATAGAGCCCAGTCCCATGAAAAGCCCATCATGCCCACACATATTCCCTGTGGACCCATGTGCACATGTTGACAGGGACAATTGCTTCTTTACAAAGTGAATACCATGCTGTTTTTCATAGACATTCTCTGTTTAAGACAGGCATATTTTTCACCAGTCATCATGCATTGCCTTTAAATGTGAAATACTCTTTGTACCTTTTCACGAGCCTCAGACAATCCTTGACAAAAATGATGGGACAAAACAAGAAAAACAAGCAACAGTGAGATCACAATCCCCCTATTTGCATCCCAATTCCCGTATTCAATGTTGCGGCAGCCCAACGTGTTCTGAGAATTCAACATTGATATGGGGGGCTGAGTTTTGTCCCATGTACTTTTGTCGAGGGGTGTAGATATATGGTCACTACCTTACTACCTTCAGCCTGTACACGTCGGTCAAATTAATACATCCTGAGGTTCCCTTGAGGCAGATGCATATCTGCCTTTTTTGTAATGGCCCAATGGTTTAGCCTGCAAGCTGGCCAAAAGCAGAAATGTGGCCCACATTATCATTTCCCACCACCATTCTGTCTGCATGGATAAATTTGATTTCAATTAATTTTATTTCAGTTTCAACTGTGAATTACTTATGTTAATTGCCTCATTCCTCATCATCCCACCGTGTCTCTGCATATTGCAGTCTGCGGTATAGTGATGTGCACATGGTAGAATTATACAAACATCTAAGGCATGAGTTATTTACAGATAAACAACACTATAGGGTGTCAGCTGTCAAGGCCACTATTCCAAAAAAATAAATAAATTTTACCAAACATTTGCCCAAGAACCTGTTAACTTGTCCCCAAACCTGATGGGGAGGACCTGCAGCTCCCCATTTGGTACACCTACAAGAATTTGAGGTACATCACAGATTTCGTCGGCTTGAACTCTGGACATTGACACTTTGACCTTGGTTTCCGAATCCAGCGGTGTAGTGACGCATTTTTGTGGTTAACCTGAAGACACTGTGCATCCACCTTCAATAGATTTTTAAATGCGTCATTCTTATGTTCAGAGTCTGGCCCCTGGACCCTGCATACACTTGCTTCTCGCTACGCGCGTTATTTTTTCTGTCGGCATTTTTCCCCTTTAGTCGGGAAACATGACACTCCACCCTTTCCAATTTCTTATAAAGCTTATGGATTAACAGTGACACCTGTACCTAACCGAAAGCAGACTATGTTACTCCGATTACAAGAAAACTGCTTCTGACAACTGGGATAATTCCCACCCTGCTTAGCATGGTGGCGCTACGCACTACGTGTGCAGCCTTTTCTTACAAATACACGACTTAGTCAAAACTTAAGTGACAGCATTTAGGGACGGTTAACGAATATAAGGTAGGAGGATTATTTTAACTCTATCCTATGTTCTTGTCACAGGGCTATTGGTTTATGCAAATTTTGGTTCTAATTTACAATCAGTGCCCGAAACTTGCTTCTTATTTTCCTTGATGGGAGATGAGGTTGTAATACATTTCACCACATACCAAACGGTTTAACACATTTTTTTTATATTTAGCGAAAATAAACATTGAATGATCATAGAAACTACAATCTGGTTAAAGTTTAAATTCTGTTAAATCTCTTCGTCCAGCAAACATAACAATTTATTTAAGGATTACATTGAATTGAGACGGTTAACCATTTTTCTACAATAAAAGGAATTATATAGCAAACCAGGGAGATTTTCTGTAGAATTGGACGGTTGTGAAATCATTTCGCCTAGTAAACATGACAATTTACTTGGATTGCACTGACTTGAAACGGTTAACCGTTTTTCTACAATAAAAGGCTTTATGGGCCAATACAGAAAGATTTTCTGTACATTTGGACAGTCACCCATCGACATACGTTGAAACAGTGTGGAGGTCAACGGTTAATCGTGTTGAGGTCAATGGTAAATCGTGGCGAAATTTTGATACGATGGGTAAAGTAGTGACAATGAGTTCTACGTTCAACTAACTGAGCAAGATTAGGTCGACATGAAGGGCTTTCTCGCTGTTCGGTCTCTCGAATGTTTAGTGTATTTTACCTGTAACCATTTGAGTATATTCCACCTCCCCCCTCCGAAAAAATATTTGCATACCTGAGTTATTTTGTTTACTACTCTCTCTCTCTCTCATTGTACGACGTCCGAGGACACAAGTTTGTATGATATTAAAAAAGTTACACTTTATACCTTTGATGTATTTTTAAACCGCTTTTATTGTTTTGTCCTTCAACCCCTGACAACATGTCCACATGGGGACATGGGGTAAATAGTTGGGTCCCCGATGATGCCCTTGTGGGCACCACATGGGAGTACTTTTCCACGTGGGTATACATGAAGGTTTGATCACTGTGTCCATGTTAACAAACATGGGAGAACTTACCCCTTCGAAAATGTGCCAAAGGCCCACATGGGCCCTTGGCCAAATCTTCCAGCCAATGCCCATGAAAAGCCCATCGTGCCCACAAATATCCTATGTGGGCATATTGACAAGGTACAAATACTTCTTTATAATGTGAATATCATGCTGTTTTCATGGACATACTCTGTTTAATATAGGCAACTTTTTCCACGAAATATCATGCGCTGCTTTCAACTGTGAAATACCCCCTATACCTTTGTACAGGCCTCAGACAATCCTCGACAAAAATGATGAGACAAAACAAGCAACAGTGAGATCACCATCCCCCTATCTGCATCCCCATTCCCCAGTTCAATGTTGCGGCAGCCCAGCGTGTTCTGAGACTTCAACATTGATACGGAGAGCGGGGTTTGTCCCATATACTGTTGTCGAGGATATAGTAGATATAGGGTACCCTTTGGTCAAATTAATACATCCTAAGGTTTCCTTGAGGCAGACGCATATCTTACTCGTTTATACCGTCCAACTGGTTTCATCTGTAGCTGGCTAAAGGCAGAAATGTGACAGATTCCCTTCCAACAACTTGTCTGCATGGATAAATTAATTTCAATCTCAACTGTCAATTACCTCTGTTAATTGCCTTATTCCTAATAAACCATCACACCTTGTCTCTGCGGTGTAGTGATGTGTACATGGTAGAATTATACAAACAGCTAGAACATGACTTATTTACAGACAATAACACTTCAGTGTCACCTGTCAAGACTACTATTACAAAAATTAAATTTTACCAAACATTTGCCCAAGAATAGTTTGTTCCCAAACCTAGCTGAGATGGAGAAGGAAGACCCCAGCTCCCCAGTTAGAACACCTACAAGAATATGAGGTACATATAAACCAGGTCCATTATGGTCACATTGTCACGGTTGAGCCAACTTATTTAGAAGAGCGAGGGCACTCGAGGTGCTTTCATCTTCATGGCCTGATTAGCCTAGTGCCTCAGTGCACAAAAAGAATTTTGACTCACAACTGGAAAGGACATGAAGTTGACTAAACCCAATATTGCGATTTTTTCATGGTTTCTTGAAAAATGTGGGTGTAGTGGCACTTATCAGAAGTGATGTCATTTTCAGTACCACGCAAAATGCAATTGTTTTCATGACATTGGTAGCCTATTTTTTCAGTAGTTCAAAGAAAAAATTGACTCCTAAATGTGAATGTTCATGAAATATACGGGAAACCCAAATATTGCAAATTATACACATTTCATGATACAAACATAAAGGATTAGGGGCATATTTTAGGAGTAATATCTCCATAAATAACATACGAGATGTTATAATCAATATGGAATTGGTAGTCGAGGGCCTTTGTAATACATATAAAGACTTTTGATTAGCCGTTTGGATGTTTAAAAAGTGGAACCCACACATTGTAAGTTCTTGATTTTTTACATACTGACATATCGAATATTTTCAGCAAAAAACGAAGAAATTGCAGTGTTGGGTTTCCCCTCATTTCATGTCTGTTCCGATTTTCAAGTCCAAAGTTTTTCTGTGTAGGCTATTACAAAGGTGCTGTCCTATTCTTTTTATAAAGATGATATCATAATGTATATTGTTCATATAGATATTGCTACTCAAAAATGCCCTTAGACCCATATTGTTTCAATAAAAAAAAATGAAGAAACTGGGTTTCTTTTATTGAATTTGGTTTTTGATTTCTTGGTTTTTTGGTTTATTGGTTTCTTTTATTGACGGAATGCCCCATGTCATGTGCAAGTCGTAATTTCTTTCTACTAAAGCACGTGACTACCAGTATCCAGAAGATGGAACATGTCTTAGTGGTCTAAACAATATATCAACTTTTCTTGTATTGTCAAATGAAATATGTATACATACATATTTATTTTCTTATACACTAGCTTATTCGTTAACATTGCAATGATGTGATATTGCCCACTTTATGTGTATGAACTGTAGATTGTGAATTGTAATTGGCGGATTAAATCGCACATAGAAGAAAGATAATTTATACCTTTCCTGAACTTGAAATTTGGATGTTTCTCGGAACAGGTACACAAATTAAAGAGTATAAAGATATTGTCAGATCCATACAAATGTCCTCAGCATTGCTCAAACTCTAAGTACAAGCAACCGAAGTCAAACTAAGAAATCTAAAACTTATGCATGAAATTGAATATGTATCGATTTCTTTCTAATAAATAAACCTTGCAGAAATGTTTTCACATACTTTAGGTTTAGTCGAATGTCGTATTCCCACCATCGTTAGGAGGCTAAGTACCGTGAGTGTTTTGACTGAACTTGATTGCATTAAGCCTGGCAAGGATTTAAGTAAAGTGAACCCTGATTTCTTACACATTAACCAGGATAGAATCTTCGACATCTTTGGTGGTTCATATTAACTTGACTCCGATAGGCCAAACTATAATCATGAAGAAAAGGCATATGTAGTTCCTGGATGTTTTTATTTAAAACTAATGCAACGTATGGCAAAACTTTGAAGTAACACGAAATTTCGATCCTCTGAGAAAAGTATGCTGAATGTACGTGCCTCATAGAGCGTTACATATGGAATATTTATTTAGCATTTACGACGCCATCGGAACATGCTACAATATAGGCAGCCGAGTTGTGGCCTAGGTTCTCCCATCATTTGGTCATCTCATCTGAGAGTTTTTCCAGTTCTTCAGGAAAAGGATAATATGGATGGTGACTCCAGCTGTAGATAGAAAATACGATAATCAGGTTGGTGTACGCCATTTTTTTTTTTTTTTTTGATGGGTTGGGGCTGCAAATGAACAAGCATTCTATTAATGTAAGCATTAATGGCGTCAGGGTAGCATAGCATTTCAGTGTGTAGCACGCAAAGAAAGCACAAACTAAATCAGTTACCAACAGAATCTCGCATCAGTTAGTTTAATAACCAGAACGTCCATTCCATATGATTCCTTGCCGAAATGTAGTCCGTAACATGTTATATCGTGTTCACAAGGCTTTCCCTTTTTGAGGTGACCTCTGGTGACCTCAAATGACCTCTCACCTCCACCAAAAGTAACAGCAACCTTTCTCTCAATATGTCAAATCTATATCCCAAGTGTGATAACTAACAGAAGACAAAACTCGATTAACAAAAAACTGAACCGTACCTTAAAAAGGATTCGCACCCGGGCCGTCATAATTATAAATGGAGCCCTTTCCACTACAGTCTACTATCAGAGTCCACATCTAATATAAGTTATTTTGTAATCACCTTATAATCACAACATCCTTTTCCCGTGTTCAAAATTAGGTAATGAAAAATAGAATTACTAATTTATGTGCCAGAGTTATACCTGTGAAAGGATTTATGTTGTTCTGGATAATTGTTTATTTGGAATGGTACAAAATTCAGCCTTCCATTTTCGGTGGCCATGAAATGACACAATTTGTAGGTACGGCCCACTGTCTTTTCGGTTTTTCGTAGCTTCACCTCCGCGCCCCAGATGACCTTTGACCTCTATCAAATTCCATACTGGACCCCCTTTCTTAATAGGACAAATCTGTATACCAAATATGAAAAGTATCCATTGTCCGTGTCTTGAAATATCTCGTTTACAATATTTCGGTTTTTTACCTCTGGTGACCTCAAATGGCCTCTGATCTCAACCAAAAACTAAATATGCCTTCAATGAATATGATACAGTTATTTAAAAAGTATGAAAGTGTCCGTCATCTATATCTTGACATACTGTGGGGCTTTCACAGGGGCATGGAGGCTTAACCCCCTAATCAATTTCTGAAAATTTCCAAACATTTTTTTAAATGAGCCCCGAAAGACGTTTAAGCTATAGTTTTCTAAAGGAGGTGGGATGAGATGTGCTTTCGTTTGAGTGATGGATCTATTTTAATCAATTTCTATCACAAGTTGTTCTGAATTTTCACGTTTTTGCGCGCTTCGCACGCTCCCAGTGTTACAAGACGACCCGTCAGGAACACCGGATTGAATCCATCGACGAGCGAATGGAAAGCTCCAGAGAATTCAACTTCAACGCAGCCTTTCTAGAATTTTCTCGAAGGAACTGTTTACGTACTGCGACACTTCTAAGAAACTGCAATTGTTTACAACTACTGTGCATACAAGGAACGTTCTCGTAATTTCTCGACTGTGTGCTCTGGAAGTTTCTGTTAAATTCTGGAGAGTTCTCGATTAAAAGCCTAGCATATAAAAGGCAGTTCAACAATTGTTGTGGGAGAGAGACATCAACGAGACCAGACTGTCACACTGCTGAGATATCATAAGCCAGCCACTGACACTGAACACTTCTGATAAATTGCCTTACGCCGTTTCTACGCTGTGTATTGAGATTGTTATCATCCAGCATCGCCTAGCCTTGTCATTATTCGCTCGTGGAACCAGTTCCTACGCTACAGCACGCTGCAGGTCTACTACTGTACCATCGTCAACGTGCACTACCAGCCCTTGGACCAGACCAGGTAAATATTAAGTAAAGGATTGTGAGTAAGTCTAATTAATTATTGTAAATTTAAGTAAGATAAGGAGATTTTAAATAATCATTAAGTTGTTGAATTTTAATCTCGTTCTTCTGTGATCTTTCGCTGTTATTGGTTTGACTTGCGACCACAAGCCGTAACAGAACTGCGGGCCTTACATCCGGGAACGAAGAATACTAGAAAATTCGAGAATTTCTGTTGTAAATCGTAAGCAACTGTGTTTGCCCAGACTACTTATTTGCTTGTTGAATGCTTGATATAACTTCAAAATGCCATTCAACTTAGATGAATCCGTGGCTAGTCCCTCAGTCGAGGAACTAGATTCATTAAAGAAGTCTGAGATTGTAAAGGTCGCAAAACATTATGGCATTGAATTTCAGCCTTTAATGCGGAAGGACGAGATTAAAAATATGTTCTAGAATATCTTGTGGATGAAAGTATCCTACCTAGTACAGTATTGGAAACAGCTATCACTGTGCCAACTGACAACACATTTGAATTGAAAAGGCTTGAAATGGAAATGAATAAGGAGGTTAGATTAAAAGAAATGGAAAGAGAAAGGGAAAAAGAAGAAAGAGAAATGCAAAGGGAAAAAGAGGCAAGAGAACATGACTTTAGGTTGAAACAACTAGAGTTAGGGGTCATAAAAGCCTCAGACCCTAAAATAGGCTTGGATACTGGGGTATTCGATGTTTCTAAGCACGTAAAATTTGTCCCCAAATTTCAGGAGGATAATGTGGAGAAATTCTTTAACCACTTCGAAAAGCTGGGTGAGCAATTAAAGTGGCCAAGAGATAAATGGTCCATACTCATCCAGAGTAATTTCACAGGCAAAGCTCAAGAAGTGTATTCCGCTCTGTCAACAGAGGTCAGCATGGATTATGATAAGGTTAAAAAGGCTATATTACAAGCCTATGAATTGGTGCCCGAAGCTTATCGCCAAAAATTTAGAAAGTATCGTAAGGCGGATACACAAACATACGTAGAGTTTGCTTATCAAAAGAATGGCATTTCGATAGATGGTGTGCTTCCAAAAAGGTCTCCACATTTGACGCCTTAAGACAACTGATGCTGGTCGAGGAATTCAAACGGTGTGTGAATGATGACATTAAGACTCACCTTGAGGAAAATAAGGCTGACAAGTTGAGTGAAGTTGCAAATTTTGCTGATCAGTATGCACTTACTCATAAATTCAGTAAAGTGGGTCAGACTCAAAACAAGGGTCAGTTTAGTAGGCCAAATAAGAAATATGGCAACAGTAGTGGCACAACAGGTAACAGTGGATCTCAGTCTGGTTCTATCTCTCCAACAAATTCTGGTAAAAAACAACCAGACTCAAGTCGTCAAAAGAACGACCAGGTCAGCTCAAACAAAGCTGCCCTTAAAGACATAATTTGTGGTTTCTGTCACAAAAAAGGCCACACAATAGCAAATTGCTTCACATTGGCAAAATTAAAGGAGACTAAAACAGCTTCTAATGCCTTAGCCAATGTAGAGAACTCTTCTGAGGTAGTCGTGACTTTACGGCCTAATTCTAAAGACCAAATTAAGGAAGAATACCTTCCATTCGTGTCTGAGGGGTTTATTTCCCTAGATGGGAATTCAGCTCATCCACCCGTCAAAATTAAAATTTTACGTGACACAGGCGCAACTCATTCGTTGCTTCTTGATGGAGTTTTGCCGTTATCGGACTCTACTTCCACAGGGGTAAATGTACTAATTCAGGGGGTTGAGTGTGGATTTATTTCTGTCCCTCTCCACAAAATTAATTTGAAGTCAGATTTAATGCACTTACTCATAAATTCAGTAAAGTGGGTCAGACTCAAAACAAGTGTCAGTTTAGTAGGCCAAATAAGAAATATGGCAACAGTAGTGGCACAACAGGTAACAGTGGATCTCAGTCTGGTTCTATCTCTCCAACAAATTCTGGTAAAAAACAACCAGACTCAAGTCGTCAAAAGAACGACCAGGTCAGCTCAAAAAAAGCTGCCCTTAAAGACATAATTTGTGGTTTCTGTCACAAAAAAGGCCACACAATGGCAAATTGCTTCACATTGGCAAAATTAAAGGAGACTAAAACAGCTTCTAATGCCTTAGCCAATGTAGAGAACTCTTCTGAGGTAGTCGTGACTTTACGGCCTAATTCTAAAGACCAAATTAAGGAAGAATACCTTCCATTCGTGTCTGAGGGGTTTATTTCCCTAGATGGGAATTCAGCTCATCCACCCGTCAAAATTAAAATTTTACGTGACACAGGCGCAACTCATTCGTTGCTTCTTGATGGAGTTTTGCCGTTATCGGACTCTACTTCCACAGGGGTAAATGTACTAATTCAGGGGGTTGAGTGTGGATTTATTTCTGTCCCTCTCCACAAAATTAATTTGAAGTCAGATTTAATGCACTTACTCATAAATTCAGTAAAGTGGGTCAGACTCAAAACAAGTGTCAGTTTAGTAGGCCAAATAAGAAATATGGCAACAGTAGTGGCACAACAGGTAACAGTGGATCTCAGTCTGGTTCTATCTCTCCAACAAATTCTGGTAAAAAACAACCAGACTCAAGTCGTCAAAAGAACGACCAGGTCAGCTCAAACAAAGCTGCCCTTAAAGACATAATTTGTGGTTTCTGTCACAAAAAAGGCCACACAATGGCAAATTGCTTCACATTGGCAAAATTAAAGAAGACTGAAACAGCTTCTAATGCCTTAGCCAATGTAGAGAACTCTTCTGAGGTAGTCGTGACTTTACGGCCTAATTCTAAAGACCAAATTAAGGAAGAATACCTTCCATTCGTGTCTGAGGGGTTTATTTCCCTAGATGGGAATTCAGCTCATCCACCCGTCAAAATTAAAATTTTACGTGACACAGGCGCAACTCATTCGTTGCTTCTTGATGGAGTTTTGCCGTTATCGGACTCTACTTCCACAGGGGTAAATGTACTAATTCAGGGGGTTGAGTGTGGATTTATTTCTGTCCCTCTCCACAAAATTAATTTGAAGTCAGATTTAGTTTCTGGGTCGGTCATAGTAGGGGTCAGACCTACTCTACCTGTAAAGGGGTATCTCTGTTGCTAGGCAATGACCTAGCTGGTGGAAAGGTAGTAGCCAATGCAATTTTGACAGATAAAACATGTGACTATAACAACACAGAGAAATTAGAAAAGGAATTTCCAAATTTATTCCCTGCCTGTGCTGTCCCTAGAGCTATGTCACAAAAGCTCGCCGTGGATGATAATCTTAAACATCCACCCTCCAAAAGTGAGGATACAGTTCCCAAAAGTGGACCAAGTAGGGAATCATGTAAGGATGATAATCTTAAACATCCACTCTGTAAAATGAGGGTATGATTTCTGAAAATAAGGATGATAAACTTAATCATCCGCCCTCTAAATATGAGGAATTAGTTCCTAAAAATGGAACAACACTCCCAAAAGAGGAGTCAGAGTCTGAAAAAGATTCTAGTAAAAATGTTCATGAAAGTGAAGATTCTTGGTATGATCTCAGCCAATCTTTTATGACTAATCTTAATGATAGTCAGGATTGTGAGTCTCCTGGCCCCACACATAGTGAGGGGGTAGAACAGGAAAAATCAAAAATGTCTGACACACTCCACAGAGACCAGTTGTCAGTCCAACAACAACATGATGAAGAGCTTCAGCCATTAATAGCTGTTGCACTCAGTGAGGATGAATCGAAAGACGTCCCAGTCTGCTTTTATTTTAAGAACAAAATTTTGATGCGTAAATGGCGACCACCTGATGCACCATTAGATGAAGAGTGGAGAATTTACCATCAAATTGTGGTACCTAGGACCTATAGAAGGGAAATACTGAGTATTGCTCATGAAATGCCATCTGCAGGGCACCTAGGAGTCAATAAGACTTACCACAGAATTTTAAATCACTTTTATTGGCCAAAACTTAAAAGTGATGTGGCCAAATTTTGCAAGACCTGTCACTCATGTCAAATGGTTGGGAAGCCGAATCAGAATATTCCGGCTGCACCCTTAAAGCCAATTCCTGCTTTTGAAGAGCCGTTTAGTAGAGTCATAATTGATTGTGTAGGTCCCCTACCTAAGAGTAGGGCAGGGCATCAGTATATATTAACCATTATGTGTGCTTCTACAAGGTTTCCAGAGGCAATACCTCTGAGAAATATTAAGGCTCGGACAGTCATACAAGCTTTACTTAAATTTTTCACATTGTTTGGGTTGCCAAAAGAGATCCAATCAGATCAAGGGTCTAATTTCATGTCAACTGTATTCCAACAGATGTTGTGTGAGTTAGGCATAGACCAAATTAAGTCTTCGGCTTATCATCCTGAAAGCCAAGGGGCTTTAGAAAGGTTTCACCAAACATTGAAGAATATGTTAAAGACATATTGTCATGATAATGAGAGAGATTGGGATGAAGGCATTCCATTTGTAATGTTTGCTGCCAGGGAGTCTATACAAGAGTCACTTGGGTTCAGTCCATTTGAACTTGTCTTTGGACACACAGTTCGTGGACCATTGAAGTTGTTAAAGGAGAAGTGGTTATCGGAACCAGGTGAAGACATACATCTACTTGATTATGTATCCCGCTTTAAAGATCGTCTTCATGGAGCATGTGAACTTGCTCAGGAAAATCTGAGGCACTCTCAGAAGAAAATGAAAGCGTGGTATGACAAGACCACTGTGAAAAGAGAGTTTAAACCTGGTGATAAGGTGCTGGTGTTTTTGCCTGTTTCTGGTCAGCCACTTCAAGCTCGCTTTCAAGGACCTTATGTCATTGAGAGAAAAGTTAGTGACACAGATTACGTCATTTTGACACCTGACAAGCGTAAATCTAGAACAGTATGTCATATTAATATGATGAAGAGATATTATGAAAGGGAAGAGTGTGACATTTCTAAGGGTGAAAGTGTACATGATGTAAATAGTAACACTAATGATACAGGTGATCAAGTGTGTATTATCAATGCTGATCATGAACTCAGTAATGATGAGATCAAGGCTAATAATGTTCCTGACATGTGTATTAAGTTTACAAAATTCTGATGTGTTGAAAAATCTCGACCAGAAATTAAGTCATCTGTATCACAAAGAAAAGTCAGAAATGAAATCATTAATCTATGAATATGCATGCTTGTTCTCAGATGATCCTACTAGGACAAGTTTGATTGAACATTATGTTGATGTGGGAGATGCTACATCAATCAAGCAGCATCCTTACCGAGTTAACCCTCGAAAACGACAACATCTCAGGGATGAGGTTCGGTACATGTTAGACCATGACATTATAGAACCTAGTAATAGTGAATGGTCTTCCCCTTGTATATTGGTCCCCAAGCCAGACGGTGGGTACAGATTTTGTACTGATTACCGAAAGGTGAATGCGGTCACGAGAACGGATTCCTATCCGATACCCCGTATCGATGATTGTATTGATAGGATTGGGAAAGCTACGTATGTATCAAAGTCTGACTTACTAAAGGGGTACTGGGAGATACCACTCACTGAGAGGGCTCGGAAAATCTCGGCATTCGTGACGCCAGATGGGCTATTTCAGTATAAGGTTATGCCGTTTGGTATGAAAAATTCACAGATGACCTTTAAACGCTTAGTAAATAACCTTACGTCAGACTTAGAAAATTGTGAAGTATATGTTGATGACCTTACTGTGTACAGCAATTCATGGGATGAACATGTACAACATGTTAAGGTTGTACTTAGGGCATGTGGTTGGTCAGGGTAAAGTTAGACCAATTAAGGCCAAAGTTGAGGGCATTGACAAATTCCCTGCCCCAACTGATAAAAGGCAGCTCATGCGCTTCCTAGGCATGGCTGGTTACTACAGACGTTTTTGTCCGGATTTCTCTGACATTGCTGCACCACTGACAAAATTGTTAAAGAAAAATGAAAAGTTTGATTGGACAGATGATTGCCAAGCAGCATTTGAATCATTGAAAATGGCACTAATGAGTTCACCAGTGTTGATTGCTCCAGATTTTGAAAAACAATTTAAGTTGGCAGTAGATGCCAGTGACAATGACATAGGAGCAGTTTTGCTTCAAGCTGATGAGCATGGTGTTGATCACCCTGTTTGTTATTATTCGAAGAAATTTGACAAACACCAGAGAAATTACTCAACAATTGAAAAAGAGACTTTAGCTTTGATACTTGGTCTTCAACACTTTGATGTTTATTTGGGAACTACTAGTTTCCCTATCACTGTATACACTGATCATAACCCTTTGACATTTTTATCTAAGATGAAGAATAAGAATCAAAGATTGATGAGGTGGAGTTTATTTCTGCAATCGTATAATGTAGATATTAAGCACATTAAAGGGAAAGACAATGTTGTACCAGACTCTTTGTCAAGAATTTGATTTGATGCAGTATGTTGAAAATATCACTGTAAGTTTTGAAATTTTGTGTTAACTATGGCACAATGTGTATTGATGATGTTACTGTATGCATTTATCATCACCTTGCAAGACAAGTTGTATGTTATGATTATACCTTCCATTGAATATTGGACTACATACTGTACATACTGTAGTTATTACTGTAAAGTTATACATTGTAAATATTGTAACTTAAGTTTTGTCCGAGACGTCCAAAACTTTTTCAAGGGGGGGGGGGGAGTGTTACAAGACGACCCGTCAGGCACACCGGACTGAATCCATCGACGAGCGAATGGAAAGCTCCAGAGAATTCAACTTCAACGCAGCCTTTCTAGAATTTTCTCGAAGGAACTGTTTACGTACTGCGACACTTCTAAGAAACTGCAATTGTTTACAACTACTGTGCATACAAGGAACGTTCTCGTAATTGCTCGACTGTGTGCTCTGGAAGTTTCTAGATTAAGGAACGTTCTCGTAATTGCTCGACTGTGTACACTAGAAGTTTCTGTTAAATTCTGGAGAGTTCTCGATTAAAAGCCTAGCATATAAAAGGCAGTTCAACAATTGTTGTGGGAGAGAGACATCAACGAGACCAGACTGTCACACTGCTGAGATATCATAAGCCAGCCACTGGCACTGAACACTTCTGATAAATTGCCTTACGCCGTTTCTACGCTGTGTATTGAGATTGTTATCATCCAGCATCGCCTAGCCTTGTCATTATTCGCTCGTGGAACCAGTTCCTACGCTACAGCACGCTGCAGGTCTACTACTGTACCATCGTCAACGTGCACTACCAGCCCTTGGACCAGACCAGGTAAATATTAAGTAAAGGATTGTGAGTAAGTCTAATTAATTATTGTAAATTTAAGTAAGATAAGGAGATTGTAAATAATCATTAAGTTGTTGAATTTTAATCTCGTTCTTCTGTGATCTTTCGCTGTTATTGGTTTGACTTGCGACCACAAGCCGTAACACCAGCAACACCTCATCTCTGTGCTTATTATCAATGCAGTCTTAAACGGGGTTTTAGACCAATTGTTTATGTTTCTAGGAGCGATTACAGAGGTGCACAGCATTGTAAGTATATGAAACAGGGGAAATTCAAGAGAAGACATATTTCATGAAAATTGGAAGCTTTTTACGAACTACCAATCAAAAGACTCGCAACTAATTGGCAGATAATTTTTGTTCGAGGAAATGACATTTTCCCGGTGCATAATCTGCATTCATCACAGTTCGCATTCCACGTTTCAAGACCATGGAGTAATAATATTCGGAACAATACGCTGTTCCGAAAAAAAAAGAGGTACATCTCCAACCTATGCAGGGACCCTGCATCAAGGGAGGATCCTAGAGCAATCTTATATCACGGGTAGCCTTAACATTGTTAGTGTGATGTGTAAAATTGGAAACCTGTATTTGACGTTATACATTTTTGTAGAACGAGTGCCATGATCTGGCCAAAATGTCATTAATTAATGAGAATTTCTAAGTATGTAATTAATGTAGTTCAAGCATTTGCCCAAGGTAGTACCATTTTGCATCTAAGTCACCTAACATAAACAGAAGTTTGTCCAGGAGAGGAAAAGTCACCTCTCCATTTAGACAATACACCCTTCCCTTACACCAAACCAAAAATAAAATTCACTGAGTTAAAACATATGATCAGTTCGGAAAAAGTAGCCAAACATAGCACCATTTTGCATCTTAGCTTCCTTTAACGAACAAAACTTTCTCAAGGGGAAGGTTGTCGATCCTACACTTTGACAACACACCTATCCCTTACACCCAACCAAAAAAAGAAATTCACCGAATGATGACCTTTCAACATATGATCCCTTTAAAATTTGGAAAAAATTGCACCATTTTGCATCTAAGCCACCTTAAACGAACAAAAATGTGTTCAAAGGGGAGGGGACACCGCTTCCATCAGACCCCTTCCCAGGAAGGCGCCTGCAAGAGGGGCCAAACAAAGATGCAACCCATGGCAGGTACGCATATACAATTTTCACTGGTTGTGTGGGAGGTATTTGGGGTAGGATTACAACATAGTCTGATGTCCCCCCCCCCCATCTCCAACTCCTCGCGGCGCCACTGTTGATATCGTGGTTACAAGCAATTTTCAAGGCTTTCTTAACAGAACCCTCTGTCTGCAAAGCAATTTCGTCCATTTCCGGGTACGAAACCTGGTTACGGAAACATGCAAGCATGCATGCATGTTTATATATGTATCACTGCTTCCAAAAATGATTTATACTCACAACTCCCAAGCACGTGCCCTGTAGTCTCTTACAAGTGTGTCCAGTTTCTCGATTTCTTCTTTGGTGAGCTGCACTCCAAGTGCCTAAAACAGACGAAAATGAAATTCAAATTATACACTTTACATACAAGTAAGAGTTGACAAACACTTAACATTCCATGATGAATTAAACTGCTTTGAAGGGCACACACCGTCACCCCTATTTAAATTTAGTATAACCTAACAAGCGTATTCGTGAATGGCTATTTTACATCATTTGACTATAATTATGCTACTGAATTGAAATTCGGTTATGAATCATAATTCCCTGACTGACATTTAATATTCAATATTTCCGGTGAAAACTTTATGAAAAATACTCTTATACGAGAAAAATGGGCGATTTGAAAGACTTAGTTGATGTTTTAAAGACGTTTGGAGACAGGTCATTTCCTAGTCGTAGATTTTGCTCGAAGTCATATGAACTTGCTGAATGAAAAATTTTAAAAAAAGGGTAAGAAATGCATGTATAGTAAATCCACCGTCTGTGTTACTACATTTGCACTCTTCTGTTGAGTTCCAATTTCTATATGAGTAATGTTCTTCTTTCAAAAGTTTTGAATATTGGTGAAAATAACTCTAAATACTTTAAGTAGCTTACTCGAAAATTCTGGAGAATCCTGGAAGGGGTGACGCTCTTCGGTATGCAAAGTAACCCTTGGCAAAGATTATACGCGATGAGTAATTGCACAGGGGTGCATCCTTTGTGCTCTGCAATCTTTTTGACCACAGGGTCCTCTTGCATGTTTGGGTCTTTCTCCGTTGTCCTTAATTAGAGGTAAATGAAGGAACAAAGAAAAAATAAATTACTTTTTCAGTTTCGCTATTATATATCCGCATAAAATACGTAATGTAACCCATGGATACCATAAGGAACGTACAAGGTTCCTGGACATCTCACCCCTGGTTAATTCCCATTGGGACAATTTCATCCCCAAACAACTCTCCCAAGGACCATTACAATCGAACTATCCCAATGGGACAATTCACTCTGGACAACTCTCATCCCGGAAAGTTCGGATTCCCGGAAAATTCCCTCCTCGTACATTTCCCGTCCCTGCCATATACCACCAGGGCAATTCAAAGATTTCGAATCTTGCTGTGGGGGTAGTTATCTTAGGCGCAATTGTCTTAGAAATGTCCTTTAATTGTCCAGCATGGAAATTGTCCTACATTAAGAAGTTTGAGGAGAAATTGTCCAAGTGAGAGTTCATGTAAAACCGCTATATATTTCTTTTTTTTTGTCCTTTCACAATTTAACAGTTTAAAAAATAGCTGGACGAGTCATCGTGCAGCCTATTGCCCGTTTGGTCGAGGCAAGTATTTTTAAGCTAGGTCTCGAAGTCACGAATAACTGAAAATTATGTATGTAGCGAGTATCTCATTCATGGTCCTTCCATTCTGATATTTCCCAACAATTGCAACATAACATTTTTCATAATATTTTTGATATTAATTATCCCTTGTGTACCAGGTATACAGTTCAGCAAGATTTTGAAATATCCTTGAAAAGTTTAAGTTCAGGTTACTTCTACATAAAGTGTTGAACTTGTCAAAATGCGAACATGAGAAAATAAGGTGGCCGATCCCCATATATCGTCATACGGGCTCAATGATCGGGAGTCTAATGAAACGAACATTCGACCCATAGTTTGCAGGCAATGATGAGTAAACAAACTTTAAAAATTCAAATTGTTTTCAAAGGTAGGGCAGCAGAGATTGACTTACCATGATCTTTCCGGAAAACCAAGAGGACTATAAGCTGTCACCAAAATATTTTTAGATTTACAAAAGTCGATAAGCTCTCTTTGATCAATGCACGGATGATTTTCAACCTGAAGGGAAGATAGGCAAATAGAAAGTATGTAAACATACACAGGAGCATGTACCACGTTGGTGGTAATAGACACAAAGACTTAATATCAAGTTTAACACTTGTCTTGTCTTACTACCTGGTTGATAACAACCGGCTTCTTTGCTATCTTTAGAACTTCTTCCATCTGTGAAAT
This sequence comes from Holothuria leucospilota, assembly GCA_029531755.1. Lineage (NCBI taxonomy): Eukaryota > Metazoa > Echinodermata > Holothuroidea > Aspidochirotida > Holothuriidae > Holothuria > Holothuria leucospilota. The sequence goes on along the minus strand of CM055961.1, from coordinate 66,095,620 downwards.
ATTGAAATTGGAGACTCCAATGGACTTTACCAGTCCCTTTTCGACCAGATGTTCCATTGCCTTAGAAAGAAGAAATGACGGAAATTTTGATGCAGTAGCAAAAGTTACTTGTGACGTTTTTCTTTTCCTGTAATATACACTACATAAATATAAACGTAATGTACATTTCATTCCTCCCACAACATTTCTGTTACAAGTGAAAGAGAGAACGCTTTACCGGGTAGCATTAATTTGCATGCTATGAAAAGAGGGTGCACTGCTCGGGAGCTTGCATGCTTTCCTAAATTCTTTTTTCGTGTTGTTAAAGCACAATTTGTTGTTAAAGTGCAAAAATAATCAAAAATAATCTCTCCAGGGTCATAGAATGACATGCGAGATGCGAATCGAAAGTTTGCCATGCATACAACAGGCAGCTTATCTTATGTTTTAAACAATATTAGGATACTGCTCAAGGAAATTATACCCATAAAAAATATATTTCCTACTTTTGTGAAAATTAAGTTAGGACGTCCCATAGAGTAGGATATAGGGCTAGAGTGCGCCCTCCTAATATCGCGTACGTAAATCCGTTGTGATTGCATGGCGTCTACCATTATAGGTGGAGGCAAGAAACTATGCTGTGTGCAAGCATGAGTGTGTATACAAACTGTATGGCGGCAGTAGTCCCCATGCGATCATAGCTGTTTCGGGGAGTAAGCACTCTAGTTCCTATATCCTACTCTGTGGGACATCCATACGATTACTTAATGGTTCAGTTGGATGTGTTTCCAGCATGTTACATGAAGTCAAGTGTATACGCATTCTTATCAAACCTGTTACGGCACTACTACTTTCGACATTCCTTGCAATATGATTTTAAGCTCATCCATAACGTTGATTCACTCTCCCAAATAAATGATACAGAAGAATATATGCACACTTATGTTGGTGGGTAATTCTAACTTTTAGCTCACTTTCCAATTTCCGTAAAGTGTATGTCATCGATCAGCGGTGTACCGTCCTTGTCTTCGGGAAAGAAATTACGATCACCCTGGTACTGAAATGAAGAAAAGCAAGTCACTTTAATCAAAAGGAATAACCTATAGTAGTAGTAAGATGATTTCAACGAGTAAGCTGTCGAAGGTCGTGAAATAGTCAAGCTTTCGTCAGAAGTGGCTCTGACTTCGTCAGGACTGATACAAGGAAGCAAGTGCAGTGAAGTAATAAAGTTATGCTGCAACCCTGATTGGTGGATTCTGTGTTCTGATTGGCTGATTTGTTTGCGTTCTGATTGGACAGTTGTATTGAGGATTCTGTGCTCTGATTGGCCGATTTATCTGTGTTCTCATTTCATGAGACAAGTGAGAAAGGACCATGATTGGATGCAAAAAGACTGCTCAACCTTTTAACAAGTTCATCCCGACATCGTTTTCGAGAGTATATTGGACGAAAAGAGAACACTTTCAATTGGAGCTATGTGTATGTGTATGTGTATGTGTATATATATGTATATATATATATATATATATATATATATATATATATATAAATATATATAATATATATATATATATATATATGTAAATATATATATATATATATATATATATATATATATATATTGAAAGGTTGTAACTGGGTTACTACAAGACAGCTTTACAGAACTGTTTCGTAAGGGCCAATTCGAACAGGTCCTCACTCTTCAGAAGCCTGATGTAGAATGGTGTCAACAACGTTGAATACGCCGTGCCCGTTGAACCGTACTGTGGACGTGTTCGTTTTTGAAAACGTGTTCGTTTTTGAAGACAGGCACGGGTGATTAGGTCGAGTCAAGATACCTTACCTGTTGGAATAATTACACAGCAGATGTTTATTTCTGTGTCTGCAAGAGCTGATGAGTTCGTTTCTTTTGTTTAAAGTGGCTAACTAAGGAAGGTTTGAGTATGATGAAGAACTTTTCTTCTAGACAGAGGTTGCAGGCTTTTGATGATGTGGAGTATGCCCGAGCTTTGCTTATAAGCTTCCATTTCACAGAGTGTTCTACATTTGAATCCTTTAACTTCCAGATATGTTCACTGAGTGCAGTTGCGTTTCTCTTGTCTTTGTGTTTGAAGCTAGACTTGTGGGCGTTGTATCTGGTTTTGAAGGTGTTTTCTGTTAGACCAATGTAAGTTTCTCCCTTGTGATTGTCATGGCGTGTTACAGTGGCTTGGTACACTATGTTGTTGGTGAGGCAGTTGCCTTGCAGTGGACACTGGCTTTGTGTTCTGCAATTGCATTTGTTTTGTGTTGTTGGCTGCAGATTCTGTTTGGTCAGTATGTATTTGTTGTGCGCTGATATTATTTGGTCCATGTTTGCCATGCAGCTGTAACTCAGTTTTACCGTGTTTCTGTTGAGTAGAGTATGTAGTTTATGTCCAGGTGGGAAGCAGCTGTCTAAAAGGTTGAAGAATTTCTTGCCAATGTTGGTGGTGACATTGTCACTGAATGGGGGGTTGAACCAGGTTATGTTTCTGGCACGTCTTCGTTTTGTGGCCTTGTTTTGTTGACTGGTGTTAAGCGGTTGGGTTCTGTACTTTAGATTATACCCATAGCCACTTGTGTGCAGTGCTTCCTGGTATATGGGTGCTGAGGTGTTGAAAGTGTTTTCGTCGGATGAGATGTTAGATAATCTCCTGTTGATGCTTTCTGGGATGTTCTTTATGATGTCTAAAACCCGTGCCTGTTTTCAAAAACGAACACGTTTTCAAAAACGAACACGTCCACAGTACGGTTCAACGGGCACGGCGTATTCAACGTTGTTGACACCATTCTACATCAGGCTTCTGAAGAGTGAGGACCTGTTCAAATTGGCCCTTACGAAACAGTTCTGTAAAGCTGTCTTGTAGTAACCCAGTTACAACCTTTCAATATTTTAGCTCCCTTTACCGGTTGAGCACTTTACCATTGACTGGTTAACACCTTTTACGATTATATATATATATATATATATATATATATATATATATATATATATATATATATATATATATATATATATATAATAGAAACTGAAGAATGGTGGGAAGCAGACACAGTCGCATAAGTTTTAAACCTGTGGAATATGCGTCTAACATTGGCAACCTTTGCCTTAGTATGAAAGACGATACCACCAAATGATGAAAAACTGAGGTCCGAGCTGAGTTTGAACCAACGACCTACTGCTCAACGTGCAGTACGCTCTACCAACTGAGCTATCGGAACTCTGCTGGAAGAACTGGTCAATTTAATTCAAATACCAGACGGGACAGTTTTCCATCATTACGTCACTTGTAAGCTCCGCCCAGCTCTTTGTGAATATGGAAGTGTAGATGTGACGTTGCGACTTCTAAATATAGAAACTGAAGAATGGTGGGAAGCGGACACAGTCGCATAATTTTTAAACCTGTGGAATATGCGTCTAACATTGGCAACCTTTGCCTTAGTAAGAAAGACGATACCACCAAATATTATATTATATTATATTATATATATATATATATAAAGATGCAAATAGAAACACACCAGACGCGCAACATATCAAATATATAATCCGTTAAAATTTATTAAAAACCAACGAGATATGGATTTCAAAGATCTTCAGTACAACATAATACAGTGGTAAGACTTCGATAAATGGTAAGTGAGCATACTACAAAGACGTTTCGAAAAGCTCGTCTTCTCTTGTTCACGTATATAAGTAAACTGACCATATATATATATATATATATATATATATATATATATATATATATATATATATATATTATATATATATTTATATATATATGTGTGTATATAATATGTGTATATATATATGTGTATATATGTATATATATATATATATATATATATATATATATATATATATAATATATATATATATATATATAATATATATATATAGCATATATATATATATATAAGCTCCATGGGACTGTTTGATCATATGCTTCCCTTCACAGCCCAGTCTCAATGTTACCAAAAAGAAAATGAAATGGGGCAAGTTACATCTCCACGACAAATATTGCAGCTTTGGTTCTTAAAATTCCCTTTACATATAACCCCGGTGAAAGGCAAGAAGACCCAGAATTAACAGCGTCCTCTTCTCCGTTTTACATAAGCAACTTTTTGCAATTAAAATTATCATTCGCTTTTGCACCACATGAATGTTGTACACTCTATAATATAAAGTGCTAATTTGACAGCATTTACTGGGTGCTATTTCAAATCAGCACCAAAAGGGTTAAGTTTGCACGTGCAAAGTGCTAATTTGCATAGTACTTTCATGGTTCTGATGACAAATGTGTTGTTTTAACACTTGCATGGTGCTGATTTCATCTATTTGAAATAATGGACTATTCCAGTAAAGTAGATGGAGCCAATTCATTCGGTCATTTCTTTTTGACAAAGATTAATAGTGACTAAATCATGCAAAGTGTGCGTGATTTTGTTAAGAAATACGAATTTATCAGCTAAGTGTACTTTGCCGTGCTTAGAAACACTTTTCACCAATAGTTTGGTATTTGTATGGTTTTACTCCAAAATAGTGTCGTAGCTAGAGGGGGCAAGGGGAGGTCGCCCCCCCCCCACAAGCCTCCGAGGGCCTCTGTCGAAAATTTCTAGTCTCTGTCGGAAAATTTTACCACCTTAATTAAAAATTCTTACAACGGAAATTAGTAGCTAAAATTACATTCTTAGGGGTTTAAGTTACTTATAACACTTCTAATGGTTTTGAGCAGAATTACGCATCGAAATGGTTACTGACAAGGCCTGGAAGTGTCATTTAAGGCAATCTCGGAGATATTTTAATCTAAAATTTCCCGCGCGCTACACGCCAGATGATGATGACGCTACGCTTAGATAGTACTGTACATCATTACTTCAAGATAACAATCTGTCGGACATTTTTTGCTCCCCCCCCCCCCCTCACAAAAAATATCTAGCTACGCCACTGCTCCGAAAAGAGTGTTTTTCACTCTCCGAGAAAAGTATACTGACAAGATAGACATTCCAAGACCTTCGACTTTAGCTAAAAAGGTTATTTGCTTCATGACAGTAAATATTTTCATCGTTGGAAGACTTTACTCAATGGGAGGTTACATCGCCATGTAGTAAGTAATAATTTAAAAAACAACGTCATACTAAATACGTGCTACGTTGACACCTACGATAATATGATCACACCTGTGCTAGGAAAATGGTGTACAGTCTTTGGTGCATACAACTATCACAGGAAGTGTATGAGAGGAAAGGAAAATTAGAATTTTTGCACTGGCAGTTAAGGTTGGGAATAAGAAAACAGCAAGGTTAGTAATTGCTGTGTGTCTTGGATTGGGACAAGTTTGTTCAGTAAATAGGTTAATAACAAGCGCCTTAAATTTTTTGTCGAATCATGATGTACGTCATACTTTTTGGGATTGGTATTACACGTTCGAAGGAAAGTCAGTAATTGTATCTCATACTTTAGAGAAGACGGGTTTCGGTTCACACAGATTGGCAGCTCCATATACGATTTGCAGGTTACTCAACTTTTATGTTTTTACCTTTTTAATTGGTTTGGTCTCAAAAATCTTACATAAGTAGGACTTTCCACGACAACTCTTCTTTAAAACAACAATATTCTTACTTGAACATTTGATGGAATATGAAAGGAATAATTTAATTATGGTAGTGGGTAATGGTAAACTTAAAAACTTTGGTAAAGATGTGACTTCATCTGAACTATTTTCTGTATCTGACGGTAAAGTTTAACCCTTTATTTGAAACAGTGCTGTTTGCACGGTAAACAAAAAGGTAAAGGTAAAGAAATGTATGCAACAAGGAATGGCTCAACAACAGACTTGGCGCACTTGGCGTCTGCCCAGCTCTGTGCTTGTCCCTGGTGTATCCTGAAATCTTGCGAATAAGCAGACATTTTCCCTTTTACGTGGTTAACCTTACTTCAGTGACTTGTGAACACTAAGCCCATGTTATATTTCTTTGCTAGAATTAAATGCGTATATGGTGTTACCGCGCTTGTTTGAAATGATGTGGGTTCTTAAAACATGTTCCAGATTGACTGAGAAGTACGAGTTACACGGATCTGGAGTTACGTAGAGTACCTTTATAGGGAGAGTAGCCACACTGAAGTCCAAAAATTACAGGTAACGTTACCACAGGAGAGCCCTTTTGTTTCCTAAAAGTTTCGTCAATACACAGTCAGTGTATTATATTCGCCCAGAAAACGACGGGTTGATGTGCATTTGGGTGCAAGAATGGGTACGAGAAAGGGTTTACAATGTATCAATCCCACCAGTAACAAAAGAAGAACCGTTGTGGTTAGTGAGCCCAGGGCCCTTTATTGGGAACACTTTGACTTTAGAATAACGCTATGATTGGGGAGATTCTAAGGTGAATGTGAACAACAGTTTCATGTCCTTCATCAGCCGTCAGTTGTTTATGTGCTTTATTTGAAGATACCTCACATGAAATACTACGTAATACTCCACAATCTGTGGCACCTGGACCTAAGGCCCCAAATTAGGTATAAGGGTTATTAAAATGTACTCTCCCAGGTAGCAAACCTATATAGGCTATATGGGCCCAATATGGGTGAACCCATATGGGCCCATTAAATTTTATACCCAAGACTCATAAGGGGCCTATATGAACCATATGCCCATACGATCCATACATGGGATAATTCTGGGGCCATTTGGGTCAGTTGCCCACATGGACCCCACAACTATTCCATATGGTTCATATGGGCTGGCCTCTTAGGGCCCCTTATGAATCTTGGGCGCAAAATCATATGGGCCCCATATGCTGGCCCATATGGGTCCCTAAAGATCCCATATGGGAATGTTACCTAGACTGTGCAATTCAAATGAAAACTGACTTTAATGTATTTGTGTTGTTCAGTGCTCTTTTGCCTAAATTAGGGCCCTGATCCCGAAACCCTTAATCGACTATCAAGCTTCAATCTATTCTGAACCTTATACCTAAAGTATTCATGTCTAGTTATTATCCACCTAAAGTGAACAGACCCAGTGATGATTTAAAGCAGGTCAAATAGCAACCCCTGTTCAAAATAAGGCATTTTCGGTTCATGCACTAGGTTTCCCTCTGGCTAGTGCCCTATGATTGCGCCAAGAGACCCCAGTACCATATTGTGTAAACAGAGGAAACCCTTTTCCTCTTCCCTGAATTTGAAACAGGCCTATTATACTATCAAAATGTCCATTTAATGTCAAAAACTTTCACCAAGGTGTATGGGGGGGGGGGGGGTGGGGGGGGGGGTGGGTGGGGGGAGGGAGGGGATCCGGGGGGGGGTGGGGGGCGGGCGGGGTGGGGGGGGGGGGGGGTGGGGGGGGGGGGGGGTGGGGGGGGGGGGGGGTGGGGGGACCGGGAAATAAATGTACTTCGTAAAAACCACTAATATATAAAAAAAAGGGAAACGAAATTGCTCTTATCTTGCGTATAACGAGAGTGATGAGTGTTTACAACAAAATAGACAAAAGATTTGTAGATACTGATAGTGGAGGGAAGGTCCTTGTTTCTATGCGAAGGAGCAGAAAAGTGGGATTCGAGGCGAAAACTTTGTCGGGGTAACGATAACGGAGACGGCATCACCATGTCGATAGTGTCGGAGCTTTTGACAGACACTCAACAATATGGTCGCAAGGAGATTCTATGAAATATATACCTACACTGTACCCCAAGCTCAGACATTTGAAACAAAAACAACTAACATTAAACGTTCATGAAATACAAAGTTTAAGTATTGTGCACTGATGATATCAATATATGACTTTTTAGAGGAAATAAAATAAAATAATAAAACATCAAATCATCACCTGAATCCAAACCAATCAAATGCCTTTGAAATTTTCGACGATCTAAGGCTTATCCCGTATGATTACTGTTTATGATTATAGCTTACATACAGACAGGCAAAATATGATTATAAACTATAGGATAGAAAATAAACTGTGTGTTAGGTAAGGTATGGTCATTCCCATTCATTGCCAAAGTTGGTGTTTTTAAGTTTTTGTAAATATATATTATGCAGTATGTATTATACTCTAAATTGTCTATCTCCGTTGGGAGATAAGGCGGAAAAACCTTCATATTTGTTTTCGTACCATATGCAAATTTTTCATAGTGTTTTTTGTGTGTACAGTTTTTTTATAGATTTTTCCTGGTACAGATTTTTCAGGTATAAAAAAACATCTACCGTTACCACGCATCTGTATGCGGTTAATTTCATTGTTGATCTCGATAGGACGCCTACATAAAGGCGCACCTTCATAGTCGCTTGGTATCAAATATAAGAAAGTAATGCCTGTCCTTGAAATTGGTCCCACTGATGATTACGGTGTACCCCTAGGAACGTCGTTCTAAGACCATATCTTAAATAAAGAATAAATACTTACAACAATGGACAGCTGTAAGAGACTTTGGGGTTACGTCCCATCAAAAGGATTACAACATATTGTTCATTTTTCGATCATGAGATTGACATGTCATTCCTTGAAACACATTAATACTAAAGTCCAAATAAGTCCTTGATTGTGTATAGGCCCTATATTCTGAAAGGGATGTTGATTAGGCGAAAATAGCCTCCATTCATTCTGGAAGATATCTTGGCAATATCTGCACCAAAAAGAAAGTAATAACACGTCTGTCTATGATGCTTTACATGCAGGGCAAAAAATCTTGGAAAATATACAATATAAGCACCACAAATTAATGATCGGTATGATCAACAATAAAAAGTGACATCTCTATTCAGTGGGTTACGATATGAAGTTGGGGGTGATCTCAGTAGAGGCAGGAATTGATGTTGAATAATTGGCAATCCTCGGGGCAGTTTTGGAGTGCATAAAATACTTTGGTTCTGCAACTCTTCAGGGGATTTGACACGATGGTGAAAGTTGACGGAGGCCGTGGCCGAGAGAATCAAAACCCATTTTAATAGAGGGCACTGCCTGGGCAGTCACATAAAATGGGGTTACCGTAAAGGATGAAAAGTTGTATAGTGTCTTGTGTTCAGGACTTAAAGTATAAAATTGCGGATGGAGGATCTGTATCGATTGAATTGAACATTCAAAATTTCAATATTTTTAAGATGCGGAAAAGTTGAATTGGAAATAGTATTAATTTTGTTGTCGCTCAAAGAAATAACAGTTACATTAGGTACACTTCGGAATGTGCGTTCTCCCTCAATTTGACGAATTAACGATTATTTGCTACATTTAATTCCGTTCAAGTGCGGGAAATGATCAAAAAAGAGAGTGAAAGTATCTCAATGAACGTTTAAACGTGTAAAGAAAGTAACTACTGCTGATGTTTCATTGTTTTTGGAGTACACTCTTGGTGGGTCCTTGATGCTATTTTTAGTATAATCGATGTGTTTGTTGTAAAGATTTTAAGTCATGGAAATATGATGGTTCAAAGACTTACAAAACAAGTTAGAACTTAGGATTCCCCAAAAATTATTAACTTTGTGTGCCGTTACTATGATCACTTACGTGTAAGAGTCGGTTGAATGAAAGGTGGAGATATTTCAGGTTTGGCATGGACTCAAGAACTTTTGCTGAAAAGTACGAAATTCTGTGTACGATAAAATCCAGCGTTGAAAGTGTTCCCAATCCTTTGAGCTGTTCTGCTCTCACAGCTGTTATACGGTTTTTTTACTCATTAGATATCAATCATGATGAGTAATAAAGAGAAATCACCAATTACTTTCCTCTTACAATTGCTTTGTTAATTTATTACAACTGTAAATACTAGGTATCTTTAAAGACATTTAAATTCGTAAATTGCCTCCACTGGAAATTTCCCGTTAGGTTCCCAACAGACAGTGAAAGTAGTTTTCAGTTGGACAAGATCTTTTAAATAAAACAGACCTTGAGACATTCCCGAGATTAATATTTTGTGTTCGGTTTGAAGGGACAGCTTTTGTAAATAAGACAAATTATAGAGAAACTTTCCAATCTCACGTTCATTGATAAAAGACTTGTTTGTATTCGCTATGAACAAATCCGAAGAGGTCTGCGGAATCTCATCCGCAAAGTCATTGGCATCTGTCCATTCACTCCATTGCAAATAAACGCGGGCACCCAAACACACAGACATCCTGAGGGGAAGGGGTTCGCACACAGGTCGTCGTTAAAAACATCAAAATGGTTTAATACAAAACCCCGTTGGCTAATAAATATCACGACTTACCAGAGAAATGAAAAAGACCGTGTTGCGCAACATAGTTTCTCAAGTAAAGAGTAACATGTAACTACACTTTAAAAATTGAACAACTTGCTGAAAATCACTTTTTTGTAACTTCTTCCACTTGATGAACACGTTCCTTGTTTCCTTGATAACAATCGATGGAAAATTATTTGAAAGCAAGAAAATCAGGCTGTAACATTGATGTCAACTGAATGAGACTAAACATACGCAAAAGTATAATGCAGCAGTACAACGGAATTAGGAGAAAGTCATCACTGAGAAAATGATGTAAAGTTGTCGAACAGCTGTGTGAAAGTCAGCTCTCGTTTTCAGGTTCATAAGTTCGTGATACTGTTCACCCAGCAACATTTGAAAGTATCCAGCACGCCTGCATGGTAACTCCTTTCGTGTCAAGTCCGAGAATACGAGTTTAATTAAAAAGATAGTGCTGCTTTACCTTCTTGATGACATTTTCGATGTACATTACATTCGCTGATTGGTTGAACGTTATGACGACAAAGTAAATATAATGCAAAGATGTTTCGCAATATGAAACTATGAAACCCCACCACCATTGACAGTCAAGTTTACTAGATATAACACTAGGTCCATCGTTTACAAGAAGAGGACCATGCTCAAAAATGCACCCACAAAACTCTTCATTCATGAGGACCTTACCAAATCAAAAAAAGAACTAGTTTAAAGTCGGCAAGAAATCACCTCCTTATCAAGAAGGTTTGGAACCAAGACGGCCGCATCAGCGTCTTAACAAATGCAGGCAGAAAGGAGTAACATAATGCACATGGCAGACTTGCAACGGGTATCATAATTTTTGTAGTTATTTTTCTTATATCAGTGAATAGTAATTTATTGTGCTGCATACCACGTATGAGCACTGTTATGTTACGTGTTTACCTTTTGGCTTCATGTTTCTATGGAAACGTCTAGCCCTTTCGGGAAATTCAATGAAGTTGTCACTATTGTATACACAATGAATCGCCACGTATTACGCACTTTATCCTATTACTAGGTTTCGGAGCTGCAATAGAACCTACATTACATCTTATTTTTCACTTACTGTAAGTTTTTCTTTCTTTACTTTCCTCACATCTTGCTTTACGTTCAAAGACAGATGACTAATTCTTTAACTATAAGGGAATATCCCCACTTATCAATGGTTTCCTTGCTTTATCTTAGTCAAACAAAGGGAATGTTTGTTACCAAGCTCTCGAATCGAAGTTGTAGTTTACCCTGTTATTGTTGTAAAATTCTTTACACCTCTGGAATTGTTATAGAATTCTTTAAGCCTTACACATTTGGCAGTGTTTTTAAATCTCAAAGCTGCATCTTTTATTTACGATAATGACTTGAATAGTATTGAAGTGACGGATCATCATGATTTTTCTACTTACTCTGATTACTATCTTGATGGTAATAGTGGTATCAAATGCAAGTTTTATGATATCGACTCTTATAATAATGCTTCATTTAAGTGTGACTTTTTCGTTATTTCACATGAACAGTCGCAGCCTAATTAAAAATAATGATGCCATTAAGGATTACCTTTCTTGTCTAAGCAACGATTTTTCCATCCTCGGTTTCTCTGAAACGTGGATAAACTCGTTCAATTATGAAAATATTTACTTTGAAAATTATACTGTACATGAGAAGCATAGATCTGATCAAAGAGGCGGTGGTGCATGTTTATTTACAAGGAACAATCTAGATTCAACCAAGCGAGATGATCTCTCTATCTTTAATCATGTGATTGAAAGTTTATTTGTTGAAGTAAGTCTTAACAAAACTATTTTCATTGTCGGTGTTGTTTACAGACCTCCAAACTCCTCTTTTAAAGACTTTCATGAAGTTTTTAACTCCATATTACTATCCATTTCTAATGAAGGCAGGGAATGTTGTTTATTATGGGAGATTATAACATTGATCTCAATAAAAGCTCATCATCTGATTTTATTGCCATGCTTTCATCAAATGGCTTCTACCCGTTAATCTCGAAATCAACACAAATTACAGGAAGTTCAGCAAGTTTAATCGACAATATATTTACCAATTCAAATTTATCAAGTGTAGTGTCAGGAGTACTAATTACTGACATAAGTGATCATCTTCCGATTTTCTCTCAGATTAGTATTCCTTGTCGTCACAGTGATTTTGATAATACATTCTTTATGAGAAATCTACCCACCAGTAATATTACGAGGTTTACGACTGAAATTGCTTCAGAAGACTGGTCCTCAGTCTTAGTATGTGACGATTTAAATCGTGCTAACAGTGTATTTTGTAACATTATTTCTACTATTTATAACAATTTTTTTCCTTTATTCGAATTAAAAAGTCTAAGCAGAAGGAACGTCACCCATGGATCACCACGGGCATTCAAAAGTCAATTAAAACTAGAAATAAACTCTATAAGAAATACTTGGGAAATCCTTCAGAGGTTAATCACCTTAACTACAAGAAATATCGTAATAAACTTAATCATATCTTATGTGTCTCCAAGAAATTGTATTACTATGATAAATTTGACAAATGTAAAAATGATTCCAAGCGCACTTGGAACAATATTAACAGCCTGCTTAACAGGAATAAAAGGTGTAATGTTAATACTATTTTTAAGAGAGGAAATGATTTAGTTAATGATCCACATAGCATTGCCAATGAGTTTAACAATTCTTTTATTAATATAGGCAGAAACCTTTCTGCGGATATAAGTAGTATCAAGTCTTATAGAGACTTTATGAATCTTGAAATGACCAACAAAAACTCTATGTTTCTTTCTTCTGTAGATGACTGTGAAACAATTAATGTTTCAATGGCCTGTCTCAAACCTAATAAATCAGCAGGTCCTGATGATATTAAACCTGGTATTATGAGACATGTCATTCCTTATATTGCCAAGCCCATCACCCATATTGCTAATTTGTCACTTCTTACCGGAACTTATCCTGAAAATTTTAAAACGGCTCGTGTTGTTCCAATTTACAAAAAAAGGTGATCATGCATTGTTTGAAAATTATCGTCCCATATCAATTCTATCTTGGCTCTCGAAAATCATTGAAAGACTTATGTTTAATCGTCTCATTGATTTCTTTGATAACAATAATCTCCTCTCCAATAACCAGTACGGGTTTCGACCTGGTCATTCAACTAAAATGGCTCTTCTATCAACATCAAATAAGCTGTATAATGCTCTAAATAATAACGAATCTTGTGTTGGCATTTTTCTAGACTTGTCAAAAGCATTTGACACTATTAACCATGAAATTCTGTTACATAAACTTACTCTTTACGGTGTGAGGGACATAGCCCGTGACTGGTTTTATAGTAATTTAAGTGATAGATCTCAATTTGTAAATTACAATGATGTTACTTCTGACCGTTGTAATATTGATTGTGGGGTACCTCAAGGCTCGATTTTAGGACCTCTCCTTTTTATTATTTATACAAATGATATTTGCCGGGTCTCCAACAAGTCAACAGTAGTTCTTTTTGCTGATGACACAAATATTTTTTACAAAGGTACCGATCCCCAAACTTTACATGAAACCATCTTGTCAGACCTGAATTTGTATGTTGATTGGTTTGGTGCCAACAAACTGTCCTTAAATATTGGTAAAACTAATTATATGATTTTTGGTCCCGTTAGCAACATCTGGAACATCCAGTTATATTTGAATAATACGATCATTGAACGTGTTCATTCCACAAAGTTTTTTAGGGATTTACATAGATAGTAAGCTCTGTTGGGCGCCCCATGTTGATTATAAACAATGTATCAAGAGGTGTTGGAATACTGTCAAGATTGAAACATATCTTACCAACTAGAGTTCTGAAGTCAATATATCAAACCCTCATTTTACCCCATTTTACTTATTGTTGTACCATTTGGTCTGCTGTAAATAAGACTTTATTTCACAAATTGGAGGTATTGCAGAAGCGTGCTATTCGACATATTGTCCAAGCTGATTACAATGAGCATACTAGCCGTCTTTTCTTAAATCTGAAGCTACTTAAGCTTAGTGATGTCATTGCCGTGAATTTAATTTCTTTTGTTTACCGTGCCTTAAACCATCAACTACCATCTTCTTTTGATAATTTCTTTCGAACAAATAATGAAATCCACAGTCACTTCACACGCCAATCCTACAATATTCATTGTCCACCCTGTCATTCAGCCACTGTCCTGAAAAATCCAAGCAATACTGCTTTTGATTTGTGGAATTCTCTTCCACATCACATTAGAGATTGTAAATCTTTAAAACAACTTAGAAATAGTCTTAATAAAAATTTCTTTGATAAGTACTAGTCCCATTTGATTAGTGGTTGGAAGAGGGGGGGGGGGAGGGGTTACAGTTTATAGTCCGTCCACTTTTTCCGTGTTTGGGAGGGATATCTAATGTTTTTTTCTTGTTTTAGGGCCTATCATTCATCTTTTTTAGCTAGGGAGCACTTACCTTAGCTAAGCTCATATGAGTTTTTTGTATGTGCTTCCCTCACAGCTTCGACCTGCTTATTTTCTACTTTGTTGATAATGATATAAATATTCTATACATTACCATTTTCTGCATTATATATATATGTATTATTATTGAAGTTGTGAAAATCAAATAAATGAACTGAACTGAACTGAACATCTGTCGTAATATTGAATCGATGTACCAGAGGACAGGGTTCTTAGGAGCTACAAACCATGCCCGCCAGGGAGGTCTAGGTACAGTAGCGTGACTAAAGGGGGCCACGCCCCTACCAACCTCCGTGGCCAGTCTGGGGATCACTCAGGGGGAATTGGGGGAATTTAAGGTAAAGTGGAAGGAAGAGATATTGAGAAGGCGTTATTCGAAACTCAAAATTAGCCCACCGAGTAGTATTATTTGGTTGTTAACACTGAACTTATCTGCACAACACTGGGCACTTTGAGTTTCTCACCCCCCAGCAAAATATCAGTCAGCATCGATATTCGTCCCTTGGTAAACGTAGTAGTAATATTTTTCCCGCTTCTTGTGGGTCTAAGTATCCGGCAATAACAGTGTGTAGTGGTGTTGGATATGAAGGATAAAAGAAGTAAGCACAACTGTGGTAAAAAAATAATTGAATGTGACTTCAATCTGCAATCTAGGGATCTATGATGCTAGATTTTCTCCTGGCAGTCGGTGAAGACATTCTTTTAGGCTACACAGGTTAAAGAATGACAATATTAAAAGAACTGTGGTGACAAATTGATCACGGTAGCTTAGAATGTAGTTTCCTAAAATGTAGGGCGTCTGGGCGCCGATATTTTCTATTATTGGTCACCCACGCAAAGAAGTAGACATATTCAAATTTGTGTTTCAGAGTGGCGTTTCCTGCAATCTTGGGCGTTGTGCCCGAAAAGCGAAAACAAAAAAAACCAGGGGTCTTCAGGATTTCGAATCGTACAACTACGGTAATGCGAGTCGGTCTAAAAGAAATGTAGTCGGTCCCAAACGTTTACACCCCCCCCCCCAATGCATGAATATACGCCCCTGCCTCCGACCCACTATCAGTCGGCCCGAGGGTCAGCTCATTTTGGTCAGGTACAGCGCGCCGCCTTAATAGAAATCACCCCCATGGCAATTTCGTGGACCCGCCGGTAATATATCGCTCAAATCGCTCACTAAATGCACGCAAAATGAGATGTGACAAATTCAACATGTAGAGTACCTTCAGCATTGGTGGAGCCGATTCACTGCGTCTGCAGCAATGCCTATTTGCAGTTTTTGATACCTTACGCGGCAATGGCCTACCACATAGGTTTGTCTTTGTGCAATCAATCAGGCAAATGCATCTGAAATAGCCCTTCTATAAGCTTCTTGAAAGTAATGAGGTTGTAAATCGCCTCATACATCGAACATACACCTATGACAAGAAAGCCAGCGCCTTAATCGGACAAAATAGAGTATATCAAGAAATGTTTCTGGAAGGAACATGTTTCTCGAAGTTCATTTACCGGCGTATAACTAACCAGTACTCTGAGTCAACACAGAATCTCGCAAACACTGAAACACTGAATAAAGCCTGATTAACATAGCCACTGGAAACGATTTTGCCCCATTATTATCTAATATTGCACTAGCGTCCAGGGCTTTAATCCCTGGACCCCACCGAGGCTCCGCTCCAGGACCCCACCAGACCCCACCCAAACTCGCGCTTTGCGCTCGTGGTGAGGTGCATTTGCCAGACGTACTCCCCTTGGATCACTTCTTCATATCGGTCGGGAAAGTCACAAATAGTCTCCCTCCCCCTCTCCGAAATCATGCACACGCTACTGTCTAGCAAAGGCCTGTAGCCAGGTATTCTGACATAGGGCATCGTCACCGCAAATGGGGTCAGATAAGATTATTCTTTGTAGCTAGTACTGCCACCAGATGTTCGTAGTTTGGTGGAACCACTAGAGATGATATCTTAAGCCCACCACAGATAGCTTCAGGAAATGAGTGTCACATGTGCGCCAGGCGCGGAACATTTCCCCTCCTTTGAGACACTTTTCTCATTCTCTCCCGATGCAAAGGCGTTGAAAGTCCCCACAAGTGAACAGAGAAACGTTACAATGAAGGTTATTTAGCTTCTCAAGGGCAGCTGGGTATTGAGTGTTTTTCAAACAGCGAGGGGTCCATGGGCCGCCATATGGGCCTAGTATGGTGCAAGAATAACATCACAAGTGAACAGAGAAAGGTTACAATGAAGGTTATTTAGCTTCTCAAGGGCAGCTGGGTATTGAGTGTTTTTCAAACAGCGAGGGGTCCATGGGCCGCCATATGGGCCAAGTATGATGCAAGAATAACATCACAAGTGAACAGAGAAAGGTGTCAATGAAGGTTATTTAGCTTCTCAAGGGCAGCTGGGTATTGAGTGTTTTTCAAACATCGAGGGGTCCATGGGCCGCCATATGGGCCTAGTGTGGTGCAAGAATAACATCATGGTGTGATCAAGGAGGGAATCCTTCAAAAGATCTGCGGCATTTGCAAAATGGGAACATTAACATATAGCTTTCAGCTGATCTCCAGACGACACAGAGTAAATGCTCCACATGTATAACAGTTTTTTCTTTGGAAATATATTGCACGAAAGGTTTCAAAAGGATGAAGAGATCAGGAAGAAGAGAGCAGGTAAATCAGAGGAGAAGAGGACTAATTTTGCGTGATTAATGTGGCTTCAAGTACTTATTCTTTGTAAACGTGCTAAAGAAATGTCAAGTCACCATGAAGCGAATAATTATTATTTTAATAAGTTTGTGATTTAGATTTAAATAGTCATCATCCTAAGAATGTTACTCAAGATGCTAAATTGCTAAATGAAAATCTCCTATTGTCCGGCCTCTAACTTTGTTGGAGCAGGGTGGAGACATTCGAAGGTGGTATATCTAGTTTGAGCCAGAATACTTCGCTGCGAGTATTGCGCCAATAATGTTCATCCGGAACTGTGTATCAGTTGTAATTATTGGTCGCTGAGAGCCCTGACATTTTGTAATAGAAATCACTGACCATTGTTATGATTGCGTGCAGTTGCAGCACTGATACACTTTCAGTTTTCTTACAAATTATGTATACCACATCGGGAATTTGGTTTAAATAAATTTCCTAAAGGAAGGAAAAAGTGGATAGACCTTACATTTGAGGAAAGAAGCTGCTATACTGAGAGCAAAAAACGGGTAAATTGTCGGTGCGGTTGGTCGCGCCGTTGGGTACTGCATACTTTCTGGTACCGACTAAGGCTTCCTGATAAAATGCGAAGTTCTCCCGAACGAGGGACATCCTTTGTCGAGATTGAGGACCCATGGCCCCCTTCTGGCCCCCTCTGGTGCCAACCCTGCTAATAAGTTAGTCGAACGTACTTGCCTGGTGAGGCTATCAATTAACCACCACCAGGGCATATTTTATGTACTCAAAGTGTTGTTATAGGTTTGGTACGAAAACTACTTTTACTCCATGAGTTGCAAGGCTACCGCAGTAACCCTTGACATCATTGTCCAGAAGTGGCCCAAGGGCAATAAAATTCCATTCAAGGGCAAAAACATTTCCAGACTGTGAAATTAAGTTGTGAAGAGGTTGCGTTAGTATACAGGTGCGATAGTATGCCTCTTGAAGAGGGTCAGTGTGCCTCTTTCAAAAAGTATAGTTTTTTTTCTTTCGAAGTGATGCAATTAAACTTCTTGCTCATGTGAAATAACAACCACTTGATATTTCTCCCACTTAACACAAAAATAGCATTTTCTAAACAATTGCAAAGACTACAAAATTTCGTTTGTAATCTTGACAAGACAGCTGAAGCTCAGATTCTGTTTACTGTCCCAAAACCTGGCTAAGCCACTCAGCCAATCAGAGAAAGTTTAGAAGTGTACGGTACGGTTGGTCGCCGTCAGGGACTGCATACTTTGTGGTACCGACTAAGGCTTCCCGATGACATCCCAAAGTTTTCCGAACGCGAGGCAGCCTTTTCCGATAGAGAAGGCCCGTGGCCCCTTCTGGTCTCTTCTGCCGTCATCCTTGCTAATAACTTAGTCGATCGTACTTGCAAGGCGATGCTATGCAGGGGCGGATGCAGGTTTTGACTAAAGGGGGGGGGGGGGGTTGCAATATAGTTACTATCTAAGCGGAGCGCCACCATGTGTTGGTGCGAAGCGTACTAAGGAAATTTTTGGTCCAGAAGACCACCAGATTGCAGGAAATGGCATTTCCCATGCGTTTTGTAGACTCTTTTGATCCGTATAAAACAAGCTTTCATTAAAATACCCTGTGTCAGAAATTTTATGATAAATGTCCTGTCAGAAAGTTGTCTTCCTTCGTGTGAGAGATACATGCTCTACAGCCTGATAACCATTGGCGTAGCCAGGATTTTTTATTTTGGCTGGCCAACCGATTATTGATTTTGGGTGGCCTGATCGCCGGCCTGGTGGGAGGGGTCAAAGGGGGAAGGGGTGCCCCCCTCCCCTTTGAGAAATTTTGAATATTTCCAATCTGGTGCAACATTTAGCATCATTTGAAGTCATTTCTTTGTTCCATTACAAAAACTTTCTTCTGCAAAGAATATGGGGGATGCGTACGCACCCTGGATCCGGCCCTGAACTGTCATAAGAAAAATTATGCTTAGCAAATCAAAGGTTGTCAGTACATTGGTGTAGTTGTGTAGTCAGGCCTTTCTCGGGGTAGGCACTACTAGCCTATATGCAGATTTTTCCTGGGCTGTTGGTGTAACTCAGTCATAAGAAAATGTCAAACAAATTACCAAAAGTCATAAGCGTTATAACTGAACATAGCCAATAGTTTTCGCTTCAGAATGTTAATAAAGCCATGGATTGAGCACTGGCATAAATAGAGGAAAATGGTCGGCTCTCCAGAACTCAGTGACGTGACCAAAGTAGTGATAGATCGGGCTAAAATAATTTGATAGAGAAATAGTCAATCTATATCTCATGGTGCATAGGAGTAAATTTTCAGGAAACCAGTGTAGGGTCCAATTTATGTAGTTGGTTGACTATACGTAGTAGTAAGCTATAGCAATTGTGCTGTTGCTAAAGTTTTTACCTTTTAACAACATAGAATTGTAAGTCCTTACGCGCACGACGCTTCAAACTCATCGGAACACCTATGCGTTTGTAACAATTTCATTTAAAGTGTCACAGCAACTTTACCAAATCTCTTCTACAAATACGCTGAATAACGGCGTTTCTATTTTCATCGGAACATCAGTCGTATCGGAGGCGTGCTTTGTTTATCTGAAGAAATTCACATCATGTGTATTTTTCGCCTCTCTGGTCAGACCGATGAGACATGTGTATTATCAAAGCTAATGTAAAAACCTCAAAAGATTTTTTTTATACTTCACCAGGGAGAAAACCAACCTATCAAGGTTTATCTGCACTCGAGAAACTTCCTAAAACTGAAGCATATCCTTCTGTAAATTCAGACACCTACAAAGAATTAGCTCTACTTTATTTTGGAAAAATAATTTTAAATCCAGTCGGTTACATAGTTGCTTCTTTCACCGCAATTTTATCCTTTGTAAACCATTCATAGACGCAGTCCTGTGCTACGTAAATATCCATTCACCCATTGATATTTCTAACCGCTACTGGCACAAACTTGACATACAGTACCCGAAAAGAAGCATTGAATCGTAACACTCTTAAATCATTCCATCAAGTGAAGTACTGCTTTGGGGAGGGGGTCTTGTTGTTATCATGCAACCAGTTTGTTTTTCTCTATTGCTAGCTATGCACCAGCTTATCGAAAATACCAGAATTCGGATTTCACGATTGGTTCACCAAATTTCTACGTCAACTCGCTGGCGATAGAGATCGTCGACTTTACCATACCGCTACTGATAAGACCTGGTACTTATCTTCCATGGTCGAAACGCGTCTAGCAATAGCATACCTGCTATGGCTTACTACCAAGTAAGGTCACTCTATACCATTTAAACCAGACCCATCCATGGTATCATGATTTCCTATTTTAGTTACCATAATATGGTAACTTGACGGTTCTAGGATACATTACAGGTATCTTGTATATCCCGACATATCATCACTTCAGTCACGTCACTGAGTTCTGGAGAGCCGACAACTCTTTTTAATTCCTAATTTCTATTTTTTTTTTTCAGAATTCGATGGGGGTGCATAGCCCCCCTGCCCCCCCCCCCTCTGACTACGCCAATGCCGATAACGATCTTGGGCGTCAGGAGTAAGGAGCATTGAGTCATTTGTTGTGCTCTCTTTAGGCACTAACAGTGACTCACTGAAAGTTGCTCGCTTGTGCTCAATAAAGAAAATTTGGTTTCTCTTTTTGAAACCTTCTGCAAGTATTTTGGTATTGGGGCTTCAAAATTCAGCTGGTAGACATGATAGCATGCATGGGTTTTTGGTTGTCTAGTTATCTAAGCGGAGCGCGACCATCGGTTGACGCAGCGTGAACCAAGAAAAATTGACCCTTCTCAGACCTTACAATCTTTACTTAGGCCATCTTCATGTTTCATGTTTTGTATGTTTGTCATTTCCATGGAAACATTACGTTTCTTTGGTGAGATAATCATAGAGCTGGACCTCCTCTTGAAGGACTCACTGACTCTATAAGGATTTTGAATGAGAGAGAATCGGGACGATAGAAGGAAAAATACGCTGTCAGCAAACTTATTATGGCATGTTAATTGCATTGTTGTAACTGAAAATAGCCTTCAAAACATACCGGGGAAAAATAAACAGTATATTATAAGAAATTAAATCCTCGAAAATCAAAGGGGGTTTAAACCCCCACCCTCTTGGATCCGCCCCTGCTATATTGGGTGAAATTTACCACCACCAGTGCATACTTTATATACACAAAGTATTGTAATAATTTTGGTATTAAAGGTAATGAGACTTATTAAAGGATGGGACTTATCGACACATCAACACTAATGTGTTATGTAGTGTCATCTAGATAAAAACGGTAAAACTAAAAAGGAAAAACGTTGGGGAAAATCCTAAAATGTCTAGACCAAAGCAAATGCGGGAGTCATGTCAAAACTTTCTGTAAAGGTTACTTTCTTTGAGAAAGTCCAAAATGAGAGAGGGGTCTACGTGCTCAAACAATGTCTTCAGTTCTGGCACAGTGTAATACTTCTGACGAATATGGGAGTATTCATAGCAGTCGACGAGAATGTGACTGACGGTGACATCGCAATCACAGGGGATACAATATGGTCTCTCTTCCCCGTGGAACAAATAAGCATGGGTGAGGCAAGTGTGGCCGATTCGTGCCCTAGTCAGTACCAAATCATCTCTTCGTTTTTTGGGGGTTGCATTACCCACAGTCCCGACCGTTGGTTTGACCTGGTAAAGAATCCCACAGTTCCTGCCATTTTGATTTTATATAGCCGTTGATGTTAGGGCGATTATCAGTGTGGGGTACTTGAAGGTTGGTAATGTCCATCTGTAGGGCCTCCTTAGCTAGCGTGTCTGCCTTTTCATTTCCGTGTTTGCCCACGTGACTCGGAACCCACGCGAGCACAACTGACTTCTGCAGTCTCACCAAATTGGAGTAAATTTCACGGAGAGACATCACGCAAGGGTGTTTTTCCTCATGGCCTTGAAGAGCTAAAAGGCTGGATAGTGAGTCTGTGAAAACAGTGAACTGGCGGTCGTGCGAGGTTTCGATCAGCTCGAATGCCATCTTAAGTGCCTGGATCTCGGCGGTAAATATCGATGCATCATCGGGCAATCTGACTTGCAAGAATACATCTCGGCCTGCTGCTGCAGCTGCCGCCTTGTTCGTGGCTTTGGAACCATCGGTATAGATTGCATGATAACGACGGTACTTATTTCTAAGTTCATTAAAGTTGGCACGGTACACCAGTTCATTAGTTGAGTTCTTGAGATGTTGTCTCAAACTATGGCCAATAACTGGTTTTACTAACTTCCAGGGGGGAGTGACTGAGAAGGTAAGCTGTGCTACAGAATCGGGGTTGGTACACACCTGTGATAAAGCTCCACCAACGCGAATAACAAAAGGAGGGATAGCTGATGGTTTCCTCGTGTATATGTCACCAAACTTATGGCTGAAGGCCGTCTCAAAGGTCGGGTTTTGTCTATGACTCCTCAGTTTGAGGCCAAACTGGAGTGACAACTTTTTCCGTCTCATATGGAGGGGTGGCTGGTTCGCTTGATGTAAAGACTCTGCATTGGGGAGGTACGGAAAGCTCCCAGGCAGATCCTAAGACCTTGGTTTTGTATGGGCAGGAGTTTCCTGAGGTATGACTCACGTGCAGAGCTGTAAACAACACAACCATAATCAAGTTTGGACCTCACTAGGGATCTGTATAGTCGAAGCAAAACGGGGCGATCAGCGCCCCAGTCCATCCCCGAGACGACCCCCAACAGGTTTAGTGCTCCCTGACACTTCCGCCTGAGATGGTCAATGTGGGCTTTGAAGTTGAGCTTATTGTCAAGTATTAGTCCAAGGAACTTAGTCTGAGGAACAACTGGGATGTGGACACCGTTCAAACTCAAGTCTGGGTCGCAATGGGCACCTCTCCGGTTGCAAAAGTGCATGCAAACAGTTTTGGTCCGAGAAAAACGGAATCCGTTTTGGTCAGTCCAACGCTGGATGTTAGCCTACGAGTCAAAAGGTTACCCCTGTAACCCTTGACATCATTTTCAAGAAGTGGACCAACAGCAAGACATTCCAGGGTGACCAAAGTGTGAAATTAATATTGTGAATAGGCTGCGTTAGGATAAAGGTACGGCAGTGTGCCTCATGAAGAGGGTCAGTGTTGGAAATGTATTGTTTTTGTTTCGAAATGTAATTAAATTTCTCCTTGCTCTGGTGAAATGACAACCACCTAATATTTCTCCCACTTAAAATGGCATTCTTTAAAGAATTGCAAAGACTACAAAATTTTCTTTGTAATCTTGTCAAGACAGCTGAAGCTCAGGTTCTGTTTACTGTCCCGAAATCTGGTTAAGCCTCTCAGCCAATCAGAGATAGTTTAGAAGTGAACGATAATGAATAAAACTTTGAAACCAGACTTATGAATGCTAGAAGTATTGTACTAAAGCACTTGTAAAAGTGTACTTGTATCAGACTAGAATGACTGAGACACTTTCAATTTCAAATTTATTTTGCATATGCTTTGTCACAAATAATTTATATTCATAATTTAAAAAAGAAAAATTTATAGTCATAAACACAGTTTTACAGATAACATATGATGGGCACTAGAAAAAGATTCTTATCTAAGCTAGTCAACACGTCGGCGAATAAACAAAGTACAAAAACAAATCAGAATTCGGGAAATAAAAAGGGGCAAAAGGGGCACAAAGGAAAAGAGAGAGAGAGAGAGAGAGAGGAGGAAAAGGAGGAGGAAAAAGAGGAGGAACAGAAAAGAATAGGGTGGAATGTACAGTCACTTAACAAAATTACAAGTTAAACTAGGTTAATAATTCTTAAGAAGTTCAGCTTACTTTGAAAAGATTTAGGAGACGAGGCAGATTTAATTGTCTGACAAAGAGATTGCCATAAATTGTAGCAATTGCTAAGTAGTGATTTTCCATGCTGTTTGTTGTGATGTCTTAGGCTACATTAAATACATTCCTATGACCAGTGTTAATGGCGTAATGAGGGACATTTAAATCGGCTCTACGTTAACATATGATTCAGTTTCTTATCAAACTGGCTTCTTTCGGTCCATTTTGACCACTCAGTATTTCAATTTTCATGGATGAAAACTGTCGATGAATGCAAAGAGCTCTATAGCCATTCTTGTGGGTAAGAATTAAGAGAAGGCAAGAAAACATAAAAGACTACCCACACTGTTATACAACACCGGTGCAAAACGACGTAAAAGACAGGGAGTTCTCTGGGAATTGAGGCACTTGGGAACTAACTTTGAGAAAGACTGCAACAGTTCGATAATATATTAGAAAGTTTGTCCGTTTATTCCAATTTTTGCGTTTTTATTTTGTTTGAAATGTTTCTATTCATCGCAGCGTGACTAAATTATTTCAGGATACATGGATTACTATAAGTAAAAGCCTGAGCCGTAATATCAGATCTTTTACTCATCACACTGTTTTGGGATAACGACAATATATCTTAGACAACAACAACAGAATAGGACCTGCTCCTATTTCGGCTCTTCTTTCTTCCATTTTTCTTCGATGCGTCAATTAAAATGTGCGCTACCTATGTAGTATGCCAGTTAAAGTGTCATAGTTGTCAAGCTTTATTCATTTGCCACAGTGAGATGAAAAGTAAAAGATGCAGCCATTTTAAAGGTCTTATTCAGAGGCAAAGGGCATTTTCGTTTCATTGGGAGTGAGCATGCAGAAACTGCTGTTTGTCCTCACCCCAACACACCTCGAATTTTTAGAGTACCCCTTGGCACTGCTGAGAAAATACGTTCTAAAAATACGATAAAACGGCTAAAAATCGTGATTTCAAATGACTGAATGAAAACGGGGCGTGGCTATGGTCAAGTCTATGACCTCACGTATACAAACGTAGTCGTAGGCATATGAGCGTATATGAGCATACTCAGCACAAACCAGTGAAGAATTGACAGACAAATATTTCTTGAAAGAAATACGATGAAGTTTTTAAAGCTTTTGCCTATATCATGAAGGGGATCACATACTACATGATCGGGTTTTCTTCCTTAAAAACAACAGTTCATCGTCTAGTTGAAAAACGTCATAGAGTGATTCACCAACTTGACCTTCCCTTCACTTTATTTTGCTTCTTTTCTTCTGAAAAGAGACTTAGGTTAGATGGACTGAGATTTTTAGAAGGAATTGCTGACCGATATGGAAAGAAAAAAACTCGTACATCCTTTCACCCCTGCTGTCCCTCCCCCAAACGGATTATAAACACCTAAAAACAGTAAAAAAGAACAACAATCTAGAACAGATACTGTGTAATATTTACCAAGACATTGTCTATTTGAGATTCAGCCAACCAGAACTTATAGTTGTAGGTATTCTCTTTCACGTCCAAATAGTTGCATATAATTAAAAGTAAACAAGCCACGAGGTCAACTGTCATTCTCGTATCGTAGTCATACTTGCGTAGTTTCGTAATACACGGACTGAATGGGTAATACTGGATATATATATATATATATATATATCTAGATATATATATATATATATATATATAGATATATATATATATACCTGGATATACATACTAAAACCTGCCTTATACCGAAAGTCACCACATCTCTCTGAAGAAGAGAAAGTAACTTGTGGTTATTCATCTAAAAGAAGAAAATTTCAAGGTCCTACAACTTGCTGTTGATAGCCCAGCAATTATCTTAAAGCCACAACCATTGGCCAGACTTCCGAATTTTCAGAATTGCTCCGAGGAGTT
Organism: Holothuria leucospilota; assembly: GCA_029531755.1. NCBI lineage: Eukaryota > Metazoa > Echinodermata > Holothuroidea > Aspidochirotida > Holothuriidae > Holothuria > Holothuria leucospilota. The sequence goes on along the minus strand of CM055961.1, from coordinate 66,069,533 downwards.
CACTGATCGAGTTTTAATGTTACAACTTTGAGATTCTTTGAGCAAGGGGGTTTGCAAAGTTTGGCGTCAGCCTGAGGAACACATTGAAAAGAATTGATTTCGGAAGGAGGAGAGAGGCCGTTAAACAAACTTCCCATGTCATCACTCATGAACTTGAAGGGTAAAGACAAGTTGCGGCACACCAGAAAGCCCAAGACGAAGACCTGGCGTAGCCTGCAAAGAAAACCTGATACAAACCAAACAGTTCTCTTTTTAGGGCTACTAATTTCTTCCGAAAGAGCGGCTTCTTTCCTCTGCAAACACGCTTAAAATGTAAGATACTCTAACGTTAAGTTGTTTTTTTCTTTTTTTGCAAGTCGACTCGAACCTAGGCTAATGCTAAACCGTAAACGTTAGAGCTAACGAGTAACGTTACTAGGCCTTGGCCTATAGCTAACTAGCCTGGTCTCCGCCTAGGCTAGTACTAGTAGGACTAGGACGTATTCTAGGCCTACTCTAAAACCTTCCTACCTACGCTGACTAAAAAACGTAAATTTAATTTGATCATTACAAGAATAAATCTTTACTACTATGCTGTGCAATTTTCGCAATTTCCGATTACCAAGTGTAACTTAGGCTACTAGAGTAGCCTATGTTACTATCCTACTACGACTAACAGTTAGTACTAACTTTACTATATATTATACACTGCTTGCAGTACTGGTACGGTACATGCTGGCTAGCTGTGTGCGCTCGCGCTAGCTCGACCCGACAGCTCGACTCCGGCCGGTGACGTCATAGTTTGACCTTTCGAAGAAATCACGTGATGTTATCGTTTCAGTATGGGCCAAAAACAAAAAAAGTTTTCAGAAAATGATTAAAAATAGAAAACGCGAATTTTTTGCTTTCTTTTTCCTAGTTTACCTAAAATTATGCTTCTGAGTCGATTGCATGACCCTTATTTGCCTCTGAATAAGACCTTTAAGAAGATCAATAACCTCAACGAATGAAAATCAGTTCCATAACCCCGCAGTCGCGCTCCCTCCAAGCGGAGTGAAAGGTAGATGTCCTGCTTGCCTAATATTCTTGCTATGCCCTTCTTCTAGATCTCTATTTGTTATTGCTTCCAAAGACTGGCTTTTTTCAAATGGCTGACCTTTAAATGCCATATATCTAAAATGTTAAGAAAGGTGCATTTTATTGTATCAAATTTAGCTTACATTGTATCGTTCTTCAACAAACGTGCAAAGGAAAATGTTTTCAATTCTTATATATTACCACACATTGTTTATGCTGTGCCAGTTTGGTATCACTTCATTTCAACTGGAGATAAGACTAGAATAAACAAATTCCGAAAATATATACTACAATGATTTTGGGTTTAGATTACCAATCATTGCGTGATACTGTGAATACAGCTGCTGAGAGGGAATTTGCTAGAATGACGCATAAAATTAAGAATGACAAAAACCACCCACTGCATTTCCCCCTCACTGACTTTCTAATGAAATCAAAAAGAAACCTCAGAGATCCTAATATTTTGCCAAAATACAGGATCCAACTTTTCAAGAATTCCTTCCTCTATCGTGCTGCAGTACTCATCCAGTCAGAAAATTTAGAATCTTTACTGTAGTTTTAATCAGTGCAATCTTTTTACATATTAACTTTTTAAAATTTTACTAACTATTTTTATACACGTTTTGGTATATCTGTAAATTACTTTATCATTTGTTGTAACCTTTTTGATCTTTGATTGCTTTTGCACTCCTGTTCATGAATGCCTGTCATTTATACTGGTTTTAATAAATGAAATGAAATGAAATCATTTCAGATAACAACTTGCCTTCATGAAAATGGTGAAAGGGCTCGTCCAAAATGTTGGTATCTATTTAAGTCAAAGCAATAAGTTGGCAAACTTAATCGCTGTTAATTGATCATGAAAATCAAATGGCTTAGCAAAGTACCGCAAAGCAGATGTCTTATTAAATATCCCAAGGTTGATTGGACTGAAAACAAAGATAACCAATTTGCTTTATTGTCAGCACAGCTGATGCCTTTAGTTTATTCATCAACAACTTTTGTGAGCAATGTTCCCTGACTGACGTGAATGCAGTACCTTGTGGAGAATAGATCAAACTTTTGGCAGACATGGTTTGGCATTAAAATCAAAGTAAAAGCGTTTCAAAAAGCAGAGTCCGTACACAATCTTTGTAGTGGTCCTAATGGCTATTGACTTGTAAAATGTATTTTCGCCTACAGCCATATTCTCTTCGATCTTTGATATTCATCAGATAAAAATTAGCGGATGTATCAGGACCATAACAGTTCTTCAAAAAAAAAAAAGAGCAAAAAATCAAGAACAAAAATTGTCTCCCTTTTTATTCAAATTTTGCACAGTGTAAAGTGATTCATGAACATGGGGGGGGGGGGGGGTTAAGTGCATCGAAACGGCACATACAAACAAAAAACAAAACTCAAACCGGATTGGACAGGAACATAAAAGCAAAACTATCCACACACCACCAAATCAAACAGAAAATTATGTTCATTACAACAATAGAACAACACACACCCTGACAACAACCCAGATACCCAACAGACCAACCTCCCCCTGGCCACACTAAAAACAAAACCCCACATAGACCACACACCCAAATCCACCACACACCCAAAGACAACACCACGCCCGAAGACAACACCCGAAGATTCATGAACATACAACCAATTTCAAAACAGAACTGAACAGGGATAAATTACAATAATATGATGCACATCAATTAAGCATAATCAAATATTACTTATATGCATCAATGCATTCATGGAAAGTATCACACTAAATCATGGTAACTTTTTGTTTTTTTTTTTGGTTTTCTTTTGGAATTGAATTTTTCTACACTGATGGCAAACTAAAACCTGTACAGAAATTCATGAAAAGAAAACTATGGCTTTTGCATGTATTTGATAAATATAGTCTTTCATATGTAAAGTAGGAAAATTAAAAGAGACGGTGTTTTTTCACTGATTAAAACCAAATGCGTCTTGTTTTGAAAAGAAAAACTTTGTTTGAAACACCTTTCCTGCTTATAAAATAAAACCATAAACATGCTAAACTCTGGAAATAGATTCTCTAGTGTTTGGCTTTCACAATGACAAAAAGGGCACAGATTACTTTCCTCCTTCCCCATAGCATACATCAGCTTACAAGTGGCGATAATTCTATACATTAATCTAAACTGTACCGTAGGTGATGTAATTTCGTTTCGTTCGTATTAAGACGGGGCATGTCGAAAATATTCAGCTAGTCTAGGTCTGTGGGTTGACTGAAGTCCTGGTTCCACTTATACAATGCTTTTAATATGTTAACTGTGAAGTAGAGATTGCTTGCATATCTTTTTCAAACCAAATAACTACTGTTGTCAAGAGTGCTCCCACCCTCCTGGTGTCCAAACTCGTGGAATTAATTAAAAATAACAAATATGATAAAAAGGGGGAATGGCTTTCAATTTTAGTTTAATTTTACTACAACAACGCTTAAAATTTAATGCGCGTCATGTAACAGTATATATGTTACAATCAATATGTTCTTCGGTATTGGAGTCATTATGGAGAACAACAGAATCGCAAAGATGCGAAAAAATAGTCTTTTCGCTTCTCTCTGCTTTTAGTAAGACTCTGAATTTTCAGACAGTCGCACTCACCACCGTGGCAATCATATTTTGTGAGGAAACTGGAAGAAGTGGCGCCAGCACATAAAGGGTAATGGGAATACGTGTCCCCCAAATCGGGTTCCGAAGACTTTAACAATAATCCCAAAGGCGTTGAATTTATAGAATTCTGTAGGGTAAAGAGTGAGGTGGCTTTCCAAATGAGTGGTGGGCCTATTGCATTCATTTTCTACCAAATAGTTCACGAATTAAAACGATTCACGCGCTGTAAGCCTTGGTGCTATGTTTATCATCAATACTGTCTCAACTATATTGGCATTATTTATCGGGGAGGGTTTTACAATAAGGCTGATTGTTCATGTACATAGGCTTCATTAGGAAAGAGCAATGCATTGCAAGACAGCCGAGCAGGCGAAGTTTTTCCGAATACTCTCCTTTGGGGAAGACGGATCCAAAAAGCATTATACTTCCGTTCATCTGAGATTTTCTACCACGCAGGGTCTTTTTAACCCAAAGTAAAATTATAAAACATGGGATCACAAAAAAGAAAGGTTTAGATGCAACTTAAGGCTTGGGAGGTGCCACTTCCTGCCATCTGGGAGTCATTTTTGTCGAAAAAACTTCGTTCTCTACGTTTTACTGGTGGTGCTTTACCTAGAAAGTATCGTTTGGGCAAGTTTCGGCCCTCAAATAAAACTCTTTGCAAAATTTGCTTCTATCTCTTTGCGCATATAGAGGGGATTTGCCACTACGAACAGTAACAAGTTTTCTCGGGCTTTGCGCTCTACTGCGCTCTGTTAAGAAGGTGGAGCTTTCTGGAATACCCTTTCAATAACTTCCAACATACTTTTCTTTGTTTTTGAATAACCACTCCAGGGGTGTCCTTTATTAGAAGTGTCTCGGTACGTTGCGACTTTTGCCATGGTCAATTATTTTTAATACAAAATTTGGGCGCGCTTTGCGAGTAACCTTTACACACAAGTCTGATATTATTAGTATATATAAGTGAACTATTCTAGCCGAAACCATAATGGCTGACATCAACAGATTTCCATGACGTAATCAAATTGCTTGAGCAGCATTCGTACCGTGATGACAATGTTATTATAAGCTTTTTCACTTAAAAACAAAATATTCAGAACGTAATTTTCTCGGTCCATGATGAAAGTGCATTAACTTATGATATTTAACAAGAATAAGTATCTTAAATCATGATGGTGATGAGTTTTCTTCAAGTTTATACCCACTCCCATTTCGCTCATTCTTTTGGAAGCTGTTCGTGCAAAATGCGATAACTGTGAAGAGCTTGGTGACTCAGTGTCATTTTGGGGGTCAAATTCTCTTAGGAAGGGGAAATTTTGGCGCGCTTCGCGAGTGTGTGAACACTTAATAGTGATTGCGTGAGGCTGTCTGATGTGGCTTATGAGTACCACAATCCTGCTTCTACTCTCGACATTTGCTACAAATAGTAAGCCTAGTTGGTGGTGCCCCCTCCCCCTTTGTTTTGTCGGTGCAACCCTGTGACAGAATTCCTGGTAATGGGTCTGCCCTTCTTGCAAGGCTTTCAGTCACAAAAGTCTGGCATGAAGCCCGAGCCCATGTTTTCGAAGGAATTTCTATTGAGGTAAAAAAACATTCAACAAAAATTGCCCCTTGCCTCCAAACCTTTCGGCTACGCCACTGTTTTTGTAAGTTTTCAAAGCGGATGCTCGCGATGCGCGCCGGGAAATTGTGGCATGTTTATGGCATTATACAGTGCTTTTCTTTATTTTATAATGTCAAATTTACCATGATTTTGAAAAATGCCCTATAATTTCTCTTGTTTTGGTTCCTCTTGTTCATTTGATGACCTCACGACGATTCATAAGTTTCATCGTCTCCTTCAGGGTGGAATGCGAAGTTCAAACCCGTAGCCAAGTGGGGGGGGGGGGGGGAGATGGCTTGCCTCCCACCAGAGAAAAATTTAGCCCCGCAGAAACTTTCAATTTGCCATTCCCTTAACACATGTTTACATGTCTCGCTCCCACGGGATAATGTTGCCTCCTTTTGAAAGCCATCACGCCCCCTCTTTCACTTAATTGTTTGTCTACGGGCCTGGCCAAGTCACATGGTTGAAAAGATGTTCATAGACTCAAACGGAAATCATTACATCTTTTTAAAGAGTATATTTCTAAAGCAGATCGCAAGACCAATATTTAATTGTCGGCAACGAAGTGGCAATCTATAGGCAATCTGGAGGGAAGGCTTTCGAAAAATTAGTTGGTATGGAACCACCCGACTGACACAGGAGTAGGATAAGGGGTAGAGGCACCACATCCACTCTGATTGGTGGGGGCGGAAACCTCGTTTCGCCACCCCTACTTTGGATGACATGCTGCCAAAATATGGCATTCAACAGGATGAAATTCCTTCCAAGTTTGTCAAACATTGCACCATATTGCAACCATGGCACTTTAAATAGTCAAAAAAAAAATCGAAATGGGGAAGGGGACGCCACTCTCTTTAGACCCCTCCCCCAGGGCACTCACCACTATCATTCACTTCCGCCCACACATTCAAAAAGCTTTCTACGCTTATGTCTGACGGTAGTAACATCAAAACCTATTTTTAAAATGGTTTATCCCTAAAACGATTTTTCTGCAACTATTACCTAATACCTATTCGTTGATCGATTTTGAAATAGTTGTGGGTTAAGATTTTTTATATACAATGAAGACTTCTTTTTATTACTCACATTAATACCACCAACTGACCTAGGAAGCGCAGCTGAAACGTTTCAAGGTTTTGATAAACTTTGGAGAATAACGTGAATATTTTGGGACGAGATGACCGGTTACTCCTTAATATCATTGTCAATGCGTATATTGTACAGTAAATGGTTGCTGGACAAGAACACCTACTTGTTAGGGCTTCAGTCACAATCATGTCAATGTTGACGTCATACGGTTTCTCAGCTATAGAATAACATTATTTGTCTGTCTTTTACATTTTTCCTGATACTGTTGATACTGAAAAATGCTGAAAAAGTACAGTTTGTCCTGCAAAATCCTGGAAATTATTAACAATTTTAGTGCCAAGTAATTCCCGGTACTTCGTAACCACTGTTAAAAAAAAAAAAAAAAAATGAAACGAAACTGATCTTGCGTATAAGAGAAGTAGTGTTTACAGACAAAATATACAAAGATTTGTAGTTAGGGATGGTGAGAGTGAACGAGCCTTACTCAAGGCGAAGAGTAGAAAAGTGGAATGTCCGGATAAAACTAAAGGTATTATCGGGGCAACGTAATGGAGCTACTGCATGGCGACAGTGTCGGAGCTTTTGACAGACACTCTGCAAATATGGTCAGCAAGGAGATTCTATGAAATATATACCTACAATGTTACCCACTCTGCAGACATTTGAAACTAATATTAAACGTTCGTGAAATATAACGTTTATCTGGGCGGTGATGATATCAATATATGAGTTTCTGGAGAAATAAATTAAAATAAATAATGAAGCATCAAAACATCACGCGAATCTAAACAATCAGACATACTTTGAAATTTGTGACACCTAATCTACCCTTAGGATTACTGTATATGATATATAGCCTACATGCGGAGAGGCAAAAATGATATAAACGATAGGATACAAATTAAACTGACCAAGATTAGGAGGTTTCATTCCTGTTCATTGCTAATTTGATTCTAAATGTTAAATACATTTAGACATCGGGGGCGGATCCAGGATTTCTGAAAAGGGGGGGGGGCAAGTTGTTCGACCTGTGATTGACGGCACTATACCATCTAAGCGGAGCGCCACCATCGGTTGGCGCGGAGCGTACAAGAAAATTTTTGACAAAATAGACCTCCCAGATCGCCGGAAATAGCACTTCCCATGTATTATTTTGCATTTTCTGCTTCATATAATTTCATGTCTCAACTCTTAACACATTAATTTTTCCACAAGTTATTAACAGAAGTCAGTTATCATAGGCACAGTGCCTTACTCGCCTAATCAGATCTTTAGTAGTCATGTTCTTACTTGGTGAATATTGAGGGACTTCCTTGAGAAATTTGTGACCCATATCTTAGTTCGACTTGATGCCAGGACCCAGGTACCTTGCATTGACATGTGGGCGTAAATGTACGTTTTATCACGTGCATGTTCCCCTCTGCCTAATTTCTTCTTTTGCGTGGACTCAGTGAGAAAGTGTAAATGACCCAAAATGCACGAGACTTGGCAGCCCTGTCATTGTTTTGGGGGTACGTCGAGGTAGAGTGATCATGGTATTATTGTAGGCCTTACATAGTATCAAAACTGAATGACCGAATTATAATGATTCCGACCACTATATTTCTCAATAAAATTTTGTTGGTGACGTGCACTGTAGGCCAATCTTAACGTCTTTCAGAGAAAAATCGAGGGATTAATCAACTGACAGAACAGCATTTTGCCATTTAGTTTGTCATTGATTATGGTTATACTTGTTGATTGCTGATTTTTACTTAATTAATAATTCCTCACTTTTCTCCTTAGGAATTTATTTATGGAGGGACGTCTCCTCACTGAAAATTTTAGGGAGGGACGTGTCCTCCCCCCCCCCCCCTGTTCCCCCGCTCCCGCCGCCTATGCGTAGCATACCAGATAAAGCACATCCCAGATAGCCGGAAAAGACACTTTTTAAGGCCTTGTAATTCGCATGATTTTCCATTTTAATTCTCTTGCAGTGGCGTAGCTACGATTTTTGTCTGGGGCGGGGCTCCCGTTTACTATCTAAGCGGAGCGCAACCATGAGTTGGCGCGGAGCGTACCAAGAAAGTTTGAGCTTTTAATACATCCCAGATCGCCGGAAATGGCACTTGCCAGGCTTGACAGCAGCCATCAAGAAGTGCAATTTTTGTGAACAAAATGTAAAGTTTGATTTTATTTTATTACACATTTCTGTGAGGACGGTTTAGCTCAGCTGGTGTGACTTTTGGTCCAAGGGTTGCAAGTTTGGATCCCGTTTTACTCAGTGGCGTACCCAGGATTTCTCTCACGTGGGGGGGGGGGGGGGCATGCAGCATGTTGTGTGATCGCCGGCCTGGGGGAGGGGTGCCCCCTCGCACCCCTCCCCTTTGAAAATTTTTGAAAAATTAGGGTTCCTTACATGCAATCTGGTGCCACATATGCTACCTTTTGAACTAAAATTTGTGTTAAAAAATTTACGTATTTTTAGGAACTAAAAAAAAAAAAAAAAATCGGCATCAGTGAGGGGGGGGGGGGAGGGCATGGTCCAATGACCTCCCCCAGTGTACGCCACTGCATTTACTATCTAAGCGGAGCGCCACCATAGGTTGGCGCGGAGCGTTGCAAGAAAATTTAAGGTTTTAATACATACCAGATGGCCGGAAATGGCACTTGCCAGGCTTGATAGCAGCCCATCCCAACTGATGCGGTGTGCCGGGTCACGACTCAAAGGGGCTTCTTATTTTATGGAATCCACAACTTTTTCTTTCGTTTTAGCAGCTACAGTCCGAGAGGTATCCAGGAAAACTAGTTATCGATTGAAGACATAATCATGATAACGTGCATGATAAGTCCAATGACGGAAGTAAGAGAAAAGCGTCAGATGGTTTAAACTTTAGTTCCAGAAAAGTAAAAGATCACGACTTCGTGAAAATTACTACCACGAAATTCGGCATTTTCGGTGATAAAAAGAAAGTTTTATAAATACAGACACCGCTGCCACCAAAATATAGCGTGGTTTTCAGTTCCCGATATAGAGCGGGAACATGGCCGGAAATTGGTTAGGTAGGCCTAGAGACCCTATAGTGGGAGAGATTGGCCTCAAACATCGATTTTTTTTTAAAGTAATGCTGAAATCTTGCGTATGATATTTCTCTCCCTTCTCTGTGTCTTTC